>OY776116.1:31347676-32547676 GCA_963675035.1 Allygus modestus
ACATAGCATGGCGGGTTCTTAACTTGCATTCTGATATCACCCCTTTTGTTTATATTAGTTAGATATTTTATCTCTTCGGGATATCTTATAATTCTCCTGCATTTACAATTTTTATTATTATTATAGTTTATTTTTAACTCCTGCTAGCTATTATTTCTTGGCTTCTTTTATTTAAGTTCGTCTTTTAATAATTTATTTAATATATCCTATCTGTGCACCTTTTTTAATGAAGTGGGAACATACCCAGATATTTTTGGAGATCTCTGTGACACCTCACGTCCCTTGCGCCCGGTCGTCCTGTCCTCCTCCTGTCCTCGTCCCTCCGGGCCGCGTCGTAGGTCCGGTACCTCGGAGTTCCGCTCCCCCTGGGGTTGACGGCGGGTGGGTAGACGTCGGTCGGTGTCCTCACTGATGTTCTCAGAAGATGGACCCAGAAGATGGACTCGGGTGCGATGGAATCTCGTCGAGTGAAGTGATAGAGTGTCGTAAGGTACTGGTAGAAGTTATCGAACTCCCGGGTGTCCTCAGGTGCATTTCACTTTCCTGAAGACTTTCTGTTCCTACTCGGTCCGGAACAGCCCAGAAGAAGCTTCCCAGTGTCTACCTTACTCTCCCAAAACTCTCCGAAGACTGTCCTTTTCTTTTTCTCCCTCTATCGCCATCTTCCCCTCCAATCCGTCATCGTTACGCCTCCTAACCAATCGGTGATCGATGCATCCGATACCTCCATATTATTGGTCATCCTCCTCCTGATCGGCCTACTAGTTCGACGAAATGGGCGTGTCGCTGACCGTAAGTAATTTTATTCTCTTAGCATGCTTGGATCATGGGATTGTTTGATTTTCTTAACGTTGTTCTCAAGGGTTTTGATTTTCAGCTTGATCATTATCGAGGATCGTAATTCTATACGTCCTGTTGTTCGCCGAGGAGTCGTGACTTCCCGTGGGAGCGTAATGATTTGATTCGATCTGTCTCTGCTTTCATAATTATTATTTTAAAGTAAAGGAGTAATTGTGTTTTAAATTTTATTCTATAATTTCTTTAATTATTTATATATATTTAAATTCCCCTTGTTTATATTCCGCCGCCGCCATTTTAACTTGGTCCCCAAGTTAATCAAATTGTAATATGTGTTGTGAGGTTGTTTATTGTTGACGTTGGTTGTAGTCCCTCGTGGGTAGCAACATTCTGAGTTTTATGGCTTGTATGTTTAGGCAATATATTAGGATGAGGCATAGTATAGTCAGTAAAATATTCCATGTTAGGAGCATGTAAAATAGTAGTCTTGTATTGTTAAATAGGTCGAAGTCATTATTTTTCAATGATATGTGCTGTATTTTCTCCATTTTTGTTAAAACAAATGTTGGGTTCGTGATGTTCCAATCCGTGTCTAATATTTCCGTTAGGTTGTCAAACTCGTGATGAATTCCTGATTCGAGTGTGAACAATTTTAGGGTTTTTAATTTTGTCCAAGCTGCTGGTATCAGGTTTACGTAATGTGGTGGGTCATTGTCTGTTCTGTCACAAGGTCGTATCTTTGTTAATAGTAATAAATTGTCCATTAGTAATTCACATTCGCACGGTATTGTTACCTGTAGAGTTCCTGTGCTCATTTTTGGTAATTTCCTGGTATTAGTTGAGTTGTCGCATATTAAATCTAGGTCTTGCTGGACGTTGGTGATTAAGTATTGATTTGGGAATAATTCGGTGATTATGGGGTATTGGGGTTGATTTTCACATATAAAATGACAGTTTTCTTGTAGTTTATCGATTGATGCGGAATTGAGAATTAAATGTAGGCATAGCTGCATTTTGTTTGCGATAATTGTGGTTCTTGGGATTTTGCATAATGGGTACGATTTTTCGTTACAATGGCTATCTGTCATGGTTATTACTTTCGTATATGTTTTGGTTTTGAAAATGATGTTTTCTTCCATGTGCAGGGAACATATTTTGTGTTCCCAAATCAGGGGAGTGTTTATTGTTTTGTAAACTTCGCCCTGTGCGTTCGATTTTATTAAGGGCACATTCAGCCTTGCCACTAGTGTGTTCTGAATTATTTTGCAATGGTTTATCTTCAATCTGTAATATAAGTATACGTCTGTTAATGGTATTGCTAGAGTGAGGCCTTTAGTTTTCGCTTTATTTGCTAAATCATGCAACGTTGTAGTTAAGTTCTGTGGAGGTACCATTTTTTCAGATAGTAGGTTTATGTGACATTTTTCTAGTATTTCCCTTTTAGTATCTTGGTAGTAATTGTATAAAATATAGTTCCATGTTTCTTGTATAGTAGCATATATCTCATGTAAAATCTCTGCATTATTTATTGATTTCATTCCCAGTAGATTTTGTTTTACGGCATTGAATCCCTGATGTACCTTAGTTGCTAAATGTTCCACGTTTTTACTAAAGTTATTTAAGTTACTCGTGGTTTTTACCAAATCTTGGTACTGGGTCCCTACGGAATCGATAATTTGGTTGGTATGTTCTTCAATTCCCTTTTGGTTTTCATAGATGTTGTTTATTTGTCCCTTCGTGGCGACATTGCAGCACCATTCGAAGAAATTCTGGAGGAATAATAATCCTCTTCTGTTTCTTGAGTTTAGGATAGTTTGATTGGTCAATGTAGTGTCGCTGTATTGGGATTTAATTTGTTCATTTATGAGGTCACGCAATGTCATCAGGTTTCTTTGAAATAAACAATAGTCATCTTTGTGTTGTCGGCAGTTCGTCCAGTTCGATTCCGTCGTCCAGTCGTATGATTGGGGCTCAAGGAAAAATTGAGTTGAGAATATCAAGGGGATTATTGTTTCGTATGGGATGTAATCTGTCCGTTGTTGAAAGTGATGGCCTGAGAATATTTGGTACCTAGTCTTATTTTCTGCCCATGTACCTGAGAGTGTGTATAGTATAATTGTCGTGGTGATTAGGAGTGCTGTCGACGTTGACGCCTTCATCTTGTGAGGTTCGTCCAATATCTGTGCCGCAAAATTATGTTAATATTATTATTTTATTTGTGTGTAGGGATTTTTCATTGTTATTCTAAGTTTTTTCTGTGTCTTATTTTGTTTATTCAGTCCCTGTCCAGTTTGTTTATTCAGTCCCTGTCCAGTTTGTAGTGTTATATTATATAGTGGTTGTATTAAGCTTTTATTTTTCCTAAGTTTTAATCGATAATCGATTATTAGTTTAGCTTGTCAATTGCTGTGCTGTTACAGACATAACACGGGTGATCAGGCCGTTATATATCCCTAATTGCCAGTAATTGGTTTGGCTACGTTATTTTGTCATCTGAAAGTGATGAGTGTTCCTCGTGGTTAGACAGTGTGTAGTGAGCAGTGCTACATGCCTGGATCGCCTGGCGTCGTCTTATCTCCAAGAATGCTGTGTCTTGTTGTCTTGGAAAGTCGGCCATTTTGAATCCGTGGGCGCCTGTGTCCCTGTCGGATTAATACGGTTGTGTCGTGCCCATTATGTTGCGAGATATGGTTCCGTTCGTGTCTACTGCTGTTTTATGGTAACTCGTACTATTGATTGGCGTTGTGCATTGTCAGTGATATATCGATTTGTGATTTTAAAAGTGTTATGTTGTCCCTTTTTCTTGGATAATCTTATTCGAGGTATTTTTATTTCAATTATTTGTAGATTGAGTGTAAATCAAGTGTCGAATGTGTCCTATCACTAGATCGCCCTCTTGAAATATCTTGGTGTGTTCCCATGGGTATGTTTAAGCATTCCAAGTTGTGGGTAATGTTAAATGTTCCAACTCCTTTACTTGGCGGCTGGGTTCTAGCGGAAATTTTCCCTTTGCAGATATATGTATATATTTTTTCGTTTTTGCTCGCTAAACTCCCTTTGGATTTTGTTTATTAAATTAGCAGAGACTAAATACTATTTTTAGTTCTATGATTTTGTATATTTTAATTTACTTGCGAATTCCAATTTCCTTTTAATGGTAATTGTTGATAGGCCACCTTATTCGTCGGGATTAGAATTTACTATTGGCTGTCACAAAAATACATTTTAACTAGTATTTTATATTCCTGTGAGACTCAATAGTTGTTTATAAATTATATTAATTTTTATATACTTGGGAGGTAATTCGTGTTAATTCGTTTTAATTATTTATTGATTGTAGATACTCCGATATAATTCTTGGCGGCGTTAGTATGATGATAACTCTTAAACAATGTTGTATGTTGTTTGATTTTTGACCAAGATTTCGTGTTTGAAGATGCGTTGATGTAACTCTTGAGGTGATATATTTTCTTTAAGGATGGGTTTTGATTTTTCGGGGGTGGCATTAGTTACTCATTTCCCTCGATGTATTGCCATCCATTAAATTATATGTAACGGTAGTCTATTTTGATTCGGGATCGGCATTTTGTAATTCTTGAATATTATATGGTGTTGTTTTTTGATCGATCCTTCTTAAATAGATTAATCCTTATCTTGTGTATAAGGTATATTTTCAGACATAGGCCTATTTGTTTGACTGTGTGTGTGTTTATGAGTTGACTAGTAGTTATTATAGTTAAGTCTAGGGCTAAAAAGGTGGCTAGACCTCCTTCCCATCGGGTCTTAATATAAGTTGCTTCAAATTTTTTTGTTGCTAGGGGTTAATTCCCCCCCGGTGGGTTTTTCTAAGTTATATTAATTATAAGTGAAGGAATTCTATTGAGTGTTGTCTGAAGGTATTCCTGTACACGTTAAGGTATTAGTCTTTGGGTTTTTTAAATATTTA
Organism: Allygus modestus; assembly: GCA_963675035.1. Taxonomy (NCBI): domain Eukaryota; kingdom Metazoa; phylum Arthropoda; class Insecta; order Hemiptera; family Cicadellidae; genus Allygus; species Allygus modestus. The sequence continues at coordinate 31,352,421 of OY776116.1, forward strand.
TCTGCGGCTGAATGGTTTCATTCTAGCTATATGTACTGGTTCGTTGATCAGTCTCCCTCTCTTTTCGAGTAAAACCATATAAGTAGTGTCATTTATTTTGTCCGTAATGAAGTATGGCCCTCTGTAAACATTATTGAACTTGTTATAAGCTCCTTTGAAATCCTTCGGATTTTGTATTAAAACTTCGTCACCGATTTGTGGATTTAGATCTCGTTTTGTTGAATCGAAATGTTTTTTCTGGGAATCTTGTGCTTTTTTAAGTATCGTTGGGATTTCCCGTCGTACCCTTTGAATATTTTTGATTTCTCTGATTATGTCAGGGTCCTGGTCTTTTTGTATATGTAAATAATCCGATGGCATGTTTGCCTGTCTGCCATACATTAAAAAGAATGGCGTATACCCCGTGGATCGGTTAACGCTTGTATTATAAGTGAAGGTGACATATTTTACGTAATCTGACCATTTGTTTGGTTCGCCTTCAATATAGTGACTTATCGTTTTTTTGAAAATAAGATTCATTCTTTCCGTTAGGCCTTGTATCCTGTACATATAAGGTGGACTCGGGTGTTGATGAATTCCTAAACTTAATAAGAGTTCTTTAAGTACGTTACCCATGAAGTGGGTGCCTTGGTCGTGCGTGATGACCTTGGGACATCCATATTGACAGAATAAATCCAGTAAAACATTCGCTGTGGTTTTTGTATCAGCTGATCTCGTGCATTTTGCGAAAATCATTCTTGTTGTCGGGCAAGTAATCATTAAAATGTATTTATATCCTCTGCTCTGTGTGATCGGCCCCATGTAATCAATAATTAGTCTTTCAAATGGCGTCGTGGGTGGTACTTGTGGAGTTAATTTATCGTACTGCTTGTAAGTGGGAGTTCGTTTTAATTGGCATTGTTCACATGTATTAGTATAATGTTGGATATCTTTTGTCATATCTGGCCAATAATAACGTTCTTTAATTTTTTGTGTGGTCTTGAATGCCGAGAAATGTCCTCCGGAATATACATTATCGTGAAATGATTGTACGATATCCTGTACCTTATCCCGCGGTATTGCGAGTAAGTAGTTATTCGTCCTGCCATTAAATTGCTTGAAATATAATAATCCGTTTCGTTCTTCGTATTTTCGACTTTGGTTTCGTATTTTTTTTGGGACTGTGTCCGGTGAAATCTTTGCTAATTTGATAAGTTTTAGGTATGGATCCTTAGCTTGTAATTCTTCATAATTTTCTGTCTTAATTTCCTGTATGTTTAAGGTGATTTCGAAGGGGTCCTCCTCGAGTGTGTCTTGGGGTGGATTCCTCGAAAGACTGTCCGCTAACGTGTTCGTCGTTCCTTTCTTATATTTGACATCTATATCGTAATCAACTAGTGATAGCGCCAGTCGGTTTAATCTGGATGATGTATGCTTAAAATTCTTGTAATGAACTAGTGCTTGACAGTCCGTGTGGATAGTTATCTTGCGTCCTAGTGTAAACTCTCGCCAGTAATTTACGGCGTATACTAAGCTCATCATCTCTCGTTCGGCGTTTGAGTACCGTTGTTGTGTTTCCGTATATTTTTTTGACAGATAAGCAATCGGATGTTGTTTGTTTGTTTCGGGATCCGTTTGAGTGAGGCAAGCCCCGAGCGCGTTTAAGCTTGAATCCACATAAATGCTTGATTCCCAGTCGTCGTTCCAATGTTTTAGTAGGGGTGGATTTGTCAAAATTTTCTTAATTTCTATAAATGCTTTTTCGCAGTCGTCTGACCATTTAAATGGTATATTTTTATTTGAATCCTTTATTAAGTTGGTGAGGGGTAGTGTTATTTCCGCATAGTTTTTTATGTGTTTCCTGAAGAATGATGAAGAGCCCAAAAACTGTCTTACTTTCCTAATGCAATTTGGCCTATTAAATTCTTGTATTGCTGCTACGGTAGACTTTTGAGGCAATATACCTTGGGTCGATACTGTGTATCCCAAGATATCTACTTGTTCGTATAAAAATTTACATTTTTTTGTGTTGAGCTTCAAGTTTGCCTCATGTAAGATATTTAAAATAGTTTCTAAATTTTGTAGATCTTGTTCAAAGTTCTTGCCATATACTATGACGTCATCTATATAACATACTACTTTGTTGTATAGGTGTTTATTCAGTAATGCTAATATCGCTTTACTGAATAGTGCAGACGATGTTTTTAGCCCCATTACTAATCTTTTATATCTCATGAGCTTGTCTGTCGTTTTGATTGTTAATAAATGCCTATCTTCCTCTCGTACCAATAATTGGTGATATGCCCCTTTTAAATCCAATTTTGTGAAAGAGTTTGCGTTGTTTAAGCTGTTTAGTACCAGATTTACGGACGGAGTAGGGTATATGGACGGTTTTAAAATTTGATTTATTTTCCTCATATCTGCCACCAAGCGTGGTGTTTTATCCTTATTGTGTGTTATAAACACCGGGCTTGAATATTCGCAGTATTCGGGACATTCTTCCAGTATGTCCGCTTCCTGTAGTTCTTGTAATATTTTATTTAAAGCTTCCCTCTCCTGTTTGCTTTGTTTATAAGGCGGTGTATTTACTGGTTGTGAGTTTGGGATGGTTTCTAGTGAGACTGGGGGCAGTTTAGCTGGGGTTAGATCCTTAATTTTTGTCGTAAACATAGCCTTATATTTCTGTAGTAATTTGATTACCCTGTTGTGTTGTTCTGTCGTGAGGTGGGGTGAGATGTCGAAACATATGTTGTCCTTATCTTTAAGGATTTGTTTTCCCGGGTTATTGTTGTATTTTATCTGATGGGGTTCGTTTTCCTGTCGACCTACATTTGTGTTGTGTGGCTCCGTGCAGTAACCTAATATTGTGTTGGCATTTATGTGTTTAGGTGTGTTTGATGCATTGTAAATATTTAAATAATTGCTTGTTTTATCTGCTCCTTCTATGGGATATATGTGGCACCTCTTCTTTTCCTGTAATGATTTTTCTTGCTCGAAAACTGCTTCCTTGCTTATCCTCTGTTGTATCTGTATCCTCCTATGTTGATGTGGTGCGATGACTAAATCCTGTTCACATCTGATGTCAATAATGTTTGTTTTGTTGGTGGTTTGATGACATTTTACGCTTTTAATTTCAAATAGCCATTTTTTATCCATTTTAATTTTATGCTTGTAATCCCCTAAGTTAAATACAATTTCCTTGGTGTTATAATTTAATTCAATTTTGTTTCTGTTCAAAAATCGATTGCCTAAAATTATGGAACTGTTTGTATCGGGTGTAACATATAGCGTTTCCTTGACTATGATATTACTGATCTCCAACATTATTTCCGTGGTCCCTAGGATGTTGATGGGGGTGTTATTGGCTGATACGACTGTAGGTACCCTGTTGTGTTTGATATTTTCCTCCCTTACTAACTTTGAATTTATTAAATTTATGTTGGAGCCCGTGTCTATTATGCACTGTATGGTCTCGTGTGGGCGGTTAGCTAGCTTCGCATTTAAGGTTAGTACAGGGGTTTTTTTTGATTCCTTGTCTTGTATTTTAAACAATGTTTCGTGTATTTTCTTCCCCTCTAATTTTCCCCTTTTCCTCGGTTTATGGATCCTTCCTTCCGCTATTTGTGAGATATCGCACGCATGTACTGTGTGTTGTTCCTCTAATATTTTCCGTATTTCTTCCTTCTCCTGTTCTCCTAGAATCTGTTCATTTTCCTTGTTCCCTCCGTTATCGGTCTGCTTTGTTGTCCTTTTATTTGTGGCCTGTCTGGTGGTGACTGTAGTTGCTCTGTTTTGATGCTCGTAGTTCCCTCTTCTTCCCCCGTGGTATTGTGTGGAAATATTTTCTTTTCTTCCCTCTTCTGTTTGCGTGGGTTTCCTCTTTGGTTGCTTCTTGTTTATAGCTTCTTCTAGTGTCGGAAATTCCTTTTTGTAATCCGTGATATGGAATCGGTTGTTGCCATTGTTTTGAGATTTAATGTTAAATGGTGTGGGAGACCCCTTTGTTCTGTTAGTATAAAGTGGCTCCCTCATTACGCGTTTTTTTGTTTTGTCTGGAATTTCCCTAATTTAAAACACTCTTCCCTAGAATGATTTGTCATTCGGCAATGATCACAATACGTGTTTCTCATTCGGGTGTTCTGTGTCCTCGCATTTTTATATTTGCAGTCCTGTGTACGATGGTTGGTCCTTTTACATATATTACATTGGTAATCGCCATTCCTATAGCTGTAATTCGTTAGTTGCTGTCTTCCCCCGTAGTATGTGTTCCCCGTTCCCCTACGCATGTGGGTGAGGTGTCCGTGTGCGGAGAGTGGATGTCCTGTGTAGTGCGCCTGGTGTGCAGTAGGCCAAGGTCGCCTGCCGCCAGCCATGTTGTGTGTCGGTGCTCCGTCGCTCCTCCAGGTCGACGCCCTGTTGTTTATGTCTGGGGCCCTGACGTCACGTGCTTGATAAGTGTGGTGTGGTGTGGTCACGGTCCGTCGTTGATAATTGGGGTAGCTGGGTGGCGGTGGTTGTTGTGGGTACCTCTGGACGTTCATGTTACTTATTACTTGGGTTAAGGTTTTTATTTCCTCTTCTAAATGATTTATTTCCTGTCTGTCCCTAGTGTTTCCTCTGCTTTGTCCTTCCATTTGTATCCTGTTATATTTCTCCCTGTTTACTGCCCTAATTTCCAATTGTAACTCTATGTTTTTAAGGCTGTTTTCTAATTCTTCTAAGGTTTCGCAAGGTTCAGTTAAGATTTTGTCACAAAATTCCGGTTTTAATCCTTGGATTATGTATTGTATTACCCTTTTTTCTGACATATCCGGTTCGTGTCTCCTACATAATGTTAGAATTTCCAGATAGTAAGTAAGGACAGGTTGTTCCCTACCTTGTACCTTTTTATCTAAGATACTCTGAAGCGTGGTTGCCTGGGCTGCTGGGGTGAATGTTGTTATAAATTTTCCCTTTAGGGTTTCCCAGTTGTCGGGTCTACCATTTTTTGTGTAATGTCTATACCATGTAAGCGCTGTTCCTGTTAGGTGGGCTGGGAATATGTTTAGTTTGGTTTCGTTCTGCCAGTGGTTAGATTGCGCCGCGATTTCATACTTATCGATAAATTCATTAGGATTTTCGGACGGTAGGCCGTGGTAAGTACCCGCTGATATGAGGGGTAGTTTTTCCTTAACTGTTGCCATGTTTTGTGCGGGGTTTGGTAAATTGTTTCTTGAAGGGCCTTCGTTACTTTCTACTGCTGTTTGTGAGCTTAGTGAAAGTGTGTCGGGGAAATTTATGTCCTCGTATTCCGTGTCGGAACTCTCGTCGCTTGCCGGGTTGTCGTACAAGTTTTCCCTATCTTGTAGAAATTGTTGGATTCTTGTTAGTGATGGATATTTAATTAATTCGATTTCTGTGAGATATTTCCTGCCTAATAGTTTCCTTATAATGTACTTCCTTTCCTCTGTTATCGGTGTTTTAAGAAACGCTTTGAGATCGGCTACCACGGGACGTAAAATGGCTACGGTGTCTTCTTCCCTACACTTTATGTTAAACTTTGTTAGGATATATATGAGGTGTTCCTTACTCACCCTATATATGTCTGTCGGTAAAGTTATTCCTGTTTCCGGCATTTCATTTCTTAAGATCGTGATTCCCTAAGCGTGTGGCGTTTATTTTTATAATTATCGTTTATTTATTTGGGGGAATTTTCCTAACTAGTAATTGGGGTATTATGTTTTCTGGTTTTAGGTTAATATTAAAATTTTTTTTTTTTTTTTTTTTGTTTTTACAGGTTTATTAGTTTATTAATCCCTATATTATTATCCTATTAAAATTCGTTTCCCTTTCCTGGTTTTACCAAAATATACACTGTCACACTTAAATATATGTAAAACACCTTCTTATATTCTATACATGTGCTCTCACTGTGTTCATTCCATCCTTGATAATTAAATCAAACTGGCTGTCTCCACCATGTAAACCTTTTGAGGGGTTAAATTGATTGAATTGAATAAATTTGAAATTATACTCGCTTAGCTAGTTAGAGGTAACTCATAGGACCGTGGATTGGAATGAACACAGATCAAGGAAATGAAAACACTTTAATATACATGATAAATATAATCCAACTATAATAAATGATAGAACAGAATACTATAAAAGGTGCACTTAAGCCTCCTGGACAATTTATGTATCTAGGGAGTCCTTAATCCCTGATAAACACATATAGTTTGTTCCACTTTCTCACTCCATGTGCATTTAATACATTTAAAATATTCACTTTGCACTTTAATTCTCCTAACCTCTACTCTTACAGTATAATAATGGTCTCTCAAGACAAAGGCCTGAACCACAATGACTTATGCATTTATAACATAATCAAGACATGACATAAAGGTTCCTTAGAATATTCACAAAACACATACATAAAATAACCCCATAAAATAAAGCTTTCTATCTCTCCCTTGTTTAGTTATTATCAATATTCACGAATAGTTCCTGTGATATTCTGAACAAAGGAGCAAAACACACTAAATAAAATCTTCTAATAAACCCTTTATATATCTGACATATAAAATATCTAATGCTTTATACATTCAACTTTCACTTGATATACTGAATAAGGAATCAGCATACACTAAATGGAGTTATCTAAAACCCTTCTATATATCCGACATAAAATTAAAATCCTGTAATAAACCCTTTATATTTTGACATATTAATGATCTAATATTTTGTACATCCAACATTCATTTGGTATACTGAATAAAGAATCAATATACATTAAACAGAATTATCTAACAACCCCTTTATGTATATCCAACACATTATTAACCTAATACTTTATACATTCAACCCCACATAGCATGGCGGGTTCTTAACTTGCATTCTGATATCACCCCTTTTGTTTATATTAGTTAGATATTTTATCTCTTCGGGATATCTTATAATTCTCCTGCATTTACAATTTTTATTATTATTATAGTTTATTTTTAACTCCTGCTAGCTATTATTTCTTGGCTTCTTTTATTTAAGTTCGTCTTTTAATAATTTATTTAATATATCCTATCTGTGCACCTTTTTTAATGAAGTGGGAACATACCCAGATATTTTTGGAGATCTCTGTGACACCTCACGTCCCTTGCGCCCGGTCGTCCTGTCCTCCTCCTGTCCTCGTCCCTCCGGGCCGCGTCGTAGGTCCGGTACCTCGGAGTTCCGCTCCCCCTGGGGTTGACGGCGGGTGGGTAGACGTCGGTCGGTGTCCTCACTGATGTTCTCAGAAGATGGACCCAGAAGATGGACTCGGGTGCGATGGAATCTCGTCGAGTGAAGTGATAGAGTGTCGTAAGGTACTGGTAGAAGTTATCGAACTCCCGGGTGTCCTCAGGTGCATTTCACTTTCCTGAAGACTTTCTGTTCCTACTCGGTCCGGAACAGCCCAGAAGAAGCTTCCCAGTGTCTACCTTACTCTCCCAAAACTCTCCGAAGACTGTCCTTTTCTTTTTCTCCCTCTATCGCCATCTTCCCCTCCAATCCGTCATCGTTACGCCTCCTAACCAATCGGTGATCGATGCATCCGATACCTCCATATTATTGGTCATCCTCCTCCTGATCGGCCTACTAGTTCGACGAAATGGGCGTGTCGCTGACCGTAAGTAATTTTATTCTCTTAGCATGCTTGGATCATGGGATTGTTTGATTTTCTTAACGTTGTTCTCAAGGGTTTTGATTTTCAGCTTGATCATTATCGAGGATCGTAATTCTATACGTCCTGTTGTTCGCCGAGGAGTCGTGACTTCCCGTGGGAGCGTAATGATTTGATTCGATCTGTCTCTGCTTTCATAATTATTATTTTAAAGTAAAGGAGTAATTGTGTTTTAAATTTTATTCTATAATTTCTTTAATTATTTATATATATTTAAATTCCCCTTGTTTATAGTGTGTGTGTGTGTGTGTGTGTGTGTGTGTGTGTGTGTGTGTGTGTGTGTGTGTGTGTGTGTGTGTGTGTGTGTGTGTGTGTGTGTGTGTGTGTGTGTGTGTGTGTGTGTGTGTGTGTGTGTGTGTGTGTGTGTGTGTGTGTGTGTGTGTGTGTGTGTGTGTGTGTGTGTGTGTGTGTGTGTGTGTGTGTGTGTGTGTGTGTGTGTGTGTGTGTGTGTGTGTGTGTGTGTGTGTGTGTGTGTGTGTGTGTGTGTGTGTGTGTGTGTGTGTGTGTGTGTGTGTGTGTGTGTGTGTGTGTGTGTGTGTGTGTGTGTGTGTGTGTGTGTGTGTGTGTGTGTGTGTGTGTGTGTGTGTGTGTGTGTGTGTGTGTGTGTGTGTGTGTGTGTGTGTGTGTGTGTGTGTGTGTGTGTGTGTGTGTGTGTGTGTGTGTGTGTGTGTGTGTGTGTGTGTGTGTGTGTGTGTGTGTGTGTGTGTGTGTGTGTGTGTGTGTGTGTGTGTGTGTGTGTGTGTGTGTGTGTGTGTGTGTGTGTGTGTGTGTGTGTGTGTGTGTGTGTGTGTGTGTGTGTGTGTGTGTGTGTGTGTGTGTGTGTGTGTGTGTGTGTGTGTGTGTGTGTGTGTGTGTGTGTGTGTGTGTGTGTGTGTGTGTGTGTGTGTGTGTGTGTGTGTGTGTGTGTGTGTGTGTGTGTGTGTGTGTGTGTGTGTGTGTGTGTGTGTGTGTGTGTGTGTGTGTGTGTGTGTGTGTGTGTGTGTGTGTGTGTGTGTGTGTGTGTGTGTGTGTGTGTGTGTGTGTGTGTGTGTGTGTGTGTGTGTGTGTGTGTGTGTGTGTGTGTGTGTGTGTGTGTGTGTGTGTGTGTGTGTGTGTGTGTGTGTGTGTGTGTGTGTGTGTGTGTGTGTGTGTGTGTGTGTGTGTGTGTGTGTGTGTGTGTGTGTGTGTGTGTGTGTGTGTGTGTGTGTGTGTGTGTGTGTGTGTGTGTGTGTGTGTGTGTGTGTGTGTGTGTGTGTGTGTGTGTGTGTGTGTGTGTGTGTGTGTGTGTGTGTGTGTGTGTGTGTGTGTGTGTGTGTGTGTGTGTGTGTGTGTGTGTGTGTGTGTGTGTGTGTGTGTGTGTGTGTGTGTGTGTGTGTGTGTGTGTGTGTGTGTGTGTGTGTGTGTGTGTGTGTGTGTGTGTGTGTGTGTGTGTGTGTGTGTGTGTGTGTGTGTGTGTGTGTGTGTGTGTGTGTGTGTGTGTGTGTGTGTGTGTGTGTGTGTGTGTGTGTGTGTGTGTGTGTGTGTGTGTGTGTGTGTGTGTGTGTGTGTGTGTGTGTGTGTGTGTGTGTGTGTGTGTGTGTGTGTGTGTGTGTGTGTGTGTGTGTGTGTGTGTGTGTGTGTGTGTGTGTGTGTGTGTGTGTGTGTGTGTGTGTGTGTGTGGATGTGTGGATGTGTACAGAGCTAGAGCCCTAACCAATGGGCCGATTTTGATGAAATTTTGTATGTAGGTACTAATCCACGATATCTCAAGGTGTTTTTTTCATTTTTTTGAATTTTTGATTTTTAAGGGTAATTATCCCCCAAAAACCGCCAAAAAACATGTAAAATCCAATTTTCTCAAAAACGGCTCTAACGATTTTGATTAAACTTTAGTCGTTTGTAGAACTTTAGTTTTCCAACAAAATGACACCACCCGAATTTCTGTAAAAATTCGGATTCAGAAATTACAGGACTTAAAACAGCCAAAATTAATTTTTTTGGATTTTTCATAAAAATACATAAATATAAAAAAATATTAATATGCACCATTAAAAAGAGCTCAAAAAACTAAATAATTTAGTATCTTGAATTACTATTCTACGATTGCTGGTTTTGGAGAAAATTCAAATTTTCATTTAGCGGTAAACGCAGTACGTTGTCCAATGTTATTCTTATGGGGAATACAAAAATTACTATTTCTCTCTTATTTACTGATCAATTTCATTCAAACTTGATATGCTTGTCAATTTAGCATTGACCAACAGAGTTAATTCGAAATATGTTGCCTCTTAATATTCCTGGGGGGGGGATAGGGGGCATTTCCCCTCTTAAAACCAGGAGTGTAGCAATGGATCCTGTAGTGCCTCCAAAGCAGGGATTTGGGTGGATGTTTTTTAAAACAACTTGTTTACAAGATTTTCTGTACATTCGAACGTGCTTTGTATTCTATATTTAGTAAATAAAAAGTAATTTATTCATTAAAGTTGGACTAAAAGGGAGAAAGTATGTGTCAGTTTCCTGATACCGTTTATTAATTGTTGACATCGCTTGCGTTTCACCTTTTTAAAGTCCTGGGTTCAAACTCCTAAATGACATTGTTAGTTTATACGGTTTCTCAGCCTGACTGTTTAAAAGGGAGTTTTTTTACTAAAGGAGTTTTTTTCAGTAGCAGCAGGGTAACTATAGCTCTATATCACGACTGGGAAAACAAGTTCACAAATAAAAGGTAATATCTTCATCTTTTCATCTGAATTAGAATGTAAATATTATATTTTATTATGAGAATGCCTCGTAACGAGTATTATAAAAAATGAAATCTAGGAACCTAATTCAAAAAAGTAATCCATGTTTTCCAGGTAAAAATTCGGCTTTTATCGAGGTAATTCTACTTCCAATCACATGAGCTGTTGTTTGATTGTTTCAAAACTTGAAATTGCCCATTTATCGTCTCTCACGTGTTTTCGGAATTTTATTATTGTTAGCCTGACATTAAATTGTATCAGCTAACTTGATAAAAGCATAAATGGGTGTGTTCTTAATTTCGTATACCAAATTTATTTTTAACTTTTAATACCCTTATAATATAAAATACGAGTTAATTAGTTTGGAACCCGTATGTAAGTCGGTCTTTGTATATGACCATCACCGTCTTTGAGAATACCTTTATCAATATTTTGATTAAAAAGTGTGTAGATTCAGATTAGTTAAACAAACCATTGTTTTCCATTATTATTGGGAATAACTTCAGCTTAAATCTGTTTTAGTTAGTTAACCCTTTCAGTGCTATGGACCGATATATCGGCTTTTGAATCTGGTATCAATAAACACTGTTACTGCTTCATAAGCGATTGTACCGTTGGGCGCTCAGTCTGCAGTCTGAGTCTGACATGTGGTGAAACCTGGTAGACATAAGCAAACGGTGGACGGCTTGGGTCCAAGCTGACGGGATGGGTGGATTCTTTGTGAGTTGCAGGTGTTTTGCTACTTTTTACCCATCCTTTACTGTGTGTGTGTCCAGCGGAAGCACATATTCATTGATTTTTACTATTCAGGTGTTCAAGTCATTTAAAAAATTAACAAAACATCACAGATTCAACTAGTCCTTTCAGAAGCTTAGCACTGAAAGGGTTAAATAGATGATTTTAGGTGAATTAAATAACGAAGATATTTGTTAACGCACAGAAAATCTGGATGAAGGGATTTAATACTATGTAACATTCTTGTTTGCCACAGTCAGCATCAAAACCAGAACTTAGCTAATTATAAGTTCAATTATACATTCTACTAGATTATTGGCATAGGTCATTACATACAAAAGACAATTCATTTTTGTGTAAATAAATACTTTATTTTGACAGTAAAATTTGTAAATCATAAATATTTAGTTGCTGACATTCAGTGTAACAACACTGAATCCGATATTTAAAAAGTATTTGTTCTTAATTATATTTAATTTAATTCAATATAATATAGTTCCGAATTTATTTCAAATATAAACTGTGATCAGTGTTTTGATTTAATGCATTTCCTTCTTATGGTCGTAAGTTCAGAGGGGCAAGGTCTAACTGAGACGGTGAGAGAGATGTGAAGGCCTCTTCCCCAACCTAAAAATACAATTACAAAAACAAATAATGAACTGAACAACCTTAACCGCAAAATTCTTAAAACATTTTCTGTCGTACATTTTATTATAATTGTTGATATCCAGTTAAGTAAAATCAACAACCCTGATGATTGGAAGCCTGGTCTTGAGCCGTGTTATAAGATAATCCGCAATATGAGATGTATGTTCGAAGATATAATCCTGTTCGACTTATCATCGACATTGGGCTTAGGATCGTAGCTTAATGTAAGGTTCAGGCTTAGTATTATAGTGTACAAAAACAAAACAGTACTTAAATTTTGACCTTAAAGGTTTGTTGGTGAAATAAATAATTTTCTTTGAGTTTTTACATAACATTTGCAAATATAAGTTCTTTTTTCATCCGGGTTTCATTTACTTGTAAGAATTTCGATCGTGTCGGTACTGTGAACAAAATAACAGAAGTTAAATAGAATCATGTTAACCATTAGATGGCTCCTTTATTTCCTCCAATGGTGCGTCGTTATGCCGTAGTGGTCAAGGCATCGGACTCAGGAACCAGGAATCACGACAGCTTCCCTCACCCCTTGCTTTGCTGGATACGTTCCACTTACAGATCTATCGATCAGTCGATGTGGACGGGTAAAGTCAGCGAGGGAAAAGTAAAGCAAAAAGAGGCCTCCAACCTCTTGAAAAATACTTCAGTATGACTCGACATAATACCAATGTTACAGGCAACTCAATGGCATTCTTATCTTTAATTGTAAACCTTATGGACTCGAGTTTTGGACTTTGGTCAGGATGTAAGAAAATACCCCCGTAGCAGCAAACCTGCATACTCAGCGAATTTCCAATGAATATATACGTATCTTAATACCACATAAAGCCACATACCAATTTTCATCAATATACATTCATAAATAAACGATTTATGACATTTTAATTATTCTCCATAAGAATAACATGGCGGCTGAGTATGCAGGTTTGCTGAAGGAAGGAAAACAAAAAATGGGGTTTTATACAAATATCAATAAAACTCATTTAGGTAAAGCCACATACCAAATTTCATTAATTTATTTTCATAATTAAGGGAGATAACACGTTATTTATTCTCCATAAGAATAACATGGGGCTGAGTACGCAGGTTTGCTGCTACGGGAGCCTTTGGCAAAAAATGTTTTTTTTTTAGCAAATATCAGTGGTCCACAACCAGATGAAGCCGTATACCAAGTTTCGTCAGTATACGTTCATAAATAAGCGAGATGTAAAATTTTTCTTTTCCTCCATAAGAATAACATTAGACAACGTACTGTGTTTAGCACTTTCAATATCTCGGTAACCAATTGACGTAGAGAAATGATCAAAATACCAAATTGTGTGTTTTTTTAAGCTGAATCCAATGGTAAAAACTAAAATTTGACTATTTCAAAAATTATATGTAAAAAACTCAATAAACCCATTTTTGGGGTACAAAACCCCCCCAAAATACCCCTTCGGATAAAGCGATCTGGCTGGTTTTCGAACTTAAAGTCATAAATGTTGCTTTACACGTTTATACCAAATTTCATCAAAATCGGAAAATTGTTACGAGAGTTATCGTGCTCACGGACACACACATATATATATATATATATATATATATATATATATATATATATATATATATATATATATATACAGTTTCGAACGAATGGTGTTTTTGGGGTCTGGGGACCTCAAAACGAAAAGTTATCATGGTCCCGGGCCTAGGTCTTACCATGCCGACTACGGTAATAGCTTCTTCCCTATAGGGGAAATTCGCTAAAAATGAAGTGAAAAATTATAACAATCTTAGTTATTATACTCAACATAAATTGGCTTTAATATTTAGACAATAACGTTGTTTATGTTGCTAAATACTTATTTACTTCATTTCCCTCGTGGTTAGGTAAATTATATACATATATGGTAGAGCAATTGCAATATGTTACTAGAATTTAAGCCAGACAGAATATCCTGCTGTGTTTTGATTATAATTATGTGGTTAGTGTAAATGATTTCACATACCAGTTGCAAAGTCTCTTCCTCATTGCTTAGTTTTATGAGTAATCTGTAAACTGTTTTATGACGCTTTCGAAAAAATGCATTACCATTTTTAATTTGGTGCACTAAATTTTTCAGTTAACCATTCAATTTTGTTTTATTGTTAAATTTATTAAAATGTATTACATTTAACATATAAATAGTACAATTTTAAAGTTAATCATAAAGCTTATCCAGTTTGTAATCAGTAACATTAAAAACACTTGAATCTCAGTCATACTGGTTTTAAATCTCAGTAGGGTAGATTTATTTGATCTCTATGTAAAGCTTAAATAAATGTAGAGATATATTATTAGCTGGCCTAGTAGTGTGGCTAGGGGCGAACAGGTATTTTCGTACCCTTGTTGCACGAGTAACAAAGGCAATGGTTATACTCACAATATGTACATTATGTTCCAGGTATGCTGCCGTTACGGTTTCATGTTGTAAGTAGCTGTGCATGGAAGTTATAACAGTTTTTATCCATAAGTTTCTACATAGCTGTACATGGGTTATGTAAGTGATTGCTATTGCTCTGTCTTGTTATCTTATTTAAAATACGGCAATAACATCTATTAATGTTCTTGCGAATTCATTTTTAACATAATTGGTTAGAGGATTAAGCACATTAGATCAAGTTAATTTCAAGTTAGAAGCCATTAGAAGCATGAATGCCAAGACAATACTTCAAACAAAGTATAAATTCAGACTTTGTACTGAAGTTGTACATCGTCCCACCTTATCTGACATTAGTTCTTAGGAGCAACTCACTCAAGGAGGTGACACGGTGCTATTCTCATCTTGTTATTACGCTTGCACCTTAAATCGAGTAAAACGCCTCCAGATATCTGACACATCATTGGAAGTTAAATTGACAATAAATAATTCACAAAAACCTTCAATTATAATCCCTATGTATATACAAGTTTGACTTTATTACGTTTTGAAAATGAATAAAACAATTCTTAGTGATTATTAGGTTGATATTTAGATGGCATAGAGTTTATAGGTACCTAACACTCGGACTCGACGGAATACAGAAGCAACATCGTCATGGCTCAAGGCAGTAATGTCGTTTGTGATTTTGTAGGTTTTATGAATATAACTTATAAAAAAGGGTTGACGATATTTGCTGTAATTTTACTTTTAATTAACTGTATTTTATTTGCCACGATATATATTTCTTAAAATATTTTGAAGGAAACAGTAAGTAACGTGTAATCTTATGACTTAAATAATAAAGAGTGTAGTAAAAATATATTATAGTATCAGTTTTGAATATATCTATACTTTTCAAACTTTAATTTAATCTTTAAAAGTTTATAGAGAGATAATTTATCTTCCACCCTTTTCACTTTTTTGTCACAGCTTTTTGTTTATTTTTAAAGTTGTTCCTTGCACATACAATTTAACTTTAAAGAACAATATTGTTTATAGATTAATGACAAAGGAAGAAATAAAAGATATAAAATACCCCTTACATCATAGCAGATACGTGAGGGGGTGGGTTACGGTCGTTCTGTCGCCAAATACATGGTTACACACACCTAGCAACTGATGAAACTATCCGATATCGGTTATTACCACTTTATTGAAGAACTAGCTAGTGGTAACGTGTTTTAACACAGCTCCTGTGGTTCCATATACCAACGAGTACAGGCCTAACCATTAGGACTACTTTATACTGTTCCATAAAGTGACTTTATAATGAGTTATTTTCTGCATTACCTTATTTTCTAATGCCTCAAACTTTACATAGCTTTAAATTAATATATTATAGGCTATTGTATAATGTATTATTGTTTGGAGTTTATTATTGTAAACAGCATAATTTTCTGCAGTTTTAGTGAATTTCCCCTATAGGGAAGAAGCTATTACCGTAGGTGGCATGGTAAGACCTAGGCCCGGGACCATGATAACTTTTCGTTTTGAGGACCCCAGATGCCAAAAGCACCATTCGTTCAAATTCATATATATATATATACATATATATATATATATATATATATATATATATATATATATATATATATATGTGTGTGTGTGTGTGTGTGTGTGTGTGTGTGTGTGTGTGTGTGTGTGTCCGTAGGCACGATAACTTTCGTAAAAATCGTCCGATCTTGATTAAATTTGGTATAAACGTGTAAAGCAGCATCTATTTTTATGAGTTCGAGAACCAGACAGGTCGCTCGACTTTAAGGGGCGTTTTAGGGGGGTTTTGCACCCCATAAATGGGTTTTTTGAAATTTTTACATATAATTATTTTTAAACCCAAATTTTGGTTTACACCATTAAATTCAGCTTAAAAAAAATTTGGTGTTTTGATCATCGCTCCACGTCAATTGGTTACTGAGATATTGAGAGTGCACAGTACGTTTTCCAATGTTAATCGTAGGTAGAATAAGTAAAATTGTATATCTGGCTTATTAATGAACTCATATTAATGAAACTTGGTATGTGGCTTTATATGGTTGGGCTTTAATACTATTCGCAAACAAAACTCTTTTTGTGTGGTTCCCATGGCAGCAAACCTGCGTACTCAGCAGCTATAATGTTATTCTTATGGAGAATAATAAACATGTGATATCTTGCTTGTTTATCAACATAAATTAATAAAACTTGGTATGTTGCTTCATCTGGAGTTGATCCATTGGTATTAGCATAAAAACCAAATTTTTTGGTCCTTGATGCAGCAAACCTGTATACTCAATCCTAATGTTTTTCTTATGGGGAATAAATAAAATGTCATATCTCGCTTATTCATTAATATGCTTTGATTAAAGTTGGTAAGTGGCTTCATGACTTAGTGAAGTACCATTTGAAATTCGCTGAGTATGCAGGTTTGCTTCAACGGGGGTGTTTGAGTTTAGCTCAGAGTAACACGTTGTTTTATTAGGAGTTTGTGATTTTAAAGAAATTTGTAACATGTCAAAATAGTTACTTACTGGTATTATATACTTATCCAATACATTATATAGTATACAAATCACTAGGGCGATTAAAGAAACATAATTTTAAAATGTTCTTCACAATGCAAATGGTTTTCATATTAATACTGTCAGCTAGTTGAGACTGTACTTCGTGTAAAACACCAAGTTTATAGCCATACATCCACTGTGGTAGATTTTAGGAGGAGTTCTCGTTAATGGTTTGTACTGTGTAACTATTCAAACACATAGTAATAGTTTTTAAGCACTACCATTATAAAATTCCCCTGGCAAACTAAAAAATATTACTTTTGCCAAACCAATATTAATATTAATGGTAATTTCCCCCAACCATTGATCGCACACATCATTTGAAACATTAACCAAACAGGGGAAATAATAAACCCGCTAAATAAGCGGTAAAGTTCTTACCATTTACAGCAGTATTAACAAGTTTTAAGTCAGTAGCTAAAGTTGCAAAATTAATTAAATTAAACGGAAAATATTTGGTCGCATGACTTGAGCTCGCGTCAGAAGATTATCCTTTTAAACGAGGGTGTGAGCAAGGATTAGCTTCCCTGTACAAGATAACCATTTTCGCCTTATATGTGCTTATAGTGCTTAACCTGTCCAATCAAAATGACATTTTCAGGACGGCATAAATTAAAGTTAAAATTAAAATTTGTTATTTTTTACCCGATACAAAACCATTTTTGGGCAATGTATCTTATTTCTAAAGCACTACAATATATTATTATTCATGAAATATATTCCCTCACCCGGTCTGATAATGACTGGTGTGACCTGTTGATGTCGATAGCATTGTATAACCTTTCGTAAATGTGTACTGTCTGACTTTTAGATTCAGTATAATGGGAAATATGTTTTTAAGTTCTGTAAGACGTCTTTTATTACATCGTGTATTTATAAAACACCAACAAAGATAAGTTCTGAATTATTTATCGACACATTGAGTGGGATACGACATTTTTTACTTAACGCCCAAAGGCCCAAATATATTTTTACGGACATAAAAAGGTTTTAACTGTTTTTTTTAACTATATATTTTTAGATCACTGAATTTTTATCACATTACTGTGGTTTTGTAATTATGTTAATTATTAAACATTTGCCATTTTATATCATCAATCTGTGTGTTGCCATAACTAAAGCTTGAAATAAATCACTGGTTTAACATTCCTTTTACATTCATAGACTTAGTAAAAATACTTCGTTCATTTATGTACAGTAGAAGAATGGTGTCAATAAAAACAAACAACAAATACAAATACCTCGAACTCCTGAAACAGTCTGAAGCTAATTATAATAATAAATAAGTAATTTTTTATTTTCTATTTTATTATTTTTTTATTATATTATTTTTATTATTTTATTATTTATGTTATTATTTATTTATTTTATTTTTTATTTTTTAACTAGGTAGATGTATTTAAAATATGTAAAATAGAAAACGTAACCTAACAAATTAATATTTAATCCACTGTAATACAGGCAAGCAAACTAGACATTAGGGCTGCAACTTAAAGCCATTTATTCATAAAACCTAATTCTGTTACATTAATACAATGCATACATTTTGTTACATTAATACATAAAGTATAATTGTTCTCGCAGTTTAATCCGTTTGTTAGGGTTCTATTACCATTGTAAATCAATTGAAGGTGAGTTACCGTTTCATTTTTTAGTATTTTACGTGTTTCCCAATGATATAAAGCAACCAAGACGACGCTGAAGGTTTGATACAAGCACGGTATAGTATAATAAAAACTGATTGCGGAATAAAACTCCCACGCAAAGGCAATTTCCTGGGAGACCAATGAATGTAGCCGAGGCTTAAAGTCAAGTGAAATGTACGATGGCAGATTAAGAATCGAGTCTTCTATTGAGATTGCCGTAAAGTTAATTAACCCGAAAGCGCATCGTGCGATATCTTAACGGGATGCATTTCAAATTATGAGGTCAGTATAACTACGTGACGTTTTAACGAAATAACTTAGATTTTCAAGAATAATGTAAAAAATTAAGGTACTGTACAGTGAAAACTTAGGAAATTGTCAACACGTTGAATCACTTCAACTAAGGTGTTGAGTGAAAGTTACTTAACCTTAAGCAATATCTGTGATATTTTATTTATCAGGTGGATTGGATGGTCACTATCATCTTCCTCTTAGGTAAAAATGTTGTGTAATTTGTACTACCTGAGAGATACAGGTTTTCAATCAACAAATTAAAAACTGCAGTTCAACAAGCTAACATACCGCGTAATTGGGAGCCTGTCTTTGGAGATGTTATAGGATAATCCTTTATACTAAGCGTGTGTTCTGCGACATAATCCTGACCCCATCTTCCCAACGTGTCATCGGCTGAGGTGTTAGAATCGTGTTCCTCTAAGCTTCTTTAGCTTCAACAGTTGATATAGTTGACCCTCTCTTGTGAACTTATACCATAAAATTAAATGTATGGGTAGTAATTTCTAGGTAAAAGAGTAACTCATCTTAAAACAGTTTATTGAATTGTGATCAATCTTGGGATAATTTGAATTTTTCTTTTGTCTCACATTTGGATAATGTAGCAAATGTACAAGTTTATTGTAGCCCTTGCGATAAAAAACACACTCTACTACAGACGTTGGTCTTCGAAAGATAAATGCAGTTTTGTCTTTCAGTTGAGTGTTTTAGCGAAATACAATATTTAGAACGGTACTTCCCAGCTGCTTAAGTGAGTCGCTAGCGTAGTGGTCAAAGCGACGGAACCATGACAGCGGCCCTGTCGTGGGTTCAATCCCAGTCTTGGCTAGTAAACTGTATCAGTAATGTCTAGCTCGTACTGTAGCGGCTCACTCATTCCTTTGCTTGATACGTTTCACTACAGGCCCGAGGCCGTGTGAACGGGGAAAGTATAGAGGGGGATAGAGGCCGCAAACCTAAAAAAACAAAATAATGAAAATGAACTCTTCAAATAAGAAATAGTATATTTCATAACAAGAATGGAAAGTGGCTGTTTCCGAGCCGAGATCGAGATTGTGCGCGAGTCTTTAGCCGAGAATAACACTTTCTACTCGAGTTATGAACGACATTTTTCATCAAACTGTAGTTAATTAATAATAATAATGGATTAAATAATATAAGTTTAAGAAATAACCTGTAGGTGCTCAATTTATTTCCGCAGTACAATGAAAACAGTGATACTGTTTACACAGCTGATTAAGTTATTGAGAACAGCTGATTTATGATAAATATACTCTTAACGCTACTAGCGCTCCTTGTGTCAGGAACAAGGAGTTCTATTGGTATTACTGGAGGTAACACTGTTGAACAAAACTGCGAGCCGTTCTTTCCAAATTTTGGTGAGGCAAAGAACTACTCGCTGAAATTTTGTGAGTCGACAAAGTGAATCACACAATTACCTATCCATGGTTTGAAACTCAGTAAACTTGGATCTGTTTATATTCTCATAATAATTAATGTTTCACGGAAAGATTAGATACATAAATCTAACGAAAATATGAATTTACTCTGACTTTTATTACTTTTATTCCAGTGAATTGCATGAGTAGATTCACTTATAGGAGTAAAACAGCCAATCAGGATAGTTCAAAGAACGATAAATTTGCCTCACCAATTGTTCCAACCTGAAAAAATCACCGGCTCGCGTGTTTTTCAAAATCGTAAAGCAGTGTTACCTTCAGTTATTACAATAAACCTCCCTGGTCAGGAATCATAAATAAATACTAGTGTGGAAAACCAACAGCTGATTTTCCCACTCTAGAACGGGAAAACGTTATTTTCTGTACTCGCAGCTGATGTTGAAAACAGCCGTTTTCCGTACAGTGTGTTGAAATATAGTTTCAACACACAATTTTACTAATGTAACTTCTGAGCTTAAATCTGCTCAGAAGTTACATGAAAATACAAGGGGCACCTTGTATTAAATCCGCCAAAAACAATACCACATCCTACTTTCTAAATTGTTGATTGAACTGACAGATTTTAATATTTATTTATTATTGGGCGTTAAGATAAACGTAATGGAACTAGGGCCGGTCCGAAGGGAATACTGAACCAATGGAGTCTAACGCTAACGTGAAATGGTATTTGATATCCACAGAGTCAAATTATGAAGTTATCTTGTATCAGATTTCTTGATTGTGGATCCAATCTAAAATCCATTGCGACCTCTTTTAGAAGAAAATAATTGAAAAATGTTCCTTAAACATAGGAGCACTGTTTAACATCGTCTACTGCTTATAAAGGTATACTAATCAATATTACGGAAATTGAAAGGTAAGACCGGTTGGGTCACGAAAAGAAAGGGGCGTGAGAATATACTGTTGAGGTGAAAGTATTCGGTTAATACTTTCTATGACAACCGGTTATACAAATTTCAAGTTTGACTAAGCTCTATTAGACCAAAGTGAAGTGACCAAACTGTATGAAAGGACACAGATTTACTCTTAAAGTTAATTTGGAAATTTATATTAAAAGATTTCTTGAGTAGGTTTGATTTTACCTGATGATGACCGGAGTAACCGGTTGAAATCGGTCGCCTTGAAGCAACAAAGTACAGTACAGGTGCATAGTAACGTATAGGTGTAAAACTATTGTGTACTGTTGTGAGACATAATTTATTGTATGCTGTTTAATGATAAATTGTATTAGGAAATGGTTGTCTGTTTAACTATGCGTAAAATAGGTGAAAAACCAAAACCATTTCACTTGCACGTTACAAGAAAGTTAAACCAGTTATTGACTTCCGTACAGTCCAAGACGCTTTATCAGGTGTTTCTTGGTTGTATTGATTGCAGTTGTGTCTGCACAGTGTTACACATTTGCAGGAAACGACCGGTACGTGCCTCACACCGTCGCAACGCCACTGTTACTGGGAGAGGTTTGTGTCGTCAGTGCAGTTGCTACTGGTGGAAAAAGGTGCGACAGACCTTAGATTACATTGTATTAAGTTTTTGTCAAACTTACCCGAGTGTGGGTGAAATGATATGAACATGAAAATGAATGCAATAAAGTGTGGCCTTCAGTGTCAAGAAACATTTGGAGTTTCTATCTTCTTCCCCATAAGGCCAATGTTAACATTCAAAACCCACCCCTCTATCGATGATCAAGGCTCATTTTAAAGAGCAAAATATACCTAGCGGTTTCACTGAGAACATATTAGACATCATAAGTAATGAGTTCGCACGCAGCACGCTGACGTGAGGGAAGTGAATTTCCACATAAAAACTTTTAAAACTCAAAATCAGTGTAAAAACATACATTTGTCCAATTTTTATTGAAATCTGAAAACAATGAGTTTTTGGCTGTTCTGATACTCCTGGTTTCATTTACTTGCAAATCTGGGAATACAATTTTGCGCATTACAAGGTTAGGAGAAGGTCCAGACAGGCTTGAGTATTGAGTTTTTGTCGATGCTCATTTTCTTTAATAACTCGGTAAATATTTATGCTAGAGTGACGAGAGAGGGCTTAAAACTTTCGCCTCTCTAATTTCCATTTTTTAAATGCATTGATTTTACATTCGGGGATTTTCTGACCATTTTTGGGCCCAAAAACTCAAAATTTGAAAGATTAATCCCATAAAAAGGGGTTTAGAGTTTTCCGATTGTTTTGCCCAACAAACTTGTCCAACTGATTACAGAAAGGAACGTCCCTACCAAATTTTAAGTAAATCGGACAAAAAATGTGACCGCTAGAGTGCAAACACACACATATGTATATATAAATAAAATTTTGAACGACCCCCCAAAACGTGTTCAGGGGGTCTCGTTAGGAACTTCTATGGTGGTCCCGGTCTCAAGTTTCACCGTGCGGGGTTTATGCTAATAGTTCACTTTCCAAAGGAAATTCACTGATAATAGTTCAATCTAATTTCAAAACATTCAATATTTATGATTTGTCCATGGTTAAACTAATTGTGTTATCGAAACTCTTCTAACTGAAATCACTAAGTATTGTTTTGTTCTTTGAAGTGCTTTCGAATAATCCGTTATAGAGGGACGGACTTTGTAAGTTATCGTTGCCGTTATGGATAAACGTGCAGAAACGCGTTGTTTCGTGACTGGATCCCCCTCTCAGTGTATTTACCAGGTATATATAAACTACATTTATTTGTCAGTGAAGGGAACAATTTAGATTTACTCAACTGAGCAGGGTCAAACTAGTTGAGCAGCGAGTGATAAATGATCCTCGGGAAATCCTACAATGGTACAGGGTTTTGCTCTAATGTTCTAGTGTTGCGGTTGCCTGTGATTAGCTATTTACCAAAACTCTTTAGATTAAAAAATCATTTTTGAATGCTGTAATTTATCCATTTCGGTTTTGCTATCGTATACAAACGTTTAGTTAATTACCAATGATTAAAAAGGGCATTAATATTTAGCATTAACATTTTAATGGCTTATAAATTATCATTTTTATATTTATTTTATATTAGATCATTTTTCATTTGTATGATTTATACCTGACAAAACATTTCCTAGCATGTCTTTTACCAACCCTACCTCAAACATTTTACCATATAAAAATGGATTTTCATATTTGTATGTGTCACTCTTTAATTCGTTGATAAAAAATAGTCAACGTAGAAATATTCGTTACCAATATTTTTCTAAAATCAAAACTGTTGTAGGGTTTTAGATAAGTGTAGTGAAAGAGAATTACAGAAGTAACTTTACATTATAATCTTACCAGCTATTATTAGTGAATTTCCTTTGGAAAGTGAACTATTAGCATGACCCGTACGGTGAAACTTAAGCCCGGGACCACCATAGAAATTCCTAACGTGACCCCCTGAACACGTTTTGGGGGGTCGTTCAAAATTGTATATATATATGTGTGTGTGTGTTTGCACTCTAGCGGTCGCATTTTTTGTCCGATTTACTTCAAATTTGGTAGGGACGTTCCTTTCTGTAATCAGTTGGACAAGTTCGTTGGGCAAAACAATCGGAAAACTCTAAACCCCTTTTTTTGGGGATTAATCTTTTAAATTTCGAGTTTTTGGGCCCAAAAAGGGTCACAAAAGCCCCAGATGATCAATGCATGTAAAAAGATGGGAATTAGAGAGGCGAAAGTTTTAAGCCTCCTATCGTCATTCTAGCATAAATATTTACCGAGTTATTCAAGAAAATGTGTATCGACTATACACAGTACGTTGTCTTATGGGGGTTTTACACTGAAAAGCCTGTTATTCCTTTGTTAGAGTACTTTTAACATCCCCGGTAACCTCACGCCTACTTTCAAGCCTGTCTGGACCTTCTCCTAACCTTATAATGCGCAAAATTGTATTCCCAGCTTTGCAAGTAAATTAAACCAGGAGTATCAGAACAGCCAAAAATCAATGTTTTCATGTTTCAATAAAAATTGGACAAATGTATGTTTTTATACTTATTTTGAGTTTTAAAAGTTTTTATGTGGAAATTTACTTCCCTCACGTCAGCGTGCTGCGTGCAAACTCGTTTTTAGTTCTGGTAATTCCAACGTGTAACTCTTGTAAACAGTAACTTTTTGACAAGGTACTACAGTAGGCTTAAAGGAAATAACACTTTATTTATTACTTAACTCTCGCATGAAGGGACATTTCTAAAGATCATTCTTCACAGAAATTAATATTGTTATCTAAGACGTAAACTTGATGTTCGAGACGGTTACTTTGGGAAAGTAATTTAAATTGTTGGTTTGGAACAAAATGATAGACCTTGTTTGAGTTATAAGTTGATAATAGAAAATTATATTCCGTTTCTTAGAATTTATAGCAGTTTAAAGCGTACTTAATGATGCGTAAGATTGAATCGTAGACTTTTGTTTGTTTTGAATCACCTTTGACATTTCTCAAAAAGGTATTTGTTTTTTGTTTAAATAATCCAATATTATAGCACTTAATTTGTTTTACAACGTATTAACCCAATTAACTTCGTCCCAGTTAGGTTTAATTGAATATATTATTCTCTTAAATGTAAGCTAAATAAAATAAAACAATTCATAAATTATAAAACGTACTATATCATTTTGTGTGTTCTCTGGTTCACAGAAGATGCTATACTAGTTACGTTATAGTGGCATATCAAAGACAAAACACTTCTAACAGAGTAATGTCGTAATCGTGTCAGTTACCACTGAATCACTGAACATAGAGACGGCAAGACGATCAAGGCGATGCACGAGACGACATTTTGAGTGACATTAATTCTTGGAACTGGGTCGCCAATGTGACAAGGAAATGGAACTAATTTCGTTAATAACTTGGTAATCTCGAACTAACTATCACAATTAAAACCTTTTTTCTTTTATAGTTTTACAACCAATTTAGTTATTTTAAAGATCTGTTTTTTATCGATCGAATACTCCTCAAACATAATCATTTATTTATTTATTATTTCCCAGAACTTGTTAACAAGTAAAATCACCACTATTTAAAATACCTTTCAAGCATTATTCAATAATGTAGACATTTTTCAAAATACAAAAATAATTTTTTGTGAGTATAATTTTACCATTTTATTAAATAAGTGTAGTGTCTGTAACCCGTTATTTAACCTGTTGTTGAGGTTCTTGGTTAAATACGAATGTTACAGCTAAAAATAATCTTGTTTGCACTCTTATATCCTCCTGAAAGACAATTAAAAGAAGCGCTATCGGTAAGTCGTCTGATTGGATGTTGGATTAAAACAGGATTACTCTTGCACCACAAAATCCGTTTTTTTATAACGGACATCTACGATTCTTTTTTAATTAAACCTGACCTACTCTGGAGTCTACAGTCTCTTGTTCTAGTGTATGCATTAGGTTCTATTTGACTCTTTAATTAATAGGTCTTAAACAAGTGGTTTAGTTTTTTTCTTTTTAGGGAATGGAGGAACATGTTTTTACACCTACATGTGGTCAGCCTTTAGTAAGGGTCGGACTCCTGCTGAATTAAAAACGCGTAGAATACCCCCTAGAAACCTCCTTCATTCTTTCGGACCTGAGTCACCGTTCGTCATAGGACAGTATAGGCCTACTTTAGGTTTACACCCTGTGGACGCAATCCTTTCCTACCAACAAAACGCGTGTACTGACAAATCCCTTATCCTACAATAGGTCAGTATTGTCCTTTTAGATTGCCAGTGCGCTCATCTCAAATTAATTATAACAACTCATTAACACTTTAAAACCCAGATTATATGTTATGTCAGAATGAATGTTTTTCTTTATAAATTGATGGATGTAAATTTTCCCCTTTCATTTAAAACGTCAGATTGGTTTGAAAATAAATTATACTAAAACTAAAAACCGTCAAACATAAACTAATTTACCCCCTTTCTGAATATTAGGCGTTTCATGTTGAGAGGGTTTGGAGTATTTGTTGAGACTCCGCGCCGTTCATACACGTTATATATCCATAATTTTGAATATAGTTAAAAGTAATCTTGATGGAGAATATGCGTGGAATATTTAAAGGTTATATACTTATGTGGCGATTGCTAAAAAAAATGGTACGTGATGGGTGGGGAGGGTGAGGGGGCTCTCATTGTTGCGGCGTTCAATTATCCCCGAACCTTTGATGAATGGCCAACTCTCGTATTACTACAATGGACAACATTAATATCCCTTCCTCTTTCTGCGTTGATATTTCAATTTAATACTCTATCAGAACTTAATATTCAGTTGCATAACATATTATTAAAAAAATAGTCTAATCAAAGTATGTATTGACTTTATGGAATGTCCTAAACGATTAAGTATATATATAATACGTTATTTGTAGTCTGCGAGTTATTGTTTGGTTCAATTAAAAGACAAAGAAACACAAGACGCTTGATAATTGCGTAAATTCAATTGAAGGTTTTCCTATTACGATATGATGTTGTAAGTGTTGCTTTGTTTTCAAAAGTTGTTTTTATTCACCGTAATGGTGCACTGATAAGGTAATATCATTTCAAGTAATGGAAACACCTGTTTTTATCGTTCGGCGCGGAAAACTTATACATCAATATAATAGCGTTTTTCGTCCTAATACTAAAATGTCACCTGTAGTTCAATTCAAGATTTTGTGGTGTGGGGTTAGATGGCTGATTCGTTATTTTCACTTTAATGAAGTTCCTGTCAACGAACTCACACGTTTCCTGGGACCGGTTCCACTCTCTCTCAGAAGCACAATGCTCGACGCCATGTTGGTCTACAACATTATCAATGGTGGTGTAGATTGCCCAGGGACATTGTACTTTCACGTTCCTCGTATGTCGAGAATGCAAGTATGTAAGTATTCTCCAAGTTCAACTATCACCAACATAGCTTCGCCCCTCGACTGATGCGGACTGGTAACGACAGCGACATCTGCAACAGGGTGAATCTGTTCGGTGACAGCAGAACCAGAGTGAAGAGGGAAATAAAGCTACTGCTTGCTGTTTGCATTAATGCATTCATAAGTTGTTATATTTTTAGTAATTGTTCACTTACGTTGAGTATGCAATTGACATAAAAGATCCCTAGCGTAAGATTAAATTGTTGTAAAATAGTGTATGCCGGTGGAGACAAACGAAATAAAAATAAATGTAAACGGTTTTGTTTTCGATTTTAATATTTATTTTTAAACGTTAAAAACCTTTGCAAAATGATAAAAAGTTAATAACTTGTAGCAATTATCCTTCTGTGCTTAATTGTATATTATGTTTCCCCTTTTTACACCGTTTGAAACGGTCAAATTGCTCATATTGATGACGCAAAAGTAGCGTTAAAAAGTATAAGATATGATAAATATCGTGGAATATTGTTCAAGGGCGATTCTATGCTTTTACATGTATTATATTTTAATGTCATATTGTTTTAATATTCAAGATTTATTAAAGGAGCATGCGACCCGTTATTAGGATATAAGGGTAGGATAAGTTTAAGAATCAATCAAGTTTAAGAACAGAGTCAATGACTGGCTGGTGCATTTAGAAATCTGTATGATCTATAAAATGCATTATACTTAATTCGAAGTGACTACGTACACGTCCAATGTAAAGGCAAATTCACATCGCTACCGCTTAGGTTAGGTTAGGTTAGGTTACGTTACGTTAAGTTAGGTTAGGTTACGTTACCTTACGTTAAGTTAGGTTAGGTTAGGTTAGGTTACGTTAAGTTAGGTTAGGAGGTTTTCTGGCTCTCAATCTGTTTTAAAAATCACAGGAAAAGTAACGTACGGTGCATAATTTGGAACGGACGTGAACAGTAGCAGCTCATGTCGGACGTGTACGTAGCCTCTGCCTTGTATGCTTAATTTGCGCATTGCCGACCTGCTAATGCTTCCACAATTAGATGACAGGTTGCAATGTAGGTCTTGTTGCCTTGGTTTCCGTACTTGTAAACCGAGATTCCAAGTGTCAAAGCTCTGTCATATTTTCTTTTAGCGAATTTCCCCTATAGGGGAGAAGCTATTGCCGTAGTCGGCATGGTAAGACCTAGGCCCGGGACCATGATAACTTTTCGTTTTGAGGTCCCCAGATGCCAAAAACATTCGTTCAAAAATGTATATATAATGTTTGTACCAAATTTCATCAAAATTGGTCCATTTTTACGAGAGTTGTTGCACCCACGGACACATATATATATATATATATATATCCGTGGGTGCGATAACTCTTGTAAAAATGGCCTGATTTTGATGAAATTTGGTCCAACATGTAAAGCAACATTTATGACTAAATTTCGAAAAACAGCCAGATCGCTTTATCCAGTGGGGTATTTTTTTTTGGGGGGGGGGAGAGTTTGCACTCCTTTAATGTTTTTTTGAGCTTTTTAGTGAATTTCCCCTACAGGGAAGAAGCTATTACCGTAATCGGCATCGTAAGACCTAGGCCCGGGGCCATGATAACTTTTCATTTAATCAAAAACGCCAGACCTCAGAACCCAAAAACACCATTAGTTTGACACTGTATATATATATATATATATATATATATATATATATATATATATATATATATATATATGTCCGTGAGCACGATAACTCTCGTAAAATTAATCCGATTTTGACTAAATTTGGTATAAACGTGTAAAACAGCATTTATGACTTTAAGTTCGAAAACCAGACAGATCGCCCAATCCGAAGGGATATTTTGGGGGGTTTTGTCCCCCAAAAATGGGTTTTTTGATTTTTTTTTACATATAATTTTTGAAAAATTCAAATTTTAGTTTTTTCTATTGGAATCAGCTTCAAAATACGCTCAATTTGGTGTTTTTATCATTGCTTTATGTCAAATGGTTACAGATATATTGAAAGTGCTAAATACAGTACGTTGTCCAATGTTATTCTTATTGAGAATAAGACAAAATGTATATCTCGCTTATTTATCAACATATCCTGATGAAACTTGGTATATTGCTTCATATAGTTGTGGTCGATTAATATTTGCACTAAAAACTATTTTTGGCCAATATTTCCCGTAGTAGCAAACCTGCGTACTCAGCTCCCATGTTATTCTTATGGAGAATAAGTATAGTGTTATCTACCTTAATTATGAACATAAATTAATAACATTTGGTATAAGGTTTTACCCTCTTGAGTTGTATTAATATTTGTATGAAACCCCATTTTTTGTGTTCCTTGCTTCATACTCAGCTGCCATGTTATTCTTATGGAGAATAATTAAAATGTCATAAATCGTTTATTTATGAATGTATATTGATGAAACTTGGTATATGGCTTTATGTGGTATTAAGATACATATAAATGCATTGTAAATTCGCTGAGTACGCAAGTTTGCTGCTACAGGGTATTAAATATAATATTTTAGTAAATCCAACTTTAGTTTTCACCATTGAATTCAGCTTAAAAAAACAAACAATTTGGTGTTTTGATCTTTGCTCTATGTCAATTGCTAACAGAGATATTGAAAGTGCTGAACACAATACGTTATCCAATGTTATTCTTATGCAGGATAAGAAAAATTATATATCTCGCTTATTTATCAACTTATTCTGACGAATCTATGACGATAAGTAACATTTTATCTCCCTACATAATGAACCCAAATTATATATATATATTGATAAAACTTGGTATGTGGCTTTATGTGGTATTAAGATACATATATATGCATTGGAAATTCGCTGAGTACGCAGGTTTGCTGCTACGAGGTATATATTATTATTCTGCAAGAGGTTGATTATATCCAATAGGGGGATTGTTTCTATGTGGTAGTTAGTAAAAACACTGAAAATACCCATGCAGTGGAACCGGAAAAATATACAAACGATATCACTTCCACCGATATTAAAAAATTGGTGTTGACAAGGTGATAAAGACAAATTGGTTTCGAACATAGGTTTTGTACAGTATTTCCTTTTTAGCCGCGAGCGCCGACAGTGGGATGAGCGCGCCGACAGTGGGATGAGCGCGCCGACAGTGGGATGAGCGCGCCGACAGTGGGATGAGCGCGCCGACAGAGTCGAGGCGTAATCCGATTGTTGTAAACACTGGTCACACAAGACCTGTTAACACTTCATCATGAGCATTTCACAGATTTGCCTATTTTAACTATTGTTTTAACTGAATAAAATATGTGTTTTAATCACCTCTACATCATATTTTTGAAGCTCCCATAGAAAACGTACACATCTAGGAAAATAAATGAATAAACAGCAATTTACAACTGGAATATTTTAAAACTAGGAATTATTTGTGTAAATTTCAGGATTCAGAGATATAATTCTGGATTTTATAGTCTTAGATATTTAATTAACTGTATTGACAGCCGCTATCGTGACCACAGGAAATAATCAGCTGTTTCAGGAATAAAGCTTGTAGAAATAGAAATCCACAGCTGAATACTCCCGGCTCCGCTAATATATGATAAAATGGCATAAAAATGCACAGCTTAGAGCTACCGTAACTCAAATAAGGTTGCTTTTCAAGAAAAACAAACTACACGTGTAGCTTCCCCAACCTCGATTACCCCAAAAAAATCTTTTCGTAGCTTGGGAGCCATTACAGCTCGAGAAACAGCCGCGGACGGACGGACGCAAAGAGCCACAGGCAAATGCGAAACATAGTATTGATAAACTTAAATTCCTATAAATGCCCGAATATTTTGATCTTAAGTTTCAAATGTTGTTCCGTGTATTCTACAATAGTTTTAAAAATTGTGTTTTATATTATTAAACACAATTGCAATTACAAAGTTCAATATAAAACAAATTACATTACTTCAAATGCAAAATGGTAATTTTGTTATCATATACGTTTAGGAGAAAACTTTAAAGTCAGAAAATATTAAACGGTTCAGTTATATTTTGTCTACCAGTCTTTTCTGTCTCGAGACTCTAATTCACTCACATTTATAAAGAACTAAACATTGTTTTACTTAGTTTTAGTTGGACATTTGATATATGAAAACCTGTTTGTTAAATGAATATACAATTGAATGTGCGCTCGTGTTGTCAGCTGCACTGCAGTAATTGTTATCACCCGAAGCTGTCACAGTCAATTTTTCTTTTAATCCAGCAGTTGTGATGTTTGGAGCTTGGAGGGATCAGCCACCTGTCATACCGGGAGTCGAAGAGCAGCCGTTGGCGCGCCGTGTCGCTGTCGGTGGCTTACATAACAATAACATATTCGCATTTTGGTGTATCAAATTTGAAAATTCTTACTGGTTGTGGGGAGTGTAACTGGTTTCTCGGAATATAAGAGTGTTATGAAGAAAATATATCTAAACAGCCTTTTGAAAAGGTCGCTCTTCAAGGTCGATTCAGGATACACCCTCACAAAACGGTGTCACTTCAGAATAGTTTTACTCATTTCAGGTATCCTTTACCATAAAACGTATAGAGACAAGTAATGCAAGTTTTCAAGTAAATATACTAATTTGTGGATCAAATATTTTGTGTAAGCTTTGTCTCTGATTCTTTGATATCCGTTAAAGACAAAGCCCAGTACTACTATATAAGATGTTAGCACTCGGGAAAAATGCCCAGAGTTGAGTCTTCATTAACGGATCGATTTTCCTATTTGAAGTAAGGATAATCCCAGATATTTTATCCTAGAGATATTTCACTACACTACAACGATATCTTGAAGCTCGCGTTCGCGCCCTTTATACACTCGGTAAGAATTTATATTCCAGCCAACTTTCCCTTCGCTCATATTACTGGAAGGTCAAACGCCCATTTAGGATGAAAACTGCAAATTGCAGAACAATCATATGTGGCAATGAAAAAAATACGCTTTAAAAAAGCTCAAAAATAACTAAATTACTATCCGAACCTATTACACAAAACTACCCGAGATATTAATTGCTAATGAGAAAGAAAATCCGTCGTAGTTAGCTTGCATTTAAAAAAATATTTCGTCCTGTGAAACCACGCAGGTTATCTGTAGTCGGTGCCACCAACTCCGTATCAATTACCATCCGACTCATAACTCCTCTTCGTTCTACTTTAAACCATAAAGAATTGGGTCTTGTAAAACAATGGGTCTAAAGTCAAAATTATCATCTTTTAAGGTGGTTAAAAAGATTAAGATCTCTTGTCACTCGATCTATCACAAACTTTTAATGAAGAAATGTCCAGTCTCTTAAAAAAGTGGCAGGAATATTGATATCGTTAACTAACATAGTTGAGCTCGACTTTCCAAGGGACTGAGGAAGTTTAATTCTGAAATTATAGTTAGCTAACAAATCCTCCGGAGCACATCTAATCTGGCATTCGGTTTTTAGTTTGTTGCTTAGGAAGAGGCAAGACTACAACTACGATGGATATTGGGACAGATCAAAATTAAAGATTCACATTATGGATTCCATAATTTGTTTAGAATTTAGTAAAAATACGTTTTAGAGTCACCTTTAACTGCTCGACGTAGGTGTTCTTTAGGGCTCCGTGCTTGGTTCCAGTCTTTTTATACTTTTCATCAACAAATATCTTGATTTTGTCTCAGAAAATTTATTCTCTCAGAAGATTAATCTGGGCTGTTGACACTGATTTCTTGCGTGTAAGAAGCGTATACTACCTCATGCCTGTAATGCGAACTCTCCAAACAGTTATAATTTTTTTGAAGTGAAAGAACTTCTTTAAACGGCTAAGAATTTCTTTACCATTTTTACTTATAGTTTACTATAGAGCGTAGTTTCTCTTTAATTCTTGTATTTCATCTATTACTTTGCAATATTTTTATTAGTTTTGGTTTTATATGAATATTTTTCACTTTGAGACAGTCTATTTGAGTCCTTTGCATCTACTGCAGGTGGGAGCTCCTTGAGCCGAACTTAATGTTTTTTTGTAAAAACGTATTGTGTCCACATTTAGGGGGAGGCGTAAAAATGCTTTATTTTTGCCACTTATGCTTTGTGCTATGCCCCAAACTAAAAAAAAAAAACTAAAATTTTGTCTACTCTTTCAAAATTTAAACTTGGTTCTGTTTATCATATTGCATAAGGTAGACCTACTTTAGGCTTACGCCCTGATCCGCTTCTTTCCATCCAAAAAACGTGTGCCTACTAATAATGTAACCTGTGTCATTGCAAACACTTGTAAACAAATTTTGCACATGATGATTAAACGGCTGATTACAAATTACAATATTTGCGTAGTAATTAGAGAAAACATGTTTTCTGAGGAGTCTTGGGGAAGCTGTAGTGTAATTTTGCCGGGGAGGGGGAGTAGCGCTGAATGGTGGGGGGAGGGTTCTCATTGTTTTGGCCATTCAATTACCACTAGCCTTTGACAAATGGGAAACTCTCATATTACAACAATGCTTATCATTAATAGCCTTGCCGTCGTTTGGGGTTTTGAGGTTTCTCTAAAATTAACCTACTGTGTGTGAGACTTTACAATCCTCATTTTAAAGCTGCTTCAAAAATGTACTTCCATCTAAATCCAATCTATTTTAAATTACTATTAGAACTAAAATAAATATGTAGTTGTTTTTTATTCCCCTTAAATTGACAACTAAGGGGTATAGAAGGGGTCGTTAAAACATCAGTGAGTTACTCCCAGTAAAATAAAAGTAAAACAACCAATTAATATATTTATAATTATTTAAAATAAGGAGCCACCTTAATTACTGTGTATAGAATTAAGTGAAATGAGTTTCGTTTCAATTATCATCGCTTTCTCATAAAGAATAATAGGCCTCTTTTTACTTTCTCCCTCTATACATAGTACAGTATTGTTTTCGTCAACATTTTCGAATTTGAGTTGTTAGTGGAAATATTCGTTTTGGTGCTCCCTGAACCCAAAAAAGTGGTTTTACGTGATGTCTGTCTGTGTGTTTGTCCGTGTGTGTGTGTGTGTGTGTGTGTGTGTGTGTGTGTGTGTGTGTGTGTGTGTGTGTGTGTGTGTGTGTGTGTGTGTGTGTGTGTGTGTGTGTGTGTGTGTGTGTGTGTGTGTGTGTGTGTGTGTGTATGTGTACAGAGCTTGAGCCTTAACCAATGGGCCGATTTTTATGAAATTTGATATGTAGGTACTAATCCACGATATCGCCAGACATTTTTTCATTTTTTCATTTTGTATTTTTAAGGGTAATTATCCCCCAAAAACCGCCAAAAATTATGAAAAATCAAAATATCTCAAAAACCGCTCTAACGATTTTGTTTAAACTTTGGTCCTTTCTAGAACTTTAGTTTTCCAACAAAATTACACCACCCGCATGTCTGTAAAATTTCGGGTTCAGAATTTACAGGACTTAAAACGTCAAAAATTCAGTTTTTTGATTTTTCAGAAAAAAACAAACATAAATAATATTACTATTCACCATTAAAAAGAGCTCAAAAAACTAAATAATTTAGTATTTTGAATTACTATTCTACGATTGCTGGTTGCGGAGAAAATTTAAATTTTCATTTTGCAGTACGTTGTCCAATGTTATTCTTATGGGGAATACAAAAATTACTATTTCTCTCTTATTTACTGATAAATTTCATTCAAACTTGATATGCTTGTCAAGTTAGCATTGACCAACAGAGGAAATTCGAAATATGTTGCTCCTTAATAACCCTGGACGGGGAATAGGGGGCATTTCCCCTCTTAAAACCACGAGTGTAGCAATGGATTCTGTAGTGCCTCCAAAACAGGGATTTGGGTGGATGTTTTTTAAAACAACTTGTTTAGCCTACGAGATTTTCTGTAGATTCGACCGTGTTTTGTATTCTATATTTAGTAAATAAAAAGTAATTTATTCATTAAAGTTGGGCTAAAAGGGAGAAAGTATGTGTCAGTTTCCTGATACCGTTTATTTAACGTTTGCAATCAGTTAAACTAATTTACTTTTATTATTCCCTATATAAACTGCATATTTTTTAATTTTAATTTTGATTGATGATCTTATGTATGAAGCATTTTTTACGCAACTCATTTGACTTGATTTTGCTCGTCAATAACCAGTGAACACTAAACAATGTTCGATGATTAAACACTGATATCAATCACCAGTATTTTACAATATTACTTTTCATCTGTTTGTGTGTTCTGCTTTGTAAACGGATCGGGCGTTCCATCGGTCGGATTAGGAAATAAACCGATTGGGTCGAACTTTAGTTTGCAACACAATTTTGGAATAAACCTTCAGTGCGCTTTTAAACATTTGATCGTATTAATTCTTCTTTGTAAATTGTGTCGTTTGACTACTACTTAACATGTCGCATACAACATATTTAAAATAAATAAATCTGTACTTAATAGTTTATTATTTACTGAATTCTAATGCTTACAGTTTGTTTTTAGATTGTAAACTTTCCAAAAGGAAAAAGTTACAAAACTTTTGTCGAAACTTACTACGTTAGTTTTTTTATAACTACGCAACTAAATAAGTGTTGTCTTGATCATATCTGAAAGGGTTTTTATTTTCTTAACTTGTTTATATGAGTATGATAGAGAATATTCCTCTACAAAAGTCTATTCGTGTCATTGCCAAGGTCATAGGAGGATGGCATTTGTTCTTGTAGAATTGGCCCGCGAGTATCAATCGCACATCCTGTACGTATATATGCAGCTATTGCAAGCTGTCATGAGAACATTTGAGGTTGTATTCACAGTTCCGCAAACACATTTATGGTGTTCACTTGAAGCCCATACGGCGCGTGATAACAGTCAAGGCATTGCAGGTATTATGATAACAGTTGAGTTTATTATCTAAAAGGGAAGTGCACTCAATCGGTCGGTCTTATTTGGAATCCCAAGTGCATTTAAAAGTACTTATCTAAAAACACTCAAAATTTGTAGCTTTAAACTGGACGATTTACATTTCTTTGTTTTTCTAATACTCTTCTTTTAAAAAGGCAAAACATCAAAGATTTAATACTTAAGTTGCCTAAAATATTTATTTATCGCTTGAGAGGAAACTATTACTGCTCGTCACGTAGTGGAGCACCGTAATTTTTCGACAGAAAAAAAGAAACTTTACACTCGATTTGCATACACCATTTGTTACAGCTGCAGTTTTGAAAACCACACAACATAATGAAAATCGTTTTTATCCATTTTCGCAGAATTTACGAGATTAAGGCTTAAACACATTGCGTTATTTAATGTTGCTTGGTCCAAAGCAACAATCCATCAATCAATCGATAAAAACTTTTTCGCTCGATGAACAGAAAACAGCTGTTTTACCATGTGTTTTTAGACAGTACAGAAGCATTATAGGCGCAGTTGTACGAAAAATATGTTTGTGAGAACTTATATTTAAGTATTATCTGAACAATTGTAAGTATAAAATAGTCATACTTGCCTAATCCAAAGGTAATCTTAAAACAGTTATACCGACGTCAAATGATTCCTTAATGTTTAGAGATTTGAGTTGATCATCAGCTCGGATAATTGAAAGCCCCCTCTTAGTTTTCGTTACAAGATAATCCGTCATATTACTAGGTGTACGCTCATTCCTCGCGTATAAGGATAATCGAAACACATGATCAAACTTAAATCGAGTCTCATTAACAATTCAAGATTTGATTTGAGTAACATCATCAGAATACATTCCGGTATCATTTAACAGCTACCAGAATCCTGGTTTTACGTCTATATAGTTATAGTCATAGTCATTTCTCCCCGAAGAACCACTTATTGCGGTAGCTCAGTGGGTATCGCACTGGCTTTCAGAGCGAAAGATCGCAGGTTCGCAGACCTAACCTCTTATGTAGCCGGGGGAAGGTATTTAATTGATAGTTACCGCTACCATATGTAGCGGGGGGAGGAAAAGGTAACCTATCCTATGTACTATAAGCTACCAATTGCAGCGGGGTTAATTGGTGACCTACTATAAGTAACTGGGGGTAATTAAATCATCATGCGTTGGCCGGGGAATTAATTGGCTGGTTAAAGTATGGGCTACAGGGGTGGCTAATTGGGCTGCTAATTGGTTAATGAACTAATTGACTGGGTGGTAACTACAACTGGAATCTGGGTGTGCTAACTCTGCTACTGATTTGGCTAATTTAGGACTAGCAAACTAAGAAGGCAGGCCGTAGTCTGGCCTAACCATGAACTGCTAATTGGAACTACGATAACTAATTGGGGGTTGGAAAACGTGACTGGGTGCCCAAAGGCCTATGGATCTTTACCAGACCAGAACGCTATACCGAAGTGATTTTAAGTTAAGTCTTCTCTCTCTGTCGCTGTCCCCGCCAACGCCCGGGGGATTGTGAGTCTCAGGGTATCCTTCGCTGATGGGCTGCCCTACACGTTCTTCCCCGTGCGTTGTCGGCAAACTCTGTTTCCCCTCCCTTTTCGTCTACGACACCCAAACTGGGTCTTTAAAGAATTTTTTTGTGATTTGAAAATGA
Organism: Allygus modestus; assembly: GCA_963675035.1. Taxonomy (NCBI): domain Eukaryota; kingdom Metazoa; phylum Arthropoda; class Insecta; order Hemiptera; family Cicadellidae; genus Allygus; species Allygus modestus. The sequence goes on from OY776116.1 coordinate 31,389,880, forward strand.
CTTTTCTGCGGTTGGTTACCTTTTTTTTATTATTGTTTCTTTTACCTCCGCAGGAAAGGGCCCAGTGGTGGCACCTTCTGTGTCGACCTGTCGACTTGAGCTCGGTCGAGTGTCGAGAGACAAAAATCTTCTCAAATTCTTTCCTATCGTACCCTTGTTTCATTTTCAGCCTTCGTAGCTAATTAGTCACTAAGGTAGTAGTAGTTAGGTTTAGGGAAAACTCACATTTTAGGTAAATGCTAGTTATATTTAAATCTTCAGATTATGTTAACAAGGTGATACAATTTATTAAGTTTCAGAATTTTATAATATTTAGGTATATTAAGTAGACACCGAACTAGACCACCTACCAATAATGGTTGAACACGACAATTTGCCAGGAAAGGAAAGTGCACTCTCCTTTGACCCACCTGAAAATAACCTCCTTTGAAGCACCCTTTCCTGAAAATAACCGCTCAACACAGCGACCAAATGCGCCATTCTCCCTGCGCACGCAATCGCCTACCCAAAAAGTGTCGCATGCGACTTCTTAGCAAAAAAAACAAAAACAAAAAAAATTGCATTTCAAGATTAAAGCAGTTACATCCTTCCAACCTCCTTACTTCACAGTTCTCATACGGCTTCCGTGAGCCCCGCCAGTCTAACCTTGGTTACCCGGCGCCACTCATGGGTCAATCCCACGGTTTCCCTTTAGGAACCGACCAACCCGCCAGTGATCGGACCGCCGCCTTGCAAACCACCGTGATACACCTCCAACACGACAGTTCCCTTTTACAACAACTCCAATGATCTTAAATCATTCTTTTCAACTACATCTTTCTCCCCAAGTATTTTTTACATAGTAAGACACCTGCACAATAAAAAAGAAAAAAAGAAAAACTGAAAATTTAAATCCAGCCAGTCAAATCCAAAACAAACTTTTTAAAGCAAAAATGCAGATGTCCGTCCCATTTACACCAAATTTAACTCAATCTTTTTTACTCAGTTTTAAATTTTGTTCTCAATTAAAGTCAGGTACGTTAGGCCAAATTCAACTGTCGTTCCCCTACAACCCATCCTCCTTTTGCAGGGGGGGGGGGGGTGGATCCCGATCCCTGCCGTGGTTGGTCAAAACAAACAAACGCAATCTTCCCAAAAAAAGAAACGCGGCGACCGAGGTTCCAAGACGAAGTCAGACTGGTGCTGGCTTTTTGGCTTTCCTCGTCTGCTCGCGGCTTCCCCGGAATCAAAACCGGGAACATGATATCTCGGGACCACGAGCATGACAGAGGGAGCAAAACCGAGCGAATTTCACAAACTCCAACATCAAACCCACACCTTCACCTACCTTCCAACAAACTTTTTTCGTTTTCACTTTTGTCTTGGGGGGGTGGTTGTGACGCTAAGCGTCACGCTATTTTCATATAGTGTAGGCGGCCTGCATAACCGCACCAAACGCCATCAGCGGCGTTGAGCCAGCTGATCCTTTTTGACCATTAGCGGCGTTTCTTCCTGTGGCGTCCTCTCCCCTTCGTCTCTGCATGGCCCCCAGAGCATCACCTCCCTCGCACGTTCTCCTGAATTTTTCACCACCATACCATAAGTACCATAATTTTAAGTAGTTGTTAGTATCAGAAATGGCAGGGTAAACTACAATCAGAGGGGCAATCCCTTGGGGATGCCCCAATTAGCAGGAGTATGTAGGAATTGCAAACCGGTCGAGACTTCATTTCTCGACCGCATGTTTCATTAACATATTAGATTCTGGTTTTTCCTCTTCTCAGAAGACAATTAATTAATAAATTATCATTGCTTAGATTCAGGAACTTAGTTATTCATTTAGTATCCAGTACAATTATCTATTTACCAGGTTTAGACACTTGTCATAATTTCAGTAGTAGGTCTGGAGGGATATTTATTAGTTATTTATAGTTATACCAATCATCAGAGCTGGCTGGTATAGCATTCTGGTCTGGTAAAGATCCATAGGCCTTTGGGCACCCAGTCACGTTTTCCAACCCCCAATTAGTTATTGGAGTTCCAATTAGCAGTTCATGGTTAGGCCAGACTACGGCCTGCCTTCTTAGTTGGCTAGTCCTAAATTAGCCATTTCAGTAGCAGAGTCAGCACGCCCAGATTCCATTTGTAGTTACCACCCAGTCAATTAGTTCATTAACCAATTAGCAGCCCAATTAGCCACCCCTGTAGCCCATACTTTAACCAGTCAATTAATCCCCCGGCCAACACATGATGCCCCCAGTTACCCCCAGTTACTTATGGTAGGTTACCAATTAACCCCGCTGCAATTGGTAGCTTATAGTACATAGGATAGGTCACCTTTTCCTCCCCCCGCTACATATGGTAGCACCCAATATTATATACCCTCCCCCGGCTACACTTATCCGTAGAAAAATATTAATATATTTATCACTTGTTTTATCAAAGGAAATGTTGTATAAATCTTTAAATTTATTTATTTTTGAAATGTAGTTTTCAGGCATAGTTTGTTGTTACGATTGGCATGGGTGCGTTATCGTAGTCCACAGAGTATTTTGGGCTAGGCAGTGACTTTAGCAGTGTGATTAATTTAACTTTTAGAGAACAGCGAGTTCCCTAAATGAACTAATGTTACAATTTATATAGGCCTAGTCAAAATATCCTTAAGGATTAACAATAAGTCGTCAGGTCTAGTTATTTAGTTGACAAAATGAGATTTCAATATATTGTTTCAAAAGCCAAGGCTATCATGAAATTAAATGCTATAAACATGGGTTGTTCCAAAACCGTAAATGAAACTTCTAAAATGGCAAGTAGCCTAAGTGTATAGGCCTACATTTCATAGCCATAGGTCCAAGTTTATGATGAAAAAAGCTCACTGTAATCCAAACCTAAGATATGTCAAATCATTTCAGATAACCTGTAAAAAAGGCTTAGTTTGGTTAGAAAAGTTTAAATCTTTTGTTTTGGTTCGCAACATTTCTGGTAACAACATTTCTGGTAACGTGTTTAAAGTATTTTACTTTAAGACAACAGTCGTCTTACCAGTTGAATGTCAGCTTACTCTTACTGTAATCTAACCCCAGGCTATTTCAAATCATTCAACATAACCTTCCGAAAAGGCTGTTTTGTTAGAATAGTCTATAGCTTTAATTGTGGTTATCTACAACATTACTGGTAATGTATTTGAGATAATATAGACAATTTTCATTATTCATTTAGTGAAAATATAACCTAGCAAATAATTGTGCTACAAAATAAATTTAAGGTTGGTCGCTTACTGTCAATCAAAACTTGATCAAAGCTTTCTAGACAATTTGAGGCTTTGTACTTTTTTCATATGACAATCACAATATTACCAATTGTCTAAGACAATGTAATAAAACAAACTATTTTATAAGTTAAGTTAATATCTCAGTATCTACAGTAATCTATTTTGAAAAGTTATTATGAGTTTTTCGATTTGCCACACGCGTCGTCTGTCACTGTTACTCGTCGCCTCCGACGACTGACGATATTTACACAGAGTAGGCATACTAAGAGAATATAAACAGAATAGATAGTTTTTTAATAACGTACACTTAATAATTTTATAAAATAATAAATATGCTCACAACTTAGAAATATATTTCGATTTATCTCTCTTGTGTGTGTTTTTTCTTTTATTTTTTTGTGAAAAACTTTTTGCTATCCAATATAACAAAGTAAACTAACTTTTGTTACTCAGTTGTTGAAACATAGACGTCGGCTAAATTTTAACGATTCAAGTACCACTAAAATAGCTTCCAATGTTATTCTTATGGAAAAAAAATAAATTTGGTTTTAAGATAATTTTACTAATACTGAACGAAATTATCTAAATAACGAACTTGACCGAGATTTTTTACTGTTAAGTTTATCTAGAAAATTTTAAGTTTAACTGTGGAGGCGTTTTCGAGTTATTTTGGTCACAGGCACGCCAGTTGAGTCGATTCTCTTACCAGTCTAAGCAGTTATGTATAAGGATAAACTTCACTTCGTTCGATTATCCAATTAGGATCCGTGTTCTGTGATATAATCCTTGGCGTCGGCTCAGGCACAGGTTTAATGCCCTCGTATCTCACGTGTAAGCCGGGAACTATGACATTAAACATTTCCTATAGGTATAATATGTATTTAAAACAAAAGTTTTGGAATCCACTCCAAACCAGCGATACTGAAATATCCGTTATGATTCCTACATTCCAAGTATTAGAAGATCAAATTTCAATATTATCTGAACGGTATAAGGTTTCCATTCGTTTAAACGGTTACTAAACTGTTGGTTTTATTAGCCATTAAAGTTTATTAGTTGCTGTTGTGTATACAAATTTATGTAGTACAAGTTATTTTGAGTATCTTGAAAGATACATTTAATTGTGAATTCGACTTTCTCTTTTACTTGATTATTACAGATTTCAGGTCAGAAGAAACTGTGTTTGTGACTGTGCTACAGCCAAAGTATTATTTCACGAGTATTTGTTCTTAATGGAACATTTAACGCCCTATGTTGAAGAAGCTCAAAGCGACAACATTAAAAATTATATAATGACGTTTGCATACATGAGTATTTACCAACCCCATATATGTGGGCATGTGTTAGTGCCACAAGTACTGTCAGTCGGCTTTTAATCAACCCTTCGGTTTACTACGTGGCAAAAAATCGTATTGCCACGTGTTCTGGTACTGTTTTTAATTCTTTTGAAATAAAATAAAATACTGGCGAAATAAAACATTACTAAGGCCCCATGACATATATAGTGAAAACATGTGTATTCTTTCGTGGCAGTGTAAATGGTTTCCTCGCTTCAGTACAATTAAATAAATCCAAAAACCAACCAACAGCAATGTTTCACCGTAATCCTGGGCTGGCTTGTGGCGAGGCTATTGTTTGTGGGCTTAGTAATTTGAAACCCATCAAACTATTGTTTGGGGTGATGTTGTTTCCATATTTCTAAACATTGGTCCATTAATTATTTTATGCTGTGATCGTAGACCTAATATCTTTTACGACCTAATCTGAATATAAGAATAGTATATTTCGCCACTAGGATCAAAAGTGGATCTTTTTAATACGAGCTCCAGTTTAACTGCCGAGGCTGGGAAATGAGCGAGTATTAAAAAGACACTTTTGATCCGAGTGACGAACTATATTTTTCGTCATACTGCCTAAAAACTTAAGGTTTAAATAAAAACAAAATCAAAATTTACGTACTGTGTCTCCATAACCTCAAATGTTTCTTTCAGCTTGTCTCTTGAAACAATCAGCTGTTGCACATGCATAACTTCGGTTCATTCATATCTATCGGTTGTGGAGTCGATCACTTCAAACCAATCATTGTGGTTCGAATCAATCGGTTGCTCGAACGCAAAAATAATAACAATACAACAATGAATGTTTCGATAATAACAATGAATGTTTCGATTATTTATAATCGAATGAATTTTAATCGATTTATGACGACCTCGAATCAAAAGTATCATCAACAATGATCTTTCTAGTACTAGTACGATAATGATCATCAAAACATATGATATTATCCAAAGACTAAAAAGAAGAACTTTTGAAACTCAACGCATCTGTCAAAAACAGTTGTTTTTTAAGCAGTATGACGAAAAAGTTATCGATTACCTTAGAGTATTTTAAACATGATAATATAATGTTAAAACCATTTACTAGAAGAAGAGTCGTTAAACCTACAGCCGCTAAAAGTGTATATTGTTTTGGAATAGTATTTAATGAGAAATCCATGGATCTTACCTATTTGAAATAAGGACTTTGAACAGAATTTCATACTTAATAATCTAAATTAGATTATAATGGGCTAGGGGAGTTTTGGCAAGTAATAGTGGAACGTGACAAATAAGTAATGGTGGGTTGACGTATAGTTTAAAGGTTATAAGAGAATACTAACATACCCCTTTTTATAAGAGAAATAAAGATGCCATAACAGTTCAAGTTTAATGTGTTTTTTATTAATTAAACGTATAATTTAAACGCTTACGAAAGTGTAAATAAGTTTTTTTACAGCACTAAAGCCAAATTAACAATAAAAAATCAGGCAATAATACCTTTTTAAATCATTAGAAAGCTAGTTGTTAAAATCGAAGTGAAAACTATAAAATATAAAGTAAAATAAGTATTCATGAAAATAAATTTGTTTATGGAAAATAATGAGTAGCCTTCTGCTTTTTACTGAATATAAACGTGGCAGTGATAATTCTTTATAATCCCAAGCTTTCGTTCATCGTAGTGAGAGTTTTATCACGAGAATTTTGGTACGGGTTTTATTTTAATTGTTCCTAGCTGTATTATTATCATCAACGTTTTTGTAATAAAATATAAGAGATATTTTTCTTTTACAATCTCTTTTAGAAAAATTAAAAAAGTTTAAGAATACGATATTTGTATTTTGATTTTAAATTTTCATTGCTGAAGGAATAAGAGAACGTTTTTATTTATTTATTTAAAAAACTAATCTTGATATATAATTCTGTAAGCGAAATCTTTAAATCAAAATTGTGGGAGCTTGGCAAATCGTTGAATGATGTGAGACGGCTCAAATTAAAGGTCTTTATTTCAGGGAATAATAGCAGTATTTCCAAAAAGTTACCAGCAAGCGAGAAAAAACGTAAAACACCCCCCATAATGAAAGCATGGGAATTTAAAAACGTCTCCTCTGTTCATATTAAAACATGTAATTAAGTGTCTACTTTGTTTACGAACTGACATGTGTTCAAACTTATATAGTTTTATTTTGTTTAGCATGTAAAGAGTAAAAGAGTCAGGTGAGGCTGACTATTTGAGCAAGGTCAAGGTTAGGGGTTTTGGCCTATTCAAGCCATTAGTTATCCATAATTTTATTATTTTTGTCAACATTTAACTATGTAGCTATTAACTACAAAGGTATTTGTGTGCCTCAACCTCTAAAGCCCTACTCGATCCTAGGATATATTTTCTGAAGCAATTAATAGTAATAATACTTATCCATAGAGTAGAGTTGTATAAATAAAACTACAACGCCACCTATCTTTGTACGGTAGATTCAATCTTGAAACTATAATTTATCTTTTGGCTGCTGAAAGCTGAACGTTGCCAAGTTTCCAAGTAATTACTAACGACTGTAGTCTACAACCCGCGCACATCGGTGTTATTATCCTCACTCATAAGCCACCCACAATATGTGATAAAAGGTTGTCATCAGTAGCAATAGGCAATCGTCTGTTGCGGTTACGGAGAGGAATAATCTATTTATTTTACCAAGCGTTTATTGACATCAAACACAGACAACTCAGTTCTGCTTCCTAACGGTAATTTTCCCAAAGAAGGCTAGAAAATGCCGGCTTGACCATACCAAGAAGAACAGAATTCTCGAATTGTTCTAAATCCTTCCTTTCTTTACATTAAACCTCTCTAAAACTGATTATTGACCTCCCCTAAGTAAGAAGCGTGTTAGTTTAAGAAAGGTTTGAAGCCAGTTTGTGAAACGTTGGTGAATAGGTGACATAAGCACACTACAAACATTGGGCAATTGTGGAAGCTGCCTTAGACTTGGCTTCCGTCATAGAAAGAATCATATAGTAAATCTTCATCTACTTTTAACCCCCCATTAGAACTTACCGAGGAGTAGATGTGCGTTGACTCAATTTCCACTACATGACTGGCCATAAATTAACAGATAGTCTGACAGTTAGGATAGAGAAATAAACAAATTGTACCTATATGAGTGACAGTTGAATTAATTGGTGTTGCCAGCTTGGATATCAGTAATTGGTTTCAGTTTTTCAGTTTTCAAACAAGGCTGGCAAGCAATGTGTCCTGGTAATCCTCGAGTTGTGACGGTTGGCGTTAGAGTTGGATTAGACACTTCAGTGGAAGCGCCAGTATTAAGGTGAAACCATTAAGAGTCGATAGAATTAAATATAATAACACGTTGACATTTTAAATTCTATCTTTTATCAAAATTAAATGCGAAAAATACTGATATATTGGTCCAAATGTGTATTTTTATTGCGGACAAGTACACGATTGGAATATTCAGTCTCGTCAAAAGAATTAAGTGAATTATATCAGCCTTCTGTTGTGTAGTGATATGTGTTGTATTATCAGGTAAAGAGAGAATGTAAACGAGCTTGTTTATTTCATTTGTAATTTGTGATGTCTGAAAAATACAGGAGAAATGAAACAAGTAAACTATAAATATATAAAGGCGAAATAACAAACACTTTTATAAATTCGTGGTTTGTATAAGGTAATTATTTTCCTCAAACTAAAACTGTCAGTGAAGAAATAAATGTAAAATAAAATTTTCCACGTAAAAAAGAATGGGGAAACAGCCGTGAGTTGACTCCAATTCTTTTCTAATGCAAAAAACTTGGCAAAGAGTAACAGCAAGTGAATTTACTTTCAGCCCCCAATTGGACTTTACTGTGGTGGTGGTTGTGCGTTGACTCGATTTCCACTACATAACTGGCCAGAAATTAAACGAATGTAACTGGCTGTTAGCAAAAATAAATAATCAAATTTTACATATGAGTGATGGTTGAATAAAAAAAATGCAATATGTTTGTCATTGGAACATTGCGATATGGGTGGAGCCTTAAAGGTGGCGTTTTTCACAAATCCCAAAGGCAAATGTAGAAGGGAAGAGCTGTTGATGGACATAACGTAAAATAACAGTTTTAGAGGTAAAAAATCACTGAACGAAAATTAATATTCTAATGGTAAAATCTCCACTATCTTACATTTTAATGACGAGAAATAATTACAAATTCAGATATCCCACTTAATAAAAGGAACTGCTGACATTAAGGTAAAGGTTTGTTACTCTTTGCTAAGTTTGTTACATTAGATAACAATTGGAGTTGACGCACGGCTGTTTCCCCGTTCTTTTTTACGTGGAAAATTTAGTTTTACATTTATTTCTTCACTGACAGTTTTAGTTTAAGGATAATAATTACCTTATATAAACCACGAATTTGTAACAAATGTTTGTTATTTCGCCTTTATATATTTTTAGTGTACTTGTTCATTTCTCTTGTATTTTTCAGACATCTCAAATTACAAATGAAATAAACAAGCTCGTTTACATCCTCTCTTTACCTGATAATACAACACATATCACTACACAACAGAAGGCTGATATAATTCACTTAATTCTTTTGACGAGACTGAATATTCAAATCGTGTACTTGTCCGCAATAAAAATACACATTTGGACCAATATATCAGTATTTTTCGCATTTAATTTTGCTAACAGATATAAATTAAAATTCCAACGTGTTATTATATTTAATGCTATCGACTCTTAATGGTTTCACCTTAATACTGGCGCTTCAACTGAAGTGGCTAATCCAACTCTAACGCCAACCGTCACAACTCGAGCATTACCAGGACACATTGCTTGCCAGCCTTGTTTGAAAACTGAAAAACTGAAACCAATTACTGATATCCAAGCTGGCAACACCAATTAATTCAACTGTCACTCATATAGGTACAATTTGTTTATTTCTCTATCCTAACTGTCAGACTATCTGTTAATTTATGGCCAGTCATGTAGTGGAAATTGAGTCAACGCACATCTACTCCTCGGTAAGTTCTAATGGGGGGTTAAAAGTAGATGAAGATTTACTATATGATTCTTTCTATGACGGAAGCCAAGTCTAAGGCAGCTTCCACAATTGCCCAATGTTTGTAGTGTGCTTATGTCACCTATTCACCAACGTTTCACAAACTGGCTCCAAACCTTTCTTAAACTAACACGCTTCTTACTTAGGGGAGGTCAATAATCTGTTTTAGAGAGGTTGTAAAGAAAGGAAGTATTTAGAAAAATTCGAGAATTCCATTCTTCTTGATTTTTTGAGCCGTAATTTTCTATCCTTCCTTGGAACACCGCCCAGAGAATCTTCGTAAATTTACGAAAATGACCACTTGGAAGCAGAACTGAGTTTTATGTGGTTGATGTCAATAACTAAACTCTTGGTAAAATAAATAGATTACTCCTCTCCGCAAAAGACGATTGACTATTTTCACTCATTTAAGTTTCAAGCTGATAACGACTTGCCATAAGTTTGTATCCTGGACAAATGTCGATTATGTCTGTTTTTGAACCAGCAGTTCAGACACGTCCAGGTTGTTGAACGGACTCCAACGATCGTTTGTGTATGTTTACAATCTGACCTTCTTTTACATCACCTAATAAGTTTACGAACGTGTGCAGTCAATCGTTTGCACCATCTTCTCTGCGTCTTTGATGTGATGACCGTATAATCAGACGAGGGACAATATTAATTAATAAAGTTGTTTACGTTTTAAAACGGAATAGATATAAAAATAGGAATTTAACAAATTTTACTTATTTTTCTCTTATTGATTGTTTTAATACAAATCAGTTTACAACCAACTAGTATAGTGAAAATATGATTTTACAATTGCTACCATACTAAAATGTTCCAAACATCAAATTGTTTATAGCTGGCATTTAAGTTTGTTTTTCCTCAATCATAAGTGACTTTGTAACGCAGCTTCTCTCAGAGCTTGCTACGAAATCGTCGTATCTCGAAACTCAAGTTCGTTTTCTCGTTTAAAGCACTTATTTTAAATCCCCTTGCCATGAAATGACTTGGCACACTGGACAAAGCCGGCTTACATTGGGAAAAAATAAATGTGAAACAATCCGGTCGCTAGGTAACAAACTCATAACTTCATGACGTCGAATTGCCGCTTTTGTAACGTTACGTCTACTTAAAACTTTCAACGTTCATAATCCATCTCTTATAATTCACAGAGTACCCACTGAAGGTTACAAAATATATGAAGTGCTTCGTCATTCAAAGTTGTAAGATAAGCAAGTCTTTACAGTACGATATATCGGTTCTAGAAGAAGTTTCGTTAAGTAGTATTTCATTCTTGAAACAACATTTGTCTACTGTACTACTTAAGCTGACTTTTAATATTGTTTTTAATACAAGATTTTTACCTTTTCCTGTCATGTTGTACCTTCTGTTATGTTAATTTCTGAGATATAGTTGAACTAATTCCAAATAATTAAGATTTATAGTTAATGTGAGTAACCCGATAGGTCCGTCAGTACACGATACATTTTTAAAACTATTGTTCATCGGAAGCAGTCGTTGAATGAATGTTATTCTAATTATAATATGGAAGTATAACTTAATAAGCATCTAAAGATCACTAAAGATTATGCAGTAAAAGGTTCGTGGATACATAATCAATAAAAGAGTCTTTAAAATATCTTAAATACATTTATCACTATTCTCTAGTACAGCTTTAAACGAGCTTAACATTGTTATTATTTGTAATTTAATTTAGAACCAAACAAAATTAGCATAGCAAATTCATTGTCAATCAGTGATATAGATATATTCAATGAAACGAAGGGAAAATATCTTATCGACCTTATAATACTTTTACCACTAATGATTAGTATAAATTTATATTAGTATTATTATTATACACATGCAATTTAATTTAGCTCGTTTAGCTAATTTAACACTACATATAAAGCGAAGAGAACAAACATTCCCAACCAGTGTTATAGATATATTCAGAGTTCGCCAGGGTATCGACCATTACATATATCACCGGATCATTTTGCCGCCAATAAATCACCTGTATCCGCTCTCTCTTGCCCGGATATACCCACATACCTTGCCGCAGTTTAACTCTATTCCTACTTTTTCGTTCTCAACCCTCTTTTAACATTTATTTATTTCATACCCACGATAATACCACTTTTACAAATTACAATCATAATCAGTACAAGATGGCCATGATTATATTCAAGATTTAAACTATGAAACAAATAGTAAACGAGTTCGCACGCAGCACGCTGACGTGAGGGAAGTGAATTTCCACTTTAAAACTTTTAAAACTCAAAGTCAGTGTAAAAACATACATTTATTCCAATTTTTATTAAAATCTGAAAATAGTAATTTTTTGGCTGTTCTGATGCTCCTAGTTTTATTTACCTGCAAAGCTGGGAATACAATTTTGCGTATATAATGTTAGGAGAAGGTCCAGACAGGCTTGAAAGTAGGCGTGAGGTTGCTGGGGATGATAAAAGTACTCTAACAAAGGAATAACAGGCTTTTATAGTGTAAAACCCCCATAAGACAACGTACTGTGTTAAGTCGAAACAAATTTTCTTTAATAACTCGGTAAATATGTATGCTAGAATGACGAGAGAGGGCTTAAAACTTCCGCTTTACTAATTCCCATCTTTTTACATGCATTAATTTTACATACGGGGCTTTTCTGACCCTTTTTGGGCCCAAAAACTCGAAATTTGAAAGATTAATCCCCAAGAAAGGGGTTTAGAGTTTTCCGATTGTTTTGCCCAACGATCTTGTCCAATTAATTACAGAAAGGAATGTGCCTACCAAATCGGACAAAAAATGCGACCGCTAGAGTGCAAACACACACACACATATATATATATATATATATATATATATGTGTGTGTATATACACATATATGTATATATATACAATTTTGAACGACCCCCCAAAACGTGTTCAGGGGGTCACGTTAGGAACTTCTATGGTGGTCCTGGGCTTAAGTTTCACCGTGCCGGTCATGCTAATAGTTCACTTTCCAAAGGAAATTCACTAATAATGTAAACAATCCAACTATTATAACTAGGATGAATATATTAAATTTGTGTTATAACATTACTTATATTCAATAAAATTATTCACATTCAGTACCTTGATTCTTTTTTGATTCTTTTAATAATTGTGTCAAGGAAAGTATTTGATTGATACTTTTCCACACAGCCAATTGAAAACGTATTCACAGGACAAAACTGATTTATTTTCACTGTAAATACTGCAAATTGCAAAATAATACCTATTTTTTTATTTTTAATGTAAGAGTAGTTTTGAGAAATGAACACTCTCTTCGTTCAAACAGTCGATGAATGCGTTGTAGGGCAATTAAACCCTCGTCAACGTAATGGATTTAACTCGCAATTCGCAACATTTGACGTCGTGAAGCAAATGTCTCGTAGCCATAGAAACTTATTGAATCATTGTAAAAATTGTAGATATTTAAAGGTCCCTTTACCTGTTAGTATTTTAAACTTAAACCACATTCATGGAATCTCGATGCGCTATCACCAACCTAATCCAACTCTGCCTAACCCCCGCAACGCTCATTACTGCAACATTTGTTATTCTGTGCAGCAGAATACGTCAATACACTTTTTGTTCTGCGTATTTCAGTTGTGTACTATAATACATAGTTACAATAAATGGACAAGATTATTTATAACATGTTTAAAGTACATGATAAATAATAATACACATCATGCATATTGAACTGCGATTGTTTACTCATTACGTTTCCATTGACCGTTTAGAATTATGGTATGCTACTAAAACGGAAAATAGTATAAATAATCTATCGTGAATGTGTTTTGCGATTACGTTTTAATTTGATATACAGGGCCAAATTGTAATTTATAGCGTGAAACGAAAAGTAATAAATGTAAAGATATTTTATATTTCACATTTTTGTGATCACAATATAGATAGGGTTATGTAAATATTCAGCCTATCGTTCCATGTTTGCCGTTAAACGCAGGAAGATATCTCGTCGTTACAATTTTAGGATGATATGCGATGTTAACTGTGGCTGATTTAATAATCGAAAACACCCGTTATCTGCATGCAGCTTTGGCTGAAAGCTAATTAACTGTCTGTCACTGCTGAAGGGTCTTCAGTTGTAAACTTTCGACATTGTGCTGAACACTTCACACGTTCTAGCTGAAGAAGCGTACAGCGTTGCCTAGATAACACCAAATTGATCTATAGCAAAATCGTAATACTATATATATTCCAAAGCCCTGGGGTTGTTCTTTACTGATTCTCCAACTCCCGAGGTTCTAGAGAGGTGACCTTTTCTATAATGATTCTTTAGGTATGAATTAAGGAAAGTAAAGGGTTTGATTCCAATTTACCTTATTCAGCGCATCACGGGTCTCAAAAGGTCCAATGAACTGTCATTTTATTTGACCGGATGATAACATAAGCTAACGCTTACTATTCAAAATCATTTAAAAGGTTAACAACCAAACGCAGCACACGCAACTGTTGTATTCCCCGCGTGGTACCGGGTAGCATACCGCCTACTGCAGTGGCTAGTATTAACAACCAAACGCAGCACACGCAACTGTTGTATTCCCCGCGTGGTACCGGGTAGCATACCGCCTACTGCAGTGGCTAGTATTAACAACCAAACGCAGCACACGCAACTGTTGTATTCCCCGCGTGGTACCGGGTAGCATACCGCCTACTGCAGTGGCTAGTATTAACAACCAAACGCAGCACACGCAACTGTTGTATTCCCCGCGTGGTACCGGGTAGCATACCGCCTACTGCAGTGGCTAGTATTAACAACCAAACGCAGCACACGCAACTGTTGTATTCCCCGCGTGGTACCGGGTAGCATACCGCCTACTGCAGTGGCTAGTATTAACAACCAAACGCAGCACACGCAACTGTTGTATTCCCCGCGTGGTACCGGGTAGCATACCGCCTACTGCAGTGGCTAGTATTAACAACCAAACGCAGCACACGCAACTGTTGTATTCCCCGCGTGGTACCGGGTAGCATACCGCCTACTGCAGTGGCTAGTATTAACAACCAAACGCAGCACACGCAACTGTTGTATTCCCCGCGTGGTACCGGGTAGCATACCGCCTACTGCAGTGGCTAGTATTAACAACCAAACGCAGCACACGCAACTGTTGTATTCCCCGCGTGGTACCGGGTAGCATACCGCCTACTGCAGTGGCTAGTATTAACAACCAAACGCAGCACACGCAACTGTTGTATTCCCCGCGTGGTACCGGGTAGCATACCGCCTACTGCAGTGGCTAGTATTAACAACCAAACGCAGCACACGCAACTGTTGTATTCCCCGCGTGGTACCGGGTAGCATACCGCCTACTGCAGTGGCTAGTATTCTATTTGGTATACACATTGTTATTCTTATTTCATACCAACAATAAATGGAAAACTAATAGAGTCTGTGATTGTACAATATTAAATTGAATTTTCAGGATGAACTGTGTTATATTATTCACAACCAAACGTTTACCCCAGCTGTGAAAATTCATCATCAGTGTGTCTTAGCTAAAACCCATGTCAGTAGGTATGTTTAAAAGTTGCGAATAATTGGATTGAAGAAGTATTTTCATAAATTCTTGTTGAAACAACGTGTTAATTAATAGACTGAGTTGTTAATACCGGACAAATTAAAATCTCAAATAATGTTGGAAAGATATTTCACGTGTAAATCTGATATTGAAAAATGTTCAACGTTATAATTTCCTCCATTGTTTATGAAAATCAATTCCAGGTTTATTTAATGCTACTTATAAGTAACTCTTACTTTGCCTGTTGTACGAAGAAGCACAAAACCCATTGGGCCTGATAGTGGCCATTATCTGGTTTGCATATTTATTGCCGAATCCTTACCTAATTTGATCACTAAACGAACAGATATTGAAGTGAACCGTTTAGTGAATAGACAATGAGTGGTCTTGCGATAAAGGCTGTCCTTGTGCTGTGCATTTAGGGCCCTATCATGAAAAATTCGTTAACGGGTGTCAAGTACCACCACACCTAGTAGCTTCAACTTAGAGACAACTCGATGTATCAGTTCCTACATGAATGCACTTTTATAAATCCTATGCAAATACGAGTAGTCAGGAAGCTGCTGACTTCCTCACCACCTGCTGTTGTGGTCACGTGACCATTGGCGCAGGTGCCTGGAACCCCGCCAACTGTCAACACCAACTCATGCCTCCTGGAGGTCTGGCGGTCTTGCTCAGCTGATCCTCTGTTATGAAATTTCCAGAGTTTGCTTACTTGTTCCTTATGCCCTTAACCTCTCGAAAGCTTTGCTCTAGGGTAGATAGTTTGAACTGATGTCCTGATTGATTAGACTAACTCTTACCCGAGAATTAAACTAATTGTGTGTGCTTAATTCTGTTGTATACCATTGCGAATAAGTAACACCAGTTTATCTTTCTGCTTAGATAATATGAATGTCGATAAGAATAACTTGGAACTTTTAACACCCTTGCGGCCGAGCCTTACGGTAAACTTGGAGTCAGCATCCTTTAATTTCACCACTTGTAGACCTGAAAACCTAGTGTACCAAATTCCATTTCCCCAGCACATCAGGAAGTTTGATAATTAGCAATGAACAACTAGGGCTTTGATTTTTTATGTTTGGATGAAAATCGCGATCCGTTCGAGCTACTGCAATTTGCCTGTTTTCGTAGAACCATTTTCCTTGTTGTTGTGAGGTGGGGTTTGTGGTTGTGTGTTCTTGTTTATTTGCAGTTCCAATATCCTATTGGACTAATATCAGCTGTTATATCAGCGTTATAATAACAGCTTAATATCAGCTGTTCCTGTGTGGCCGTTTGACTTCTGCAATCAATCCTGTCTCTCCATATCTCCAAAAGAACACATTTTTAAAAGGCTTGTTTAGACAAGTTATAGATATAACTCCATATTTTTGAAGAATTATTTTCATTTCAACACGGCTCTGAAATCAATGTTTATTGGTATTGGCTACTTCTTCATTTTCATCTTAACTTTAGAGACCTTTAGTACTACCTTAAAATGACATACCTAAAGATATTACGTATTCTGTCAGTCAGTCAGTTAATCCAAAAAATACTTGTGATATTTTAGCTCCAGAACCGTGGCCGCAGTCTGTTCCGCGTCTCACCGCCGCGCCGGCGCCGGGACGCCCCGGGGCGCGATGTTCCGCGATGCCGGGCGCGGGGAGGACGAATAAGGAAGCTTGTAACAATCCAGTGCGCGACCTTGGTGCCGGAGTGGCGGCCTTGGCGCCTCTGCAGCGGGCGCGCGTCCTGGGCGCCAAGAGGCAAAAATAAACAAAAAAGCAGATCTGCAATAACGGTACGTAACAAAAAATTACGATTTCATGTACTCGTCGTTAGCAATAAACTAGTAAGATTCTGGAAACTATAGAGGTCAAATATAGAACGTCTGTTCTTTAACATATTCTTAAGCATATTATCGTTGACAGAAAATGCTTGGGTTTTTTATACTATGTAATAGGTAATGGACAGGATAGTAGTAGATAATGGATAGGATAATAGTATATAGGATAATAATGAATAATAGGTGGTCTGAATCGTGACTTTATTTTGTTTCATTTGTACTATGTTACCTCACACACAAACACGCTTTTCTATTTTTTTGTTTATCATTTGTATTTTCGAGCGTTGACAAACTATATATATATATAAGTAACTATAGTATATACAGTATATATATATATATATATATATATATATATATTATATATATATATATTTATATATATATATTTATATATATGTAGATATATTAGTAAAAGTCACATATTGGTTCTTGGCCATGTGAGTGTTACCTTAAGAGAATATTGGGTTGTTTTTATCAGCTATTATGATTATTTTGTGATGATTCGAAAAATTATAAACCCAACGTTAAAATTTTCAGTTTTAAAATTAGTTTTTTTAGGAAAATTAGATGTATTTTTGTTAGTAAGAATTTTGCAAATCGATTCCTGAGGCCCAACTATCCCTGTTTTAATAAAAAAATTATGTTGATAATATTCTCTAATTACTAAATACATGTTACCCTATAAGGTACTTTGGTATTATACGGATGCCACTCTTATGCAGCGCGCTGCGGCAGTTATGTTAGGATGGGTTATCATAAAAATGATTGTAGGACTTTCCTTGTTTTGTTACGAATCGAATGATACCTAATGAGTCATACTTCCGGCTGCCAAACCCCCTCCAAATAGGCCAAGGTCAGGTCGTTGACCGGAGCGCGCGCATCACCTGTCACCGCCTGTATCTGGGTCAGTGTCATGAGTGATTTATTGCCGTGCACTACGTTACATTTGTTTTCATAATGAGTGACGTTCTTTTGGTGTGGGATTACCTCGAAATGAAGAGGAAACCGTACGTATTTTTATGATAACCCATCCTAACATAACTGCCGCAGCGCGCTGTATATTTGGCGGAGTACCTGAGGCGATCGGGTCTGGCTGCTAGCGGCGGCGACGCATTCAACACGATCCTAGCGAACATCGCTGCCTTTTGGGAGGCACAACACAAAGACCGCTCATCAGAATGATGTAAAATTTGTACAGTAAGTCAATAAAAGTACGTTTTTCGAATTATGTAGTTATCCTTTGTATCCGGTAAAAATTTAACCTCCAAAAATAGTGGCATCCGTATAATACCAAAGTACCCCCTATAATATCATATTAAGAGGTTTTATAATTATCTAAATAAATACGACGATAAATATTACTATTATGAACTCAACAATAGGCAAGTTTTAAGAGCCTTTGAGTCAAATGAATCAGTACTAGACACGTTCAGTAAACTGTTCCGTTTCTTCTCATATCAGAGAACTAATTATTTCCAATCGTTTGTGTGTAATTGGATCAAAGCCGAGTAGAAACCTCTGGATTTCTTAGCGCAAACTGTAAATGGGAATACTTATGTGTATATATCAAACTGTATAAAGATTTTATTTAGAGGTATAACAAAAAGACATAGATTATTTATTTTCATTTATAACCAAGCTTAGAAAATACTTTAAATTTTAACCGAGATAAGGAACCCAACCTGAAAAATAATCAGGAAAATTCGTTAAATAATTGCATAATGTTATCAGAAGTACGCATTAATTAAAAAGTTGATTAAAAAGTACCGTTTCCTTAATGTTGCAGGAAATCAAAAGTGGCATATAATTGTTTTATCGACTGATGTAAACTTTAACATTATAATTAATTATTATAAACATGTTTGTAAGACATTTCTATAGTTAGACTCTACATTTATTGACAATTTATTTATAAAAATTATTCTATACTCTAATACGAACAATGTCTCTTTGTTTGCACAATTTATCTATGAATCCGGCGGAACAATATTGTTAAAACTTTGAAATTAGGGGCTTTTGGACCTAAAAATTCCATTGGTAAACTTTCACAAGGTAAATTATCAACAAATGATTTATTGAAACAGTGACTAAAACCATTGAATAAATATTGCATACAGAGAGGACACCTTGTACCTACGAAACGAATAAAATATCACCGATAAAATATGTCTCGGTCCCCATGGTGCTATAAATAAAAGAAAATATTATTCTACTAAAGTTATACAATATGACAACGTTTACTAATCACGTTTTGGGAAAACATTATAAAAACGTACTTTTAAGAAGATTTAGTTGTCTCGCTTGTAACTTTTCTTTTAGATATGGTATTTTGTAATTGAGATTAAATATTTAATATCTAGAGATATCAAGAAAACTAAACATAAGATAATGGATGGCCTAATTGCATTTTGCTGAATCCTCCGTTACAAAATATCATGTCATTGTGTGTCAAAGAAAATGCATGTTAGATCTATCATACTGCTCTAGTGTTCAAGATATAATTATTGATAGCTACGAAATACCTTTACGAGTGAAATGTGTGACTTCGCAGATCCACTTTTGGACCAATGCTGTTCTTCGTATGGATTAATTATGATAGTTCAGTACAGACTTATTGATAAAAAAAACCTCCTTATGAGTGGAAGTTCTAACTTAAATTTGTTAAAGCCAGTGATATAATGAACGATTAATCTTTACAATGTATATTTTCAAGAGCACGTCAAAAGCTTGTTAGAGACTTTATAAGTGAAAACGTTATGAGAAAAGATAATATGCAAGTCACACCGTGGAAGTGGAAGATTCGCTTAGTCGCGCCTTGACACTGCGCAGGCGCGGGGACGGAGCAGGCGCCGTGACGACCTTGCGTGGAATGCCTCGGTGCTGAGTCACTACGGTCCGTATATGGGCATACCCGCCGGCCGGCTAGACTGGAGTATAAGATTTATAACTACGGCTGTTATCGATGCTGAAGTACGGGGCGCTGCAGTACATTCCGCGTTGATAGATACATTCCATCCATGCAGTTGCACAAACGTTAAAATGAGTAATTTATGGAAATCTGAACTATGGGTGATCAATCACGCTGCTCGGTGAACTTGAGGAATCTGTTACACCTCAGAGGGTTGGTAGGTTGATGAAGTCCAACTTGCACTATAAGGATGTACCATAAATACCTCACACCAAATCGTTCCCGTGTAATAACATAAATACCCCCGTCGCAGCAAACCTGCGTACTCAGCGAATTTCCAATGCATAATATATGTCTTAATACCACATAAAGCCGCATACCAAGTTTCATAAAAATATATTCACAAATAAGCGTTATATACAATTTGAATTATCCTTCATAAGAATAACATTGGGGATGAGTACGCAGATTTGCTGCAACAAGGAAAAAAATAAGGTTTTTCTTGTAAATATCAATATTACTCAACTATTTGATGCCACATACAAAGTTTCATCAATATACATTCATAAATAAGCAATATGTACCATTTTTATTATTCTCCATAAGAATAACATGGGGGATAAGTACGCAGGTTTGCTGCAACAATGAACACCAAAAAATGGGGTTTTATAAAAATATCAATATAACTCAACAAAGTTAAGCCACTTGCCAAGTTTCATTAATTTATGTTGATAATTAAGAGTGACATTACATTTTACTTATTCTCCATATGAATAACATGGGGCTGAGTACGCAGATTTGCTGCTACGGGAATTATTGGGAAAATTGCTTTTTCTGTGCTAATAGCAATATACCACAACCAGATGAAGCCGTATACCAAGTTTTGTTAGTATACGTTCATAAATAAGCAAGATATAGAATTTTTCTTATTCTCCATAAGAATAGCATTGGACAATGTACTGTGTCTAGCACTTTAAATATCTCTGTAACCAATTGACGTAGAGGAATTATCAAGACACCAAATCGTGTTTCCTTAATCCAATGGTGAAAACTAAAATTTGACTTTTTAAAATATTACATATAAAAACTTCAAATACCCCCGTCGCAGCAAAGCTGCGAAATCAGCGAATTTCCAACGCATAATATATGTCTTAATACCACATAAATCCGCATAGCAAGTTTCATAAATATATTTTCACAAATAAGCGAAATATACAATTTTAATTATTCTTTATAAGAATAACATTTAGTACGTAGGTTTGCTGCAAAAATGAACACAAAATATGGGTTTTCATGCAGATATCAATATAAATCACCTAGGTGAAACCACAAGCCACGGACGGACGGACGGACGGACGGACGGACGGATGGACGGACGGACAGACAGACAGACAGAGACACACACGCATACAGACAGAGACACACACACACAGACAGACATACACACAGACAGAGACACACACACAAACACACACACACACGCGCACACACACACACACACACACACACACACACACACACACACACACACACACACACACACACACACACACACACACACACACACACACACACACACACAATTTATATACGTACAGTTTCGAACGAGTGGTGTTTTTGGGATCTGGTGACGTCAAAACGAAAAGTTATCATGGTCCCGGGCCTAGGTCTTACCTATAGGGGAAATTCGCTGAAACAATCTCTAACAACTTCTTTCAGGTAAAATGCACTTAATTTTCCAACTTCAATTATTCAATAATTGCATTGTACTTTTCAAAAAGTATATTTTTCATTAAGGTGCATGGTAGTTCCACTAAACTTGATATAAAGTACACCATAAAAAAGGAGAGCGAGGTTTTCTCATTCAGTGAATTAGCGAGATTTTGTATCGTTCTAAAATTGAATAAAAGTGAAGGTAATTTAGAAATATAAATCCTAAGCTAAATACCTTGTGAAAGGAAAAAACTTACCGCAAGGTTTTACAAAGAATGGGCGGAAACTCTTGAGGGTTTCTCGGTGATTGAAGACTGTTCTGCTGCACTTAGTGTGAGAGTTGCGACGAGCTGATACGCACTTGTGCTTCCCTCACTGCGGTGGTAAATGCTCAGAAAATCCCTCCTTGGAATTGCATTTACTTAAAAACTTATATATGAAATTTATTCGCAACTGCATACAACAAATACTACATCAGTAAATACATTTGTTCACACACATACATGTATACAACCAAATATTCCAAAACATGTTAGCAATTGTAGAAACAAACATGTCATCAGTCGTAAACCGAGTTTGAGGCACAATATATACATATAACAAATAAATATAAACTGACAGACTAGATTAGGTAAAAAAGTACATAAAATAAAAAGCTTTTATTCCTCCTTTCACTAATTACAATTTACACAGGTATAGTAACTATTAACAGTTGTAAACATTGAAGTGAACAAGTGTAAAACACAGGAGTTTTTACAAATAAACTACTGTTTTACAGTAATCTTAAATCCCTTACTAACAAATATTTCCCTAACATTAAAATACTTAAATTTTACATTTCATTCATTCACCAACATATTAACATATTTTCTAAATTTTCAATCTGACTTGTCATCAATATCTAATTGTATCGCAATTTAATTGTTGTAACATGTTTATTTATTATTACAACTGGCTCAGTTTATTTCCGGATTTTTTAAAACCTCAAATTAAATACTGCTGGTAACTGGGAAACAAGTTAAACTTTGGTTTCAAATCTGTTGCTATCAGACTAAAAAAAATACCATGTAGTGAAAAAATAAATGGTAAAGAAGCATTGAGGTTCAAATTGGCTGTGCCATTGAGAAAATTTACAATGTTATGAAGAATATAAATTTGCTGTTGAAACTGAAAACCCACTTTAAATAAAAACTGAAAGCCTCTATGTATGCCTTTGTGATATGTTTGGTTACATAATTGTAACCAAACTACAATTACTTGGGTCTTACTGAAATAGTTATAATACTGATAATTCGCATAATTGTATATTACTGTTGACAAATTTTGACATTCATTGCAGTTATTGCATAAATAAACTGATGGACGTGATTTGATTTAATTTTTATTTCATAAGCATTCTTCAGGCGTTTGAGCCTTTAGTGCTGTAATGTTGAAAACCTTGAATTTCATTCTCAATATGTCTATAGTATCACGCTGGCCAATATCATTGTTTAATTGGACGAAATGTATAATTTTCACTTTCGACTAACTTTTACGCTACCCCGGTTCAACAACCCTCATTAGGACATGCGGCTTTTGTTCTCTAATACAAAGCCGACAATGGTAGTGGGCGGATGTATTGGGCAGCCCCGTATATTGTAACGCCTACGTCACTGCCCTTTTAAATACAAAAATGTAAAACGAGTTCGCACGCAGCACGCTGACGTGAGGGAAGTGAATTTCCACTTAAAAACTTTTAAAACTCAAAATCAGTGTAAAAATATACATTTATTACAATTTTTATTAAAATCTGAAATCGGTGATGTTTTGGCTGTTCTGATGCTCCTGGTTTCATTTACCTGCAAAGCTGGGAATACAATTTTGCGCATTATAATGTTAGGAGAAGGTCCAGACAGGCTTTAAAGTAGGCGTGAGGTTGCTGGGGATGATAAAAGTACTCTAACAAAGGAATAACAGCCTTTTCTAGTGTAAAACCCCCATAAGACACCGTACTGTGTTTAGTCTAAACACATTTTCTTTAATAACTCGGTAAATATCTATCCTAGAGTGACGAGAGAGGGCTTAAAACTTTCGCCTCACTAATTCCCATCTTTTTAAATGAATTAATGTTATATACAGGGCTTTTCTGACCCTTTTTTGGCCCAAAAACCCAAAATTTGAAAGTTTAATCCCCAAAAACGGGGTTTAGAGTTTTCCGATTGTTTCACCCAACAAACTTGTCCAACTGATTACAGAAAGGAACGTCCCTACCAAATTTGAAGTAAATCGGGCAAAAAATGCGACCGCTAGAGTGCAAACACACACACACACACATATATATAAAATTTTGAATGACCCCCCAAAACATGTTCAGGGGGTCACGTTAGGAACTTCTATGGTGGTCCCGGGCTTAAGTTTCACCGTGCGGGTCATGCTAATAGTTCACTTTCCAATGGAAATTCACTAACAAACGCTTATTTTATAACGCTCATTTTACAATATTGTAATAATGAAATCCAGAAATAACAGTTACATGAAGTTAAAGTATAAAAACATCTGGTTGTTCACATCAACCATGAACTATTTTCCTGACTGTGTTTTCAGACAGAATATTCTAGAGGAGCAATGTTATTGGAAACATTAATTTTGGCGTTCGTAATTTAACCTTCACATTTTCCTCTTTGCCAGACAAAAATGAAGCTGATACAACATCGCAGTTATGATAGTTAAGTAAATAACTCCTAAGTGAGTAGAAAATCAATACAGATTAATAGTCCATTGATTAAAATTAATAATTGATTAACAGTTTTGATATGTTTAAATCTAATAAAAAACATACAATCTACAGGATCAGTGGATGATAGCCTGATGTCGCGTCAAGTACAGTGTTAATTAATTTTGCAACCCAATCAGCCGAATGAGATTATAGGGTTAAAATCAGACACTAACCCCTTCTCGATTAATATTTGCAAAACCTCCACCGTGAATTAAACATTTTCCTTTTCTGATCTGTATTTAAAACGTCAAGGTGCGTCATTTGAACTTTTGGCCTTGCGCTTTCCTCGTTGCGTTCATTAGAATTCGGGGATCGAATTCTGCTAAAAGAAGATCAGTCGTTGATTCAATTGTAGGCCTCTCCATAGCAAACGTGTTGCATTGCTCATCGGACTTTTTTCGGATGGTGATGCTCACTCCTTTATTTTAGTCAATATTTACGTTTTTAACATCAAAGCTATGCCAAAGCCTGAGAGAAGCAACTGAAACTTTTAAATTTCGTAACAAATTTCCAACATGATCACTCAATGTGCATTTTTTGGTAATGCTTATATCTAATTATAAAATCAGTGGTCTGTAACGGTAATATTTAAGAAACCTTACAGTGAGCCAAAGAAAGAAACAATGAACGTACAACCGGAGATACAGACACATCCGCATCTCTGCCACACTATCGACAGTACATTTATCACCGGGTCGTTTCGCAGCCAACAAATCACTTGTATCCACCCTCTTGCAGGTCCGATCTCGCTTCTCGCTTTTATTTAAAATTATTCTACTCATAGCTTGCATACTAGTATATATTTAAAATGCTGTTAGTTACGTTATTATGAACGATTATTTTAACGATCGATCCATAGGGACGAATTCCAACTGATAAACAAAAGAGTTATTTACAAGGAATGATATAGGATAGCGAGGTTACTTCCAAGATTTATCTTGTACGATTTTTTCCTGATCCAGCCAGTCAAATACGTGTACAATCAGGAGGTAACAATGAGATGACAATGCGCATCATCGGCTCTTGATCCCTGCAACTCAAATACGTGTAAAATCAGGAGGTTGCAATGAGAGTACGATGCAAATATTTGGCTCCTGATCCGTCCAACTCAAATACTGTACAACCCTGAGGTTACAATGAGAGCGCGATGAGAATCGTTATGTCCTGATCCCCGCAACTCAAATACGTGTAAAATCAGGAGGTTGCAATGAGAGTACGATGCAAATATTTGGCTCCTGATCCGTCCAACTCAAATACTGTACAACCCGGAGGTCACAAGGAGAATCCACTGTACATCATCAGCTCATGATCCGTGCAAATCAAATACGAGTACAATCAGGAGGTTGCAATGAGAGTACAATGCGCATCATCGGCTCCTGGTCCCCGCAGCTCAAATAGTGTACAACCAGGAAGTTACAATGAGAGTAACTTCACAAGGAGATCCACTGTACATCATCGGCTCCTGATCCGTGCAACTCAAATACTAGTACAATCAGAAGGTTTCAATGAGAGTACAATGCG
This sequence comes from Allygus modestus, assembly GCA_963675035.1. Classification (NCBI taxonomy): domain Eukaryota; kingdom Metazoa; phylum Arthropoda; class Insecta; order Hemiptera; family Cicadellidae; genus Allygus; species Allygus modestus. Next base: position 31,415,785 of record OY776116.1, read on the forward strand.
CATCATAGGCTCCTGGATTAACTCAAATACTAGTACAATCAGGAGGTTTCAATGAGAGTACAATGCACATCATCGGCTCCTGGATTAACTCAAATACTAGTACAATCAGGAGGTTTCAATGAGAATACAATGCGCATCATAGGCTCCTGGATTAACTCAAATACTAGTACAATCAGGAGGTTTCAATGAGAGTACAATGCGCATCATAGGCTCCTGGATTAACTCAAATACTAGTACAATCAGGAGGTTTCAATGAGAGTACAATGCGCATCATAGGCTCCTGGATTAACTCAAATACTAGTACAATCAGGAGGTTTCAATGAGAGTACAATGCACATCATCGGCTCCTGGATTAACTCAAATACTAGTACAATCAGGAGGTTTCAATGAGAATACAATGCGCATCATAGGCTCCTGGATTAACTCAAATACTAGTACAATCAGGAGGTTTCAATGAGAGTACAATGCGCATCATAGGCTCCTGGATTAACTCAAATACTAGTACAATCAGGAGGTTTCAATGAGAGTACAATGCGCATCATAGGCTCCTGGATTAACTCAAATACTAGTACAATCAGAAGGTTTCAATGAGAGTACAATGCGCATCATAGGCTCCTGGATTAACTCAAATACTAGTACAATCAGGAGGTTTCAATGAGAGTACAATGCACATCATAGGCTCCTGGATTAACTCAAATACTAGTACAATCAGGAGGTTTCGATGAGAGTACAATGCACATCATCGGCTCCTGGATTAACTCAAATACTAGTACAATCAGGAGGTTTCAATGAGAGTACAATGCGCATCATAGGCTCCTGGATTAACTCAAATACTAGTACAATCAGGAGGTTTCAATGAGAGTACAATGCGCATCATAGGCTCCTGGATTAACTCAAATACTAGTACAATCAGGAGGTTTCAATGAGAGTACAATGCGCATCATAGGCTCCTGGATTAACTCAAATACTAGTACAATCAGGAGGTTTCAATGAGAGTACAATGCACATCATAGGCTCCTGGATTAACTCAAATACTAGTACAATCAGGAGGTTTCAATGAGAGTACAATGCGCATCATAGGCTCCTGGATTAACTCAAATACTAGTACAATCAGGAGGTTTCACAAGAGTACAATGCACATCATCGGCTCCTGGATTAACTCAAATACTAGTACAATCAGGAGGTTTCAATGAGAGTACAATGCACATCATCTGCTCCTGGATTAACTCAAATACTAGTACAATCAGGAGGTTTCAATGAGAGTACAATGCACATCATCGGCTCCTGGATAAACTCAAATACTAGTACAATCAGGAGGTTTCAATGAGAGTACAATGCACACCATCGGCTCCTGGATTAACTCAAATACGTGTACAACCAGGAGGTTACAATGAAAGTACAATGCACATCATCGGCTCCTGGCTCATGGATTAACTCAAATACTAGTACAATCAGGAGGTTTCAATGAGAGTACAATGCACATCATCGGCTCCTGGCTCCTGGATTAACTCAAATTCTAGTACAATCAGGAGGTTTCAATGAGAGTACAATGCACATAATCGGCTCCTGGATTAACTCAAATACTAGTACAATCAGAAGGTTTCAATGAGAGTACAATGCACATCATCTGCTCCTGGATTAACTCAAATACTAGTACAATCAGAAGGTTTCAATGAGAGTACAATGCACATCATCTGCTCCTGGATTAACTCAAATACTAGTACAATCAGAAGGTTTCAATGAGAGTACAATGCACATCATCGGCTCCTGCCTCCTGGATTAACTCAAATACTAGTACAACCAGGAGGTTACAATGAGAGTACAATGCATATCATCGGCTCCTGGCTCCTGGATTAACTCAAATTCTAGTACAATCAGGAGGTTTCAATGAGAGTACAATGCACATAATCGGCTCCTGGATTAACTCAAATACTAGTACAATCAGGAGGTTTCAATGAGAGTACAATGCACATCATCGGCTCCTGGATAAACTCAAATACTAGTACAATCAGGAGGTTTCAATGAGAGTACAATGCACACCATCGGCTCCTGGATTAACTCAAATACGTGTACAACCAGGAGGTTACAATGAAAGTACAATGCACATCATCGGCTCCTGGCTCATGGATTAACTCAAATACTAGTACAATCAGGAGGTTTCAATGAGAGTACAATGCACATCATCGGCTCCTGGCTCCTGGATAAACTCAAATTCTAGTACAATCAGGAGGTTTCAATGAGAGTACAATGCACATCATCTGCTCCTGGATTAACTCAAATACTAGTACAATCAGAAGGTTTCAATGAGAGTACAATGCACATCATCTGCTCCTGGATTAACTCAAATACTAGTACAATCAGAAGGTTTCAATGAGAGTACAATGCACATCATCTGCTCCTGGATTAACTCAAATACTAGTAAAATCAGAAGGTTTCAATGAGAGTACAATGCACATCATCTGCTCCTGGATTAACTCAAATACTAGTACAATCAGAAGGTTTCAATGAGAGTACAATGCACATCATCTGCTCCTGGCTCCTGGATTAACTCAAATACGTGTACAACTAGGAGGTTACAATGAGAGTACAATGCACATCATCGGCTCCTGGATTAACTCAAATACTAGTAAAATCAGGAGGTTTCAATGAGAGTACAATGCACATCATCGGCTCCTGGATTAACTCAAATACTAGTACAATCAGGAGGTTTCAATGAGAGTACAATGCACATATCGGCTCCTGGATTAACTCAAATACTAGTTCAATCACAAGGTTTCAATGAGAGTACAATGCACATCATCTGCTCCTGGCTCCTGGATTAACTCAAATACTAGTACAATCAGGAGGTTTCAATGAGAGTACAATGCACATCATCTGCTCCTGGCTCCTGGATTAACTCAAATACGTGTACAACCAGGGGGTTACAATGAGAGTACAATGCACTTCATCGGCTCCTGGATTAACTCAAATACTAGTACAATCAGGAGGTTTCAATGAGAGTACAATGCACATCATCCGCTCCTGGATTAACTCAAATTCTAGTACAATCAGGATGTTTCAATAAGAGTACAATGCACATCATCTGCTCCTGGATTAACTCAAATACTAGTACAATCAGAAGTTTTCAATGAGAGTACAATGCACATCATCTGCTCCTGGCTCCTGGATTAACTCAAATACTAGTACAACCAGGAGGTTACAATGAGAGTACAATGCGCATCATCGGCTCCTGGATTAACTCAAATACTATTACAATCAGAAGGTTTCAATGAGAGTACAATGCACATCATTGGCTCCTGGCTCCTGGATTAACTCAAATACTAGTACAACCAGGAGGTTACAATGAGAGTACAATGCACATCATCGGCTCCTGGCTCCTGGATTAACTCAAATTCTAGTACAATCAGGAGGTTTCAATGAGAGTACAATGCACATAATCGGCTCCTGGATTAACTCAAATACTAGTACAATCAGAAGGTTTCAATGAGAGTATAATGCACATCATCTGCTCCTGGATTAAATCAAATACTAGTACAATCAGAAGGTTTCAATGAGAGTACAATGCACATCATCTGCTCCTGGATTAACTGAAATACTAGTACAATCAAAAGGTTTCAATGAGAGTACAATGCACATCATCTGCTCCTGGATTAACTCAAATACTAGTACAATCAGAAGGTTTCAATGAGAGTACAATGCACATCATCTGCTCCTGGATTAACTCAAATACTAGTAAAATCAGAAGGTTTCAATGAGAGTACAATGCACATCATCTGCTCCTGGATTAACTCAAATACTAGTACAATCAGAAGGTTTCAATGAGAGTACAATGCACATCATCTGCTCCTGGCTCCTGGATTAACTCAAATACGTGTACAACTAGGAGGTTACAATGAGAGTACAATGCACATCATCGGCTCCTGGATTAACTCAAATACTAGTACAATCAGGAGGTTTCAATGAGAGTACAATGCACATCATCGGCTCCTGGATTAACTCAAATACTAGTACAATCAGGAGGTTTCAATGAGAGTACAATGCACATCATCGGCTCCTGGATTAACTCAAATACTAGTACAATCAGAAGGTTTCAATGAGAGTACAATGCACATCATCTCCTCCTGGCTCCTGGATTAACTCAAATACTAGTACAATCAGGAGGTTCAATGAGAGTACAATGCACATCATCTGCTCCTGGCTCCTGGATTAACTCAAATACGTGTACGACCAGGAGGTTAGAATGAGAGTACAATGCACATCATCGGCTCCTGGATTAACTCAAATACTAGTACAATCAGGAGGTTTCAATGAGAGTACAATGCACATCATCGGCTCCTGGATTAACTCAAATTCTAATACAATCAGGATGTTTCAATGAGAGTACAATGCACATCATCTGCTCCTGGATTAACTCAAATACTAGTACAATCAGAAGGTTTCAATGAGAGTACAATGCACATCATCTGCTCCTGGCTCCTGGATTAACTCAAATACTAGTACAACCAGGAGGTTACAATGAGAGTACAGTGCGCATCATCGGCTCCTGGATTAACTCAAATACTAGTACAATCAGAAGGTTTCAATGAGAGTACAATGCACATCATCGGCTCCTGGCTCCTGGATTAACTCAAATACTAGTACAACCAGGAGGTTACAATGAGAGTACAATGCATATCATCGGCTCCTGGCTCCTGGATTAACTCAAATTCTAGTACAATCAGGAGGTTTCAATGAGAGTACAATGCACATAATCGGCTCCTGGATTAACTCAAATACTAGTACAATCAGAAGGTTTCAATGAGAGTACAATGCACATCATCTGCTCCTGGATTAACTCAAATACTAGTACAATCAGAAGGTTTCAATGAGAGTACAATGCACATCATCTGCTCCTGGATTAACTCAAATACTAGTAAAATCAGAAGGTTTCAATGAGAGTACAATGCACATCATCTGCTCCTGGATTAACTCAAATACTAGTACAATCAGAAGGTTTCAATGAGAGTACAATGCACATCATCTGCTCCTGGCTCCTGGATTAACTCAAATACGTGTACAACTAGGAGGTTACAATGAGAGTACAATGCACATCATCGGCTCCTGGATTAACTCAAATACTAGTACAATCAGGAGGTTTCAATGAGAGTACAATGCACATCATCGGCTCCTGGATTAACTCAAATACTAGTACAATCAGGAGGTTTCAATGAGAGTACAATGCACATCATCGGCTCCTGGATTAACTCAAATACTAGTACAATCAGAAGATTTCAATGAGAGTACAATGCACATCATCTGCTCCTGGCTCCTGGATTAACTCAAATACTAGTACAATCAGGAGGTTTCAATGAGAGTACAATGCACATCATCTGCTCCTGGCTCCTGGATTAACTCAAATACGTGTACAACCAGGAGGTTACAATGAGAGTACAATGCACATCATCGGCTCCTGGATTAACTCAGATACTAGTACAATCAGGAGGTTTCAATGAGAGTACAATGCACATCATCGGCTCCTGGATTAACTCAAATACTAGTACAATCAGGATGTTTCAATGAGAGTACAATGCACATCATCTGCTCCTGGATTAACTCAAATACTAGTACAATCAGAAGGTTTCAATGAGAGTACAATGCACATCATCTGCTCCTGGCTCCTGGATTAACTCAAATACTAGTACAACCAGGAGGTTACAATGAGAGTACAATGCGCATAATCGGCTCCTGGATTAACTCAAATACTAGTACAATCAGGAGGTTTCAATGAGAGTACAATGCACATCATCGGCTCCTGGATTAACTCAAATACGTGTACAACCAGGAGGTTACAATGGGAGTACAATGCACATCATCGGCTCCTGGATTAACTCAAATACTAGCACAATCAGGAGGTTTCAATGAGAGTACAATGCACATCATCGGCTCCTGGCTCCTGGATTAACTCAAATACTAGTACAACCAGGAGGTTACAATGAGAGTACAATGCACATCATCGGCTCCTGGCTCCTGGATTAACTCAAATACTAGTACAATCAGGAGGTTTCAATGAGAGTACAATGCACATCATCGGCTCCTGGCTCCTGGATTAACTCAAATACTAGTACAACCAGGAGGTTACAATGAGAGTACAATGCACATCATCGGCTCCTGGCTCCTGGATTAACTCAAATACTAGTACAACCAGGAGGTTACAATGAGATTACAATGCACATCATCGGCTCCTGGCTCCTGGATTAACTCAAATACTAGTACAATCAGGAGGTTTCAATGAGAGTACAATGCACATCATCGGCTCCTGGCTCCTGGATTAACTCAAATACTAGTACAACCAGGAGGTTACAATGAGAGTACAATGCACATCATCGGCTCCTGGCTCCTGGATTAACTCAAATACTAGTACAATCAGGAGGTTTCAATGAGAGTACAATGCACATCATCTGCTCCTGGATTAACTCAAATACTAGTACAATCTGGTGGTTTCAATAAGAGTACAATGCACATCATCTGCTCCTGGCTCCTGGATTAACTCAAATACTAGTACAATCAGAAGGTTTCAATGAGAGTACAATGCACATCATCGGCTCCAGGATCCTGGATTAACTCAAATACTAGTACAACCAGGAGGTTACAATGAGAGTACAATGCACATCATCGGCTCCTGGCTCCTGGATTAACTCAAATACTAGTACAATCAGGAGGTTACAATGAGAGTACAATGCACATCATCGGCTCCTGGCTCCTGGATTAACTCAAATACTAGTACAATCAGGAGGTTTCAATGAGAGTACAATGCATATCATCGGCTCCTGGATTAACTCAAATACTAGTACAATCAGGAGGTTTCAATGAGAGTACAATGCACATCATCGGCTCCTGGATTAACTCAAATACTAGTACAATCAGGAGGTTTCAATGAGAGTACAATGCACATCATCGGCTCCTGGATTAACTCAAATACTAGTACAATCAGAAGGTTTCAATAAGAGTACAATACACATCATCTGCTCCTGGCTCCTGGATTAACTCAAATACTAGTACAATCAGGAGGTTTTAATGAGAGTACAATGCACATCATCGGCTCCTGGCTCCTGGATCAACTCAAATACTAGTACAATCAGGAGGTTTCAATGAGAGTACAATGCACATCATCGGCTCCTCTCTTCTGGATTAACTCAAATACGTGTACAACCAGGAGGTTACAATGAGTCGGTTAACTCAACACAACATTGAATGCGTGCTTTGAAGATTGTAATTCACAGCAAACTTGCACATTCATGGTATATTTTGCTTGACATTTTACATGATGTTAGTTATATGGCAAACTACTTTCCAAAAAACTAACATTCTGTGCTGCAACTGAACAAATTAAATGAAAACAAATTTTACGGTTGTCAAAGTATTTTGAGTGATGAGTACCTCTTATAATTTTAAATAATGTTAGGTAGATAATAACCTTATTTACACGTTCCTGACAGATAACTCAAGAGCCCATTATGGATAACAGCAGTAGTACGGAAATTTTCTGATGTATACAGCTGAGGACTTCTTAGATAGTGAAAACAAGTGTTATATTCTATGAAACTTTCACAAAATATGATATATTATTTATTTCTTATTCTTGATCTGGAATTCACACGACCTTAAAATAAATATTGAGAGGTTTTCCTTAAGCAAATTAATGCAAATAGTTTGCTTTTTTGTTTATTATAATATTTTTAAAGGACGTGTTTTTGGGGTGCTTTAAGAAATAGTATATATTAAAAAGTATAAACTTTTGTAATATTGTGGATTAGGGTTTTCATAACATTATGCAAAAGCAAAAGACTCCACCATCACTATTACTGTACTCACTCTTGGGATGTGCAAATATTGAAAACCCAGAATTTACTGTTTTGTTTCTTACCAATAACATTATCGTTGATAAGATATAAAATCAATACCATATTTGTGTTAGCTTAAGATTAGTGTTTAATATTAGATTATAATTTAACATCTTGACCTTAATACATTTTTACTAAATATAAATATAAGTTTGAAATGAGATTATGCACAAGTCTAGTGCTAATATTAAATTAGTTACAGACAAACTTCAAGGGTCTTTGAGTCAAGGGTATTAGTTCAATAAACGCATGAAGTAATCGCCGCATCCTCTTGCAAACTAATTATTTGCCAACATCATCTTTGTGTAATTGCATTTAATCCGACCTTAGAATAACGTATTTTCATCTTTCTTCCTAAAATATTTTTATATCAACCTTTCTATCTCTTATTCAAATAATTGCACTTTTTGCTTACACTCCTTTGATTATAAAAACTATAACGGCTTCCTATGTTCAATAGTAGTCTAAACTCGTTTTGCATTAAACAAAAACACAGTACATGATAATATTTGCATATTTATTTTGGAGCAAGTAAAAAAACAAATTTGCAATTATTTGGAATAATTCTAACATAAATTATCAGTACGGTAATTATATTTTTATCACAGCTAATATTTTTTGCTGGTAACAATCATAATTATCTTGAGGAACATATTATCTGTGAAATAAAAATGAGCTACGAAATAATTGTAGGTTATGCATTTTATAGAGAATTTTTAAACCATATTTTGCAGTATATGACAGTGATGAAAAACTCTGTAGTTACAAATACATAGAATACTACACGAAACTACTAATATCTAATACTTGGATCACTCTCCTTTATGAAACAATCGGAAATTGTATCATAATCATTTGGAGCGTGCGTGTATTTATGACACAATCGGAAATTGTATCATAATCATTTGGAGCGTGCGTGTATTTATGACACAATCGGAAATTGTATCATAATCATTTGGAGCGTGCGTGTCTTTGTGACACAATCGGAAATTGTATCATAATCATTTGGAGCGTGCGTGTCTTTATGACAGAATCGGAAATTGTATCATAATCATTTGGAGCGTGCGTGTCTTTATGACACAATCGGAAATTGTATCATAATCATTTGGAGCTTGCGTGTCTATAAACAATTAACTGGTAATCTTTGCTATGTTTACTCATATTCAACCTTAATAAAAGTTAAAAGTTGAAGTTGAAAACTGAATGGTTTAGGACCTTTAAATAATCATGGAGTGTCCAAATTAAGCATGGGTAGTGAAATGGATCGGTACAATCCCAGTACTGCATGATATCTGTTTGACCAAGTAATATGTTTCAGGTAATATTTTAAGAAGTAATTCATCAAGTGACATTCACCATCACTTAATAAGAAGAAAAAGTTTCACAACGTTTTGGTTTTGCCACAAGTTAGTGGCAGAGTCGAGGCAAAGCTAAACGAAAAACTCAAAAAGCTAAAACAGAAAATATAATTTTTTGTTGACTGCTCTACTGTTCTATGTTTTAGCGTTGAATATATCTACTGAAGGAGACATCTCATCCATATGGCCCAGTTTCCCACTTTTATTGTTTGTCAGAATTTGAAGTGGACGTAGTTTGATTAGGTAACCGACAGATTGTGCTGCTGTTAACTATTTATTTTGGTTATTTTCACTAACTTGTAAAATATCTCCACCCCAGAAAGCTAGTGATAATCAACTTATTTTTGCTTCCTGATACACCAACTATTGTATTATTCCCTCCTTGAGAGAATAAGTAATAGTTGACAGCAGTATACTCTGTTGGTGATTAGTGAGAACTACGCCCTCTTTGAATACTGGAACACACAAAATTAAGGACAGATTTTACAATGGCAATGAGAAGTCTACTTCAGTATTTATTGTCAATGGTTTTAGCTTTTTAATGAATTTCCTTTGGAAAGTGAACTATTAGCATGACCCGCACAGTGAAAGTTAAGCCCGCGACCACCATAGAAATTCCTAACGTGACCCCCTGAACACGTTTTAGGGGGTCGTTCAAAATTATATATATTTATATATATATATATATATATATATATATATATATATATATAGAGAGAGAGAGAGAGAGAGAGATATGTGTGTGTGTATGTGTGTGTGTGTGTGTGTGTGTGTATGCACTCTAGCGGTCGCATATTTTGTCCGATTTACTTCAAATTTGGTAGGGACGTTCCTTTCTATAATCTGTTGGACAAGTTTGTTGGGCAAAACAATCGGAAAACTCTAAACCCATTTTTTGGGGATTAATCTTTCAAATTTCGAGTTTTTGGGCCCTAAAAGGGTCAGAAAAGCCCCAGATGTAAAATTAATGCATGTAAAAAGATGGGAATTAGAGAGGCGAAAGTTTTAAGACCTCTCTCGTCATTCTAGCATAAATATCTACTGAGTTATTAAAGAAAATGTGTATCGGCTAAACGCAGTACGTTGTCTTATGGGGGTTTTACACTAGAAAAGCCTGCTATTCCTTTGTTAGAGTACTTTTATTATCCCCAGCAACCTCACGCCTACTTTCAAGCCTGTCTGGACCTTCTCCTAACCTTATAATGCGCAAAATTGTATTCCCAGCTTTGCAAGTAAATGAAACCAGGAGTATCAGAACAGCCAAAAAAACAATGTTTTCAGATTTCAATAAAAATTGGACAAATGTATGTTTTTACACTGATTTTGAGTTTTACAAGTTTTTATGTGGAAATTCACTTCCCTCACGTCAGCGTGCTGCGTGCAAACTCGTTTGTGTTTTTTTTCAACTTTGCCTATATTGTGCCACTGATTTCTTTTATGTCCTAGGTATTCTTCTCACCTCAAAACTGGATAAGATTCCAGTTCCCGAAACGTAATTAAACTTACTTACCTCAACTATCGTCACCACAAGCAATGCATTTTAAACAAGGAAGTTTCACATCATACAGTAAATATTAAATAACAATAAACGAAAGTCTTACAGTACACTAAATTTCCAAATACCGTCATTAGACAAATAATGAACCTGACGAAGTCAGGAAGTCGATTCTATCGAGGTCGGTCTTATCCGTTATGTTGGGTACACGTTCTTTAAACAAATATCTTAAATAAATTAAAGTTTTCCAGCATCTAAAAGTTATTAAATATCTCAAATAATCTTGGTTTGATTTGTCGGATAAAAATTTGTTATTTCCCTACAATCTGTAGCACGCCACAGAGGAAATGTCTTACGAAGAAGTACAGGCAAAATCACATCGCTAGTCAGTGCGCTTGTGGTGTAGCTTGCCGGTGGTTATGGCCATGTACGGGCCTTGGTGACTCACGATAGCATTCCATGCAAGGCTGAGGCAATGTCAAGGTTACTTAAGGTAGGAGATGAGTGGCTAAACGCATATTCTTCGACTTTGTCACCTATTGCAGTTCTACAATGTTGTATATACGTAAAATAATTAACCATTTCAATATTCGAAAGTTCTACAATGTGTCTTTAGCAAAAGTAACGCTAAGCGTTGGGCCTACATTACCCGAAGTTATCAAAACCTTTTTGCTTTGGGCTAAAAAACTTGGCAGAGAGTAAACGACTATTGGATTATTTCTCAGTTTAACTTTTGAGTTTGATAGTAATGCATTTCTGTTATCTTCAATAACCTTAAAGATTCTGGATTTAAAATTCAGGTCGAAATTTAGATGAATCACGATGTCACACATTTATTGTTGTTTCATCACCAATACCTATATGTTATGTTAAATATTGCGTAATTATATATGATTTATTTGCGAAATTTGTTGTTGGGCATGATTGCAAAATTAACATACGACCTCTACCTACACGTACTACCTGTTGTTCGTACAACATAAAACGAAAATTCATCGTAAAAGCTCCGTAAAAAATATGTATTCATCGATGAATTAGAGAATACAATATTTTAACATTAAACATGATGCAAAAATGTAATATTAAGTTCTACCAGAAATGGTCATTGGACAAAGAAGTAAATCCCCTATAAGGGCAACTTCCCAGCTGTCACGGCGCTGATCTACAGCTGATTGTTTTATTCGCAGCTGATCGCCGGTTTCCTTTTAAAGTGTTTCTCAACACGTTTGAATCACTTGTACGAAGTAAAATCGTGAGTTGGTTGGAAAGGTGTTTATTATCGACTCGATCAACATGTCTACGTGTTTCTCTCAGATCATTTATGATGTAAGGCTATATAACCTTTACATAACCTTTTGAAATTTTTCCTGTACGACTTTTAATTGTTACTATTCAAACTAAATTATAATTTCTTCTTTGAAACACAATCTTTATGTACAATTATGTAAGCGAAATTTTTAAGTCAAAATTGTGCGGGTTTGGCAAATTGTAGAATGATGGAAGAGGGCTCAAGTTAAAGGTATTGGTCCCAGGGACTCGGGAAAAATAGCAGTATTTCTAAAAAGTTACCAGCAAACAAGAAATAACGTAAAACATCCCCCATAAGACAAGCATAGGAATTTAAAAACGTCTGCTTTGTTTATATGAAACCATGTGATTAAGTGTCTACTTTATTTACGAACTAACATGTGTTCCTACTTGTATTGTTTTATTTTCCTCAGCGAGTAAAGAGTAATCAAAACTGATCAGACAGAGGATTGGAGCAAGGTTAGGGGCTATGGCCCCTTCAGAAGCCCCTAGTATGAAACTAAACACATCCTTTTCATACTTTATTCAGGATATTTTACTGATATTAGACAATCTTAAAAACCTATGACTGTAAACAGCACAATTGTTGTAGATTATTCTGGCACATAATCAACAATGCATGCGGCCGTTGTTCTCCATTACAAAGACTACAATGGCAGTGGGGCGGATATATCGGGTCATGTAACGCTGCCCTCTAGCCTCATCGAGGAACTATACTGAAAATAATAAAGAAAAAATCTCAGCTTGTTAGAAATGTTATTTATTTAATCTACTATCCTACACAAATGTATCACGACAATGTTTATTTTGGGAGTTAAAACGGCTCATGGCTCCATTTGGCTTCAACACAACTTGTTTTCCCGATAAATAGATAAAGGCTTTGTCAGATTTCTACTATAATAAATACAAAATAAAATAAAACTCATTGCAGCAAAAGATAAGTCTATGCAAAAATATGAACAATCCATGCTTTATGATGTCTTAACTTTTGTCTTAATGCCTTTCTTATCGTGGTGGTATGTAGGCAAACACGCAAACTTATCCTAGAGTCTAATTTTCCGAAAACCTAAAGAGAGTACTGTGGTCTCCTTCAATATCTACGGGCTGACTGTAAAACGGACGAAAAAGAAGCTATTTCTTTAGCATTTGAATGGAGGGAGGTTATGGATAGGGATTGGCAGAATATTGGAGAATATGATACTTGTCATAGGAAAACAATGATTGGTTTTGTAATACATCTATTCCTCGGAAGCATAACACTGTAATAAGTATTTCATTTGTATATTTTGGATGATTATTACGTAAAATAAAGTGTAGAAGTACACTGGAAGTGAAACGGCCGTTCTCAAACATTCATCTTTGCCGTTTGCTCCTTCTTGAACCTACATCATAACAGAGAATAAACGAGTTCGCACGCAGCACGCTGACGTGAGGGAAGTGAATTTCCAAATAAAAACTTTTAAAACTCAAAATCAGTGTAAAAACATACATTTGTCCAATTTTTATTGAAGTCTGAAAACATTGATTTTTTGGCTGTTCTGATACTCCTGGTTTCATTTACTTGCAAAGCTGGGAATACAATTTTGCCCAATATAAGGTTAGGAGAAGGTCCAGATAGGCTTGAAAGTAGGTGTGAGGTTGCTGGGGATGATAAAAGTACTCTAACAAAGGAATAACAGGCTTTTCTCGTGTAAAACCCCCATAAGACAACGTACTGTGTTAAGTCAATACACATTTTCTTTAATAACTCGGTAAATATTTATGCTAGAATGACGAGAGAGGGCTTAAACCTTTTGCCTCTCTAATTCCCATCTTTTTTACATGCATTTATTTTACATCTGGGGCTTTTATGACCCTTTTTGTGCCCAAAAACTCGAAATTTGAAAGATTAATCCCCCAAAAAATGGGTTTAGAGTTTTCCGATTGTTTTGCCCAACGAACTTGTCCAACTGATTACAGAAAGGAACGTCCCTACCAAATTTGAAGTAAATCGGACAAAAATTGCGACCGCTATTGTGCAAACACACACATATATATATATATATATATATATATATATACAATTTTGAACGACCCCCCAAAACGTGTTCAGGGAGTCACGTTAGGAACTTCTATGGTGGTCCCGGGCTTAAGTTTCACCGTGCGGGTCATGCTAATAGTTCACTTTCCAAAGGAAATTCACTAATAACAGAGATTTCCCAAGCTTAGGACTAACTAACTACGAACACACTATCCACTGTAACAGCAGACGTTGGGCTATAGCCAATAGTGTGGTTGTACGCTGTCAATTTTTGCCATTTTTCCATAGAAAAATATCACTCAAATGTTATTCCAATCAGCTGGTGTGGTGTTTTGGCAATGGAGAACATATTGGTTCTATAAGAATGAATTGGTAATATATTGGTTGATCTAGGTTGATAGCCCGGTTAATCACGCCCTCAACTGGCAATTTATTTGGTCGCTATTATAGTTGCTGCCAATTAGGGTAAACTGTTGTGTATGTTTTGTTAACACATATGCCCGTTTAGTAGCAATAGATTATCATCAATCATCTTATCAAACAATAAGGCGATTAATGTGAGCAGGCTACTGGGCGAAATGTCTTACGTCAAGGTTGATCTATTAATTGAAAGTCTTTAACGGTTGTAATTGCCTTTTAGGGGATAGGAAAACACCCACCATTAAGGCTTTGCCCCCTAGGCTTTTAACGCATTCACTGTGTTAATCGTGTATATTCAGGATAATTGCATTTGTTTCCTTTTTAGGCAACCGCGGGAAATCCGGCGCGCCGCACTGAAGTGTTAAAGTTGCAGTGTTAATGTTATGAAAGAATCTAAATCAATTTAATTAATCATTTAACACCTATTGATACCATAAAATATAGTAAAGAAGCAAGAATATCTGTTAAAGTTAACTTCTGCAATTACATATCAATATAAACTGATATAACCGTATGGGAGCTGCGTAAGCATAAAAGAAAAATTGTTCCTTGAATTCAAGCAACTGGGTTCGTTTGTAATAAATAATTTAACTAAAACACTACCAATAATACAATGTTAGGTTAAACTAGCTGGTTAATTTGCAATAGTCTGCAATATGTGGGGAAAGTTTTCGTGACTAAAATGTGAATTAGCTTTTTAACTTGCTTGGAAAAATAAAACTGTTGATTTACTAATTTAGCGAGGAATTTTAGGAAGTTTGGTGACTTTGAAGAATACTTGAACCACACTATTTTATTTCTCGTAGAAAATTACCATAAACTATATCTTATTAATAAAGTGCAAACGGTAACTACTTTTTATTTTTTTCGACATACTGATATAGGTGAAAATCAAATCAGCTAGTGAGTGAAAAATATTAACTGTTGGCGCGTCAAGTGCGCTGCTAATTAAATTGGCATCATCCCAGTCAATTAGCCGAATTGGATTACGTTTCCAACAGGCCGGGACCCTCCCCTTAGCTGTGCCACTGTCTGGTAACAATGTTCATCGGGTACCGAATTTATGTCTTTATGTATATTAATTTGTCTAATTTAGTATAATTATTGGCATAGAATGACTCAGTTTCACATTTTATTGGTTCCATAAATTGCAAAGGAGCGATTAGTTGGATAAAATAATGGTTATAATTTTAATAGGAAAATGTAAGAGGTGAGCTTAGAGTGTGTAACTTGATTTACCGGTTATGTTTAGGTTCAAATAAGATTTATTCCACAAAAAACATAACTGTACGTTACACAACTTCTAAACGGAATTTATTTACAGAAAGACTGTCTGTCTGCGTGTGGAAACGAGTCCATCAGTCCTTTCACTCTTTTACAAATTTGTATTTGGCCAGTATCTTTAATCTAAACAATTGTGCAACGAAAATAGAATCAAAAGAATTACCGGCACCATTATCAACAGATGTAATAAAATATTAAAAAAATGGCATCGATAACGAGAACTATGCCACAGGTTAAATATTTAATAACTTAGACAACATGAAATAACAACTGAGTATAAACTGAAATGTATGATATTGTTACCATAATTCTTACCAAACTTAACATTATACGAAGAATAAAGTTTCGAAAACCTTTAGATGATATCCTGATTTATTTTATGCAACGTCTTTTTACATTGCCTTAAATTTACTTAAGACAGTGAATATAAACATTTATAAAGCTTGTTATTAATAAAATAAAGATTGTTTTCATAATGTTTGCTGTTTTGGCCGGAAAATCACTGAGATTAAAATAAATTGGTGTAAATAACTGATTCTACAAGTCATTCTTGTTGCAGAAGTTGGTCGACTGCGTTGAAGGCAAATCACCAATTTATTAAAGATTTCTTATTTTAAACACATACGTACTGTCCTCATTAATGAAGCTGTGATTTTGAAAAAGATGCAAAAGATAAATTTGTGCTTAAAGTTAGAGGAAAAGTTTGAAGATCTCGTGCTATCACAGTAATTTTGTTTCAAACTAGGAAAATTATGTTTAGCTGATTTTTCCTTAAGGAAAGCCTAACATATGTGCCAGGAGGTACACATATGTTAGGTTTTTATTCATAGATATGTACCAAAATATATTTTCTGTACTACTAGTTGAACTGTACTAAGGTTTCTAGGTTTATTTTACTGATGTGTGTATATACAACCTACACACAACAGACTTTGTACTGAAGGTGTATAGCAGTACAAACATGTTTAATGAAGTTTTACGTAATGTTAAAAATAAAAACAAATAATTTGTTCTCTCTAAATAATCATTTGTTTTTCAGGTACGCGACATGGTTTACATCATTATACCGTTTGGTAAGCATTCTATTTTAGACCATTTATTATGTACAGTAGAATTTAATTATTACTTTCAAGTCTTTGTTTACAGATTAATAATTTTACCTTTGCGAAAATTGTGTCACTCAATAAAATGCCTCAGACAGGATGCTCATTTACTTGTTTATTACAATTGATACTGTAAAAAAGTGTGTATTACAATTCTGATAATTTGTATAAAATATTATAGTAGTATAATGTATTCATTACTAATAAGAGTGTTGCAATGATAGAAAACATTGTACTAATCGGTTATTGAATAAAATGTATGTATTACTATAACTAAAATGTATGTATTACTATAACTAAAATGTACAGGTAAAATAAGTGACGCATGGAAGTAAATATAAACCAAGCCATAAAGCCATGTTCAGGCCGTTACTGCAGTAACCATTAGATTTATCATTGGATCGTTTGGTGCCAACAAATCATTTGTATCTTTCTCGCCTTCTCTCTGAAAATCCAACGTTTACTTTTTAAATTTAGATACATTACAATCAGTAAAGTAATCATAAAATAGAACGGGTACTGTACAATAATAAATATTGAACGATCAATTTCGAACTATACTAAACAGTCGAATTACAATGCGACTTCACAAAATGAGCTATTAGCGATTTTGATAGTCGGAAATTTAAATTAAGTTGTGATTTAAACTTTCAGTTGTTATTTAAACTATTGTTACGAACTGATTTCTAGAAGAACCTACTCGGAACTACAAATTAACAATAATAAGAAACATACGGTTTATACGGTTGAGGTAATACATCCCTTTCTCATAAGGTTGATTTAAGAACTTGAGAAGCCTTTGGGAGGAACATTTAAGGTTGAATTTGTTTAATATCCCTTAAGTTACATTGAAGTAAACAGTTTTAACAATTAAGAGGTATGTAACCTCGGTAGTCTGAAGGTTAGAGGTCACGCGTTCGATTCCTAAGGTGCCCACGTGACTTCGAGAGGGTTGAACAGTTGTCTTACAGCACAGTTTATATACTAAATACCACTGGCATAGGCAGCGAAAAAACGACATAAATATTTGAATTAGTATTTTTATGCAAAACTGAAAATAAATTAAATAAGAAATGTAGAAAAATATATCTTCCAAATTCATATTTTATAAGAAATATCCATTGTAGTATAATACATATAGTGTTTACCACTTATTTGAATAATAAAGGTTTTGATAAAGAGCAGTAAATAAATTTTATCGTCCACCACGTGTTAAATTTTTTTATCTTTAGAGGTAAGTAATAAGCTTTAGTGTAGACCAGGGAGGTAATGACTTACTACCCTAGGTAATGTGTAATGACTCTTACTACCCTAGGTAATGTGTAATGACTCTTACTACCCTAGGTAATGTGTAATGACTTACTACCCTAGGTAATGTGTAATGACTCTTACTACCCTAGGTAATGTGTAATGACTCTTACTACCCTAGGTAATGTGTAATGACTCTTACTACCCTAGGTAATGTGTAATGACTCTTACTACCCTAGGTGCGTAAATATATATAAACGTTTAATACAACATTTGGCTAAATTATTTGTCTGCGATGATTATGCAAGGGTGTAAGTACAAGGGCAAGGGCTTGTGTGTGAGGAGATAAGTCAATTGTATAGTAAACACTCCGTAAGTACTTTCCATGATCAGCTGTTGTTCAGATCAGCTGATCAGACCAGGTGACCGCTGGCACAGGAGCCACAGGAGGCTGGAACGTCGCCAACAATGCGTGCGATTCATCTCCTGGCTGACCTTGGGTTCGGGTAAGCTTGTGTTTTGACAGTATTGTATTTCCTGGAGAGAAGAACTAAATAAAAACACTACAAACCATTTATTTTATTAACTGTTAGTTAAGCGCCAAGTCATCAGTGACTCAGCCTTTGAAAATAGATTGCGGCCAGTTACTTTACACCTTACGCGGAATATCTTGACGTGGAATATCTTGACGTATGGCTTACTCCACTGGCGGAGTGACTGAGATAACCAGCTGGGTCACCACCTCTCAGTTGTGCCGTTGACGGTTATATTATTTTAAAAGTGGTTGATAAACCTGCATTTAAATAATTCATTGCTTCATGCAACAAATTTTATGGTACATGAAGCAACAAATTGGATTACTTAAATACAGGTATATAAACCACTTTTAAGCATTATACAGTAATCCGGAGGCTAAAATCCATCAAGAAAATATATTATTTTGCTAACATAACAACAATATTACGATTAATTGACTGAACAGGTGATGGAAACACCAGATGACAGATTTATACCGATGTCTAAATCTCTAAACCAACTGTGCGCTCTACTCCAACTGTTTGAACTGAAAACATTTCCCACAGGTCAAGAAATTCTACGTCATGTGTACATTTGATCACTGAGTGTTTTTAACTGCCCCGGATATTAGTTTGCAACAACATGAGCATTTTCAATTTGTTTATATTCATCTGGCATATACGTTTCCGGTTTCTATTTCAGTTGAAATTAAAATCTTAACAATTGTAATATATGGTAAATAAATTGATTTGCACAACTATTTTTTCCATTATTTTTCATTTCTTAACTTAATCCTCACCGATGGATAAGTTATGTAGCCTCTTACACATTTCTTATTTAATGTAATCATTTCGCATCTTCTTGTGATTTCATCATTAGCTAGGGCAGTGACTTCATCGTAGACATCTGATGCTGTGGAAACAATTCTGTTAAAGTAATATAAACAACACATTGCTTAACGTGGTTAAAAGAAGAATTAATTCATCAGGATAAACAACACTAAGATTTGGGGAAGATTTTATTTA
The DNA here is from genome assembly GCA_963675035.1 of Allygus modestus. Lineage (NCBI taxonomy): Eukaryota > Metazoa > Arthropoda > Insecta > Hemiptera > Cicadellidae > Allygus > Allygus modestus. Next base: position 31,435,442 of record OY776116.1, read on the forward strand.
AATTATTTGTTTGTTTTGTCCTTCGTAGTATATAAACATGTTTTAACAATCTCATAACAAGAATGATGTACCATTTATGCAGTGGTTCGTGCGCAGTTTGTCAATGTGTTGGCACCTACCGCAGTCGAGCAATTAAGAGCGCGAGTGGTGAACAGCTGTTTGCACGCACCTTGGATACAGTGTTGTCGTCAACAAATCTTCGTATGACATATCTGGATACGTCCCAAGTAGAGTGTCCGAGTATTAAGTGTTCTTCTATTATTGGACTAGTATAAAAACTTGTTTCTTGGAGATAAACACTGACAAATTTACATTTTACTTTGAATATCGATAAAGTTACTCCGATTTACAAAATGATCTATAGTTAGTTTTTCACGATACAAAAAACCGATCCCCAGGTTCATTCAGGATCCAGGTTCCCTTTACACCTACAACCACGAAATTTGCCACGTATCCTCTTTCCATTACAAAGGTAACGATTAAGATAGGATTTTAAGACATTCCTATAAGGCTCCACCCTACGGGGAGTCAACGTTCCAATACAGTGTTATTCTAATGGACATTCACTTTGGGTTGAGCTGATGTTTGGAGTAACTTTAACAGTCATTCGTAGGTATTTTACAAGGGGGGGAAAGAATCTCTTGGGTGTATCACAGTGATTGAAGTATTTAACTCACTCTTGAAGAAACCCACATCGCTTTCGTGAGGATGGTTTACAACTTCCGTTCTGGAGTTAATTGTTTTAGGATAAATTCAAACTTTCACGTATCGTAACCCAGAGATCAGGACAAATTACTCCAAAATTAAACTGCATCAGCCAGTAAATTTAAGAATCCGAATCAGAATATAATTTTCTTACATAATATGAATATTTTCATATATCTAAACTAAAAGGTAATACTCATAAAAATATAATGGTATAATATGAACAAGCTTGAACATCCTCAATTTGTTATTATCATATGTTACATAAAACTTAAATACGTTTTTTTTTTTCATTATATTTTCTGCATAGACCATTACATAATTTGAATCCAGAACAGTATAAAGTGATCTCGAAAGAGGACAAATTATTTTTTGTGTAAGTTTAATCTATTGTGTCTCGTATAAATGTTAAAGCATTTTGTAATCTTAACTAATCTTTGGGTTTCACGCAATCAAAATTATATTTTTTTAAATGAAAAACAAAATAATAATTAATGTTTAGGTAGTGTTAATGTTAGGTGATCGCAAACCTGAAATAAAAAGCTTACAGTGCGGAAGGTTGAAGCTATATATGGAGCGTTGAAGGGACGCTCAACAATCGTTATAGGGGCTTTCTAGAAACTAACTGTTTCTAGGAACTATATTGTGGCCATGCGCAAAGCGTTTATTATTGAAACATTTAGATAATAAGCGTTTTAAATCATAGTTTTTCAAGAACTTTTTAAATGTTGACAAAAGCTTAAACTGGATAGTTCAGATACAGAGATTGCACAGTGAGGCGGGATGCTGCAGAAGCCTAATGAAGCCAATTAATTGAGCACCGTTGTAATGATATCGGCTGATAACAGGCGGGGGAGCCCGGGGCGGCGCGGCTCTCGGAGACGCAAACAACCGATAACAACAGTTGGCGAAATATTAATATTCTTAATAATAATTTATGCAATAGTAATGTATAAATTATTCTAATATGTTATGGTTGTTTTACAATAATAAATATTTGTTCTGCGTTATTTTTAAACCATATTGAGAATTCAGTATAAAGTATACCCCTTACAATTTTGTTTTAATTTACTGTTTGTATGCTAAGAAAATACAGCTATAGGGCAGTATGATCGCATTTTATCACATAAACAAAGCAGAAGCTTAAATTGCATTATAATCACAGCTTATCATTAGATCATTTTCACTGTAGTGATATAATAAGAAAATCATTGTATCTTTGAAGTCCTGTGTGGCGTAGCCCAGATAATGTAGACATTTCTGATATTTTTTCCACCGTCCTTGGCTCTCAAGCTTTAAAATGAGTCAATGCCGAAGGCTGTAGGTGAAGTGTAGTGCTTGAAATATTTGACTCAATCGATTTGCCTTACATGTTAGATACTAAATTTGATTTGTAGATATAGTTTCATGTTTTTGTTCTATCATTACTGGTTTTGCCCAGCAGCTTTGTTTTCGCCCTATTTCAGGTTTATAGTCAACTCAAATCACACGGCTGATCAAATTCCAATATTTAAAAATGTGTTTTAACTTTATGGCTTCAGGAGAGGTTGTGTTGACAAACTGATATTTTCCTTCAATCGTTTTCCCGAAGCCTTTCATCCAAGTTCAGAGGTGCCAGACTCATGGTTTTCTTAAAAGTTCCTTACACATAAAAAGGTGTGGTTTGGTTACAAATAAAAGCTCCCGTCTGCTAGGTACGTCTTCCTTTTCAGTTACTGTAGAGAAACCCGAAGGACACAAAACAAATTCGAACCGAATTCACCACAAAGATAGAGAGAATCCTCCATCCTCAACCTCTCGAAGTCAGGAAACCTCAGGTATCTTCAATCTCTGGTCCGAAGAGAGCGAACCATTTGACTTGATCCTTTATTATAATGCATCTACTCAAGTAGCAATTGACTAGTGATGGAGATCTCCTATCCAAAGGGCTCGGATTTGACAGGATATCCAGGCAACACTGCGAAAAAATTAGGAAATAAAGAACAATTTTAACAACACTATTATTTAACCCTAATGACTATTTATAAGTGTCAACTTCTTATATCCACATATCTTGGCTAGATCTATAGGAACTACTATTTAATATTTATTAAATATAACTCTGACAACATTTCCTGCCTTTTAGATTTAAAGCAATAGATCAAAATATAATATTTAAACCCGCAATTTACCAAATTTCTCAAGGGAATTCATAATTGTAACATGAAACTACACTTGGTAGCGTGATTATTTATCTTGTAATTGCACAATGTCTCTAACAAAATATCTATTTGGTACCACCTACTGGCATCTAACTCGGGTCCAATATTAAAAGCCTTATACTTAATTTAATTTATCTACTAATCTAACTGCAATGCAGTGAACTAAAGCCGGCGCTTGTAATCTCTAGGGGTTTGTCGTTCTATGATTGATTTCAGATAATATCTATAATGCTTCTGGGAAATAATATAACCCCATTTACTCTGACAAGATTTATTATAATTGCCATCAGTTTTCGTTGATGGGAACTTTGGATCATTTTGATCATTGTCCAAGGTGATCTGAAGTGTAAAGTTGTCTGAAGAGATCTTTTATTTTACTCGTATACACATTTTTAACATCTGAGCCAGTGAAATAAATCTAGGTGCAAAATTACAAATTTTCTTGGGTTAAAAACTGTGTACATTAATGATGCCCACTTTTTGAAATTAAACTGTAAAACTACTACTGTATTAAAATAATAACGCCTGCCTGCACTGTTCACTGTGATTGTCGGGGTCTTTATAAACAATGTATTGTTATTAAATTGACTATTCAATATTTCAATATTTCATCCTTTTGACATCCAACGGACAAAAGTATCCTGAGTACATTGCATTGCCTAAATTTGTGTTTGAATGTTTAACCAACCGGTATTTTCAAAGCAATCGCAATAGTTTCACTATCCCTATAGTTTTACATTCCCTTCACAGACAAGAAACGTGAATCTTAAAGTAGTATCACTGACTAAAATACTGAAGTATACTTCTCATTGCCATTGTAAATGTGTCCCTAGTTTTGTGTATGCCAGGATTGAAAGAGGTCGTAGTTTACAATAATCACCAACAGAGTATACTGCTGTCAACTATTACTTATCCTCTCAAGGAGGGGATAATACAACAGTTGATGTGTCAGGAAGCAAACATAAGTTGATTATCACTTGATTTTTGGGGTGGAAATATTTTAAAATTTAACGTAAATAACTAAAATAAAAAGTTGACAGCAGCAGAATCTGTCGGTGACCCAATCAAACTACTTCAATTTTAAATTCTAGCATACACTAAAAGAGGGGCAGCTGGGCCATATGGTTGGGATGTCTCCTTCAGTATTTATAGTCAATGGTATCACTGACTGTATTATTTAAAAAATGTAGGCATTGTTTTTGTATTAAGCCTAGGAATTGTTTAGTTTATGTGAGTAAAACTTTGAAGAAATTGTTGGTTTGTATTCTACATTAATTCATAAAACTTTGTTTAAGTATGCTGTAGTAATCACATGCTAATCATTAACCAGGGATTTTGGTGATAAGCAAATGAGATGTTATATAACAAATATTAGCCTACTTGTACACTGTTTGAAATTCCATTTGAAGTAAGATGAATTTCCCATTTCTAAACGTCTCTGCAGCATAAAAAAATAAATAAAAAATTTCTATTAAGTATGTTTTAGCGAATTTCCCCTATAGGGAAGAAGCTATTACCGTAGTCAGCATGGTAAGACCTAGACCCGGGACCATGATTACTTTTCATTTTGAGGTCCCCAGACCCCCAAAACACCATTTTTTCGAAAGAAACTGTATGTTTGTGTATATATATATATATATATATATATATATATATATATGTGTATGTATATATGTGTGCGTGTGTGTCCGTGGTTGCGATAACTCTCGTAAAAAAGGCTGATTTTCATGAAATTTGGTATAAACGTGTAAACCAACATTTAAGACTAAGTTCTAAAACCAGCCATATCGCTCTATCTAAATGGGTGTTATGGGGGGGTTTTGTACCCCACAAACGGGTATTTTTAAATTTTTACATATAATTCTCGAAATAATCAAATTTTAGTTTTTACCATTGGATTCAACTTAACAAAACACACAATTTGGTATTTTGATCATTCGTCTACGTCAATCGGTTACCGAGATATTGAAAGTGCTAAACACAGTACGTTGTCTAATGTTATTCTAATGGAGAATAAGAGACAAATTATATCTCGCTTCTTTATGAATTTATAGTGACGAAACTTGGTATACGGCTTTATCTGGTTGTAGTCTATTTATATTTGCAAAAAAAACTATTTTTTTCTAAAGGTTCCCGTAGCAGCAAACCAGCGTACTCAGTCCCCATGTTGTTCTTAAGGAGGAAAATTAAAATCCTATGTCTCCCTTAATTATGAACATAAATTAATAAAACCTTGTATATGACTTCACCTAGTTGAGTTATATTGATATTTGCCTAAACATCCATATTTTTCGTTCCTTGTTTCAGCAAACCTGCATACTCAACCGCCATTTTATTCTTATGGAGAATAATTAAAATGTCATAAATCGTTTATTTATGATTGAACATTGATGAAACTTGGTATGTGGCTTTATATGGTATGTGGTACATATATATGCATTGGAAATTCGCTTAGTATGCAGGTTTGCTGCTACGGGGGGTATTATTAAGTTAATGTTATGCTCAATAAGGTTGTTACATTTTTATGAAAATATCAATGATAAATAAAACAACACATTAATCACAATGGGGTAAACCGACTTAGCTGTGTATTTTAAAGCTATGTATTGATTTTAGTCAAATCATTTTATTAGGAAATTCAGGTATGCGATACATTCTAGTTAAGCGAGCTCATTGCATTAACAGCTGAGTTGGTACAGTTTGTAATCCCTAACATGGCAATGCCAGTAATGTGTTTTGATAACGATATCGCGTTATCAAGCTGACAATGATATAGAGGTGTTATCCTAGCGATTCCTGTGCTATCACTGTTATCTGTTCGCTCCTGTTAACAACGATTACAATTCAAACGTTCATTACACTTGTGTTCGGAGATGATATAGATTTATTTTTTTGAAATTTACTGTTATTAGCTTTTGTTTTCAGTCGATTTTAAAGTGTTTAAAAATGTACGTAAGTTGTACACTGTTTTTAAAGAGCACCATGATTTGTTATACTGTCGTTGTATGTGCAGACAGTGTACAGCAACTCATCCTCTCCCGATATAGGCAAGCATGCATTTAGACCAGTCACACTAAAGGATTACGAATTAAAAACAAAAACTACTTCTCAATGAACAAAACTTAGCAGTGCCGGACAGAGTAAATACAAAAAAATTAATCACTTTTAATTGACAAACTTCAAGTTTAGAAATAAACTGAAAGGCAAGATAATAAATCTATTTACAAAACATATTTTTATTAAGATAAGGTTACTTTGTCCTAAAAGTTACAACTGACGCCAGAAAAATAAGAGAGTTGGTTCATGAAATATTTCGCTCAGTCCTGACTGGCGCCTCGGGTGGTCCCGTGTTGAGGAGCGGGACAAAGAAACTCGTGATATTTGCAAGTGATAATATAAACAATGTTCCCTTGGATAAATTATAATTATCAATTACATTTCGAGTTTCGATTATTTCGAGTATTAAAGATCGCAGAAGTATAAAAGTACTTTCCCAAAACATTCAACAAATTGTACTTTTCTTATATTTTTGTAAATACGAAAGAGGAAAAGAATAGCAATATAACCTTAATAACCTTTAACTTACCATATCATATGAAGAATTACATTATTAGGTTTTTAAACCTATTCAAGTTTCCAGATTTTATTATTAGATTTTATGCATATCAAACTAATCTCTACGAAAGTTGAATGACCTTTATTAAATTGTTTTTGGATTGTCTAATATTATTCGTCACCTACATATTTTTGATACATCGGTACCAAAACACAGCGTTGAACACAGCGTTGACACACAGCGTTGAACAGATTATCAGAGCCCTTCCTACATTATAGAAAAGTAACAAAAAAGTTAAAAAAATACAATTCAATTTTATTTGTGTAGAGAAATGAGAACAAAAATAAAAAATACGATACAATGAAATACTTTACATTTACATTAATGTGATTCATCTTGCATGTGATATTGAATGGCTATAACATTTATAAGTTGGTAAATTTTATTAAGAGGGTTTTTTAATAAAAATGTATAGTCCATTTAATTATACTATAATCCTTTTTTATAATAGGAACTAACTCATCCTTAATTAAGGTACTGTATCTAACTTTGCATGTTGGCCAAGAAAAAAAAAATACTTTTTACTTTTGTGGTTTATAATGTATGACAATACCATCACATTAATCACAAAACCAATGATTTTGGTTGTTGTTGTCCATCTTACGTTTTATTCATGCAAGAGGTTAAAATATAAATGTTATCACAAAGAATTTATAAAATGTAAATAATATAGATTTGTACTTGCTCTTTATAATCCACTTGTCTCGAAAGTTTCTTCGGGATTCTAAGGTGCTATGAAACCCTTTTTTCTTTTTCTATAAAAAACTCCCTTTAAGTAAAACAAACAATCCTCAACTTTCCCTTTTACTTTCTCCCCCTATACATAGTACATGGAGAAAGCATTGTTTTCGTAAAAAATTTCAAATTTGAGTTGTTAGTGGAAATATTCGTTTTGGTGCTCCCTGAACCCAAAAAAATTGGTTTTTACGTGATGTCTGTCTGTGTGTGTGTGTGTGTGTGTGTGTGTGTGTGTGTGTGTGTGTGTGTGTGTGTGTGTGTGTGTGTGTGTGTGTGTGTGTGTGTGTGTGTGTGTGTGTGTGTGTGTGTGTGTGTGTGTGTGTGTGTGTGTGTGTGTGTGTGTGTGTGTGTGTGTGTCCGTGTGTGTGTGTCCGTGTGTGTGTGTCTGTGTGGATGTGTACAGAGCTAGAGCCCTAACCAATGGGCCGAATTTTATGAAATTTGGTATGTAGGTACTAATCCACGATATCTCCAGGCGTTTTTTTCCATTTTTTTTTTGGAAAAACATAAATATAAAAATATTACTATTCACCATTAAAAAGAGCTCAAAAACTAAATAATTTAGTATTTTTAATTACTATTCTACGATTGCTAGTTGTGGAGAAACCTGAAATTTTCATTTTGCAGTAAACTCAGTACATTGTTCAATTTCTTATTCTTATGGGAGTACAAAAATTACTATTTCTCTCTTATTTACTGATCAATTTCATTAAAACTTGATATGCTTGTCAAGTTAACATTGACCAACAGAGGAAATTCGAAATATTTTGCCCCTTAATAACCCTGGGGGGGATAGGGGGCATTTCCCCTCTTAAAGCCACGTGTGTAGCAATGGATTCTGTAGTGCCCCTAAAACAGGGATTTGGGTGATTATTTAAAAAATAAATTTGTTTACAAGATTTACTGTAAATTCGACCGTGCTTTGTATTTTATATTTAGTAAATAAAAAGTAATCAGTAAGTATTCAGTTGGGCTAAAAGGGAGAAAGTAAGTGTCAGTTTCCTGGTACCGTTTATTTTAAAGCATTATCCTCTACAACGTTGTTCTCAAGTACGAACTTTAATGATAGTTACATAGTTACATAGTTACTTATTGAAATGTAACATGTTAGATTATATGCAGTATATTACATTTTGGACAAAATAATATTACTTTTGCAAATCAACTCGACCTGTCTTCTGAGGAGTTATAGTGGTGAAAATTATCTTTATCGAGATTCCACGGTACTGTCATTGAACATACACACTCACGTAGTGTGTATAGTCAATGGTACTGTCCAGTACGAGCTCACTAACTGTAAAGTAGGATTATAAAACCTGTTCAACTGAAATATATATTTTAAGACCATATCAAACCAATCGGTGGCAATGTTTCCAACCCCAGGTAGCGAAATTTCCCTATATTTAGCGAAAGAGTTTTTCAGAAAGTCAGGGGCAAGATTCCATGTTATAGACGAAGATGTTGTTAAATAAATGGTTTAAGTTTATAATTTAGATTCTGGAGTATTAACAGGTAAAGTAAAACAAATTTACTTTATTAGGCAATTCGTAATTATCTTTATATACCTTGACATTTGTTAAATATTTTTATCCTTATAAAATAATTTATAACTGTAAGATCAAGTGTAGGCCTGACTTTGTTGAAAGACTGATTCGTCTAGTTTAAAGCGAGATGCACTCAAGAGATTTTAAATTAACATAACCGCAATGGGTATACAAGACAATGGTTAATATTACAGACCAAACAGTGTAGACTCTATATATCACAGTGATTGTGTCCTTTCTTTATTCAAGCCCGCTCCTTATATCCTCCCCTTGTGATTCCTTATGTTAGCTCGTTCTAACATAGACAGCAGAAATTATTACTAAAAAACTGAGTCCAGATTGTTTTATCCCTATAACTTACTTAAATAACTTTTCTCAAAGTTGGGAAATTTCCCTAAGTTAAGTCCTAAATCATCACTAGCAGGTAAGAATTTTCCCTAGATCTAGGGCAAAATTCCTTAAGGAATAAGGACACACTGATTGGTGGGCACTTGAGCTATTGTTGTATTGCAAGTCTGGACCTGAATAACGGGTTAAACCATTTACTAAAATATTCCAGGTCCTAATGTCCAGGTAAAGTTGTCCTCTTTCGTTTAGACAACCAATGTTGAATCTGACTCTGATAGTGATACTGGACTGGTGTAATTCCGGTCTCAACTCCAGGCTACATGTCACAATAAGTAATGCCACATAATCCCGAACGACAGGTAAGGACGGCCTGCCACAGACAGGTTTATTTCTTTTTTACTGCCCGCGTGAAATGCATCGGACGATTCCAACGTTTCGCCCCAGAGATAATTTGTCTTAAAGGATTTGCCGTTTCATTTTATAATTTCAGCTTTAACTCGTCCAAATAAAACCATATGATATTTTAGACTTTTGATTTTGAACGCAAAGAAGTTGTAATTATTATAGAAATTGTCATTTTCAATAACGACTTGTATTCATGTGTTCACAAAGAAAGACTATGTAATAGGTTAAGCTGTTTATTTTAATTTACGTGGTTTTTAAATCTTAGCATGAACAATTACAACTACCAGACGGGTTAACACTTTATCACATGTGGTTTTGTTCATCTGTAATAGTTTATATTAAACATCTTTTTTATTAGCATATTACATGTACGTGTTGTTATTACTTACGGGATGTAATAAAAGACGTCTTACAACACTTAAGATGTACTTAAGATATATGCACTTAAGACGTCTTACATATATCTTAAGTGTTGTAAGACGTCTTTTATTACATCCCGTAAGTTTATATTAACAACCGCTTTCAATTTGGGTTCAACAAAACAAAAAAAAGAAAATACATAAACTGATTGACCTTTTTAATAAAACCACTAAAATCACAACCTAATAGGCCGATGAAACTAAGGCTAATATGATGAATTATGAGTGAGTGAGATGCCTTGTTAGCATTGTTAAATCAGTTCACGTTTGTGAACGTAAGAAGCTACTCCGCTTGACTATGAAACGGTAACACAATGGTTAGTTACTTTATAATACAGTATTTTATAAATAAATAACAATAAAACCATCAGAAAATAAATACGTGAAAATATAACTAAACCACAGAAAGAAACTTACTGAAACATCGTGTCATATATTTCGTATTTACAGATCCGTATGTTGTTCTGTTTGAGATCACTTTTCATACGTTTGCTTCGACAATCGTTTGGAACAGTTTCCAAACGATCGCCACAAACAGTTGGATCTGTAGCTTTGAGTCTTATTTGTATTCGGGTTGCGTTCCGCTCTCGTGTTCCCCATTACGCCGTGCAGATTTAATCGTCATTTGATTCTCGTTATTTGCACGGCTTTTGTCGATTTCCAGTGTAAATTTCGTCTGTTTCCAGAGCTAAACTGACATTTTACTTATGCAAAGGATGTATCAGATGTTCGTGTCATTTATCGATTGTCACTGAAGATATGAGAACATTTAGTTTCCTGGTGTTGCGTTGTTTTACATTGTACATCTATATATATAATTCTTTAAGCCACATTTTTAAGTCAAAATTGTAGGGGTTTGGCCAGTCGCAGGATGATGGGAGACGTCTCAAATTAAAGGTCTTAGTCCCAGGAACTCGGTAAAAATAGCGGTATTTCTGCAAAGCCACCAGCAAACGAGAAATAACATAACAAATCCCCTGTAAGAAAAACATGAGGTTTGAAAAACGTCTGCTTTGTCTACATTAAAACATGTGATTGTCCACTTTGTTTACGAACTGAGATGTGTTCCTACTTGGAGAAAGATTAGGGGCTATCACCCCTTCAAGCCACTAGTTTTACATATCTATATATCGCCCTTCATTTCGTTAGGGCATGTCTTAATAAACATATATTATCATTTAACTTTTTTCAGTTAATATTATAGCCTCAGGGACGGAACTGACGTCATCAGTGAGCTTTAAAAATGGAAATATGGGTGTCATATGTATGCGATTTATTATGGGTTCGAACTATTAGTGAAATGTTTAAAATTATTTATATCCCCATTCCAAACCTAAATCAAAAGATTTGCATGCCATATAACCTTACAGGTTATTGCAGATTTTACTTACTTATTTATTACGAAATTTTTCCAAAGTAAAAATTATATAATGATAGTAAAAATTAATTTCGTTTTCCAGTTACTTAACGTTTTTAAGGCGGGCAATCTAGAGACTATATTTTATGCAGTCGATTCTATTGATCGACAAGAGTGGTAAAAATGTCGAAAAGTCGTAATTTTAAAGCAATTAATATATTTTTATTTTGACCTAACATGGAGGTGGGATTAGCTTGGTATCACATTGCTTTTCAAAGCAGTGTGAGTTCTAAACCTATCAGAACCCAATCATAGATTTAACAAACAACTGGCCTCTCCAGGGAACAGCACCATCACCGCTACTCATCTATACTTGATGCTATTACTGTTGTGTTTCAAGAGTTTTATTAATTAGTTACTAGTTTTACACGAAAGAAATATATTCACAAGTTTTCTTTGAGAAATACTCTATTATATTGCAAGTCCAAAAGGGTACATTGCAAACAAGTTGCTAAACATTAATATAACCTAAAAGTGTTCGAAAAATGTATATGTATAAACATATTTGATTGTATACGCGTTTCCGTTATATTCATCATTCAGTTGCAGTAATTTAAAAGGTGAAATCCGAAATAAAGTAGCAATAAAAATACTGATATCTACGTATATTGTAGACAATATCAAAATCGCTTTCTTTATCATACATATATACTGATCAAAATCGTACAATTTTGAGAAGGTTTGAAACTGGACCCAGCTGTCATTTGTCATTGGGCTATTAATTAATGATGCTTTCTAAGAACAGGTCGACCTTAGATAGTAACAAGACCAGGGTTTGGACAGTTCCCTACCAAAACTTTAAAAAATGCCACTGGCGTAGATACACAAAACAATAAATGTTTCACATACAACGTCTCTTACGATGCTTCTATAAGTGCTTACGATGTTAGATTCGTCTGATTGCGTTCTTTATCGTCTAGCTCTTGAGTATGACCAATTGTTCAAACATTGCCATCAACTCTCGCCCTTTACTCAATAAAGTATTTAATTAGGGCCTTGATGCATTAAAAGGCCTATATATAATATTCAATAATGTATGGAATTCAATAATAATTCAACTCCAGTGAAAATTCGTCACTTTTGCTAATTGTTATTTTAATAATTGATAACAATTACTACTGCATGAAGGACTTTTATTATTTCAAGAACTTTGTTACCAATTGAAATGGACAACATTGAATTTTCAATTACACTGTTAATAAGTAATATTTAAATTTATTAAATCTATTTTCTAATTACTCTTCAGCATTTGTTATAGGCGTGGCAGGAAAAAGAATTCGTAATTACTGACATTGTGTGTTATAAACTGTAAATGTGCTTGATTAAGTACTTATACTATAATTGATTACTGAATACACCGTCCAGTGATGAGGTGTCCAGTTAAATACATGACATTGTCCGTGGCCATAATGAACTATCTTGGCCAGCTATTGCTGCGCTGATGATATAGAGCGAATACTATAACTTAAGCTAGTTACATCGTACATTGTACATCGTAAAATTTGTCATGTATATGCATCAAAAGAATTTACGATTAAAATTTACTAGTAGCTTTCAGGGGCTATAGCCCCTAACATATGGTTTTTGTGTAAGTGCATAATCACAGCTGATCATTAATTCATTTTGCTTATTAATAAAAACACTGTAGTGATATTTCCATAAGAAAATCATTGAATCTTTGAAGTACTGTGGGGCGTAGCCCACCTAATTTTTGTCATTTATGAAATTGTTCCCACTGTCCTTGGCCCTCAAGCTTTAAAATGAATCGTCATAACCTAAGTTAACTTCTTCCTAGCTCGATATATTTTGTGGGGACCGATTCACTTACGGAATGAAATATATAGATTTTACAAATTCTATTAAAAGAAGTACACAAGTTCATGTTCATTATACTATGTATATAATTTTGATTGCTGAAATGCTTAGTTTATTAGTGAATATCCTCTGGAAAAGTGCAGACCCGCACGGTGAAACTTAAGCCCGGGCCCACCATAGAAGTTCTTACCCCCTGAACACTTTTTGGGGGTCGTTATATGTATATGTGTATGTTTCCCCTCTAGCGGCCGCATTTTTTGTCCGATTTAGTTCAAATTTTGTTGGGACGTTCCTTTCTGTAATCAGTTAGACAAGTTCGTTGGGCAAAACAATCGGAAAACTCTAACCCCCTTTTTGGGGATTAATATTTCAAATTTCGAGTTTTGGGCCCAAAAAGGGTCATAAAAGCCCCGGGTGTTACATTAATGCATATAATACTTGATGGAAATTAATGAGGCTAAAGTTTTAAGCCCTCTCTTGTCATCCTAGCATATATATTTACCGAGTTATTAAAGAAAATGTATCCTACACTCTAATACGAGCTACGTCTCTTTGTTTGTTTGTTTGCACAATTTTTCTCGAGATCCAGTGGAAGGGTTTTGCTGAAAGTTTGGGATTAGGGGCTTTTGGGTCTAAAAAATCGATTGGTGAAAACCTCTAGCTCAGGAAAAGTCGTATTTTTCTAAACAAATCATTTGGAAATTGAAAATTTTATCATTGGGCTTATGGAGTTTAAAATCATAACACCGGTTACTATGAATAACAAAAACAAACCATTACATCAGCTTCTATAAATTAAAATATTGTAAACAGCTGTTTATCATTATGGAAATAAAAAACCTACTTGAATGGCAACTCTCATAATGGAAATAAAAAACTACTTTAATGACAACTCAAACTCTTTTTTCGATAGGCGAGTGAGCGAAGCGAACGAGTATTTGAAATAAAACAAATTCAGTGCCTCTTCTGCGGAATCAAACACCGAGCATGGCTCGGTCCCCCGATACTATTCACTAAAGACAGTACGTTGTCTTATGGGGGTTTTATATTAGAAAGCCTTTTATTCATTTGTTGGTGTATTTTAATCATCCCCAGCAACCTTACGCCTACTTTCACGCCTGACTGGACCTTCTCCTAACCTTATAATATAAAGCGCAAAATTGTATTTCCAGCATTGCAGGTAAATGAAACCACTAGCATCAGAACAGGCAAAAAATCAATGTTTTCAGATAAAAAAAATTGGAATAAATGTATGTTTTATACTGATTTGGATTTTAAAAAGTTTGTTATGTGGAAATTCACTGCTCTCATGTCAGCGTGCTGCGTGCGAACTCGTTATTGTTTAATACAAACAGCTATTGTCATACGTGGTGGTTAAGGATAAAACTTGGACCTACTTTAAATGCTGCTTGTTTCCTGCTGCCATTTTGCTGTTAAATTAAGTACTGATTTCCTGATCTCGCCCTTATATACTCATTAGTGTAAACGATAAACTGCAAATAAATAAGTGCTAATAGGAATAGCAAATAACGGTCATGGTCGTTTTATCTTAATTGGCTTTATAATTCTTAACAGTATTTTAATTTATGGGACATGTATTAAAACAAAACAGTTAATAAGAAAATTAACAGAATTTTGTTGATCAAATTTGTTTAGTAATAGATAATCTCTTAAATCTCTTTACTTCATTTTCGCCAACCTTCAAATTCCAGTTATAAAGGACTTTGAGTAGCTAACAAAACCTATTCGCTCAACAAATAAATAATATTAGTTTAAAATAGCATTATGCATTTGTAAAACAGACTCACACATTTTCATTGATTTTCTATCTTCCCTTCCTCCGTTACAGACAAATCTCGGGTTAACGACACACTCTCATATAGTTCGCAAAGTGATGGCTACATTTTAAACGGTAGGGCATAAGGCTTATTACACTTTAATATCATCACTTTTAAGTACCGTAATGTTATTTTATATATTATTAATATTAAAACGTTTGTGTGACATTTCTCATATTAAAACGTCAAAATTTGTGTTTCTATTTGCCTTGCTGGCAGTTAAACCATCCTTGAAATGGTTCACGCAAACACGAACAAACGCAGCGTCCTGATTTGTAGTGTACAGTTGGCCTTTATTCATGTATTTCTTCATTTCACTTCCACTGACGCTTTGACTGTCAGTCGATCTCTTATTTGTACGTCATTCTATCAGTTCAATTCAATCTACAAGTTCGTGCTCTGAGCGTAATCCGGTATTGGAACTGAAGCGTTTACTTAATTAAGGTTTACTAAAATACTTCTTGTATTACTTTAAAAAAAGTTTTACACCTAAACCGTATTTTGTTAAGAAATAGCAATAGTTCAAGGGTAAGGGTAAATTCCTTATTCCAACTAACTTAACATTTGTTTAAAGTAGGTTAGTTTAAAGACATTTTTCAAACAGTGACTTAGAAAATCTAAAACTATAAACGTAATACCTGCTTTGAGTTTGCAATTTGAACTCTTCATTTGACTTTTAACAATTTTAAAGTCGATGAAGACCAAATTCCATCTGTACGAAAGTCCTTCCAGTAATGTGACAGTAAGCAGGATACTAGGTCTAAGTTTAATCCCAAAGATGTATTATTATATTGTGAATTAATTTTGCAAATACCTCTCTAAACGTACAGTATAATCCGTTATTGTCACTTAAACATAAGCACGTATTTGCGAGTTAATTTCTACCTACTTAATAACGACGGGGCAGAGCTCCTTTATTATTGTTGAAGGCCGACGACCAACACCTCTAAAAGTTATTCGAGCACCCCGGGAATGGAACCGTGACCTCTTGCACCAAAATCCAAACCGCCAACCGATAGTCTAGCGAGACATGTTTTCCTTAGCATAACTATTAGAAAAACACCGGATTAACGAAATTCTCACCAATTTGTATCCACTACACCATTGTGATCAGCACTGGGTGCTCAAGATTGTGTCGTATTGTTGTCAAGGGCAATCTGAGGGAGGCCTCCACATTGTGCACAATCAATCATAGAATCCTCACAACAATAGAACTCTAAACTCTGCAAAGAGCAATCAGTCAGCAAGTGAATTGAAAGCGACGATTTTCAAATAAGATATAGGATGTTCATTGCATAACAGTTGTACAGTATTATATGTTATATTTCCATTTGGAACAAGATGTTCTCAATAATGAATGTATCTCTACATTAAAATAGTGTTTTGTTGTTACATTTCAGCATAACAATTTAAAATTATGATTTTTTTCAATAATACCTATAACTGATTCATAGCTGATTTAAAACTGTAAGAGAAGTTTATTGATTAAGAACTGTTTACGTTTGTGGTAACGTTCACTAAAAATAAACTTGCTACTTCTGGTGGGTCTTGAGTTTATAACCATAGCCTAGTGATCAGCACCTATCAAAGTGCATCATCAAAGGCTCTCTTTCCTTGGACCTAAACAGCTCCGGGCCTCCTTATCAGTGTTATCAGTCGATGTCGTCACAGCTGTGCAAGATTGGCTTCATTACCCTTCTGAAGCATCCCTTGTGTAAGCCAGCAGTTCATTTTTCGAGCCTTTTCAAGCTCGGTTAAAACTAGTACAGTATTTTACGTAATTTACGTGTAGACTAATAAACTAAAATTTATTATTATAACTTTTCCAGCTATTAAGCAAAATTTACATAATAATTTGTTTACAAACTTTTACTTAAGTATAATTCATCTGTGCAAAAAGAGGTTAATGAATGTGATATTTTTTATCACAGCTAGAACACACAGCATTAACAAGCAAACAGAAATGTGTTAAGTTAAATTTGTGTCCAAAAGTCACTTGATTCAAACTTTTTTAATTTTAAAGGTTTTAATCTTAAAATATACTAGATTTTATACCTTAGAGTTTTCAGGCGTTCCTTTAGAAATAAATATTCTGTACTTCCTAACAGATAACCTTTTTCAGTAAATTAAGTCTCAGAGTCATTGAAATTTCTTATTTGGATAGTTTGCAATTCAATAGCATTGAAAGTATATTACTTTAAAGTTAAAACTCTACTCAACTAATTCATTTTTAGTTTAAATCTGTATTAGGAGGTTTGGCTCAAGTATTATATGATGTTTAAATTTCACCTTTCAATCAACGTTTTTAATTCGGTATCGTAGTGAGAATTTATAACTTTTTGCATTTTTCAGCTTTGCCTAAAACCTCAAACAATTTATACATTAGGGCCTAAAACAAAAGCCAGCAAGGATCTAAAATTCGATGTAGCTGTGTTATTTATTTAATCATAGTTTTATTTTCAGCAAGTATAATTTAGTAACCAAGCACAGTAAATTGAATATTGGAAATCCCACACAACCTCGAGGATTACACAGTTTCGCTAATTGTACCTCCATAAAAGCTACAGTCGTTGATCTGACTATTAACTGAAGATAACTGCGCAATTAGTCAAATGATACCTGCAGAACGTTTCTACTCTCCGAGCATAATTGATAGATGATTAAAATGTTTAACAATTTGCAATACTAGTTCAGTGCTGGTCAAATGATTACGATGAATTTTGTTTTCGGATGGGCTTAACAGATTTAAACGTAAACTGTTTGTTCGTTGTTGTTAACGGAATAAATCGTTAATTTTGTATAATTTCGGTTTACTGTTTTAACATTTTACCTTTCTTACATATCTTTGTTAATCTTCTACAAAAAGAGACAAACCTACCAAAATTGAGAATTTTAACTCGTAAAAAATAAATCAGTAAATGTTTATAACGAGAGTTCAAATCGCTTCGACTGAGAATATAAATCACCCCGGGAATTAAATTGAGCTTGTAAACTGTAAAGAGTAGATTGAATAAAAGTTATCCTATATATTAAAAGATACTGGTGTTATTTACTCCAAAGATTCCGAGTTATCCACTGGACGGGTTTCCATGTTTTTTTTTTAATGAGAGAAAGGTTATTTTGAGTAGAAGAGAATGTTGAATCCCGAATATCAGTTTAGGGTACAATTTTGTATAATTTGAGATTAATTTTGAAAAAGTGTAGTAGCCGACTCCAGCAGTTCAAGGTTATTTTTAAATAATCATGAAATATCGTACGGTGTAAACAAACAGCTGGGTTCAACCCATGAGATGTGGATCAGTGAGAATGGTTTTTAATCATAAGGATATAGAGTAAACATCGCTTGCGTGTTAATAATTCTATGTTTTAGCGAATTTTCCCTACAGGGAAGAAGCTATTACCGTAGGTGGCATGGTAACACTTAAGCCCGAGACCATGATAACTTTTCATTTTGAGTCCTCCAGATGCCAAAAATACCATTCGTTCAAATTTTGTATATATGTATACATATATGTGTGACAGTAAGCACGATAACTCTCGTAAAAAAGGTCCGATCATGATGAAATCTGGTACAGACGTGTAAAGTATCATTTATTTGAACGAGTGCGAAAACCAGACGAATCGAACCATCCGAAGGGGGGTTTTTGGGGGTTTTCACATGTAATTTTTATTTAAACCAAATATTTAGTCATACCATTGAATTCAGTTAAAAAAATTTGGTATTTTGATCATTGCTCTACGTCAATTGGTTACTGAGATATTGCAAGTGCTAAACACAGTACGTTATCTAATGCTATTCTTATGGAGAGAAATAAATGTTATATCTCGCTTATTTATGAATATAAACTGACGAAACTTGGTATATGGCTTCATCTGGTTGTGGTTTGTTGTTGTTTGCACAAAAACAAAATTTTCACTTATGGTTCCCATAGCAGCAAACCTAGGTACTCGGTCCCCATGTTATTCTTATGGAGAATAATTAAAATATTATTTATCGCTTATTTATAAATGTATATGAATGAAACTTGGTACGTGACTTTACTTAGATGAGTTCTATTGATATTTCCATAAAAACCTATTATTTTGTGTTCCTAGTTGCAGCAAACCTGCGTACTCATCCCTAATGTTATTGTTATGGAGAATAATTACAATTGTATTTATCGTTTATCTGTGAAAATATTTGTATGAAACTTGGTATGCGGCTTTATATGGTATTAATACATTGGAAATTCGCTTAGAACGCAGGTTTGCTTTGACGGGGGTATTTGTTTATGCGGGCAAGACCGTGACAAGCAAGATAGTTTATTTATAAAAAGCAAACCGACTTTGCATCAATAGTCAGTATCCAATGCTATACCTCTCGGGCACATTACCTTTGCAAGAGTAGCTTAGATTGATAATGCCAAAACGCTACGGGAACTATCAACCAATAAATCATTTTTTGTGCAAATATCAATAGACCACAACGATATGAAGCAATATACCAGGTTTCCTCAGGATAAGTTGATAAATAAGCGAGATATACAATTTGTCTTATTCTCCGTAAGAATAACATGGGACAGTACTGTGTCTAGCACTTTTAATATCTCTGTAACTAATTGACGTAGAGCAATAATCATAACACCAAATTGTTTGTTTTTTAAGCTAAATTCAATGGTGAAAAGTAAAATTATATTTACTAAAATAGTATCTGTAAAAAACTAAAAAAAAAAAACATTTTTGGGGTACAAAACCACCCCAAAATACTCCTTTGGATAGGTCGATCTGGCTGGTTTTCGAACAAAAAGTCATAAATGTTGCTTTACATGTTTTTAACAAATTTCGCCAAAATCGGACCATTTTTACGAGAGTTATCGCACCCAAGGACACACACACATATGTATATACGGTTTTGAATGGATGGTGTTTTTGGCATCTGGGGACCTCAAAACGAAGAGTTATCATGGTCCTGGGGCTAGGTCTTACCATGCCGACTACGGTAATAGCTTCTTCCCTAAAGGGGAAATTCGCTTACAGAGATACAATTCAATACCTTAGGTAACACACAATGATTAAGTTCAGAATCGAAAATAACATCGGTTCTATAGCGCTACTTCTTCGTAAACCTGTAATACGGAGGAGGTCTATCTTCCTAACGTAATGGTTATTTTTCCAAAAGAAATATATACGGTAGTTAAAACGACTGTATAAAAGCTGTTGGATTAGCCAGCTATAAAAATATTAACACTTTCAGCTGTTACATTGCGAAAACCCGACCTTTCGCCAGTGTTTTCACCTCGTCGACCCAGAAATCGCAAGATAAATACGTTTTGTATATCAGTCTAAACTGCAATAAAAAGTACGAAACAGTGATACCAATATTGATCTAATTTTCTAAATATAAAATAGTATTTTTGGGTTAACAAAAAACTTGTCCTTTGTCATTTACGATACGCTAAAGTGGTTTTTGTAGTGCTTCTCCTATCTTTCCGACCAAATTTTGGAGATTGAAGTAAAAAACATAACTGCCTCATTCCATAGTAGAGCAGAATTGTTGTCAATTTTGTATACTACAATTCTTAAAGGCACAGGCCGGTGACGAAGTTTGTATTAAACCGTTGAAATAAAAACCAGAAAACATTAAAATTAGTGGAGGAGCTAAAATAAAAAACCCAAAAGAAAATTGCAAATTGTGATAAGAGTACGCCCTTTGGTGGGAATGTAGTTTAAGGTTATGCAATGAAAATAAGTTGGGGAGGTAACGACCAAAGTTGGTATAATTCAAAATGGCGGCAATTTTTCAAAATTTGTTATACACAGACCCACCCTGTGTTACTGAACTCGAACCGAGTATAATTCAGCAAGGGATACCGACTTTCGAGTTTAGCAACCTATAACGACTCCGTCTGTGCTAGGCGTTCCGCCATACCATACTTCTGTTCAGTAGATTATGTTATTTGGAAATCCTTTTACTTTCTCTGATTATGTGGGAAATTAATTTGTAGTGCCTCCAAAGAAGAGATTTGGGTAGATATTTCTGATAAAGGTTCTTTAGAAGATTGTTTATACATTCTGCCTTACTTTATATTCCATATTAATTAAAAATAAAGTAATTTATGAATTACAATTGGACTAAAAGGTAGAAAGTATGGGTCAGTTTCCTGTACCGTTTATTTATATATACCTTAAAAACAAATGCTTAAAACCCTTGTACTTTTATTTCTCTTTTTCAATATATCCTCAAATTTGGACAAATAACAAATGTTTCCCTACTGTATATAACATGTAAGATTTTGTAGAGTATATTATCCCACCGTAATCTGAATAGTATAAGATAATAAATAGTAGTAAATTAATTGTAAAATGCTGACGTTGATTTTCATTGCAGAGGATTAAATAATATCTTGTTATAAAATCAACAAATGTGCGATGTCTGGATGAAAATTTCTCAAAAACTATCAGTGCCGCAATTACAATTAAACCTAAATAGTTTTTAGGTGGTAGAGATGCAGGAATATATTTTAAGTTCAAAGTCCAAGGTCCCGCACGATAAAAAGTTGATTTCGCCAATTACCAGGGAAGAAATTAACCACGCATTTTTAGTGCTCTTTAAAGATTGTTTTTTGTATTTTATATTTTTGCTAAATAACTAAGTGACCGCGGTTGGTAGAAATTGCAAGTACTTTTTTGTAGTCTCTTAGTTCGGAGATTTTCGCTATAACTTCCAATCGAATTTTTAAAATGTGAGTCCAGTGGTCGATTGCGAATTTATATGCATATGGTATCCACGACTGGCCATTTATAACTGAAGTCAATTTCACGATACAAGTCTTATTCAGAATAATTTGGATAAGACACCGAGTTCACCAATTAGGTCTACACGTATTTATAAAACTGCAGTGCAAAATCGGGGATGCATCTGAGGTGAAGAGTATTTCCAAATTCTACGATTTCAGGCTCTACCAATACTATAACCTATACCGAAAAATCTAAGGTACTTTTGGACAAGTTAACCAATTTTTTAAACTTGTATTATAATCATTAATTTTTAAATAGACGTAATTATAGCTTCAATAAGTTATTTGTTATTTATGTATGGTTTGCTGTTTTATAATATAAATGATTTGAAAAACAAAAAAATACTACTTTTAGGGAATAAATTGTGTTGAAATACCAAACTGTGTTAGATATAATTGTACTACTTTTATGAAAGTAATTCTACAGTCTTGGTATAACATCACCTATTTTACCACCTATACAACCGATTAAAAACCAAGGAATTCAAAGAAAAAAATGTTAACGCTTATCATTAATTCATTAACTAGAAGGTAAGGTGTAACTGTGACACGTCCTAGTTACTATTCAATGGAACGTGTCATTAACACACAAAAATGTTAACGCTTATCATTAATTCATTAACTAGAAGGTAAGGTGTAACTGTGACACGTCCTAGTTACTGTTCAATGGAACGTGTCATTAACACACAAAAATGTTAACGCTTATCATTAATTCATTAACTAGAAGGTAAGGTGTAACTGTGACACGTCTTCGTTACTGTTCAATGGAACGTGTCATTAACACACAAAAATGTTAACGCTTATCATTAATTCATTAACTAGAAGGTAAGGTGTAACTGTGACACGTCCTAGTTACTGTTCAATGGAACGTGTCATTAACACACAAAAATGTTAACGCTTATCATTAATTCATTAACTAGAAGGTAAGGTGTAACTGTGACACGTCCTCGTTACTGTTCAATGGAACGTGTCATTAACACACCGATGTGTCAGTGATTGGATAAAATGCAATTCTTACTGATACAACAAATATTGAAATAATATATCCCAAGGATAAATATGATTAAAGTAATTTATTAAACATGTATTGTGATTATGAAATACGTGAACTAATAATTCTTATAGTGTATTAAACAATTTATGGGTCTATAAAATGTTTGAAATAACCAATTAAGCTGTAAAGAGTTTCGTCGTCATGGTTACACAGTGCGATAAACGAGTAGTATTGACCAGGTTCTATTAAAATATTATAGCCAGTTAAAATTGTATACTCTTTTGTTTTTACTTCTAATTAGTTTATTTATCCTGAAAATACGAGTATTTTCAGATCACCCAGTATGGATTCTACACAGTTTTGTAGTTGCAATCAGTAAGGATTACAAATTAAGAGTATGTAATTGGGACATTATCAGCCGGAACTAATAGACTCCTTATGGTTTTCACAATTAAGTGCAACGTACTTTATACTGCAATCAACCGATTAAACAACTAACAAAAAAAACTATTAATCCTATATTTATAAATAATGAGTGTCACTGTGATACGCGCTACATGATCAGCTGCAGGTGGCACAGTAGCGAATGTAATTACATTCAGTGTTAAAACCGGCTATTAAAAGGGTTTAATTCCGAGAGATATTAATCTAAATATGAAAATAAATAATTAAATAATTAAATTAAAATAAAAACCTACAATGTGAGACCATACATTAGTGCATGGTGACAAGGTTTTGGAGGATTATTAAGAATATACCCCCTAGATAGAACATTTCTTATTATTATTTAAGAACGAGAGTCCTCTCCTGCAAGGTAGTAGGGGAAATTAAATTAGGAACATTTCTATATTCTTAATATAATCATACGACAACAAAGTTTTTGAAAGATAATGCTCATTTTATTGAATGTTTCTGCCGACCCCCCCCCCCCCACTCCAGCCACAACAACGTAACACAGCTTACCCGAGGCGCTACAGTCTGGACAATGAGGAATATTTCATGAGGCTGTTTTCTTTCTTTTATTACTTCGTAAAACTTTAACCTTAATAAACTGAAATACCCAGGTTTATCAAACACAAATCTTTTGTTTTCGTAGCCTTGCTTAGTTCTCTTCAATTAGATATCTAATAAACAACGATGTCGAAATATATTTTACGCAATATTGTTTAATTTACGTCTTTAAAAAATATTGGAAGTGTATAAATAACACATAACGAATTCTGCAATAGTATGGTAGTGAGTTTATTTTATCATTAGAGATAGTTTAAACTTGATTACACAGTTTGCAATCTAATTTTCCTTGTTTTAAATTGTGAATAATTTTGAAGATTTAGTAATATAGACAAATAAATATCGTTATTTCATTTTTTCCTTGTAATAAGTTCCTTGTTCTAAAGGGTTTTCCTTGTGTATACAACTTTTTAAACAGTTTAAGGTATTCAGTAAAACGTGTAATTTACGCCGCCTGTTAAAACAGTAAGGCTGGGATGTATCGTTGAAATCGTCCGATGCATTTCACGCGGAGTATGCAATAGACACACTCCGCGTGATAAACAATAGACATACTCCGCGTAATTGTAAGATGCAATAAACATGTCTGTTGCCTGCCGTTCTACACCTGCCGTAGGGGTATCAACATGTAACTAAACTCTATTGTGATATGCAGCCTAGAACTAATACTGGAATTACAAACTACATTCTGGTTAACAAACTGGTTGTAGAAATAAATGAGAAATTTGTTGAGAAAAAGGGTTAACAAAACTGCAACCTGCGAGGAAATTGCCAGCTGCAACGTCTGCAGTTTGTTATGGTTTGCACGTTTTAAGATATATTTTTGACCCAGATAAATAAATAAATAAACAAATATATAATAGTTGAAGGGTTTACTGCAAAGCATTATAAGAATGAGAATTTAAAATAACTATAACAATGTATATACAAATTAGCAAAGGATCATATTTAAATTATATATTTGTTTATTTATTTATTTATGATCCTTTGCTAATTTGTATATACATTGTTATAGTTATTTTAAATTCTCATTCTTATAATGCTTTGCAGTAAACCCTTCAACTATTATGGCATGGTTATTCGTTATATTACTACATTCTTTACGGGAAGTCCCAACATGTACAAATTCTTCATTTCTTACCCCGTTATAAATGCATTAACAAGTATAGATCACATGTAAGATATTACTTAAAATAACAAAATGTAGTGAAATTGTCACATGTAACATTGTGGATGCAGGAGGTGGCAACGTGCGTGATGATGAGCTTAATATAGGTGATTGAGGGCATTGAACGATAATGAGCTTCCCGTGGCGTTCATGAGAGCGACAGAGACGTGATAAGCCATCTGGCCCAGCTGATAATGGGTTGATAACTTTCACACACTGTGTTTTAATTTCAGCTAAAGCAACTGTACTAGTATATGATAAGCCATTTGGCCCAGCTGATAATGGGTTGATAACTTTCACACACTGTGTTTTAATTTCAGCTAAAGCAACTGTACTAGTCTATGATAATCCATCTAGCCCAGCTGATAATGGGTTGATAACTTTCACACACTGTGTTTTAATTTCAGCTAAAGCAACTGTACTAGTCTATGAGAAGCCATTTGGCCCAGCTGATAATGGGTTGATAACTTTCACACACTGTGTTTTAAATTCAGCTAAAGCAACTGTACTAGTATGTGATAAGCCGTTTGGCCCAGCTGATAATGGGTTGATAACTTTCACACACTGTGTTTTAATTTCAGCTAAAGCAACTGTACTAGTCTATGATAAGCCATCTGGCCCAGCTGATAATGGGTTGATAACTTTCACACACTGTGTTTTAATTTCAGCTAAAGCAACTGTACTAGTCTATGAGAAGCCATTTGGCCCAGCTGATAATGGGTTGATAACTTTCACACAGTGTGTTTTCATTTCAGCTAAAGCAACTGTACTAGTCTATGAGAAGCCATTTGGCCCAGCTGATAATGGGTTGATAACTTTCACACAGTGTGTTTTAATTTCAGCTAAAGCAACTGTACTAGTCTATGATAAGCCATTTGGCCCAGCTGAAGGTAAAAAAATGAAGGTCACTTGTTTAAGAATATTTTTAATTAACAGATTTATCAGCAATGTTTATTAGACATTTTAAATAATATTAACAACATTTTAAAATGAGTAGAGCATAACCAGTTGGACCAAACACATTTTAAGCTCGTAGTCTTCTGACATGCGTTCATTCTTTCCACAAAAGGCAGAATATTGTGTTTTAGACATCGTAACGGCATTGACAAATTGTAAACATTTAAAGCATAATTTCATATTAACTCTGACACTTTCGGATACAGAATAAACCTATTGTCACTGGAACAAATATTTGTTTGGATTGTTTTGAATAGTACGCGTTGTCCATAGAATGAAGTAATTTACGGTAAAGTCCGCTCAATGAGCGATCAATATCTCTGGAATTAAACCTTTTTAATAGCCGGTTTTAACATTGAATGTAATTACATTCGCTACTGTGCCACCTCCAGCTGATCATGTAGCGCGTATCACAGTGACACATTCACCATTTATAAATCTAGGATTAATAGTTTTTTGTTAGTTGTTTTATTGGTTGATTGCAGTATAAAGTTCGTTGCACTTAATTGTGAAAACCATAAGGAGTCTATTAGTTCTGGCTGATAATGTGTCAATTACATACTTTTAATATGTAATCAATACTGATTGCATCTAAAAAACTGTGTAGAATCCATGCCGGGTGATCTGAAAATACTCGTATTTTCAGGATAAATAATTAATTAGAAGTACAAATAAAAGAGTATACAATTTTAACTGGCTATAACAGAACCTGGTCAATATACTCGTTTATCGCGCTGTGTAACCATGACGACGAAACTCTTTACAGCTTAATCGGTTATTTCAAACATTTTATAGACCCATAAAATGTTTAATACATTATAAGAATTATTGGTTCACGTATTTCATAATCACAATACATGTTTAATAAATTACTTTAATCATATTTATCCTTGGGATATATTATTTCAATATTTGTTGTATCAGTAAGAATTGCATTTTATCCAATCACTGACACATCGGTGTGTTAATGACACGTTCCATTGAACAGTAACGAGGACGTGTCACAGTTACACCTTACCTTCTAGTTAATGAATTAATTATAAGCGTTAACATTTTTTTCTTTTAATTCCTTGGTTTTTAATCGGTTGTATAGGTAAAATAGGTGATTTTATACCAAGACTGTACAATTACTGTCATAAAAGTATTACAATTAGATCTAACTCAGTTTGGTATTTCAACACAATTTATTTACTTAAAATAGTATTTTTCATTTTTCAAATAATTCCAAATCTGAATAAATGCATAATGATATATTGGAACTTATAAGCTATGAAAATTAACGTTATAAGTATTCAATGTTAAATAAATTATTTCCTGTGTTAAGAATAATACTTATATTTTCCTACAAAAATATCTTTAATGCTTAATTAGATTTGTTTCTGTTTTATAATGTATGGTAGCTATAACTTTACTTCCACTGTTGCCACGTGACATCGTTAAGACAGAAAACTGCCTACTTCAGAACAAAGGAAATAAAGTGGCTAACCCGTTGATGGGAACGTTTAAAGAGGATGTAGTTCGGAAGAGTCGGCTCCAGAACCTTTACAGCGGCTGTAAAATCGCCGTAAACAGATCGTAACAGGCTACCCACACCTGTCTCGAGGACATGGTATGGTTGGTTGAAAAACAGTAACAACAGAGTTGTTTTATTCAATATAAAAAGTTACGCTATTATTATACAGTGTCAAAATAAAAATATACAAATATCTTATCGACGGACGTTTAAATATACCCCCGTAGCAGCAAACCTGCGTACTCAGCGAATTTCCAATGCATATATATGTATCTTAATACCACATAAAGCCACATACCAAGTTTCATCAATATAAATTCATAAATAAACGATTTATGACATTTTAATTATTCTCCATAAGAATAACATGACAGCTGAGTATGCAGGTTTGCTGAAGCAAGGAACACAAGAAATGGGGTTTTATACAAATATCAATATAACTCATGTAGGTAAAGCCACATACCAAATTTCATTAATTTATTTTCATAATGAAGGCAGATAACACGTTACTTATTCTCCATAAGAATAACATGGGGCTGAGTACGCAGGTTTGCTGCTATGGGAGCCTTGGGTAAAAAAGTGTCTTTTTGAGCAAATATCAATGGTCCACAACCAGATGAAGCCGTATACCAAGTTTCGTCAGTATAGGTTCATAAATAAGCGAGATATAAAATTTTTATTTTTCTCCATAAGAATAACATTAGACAACGTACTGTGTTTAGCACTTTCAATATCTCGGTAACCAATTGACGTAGAGAAATGATCAAAATACCAAATTGTGTGTTTTTTTAAGCTGAATCCAATGGGAAAAAATAAAATTTGACTATTTCCAAAATTATATGTAAAAAATTCAAAAAAACCATTTTTGGGGTACAAAACCCCCCAAAAATACCCCTTCGGATAGAGCGATCTGGCTGGTTTTCGAACTTAAAGTCATAAATGTTGCTTTACACGTTTATACCAAATTTCATCAAAATCGGATAATTTTTACGAGAGTTATCGTGCTCACGGACACATATATATATATATATATATACAGTTTCGAACAAATGGTGTTTTTGGGGTCTGGGGACCTCAAAACGAAAAGTTATCATGGTCCCGGGCCTAGGTCTTACCATGCCGACTACGGTAATAGCTTCTTCCCTATAGGGGAAATTCGCTAAAATAATAAACTAACTTATATGATTTTATTTACTATCGCAGAGCAATAAATTCCCGTGTGCATGAAGCTATTTTACCATAAGTGACCGTGATTTTTAAACTTTTATCTTCCTCACTTAGCTTGTGACCTTCCCCTCACAGACATATTTTTAACTTCAAAACCAATCAATAAAATTTCTATTAAAAGAAGAGAAAGATATTCATCAAATATATTCATCATCAAACATTAACGAACGTAATAATGTACCGCGGGGTCAATATAACAAATCACCTTATACTGTATTTGAACAAAGCTATCATCCATATATTATTAAATTATCTAATAGTTTATTTTGTATAATATAATTTTTATCAGTAGTTTGCGGATTTTAAAATTGTATTACTGTTTGGCGTTACTTGTTTTGACCATAAATAGCTAGAAGGAATCCACAAACAATCCTTTGCCCGGAGAAGAAACTCGCTCCTGTGAAACTTTATATTCAATTTGTTTAATTTTAAATTTACGCAATTTATCTCCGTTCTAAGACTATTACAACAACCTTCTAAGAAAATAAAACTCAGACCTCTTTAGTTTTAATAACTTATTTGATAATAATAAGTAATTTTACAATTTAATAACTTAATAATCATTAAAACCTGTCTGATGCTCGAACCAAACCAAGCAGTGAGTGTGAGAAACGTTATTCATAATGCCTGGTCACAAACGTTGGCTGCTGTTATTATCATTCACGTAGCCCATATTCTTATAACGATTTTACTTCAGTTTCAATATATTTTTAACTGTTATGTTCTTTATCGCCTTTTCTTGATGTTGCACTGGACCTAACCGTGTAAAATCAGTTTAAGAGTACAATTCTACAAGGGGTTTTCTTTGCCAAGAATTACCAAAGACGTTACAATCAGTTAAAACCATATAGGAGAATGTACAGTCACAAAGTGATTCCTAGTATTAAACATGTTTCTTGTTAAGATATATCGAAACAATAATTTATAAACCCAGAACAAAACTTAAAGTCTGGTTGCGATTTAGTGTTTTAATTAAAAATTGATTTTTCGAAGAAGATTTTAAAACATAAGGGGAATATAAAAAAAATGCAAAATCTTTTGCAGCAATTTAAAATTTAACTCATTTTATAAGTTACTTGTTCTTACCAAGTGATGGGCAAATTATGTTTTAACAAAGAAAATATTTGTTTAACTGTTAGATAGCTATTATTTGCATGCATTTAACAGATAATGGAGGCAGTAAAGTCATGTTAGGACTATGTCAGGAAGCACTAAAGCACTAACATACCTAATTAATCCATTAGTTATCTGACCATGTCGCATCTGGTAATATTAGGACTATGGCAGTCACCTTTATAACCCACCTGGCCCAGAATACGGTACCCACTAAACATTTTAGTTATTTTATATTGAAGAATGGACGTAGACAAATGGTTTAACCTTCGACGTGATGGACGATTTAGCATTATCCTACTCGCGTTATGTTTGGAAAGTAATATTGCCGATTAAATTACAATTTAGTAGCATGGTATAGAGCTTACCACCGTTACCCAAAAGTCTACATCCAAATCCATCACACTCAGCCACAATATATCACTGTTATAAACCTTAAACCTTTCTGTATGTTTTCATACCTCTAGTCTAGAATTGCAAACACATTCTTTGGTGGTTTTGTAATTATTCATGCCCTTGAACAGAGCACTGTGTTTGACATATATTTCTTATCAACATAAAAACACATTGTTTCATTGACACACAATTATTTTATCACACTAACCTTTTAGTCACTAATGGCTCATAGTAAGTTTGATTTGTTTTACTAAATGCCTTACTGTTTACTATCATTTGTTTCGGAAATCTTTCGAGTACTGCAAACATGTCATGTGCCTACAATCATAATGTGAAGCGTGCTTTTGTAAAACGGTATCGTACCACAGAAGGTTACCTCTATCGCGTAATCTCTTTAAAAGATTATTTATACCAAGTACTGTTAATTATGAAACTTCCGGATTTAAGAGATACGTGAACAGCTGATGAGAACATTAAGAGCTGGTTTACTAGCCTCGATAAAACGCTGAAGGTAGACTTGCTCATTGTAACCGCCCTTCCTCCTTCAGAAGACTGGGGCGAAATATCAATTTATAATCTTGTTATGCAAGTTTCTCAGAATAATTGTTTATTATCTAACACTAATGGGTTTGTTCTTACATTAATGAAAACCTTCCACCCATGATTATAAACGTTATTTTCAACATGGTTTTGTTTTATCGTAATAGTAATATTTCAAGTTTACAAAAATCATGCATTTTTAAAGCAATTTCAATTCCATTTTAACCCTGTCTCCAATTTATATTTTGGTTGTTTTTATTAAAACTAATTGTTTTTTAAATATTTATTTATGTGTAAAATATATTCTAGATTTAACAATAAACGTAGCAGTCTCCAATTTATATTTTAGTTGCTTTTTATAACAATTAGTTTTTAAATATATATATTTATGCGTAACAAATATTCTAGGTTTAACAATAAACGTGTAATTGCTATACGAGATGGAGGGGTGTGTTGTGAGTGATACAATTAATCATAAAGAATATTGTTTTACCCTGAATAACCGCAAACAAAGTATTTTCTACATCGGTTTCAAATAACAAGAGCAGTGTTACTAATAATCATTATACACTGTGAGATTCCTATGCTTACTATAGTGCGAATTCCTAAAACAAAGCTTTGATCAGTGATGAGGGTTGACAGTATTGGATTTACTTCTAAAAGTTAGCCCACGATAACACTAAACCTCGGTCAGATTTAGTTTGCCAGGTATGCGTAAACGGAATTCAAATGAAATAACGATAAATGGATAGTGTGGAAATTGACCTCGATTATTATCAAGCTACTCTATATTTGGTCCTAAATTCCAGGCTTTGGTTGTATCTGTCAATATTCCAGGCTCAAAAGAGACCAGTTGAATTCCAGTTAGCGTAATTGAAACACACGTCCACCAAACAGGTTTTGCAATATTCTGGTCCTCGTTCCGTGAATTTATTATTTGTTGTAATTCACAATGTTTTAGTATGATCTGCAAAATTTAATTCATACTTGTGTTTGTGTAGTAAAAATAAAATGTGTACTTCTTGATTTTACTAGTTTAAAATGGCATGATACTTCCAGCATAAAGGTTGTTCATGACGCTTCTCTTGATTACATCTGAAATATTTACTTATTCAATTTAATGGTTGTTACCCACTTCAGTCGAGCCTGTTTTCGCTTTCAGATCCCATAATCTTTGTGGAACTATCGTAATTCAAAATACAAAGCCTCTATGTTTGTATTGTCTCAGTGTAATCAATATGTCGATAATAAGCTTAAAATATTAAAGTAGCTGGCCTATCAATTAACATAATGCCATAGTATACTTCACTACCAATAGTTATCGATGCCTACTTTATTTAAATAATTTGCATTAAAAAAACATTACTCTGCAAAAACAGACATATAACTCACATTTCACACCACAATGCAACATACGATACAACATACATGTGCAAGGGGCACTATCGGTGCACCTTATATGTATTATTATACTTAAAAAGCCTTATATAAGTAGATATTCGAAGGACTCGCACAACAATGCCGACGGCTTTGTTAATAATTAAAGCTGATACTCGGAAATGCGTCTATTAATTACATTAGAGGCCTTGGTTCTGGGGACGACGTTGTCTCTGATAATTCTTGTTCAGGCAATTTCGATTCTAAGGCTTAGCGGCGATCTAAAGGGTTCTGCAAATAATATTGGAACCTTTTTGAAGCATTTATGTGTTTTCTTAGCACTTCAACAGAAATTGCTAGCACATGCAGCATCATATAAACAGCATTGAATGTTTGCTTTTAATTTCTTCAAACCTAGTAACCTTAATGTAAACTATAGAGAAAATATTATCTGATCTGTCAAACTATCATTCTCAATACTCGATAATTTGTTTACTATTTATCTTTTAAATAGATTGTTCTACTAATTTTCCATCACCGGTGTCATGGGGTCAACATTGAAGTTAGCGCATGGATTATGTTTGGGGACTTGACGATGTAGGTGTATCCCGGCCTGCTTCCTTTTCTCTCTTGCTGCCGACTGTGCTGATGTATTGAAATTTTCAATTAAACAATCTATTTTATACTCAATATTGAAAGCTGATAGCTGTTTAAATACTGGTGAATACCGAAAGGTGTAAAAGAAAACGAATCCAGTTGTGTAAAGAACTAATGTAAAATAATTACGCATATAGCTTTAATTGTAATTGGTATATAGCAATTATAAACCAATACACAACAGTCTTT
The DNA here is from genome assembly GCA_963675035.1 of Allygus modestus. NCBI lineage: Eukaryota > Metazoa > Arthropoda > Insecta > Hemiptera > Cicadellidae > Allygus > Allygus modestus. Next base: position 31,468,406 of record OY776116.1, read on the forward strand.
GACAACCAATATTCTTTGGTTTGGAATTATGCCAAAACGCCCAACATTAACCGACTAAATTCTAACTGGCTGATCTTTTGTTTGATATAAGCTAGGTATGTAGAAGATTAATTAGATGAGTTGGTTTTTTGGAAGAGTGAGATTTAGGGTACTACTAAACCGATTTTTAAGCTTAGTGTGTCAATTTGAAAACTTCACGGTGTGCGTAATTCATTTGTCGTTAGGGCTCTGCCCCACAGGCTTTTAAAGTAATAGAAATAAATGCAAGTGCATAATTAACAGCTGTTGACTCGTTACCAAAACAAAGCACAGCAGCGAGAACTTATGATTTATAAATAGTAACTAATGAAATAACAAAGAGTATGAATGCGTATTATGTTTATGAGAGACGGTGTTACAAATTCCGAACCATGAGAAGATCATTTGCCTGAATTTGAACAGGAGGTCCTACTAGTAAAGAAAGGGGAGAAACTTGTTTCACCATTGGATACATTTTTACCTCCAAAGAAAACTCCACTATAACTTAAACACTTTGTAATAAGTCATTTTACAGTTTCCAGCTATACAAGCCTTATGAGGGTCCTCGGTTGTTGGTTTAACAATCTACATGGTTGTAGGACAACGCAGCAACATGTTCCATGTAGTTAGCCACTCAAAACACTGCAACAATGTATTAACACCTCATTGCTATTCATACACAAATGTTGCTATCCATTTACAAACGAAGGTACACGTTTTAGAGTGTATTTGGCCACAATTATACCTACCACTTTGAAATTGAATAGATATAAATTTTATTGCATGAATAAGATTTTTCTTAAACCTTTCCTAAGGTCCACAAGTTTTTTATGAGCGACTTTATTGGTTAAAATATAAATGTCTGTAAATTATTGTAATGTGCAGTAATTACTATAATTACTGTATAAGTTACTATAAATTCCGTTGTAAAAACTTAAAATACTAAACTATATAATATTGGGCAATAAAGTCAGACATGATATTACTTTAGTGTGAAAAAGAAATCCTTGGTAATTTTTTTTAAGGGGATTCACCACTGAAAAGGGTGAAATTTTTTATTTTATGAGGAAAGTGCTCAAACTGTTTTTCCCTTCTGAGGTATGAAGTAAAAAAATAGAAAAATATATGTTTACTTCCAAATATAAATTTTTGGTAGAAAATAAAATAAAATAGAGGATTTTATTGAAATTTTAAACGGTTTTTTTTAAACTGATATTCTGAAAAAATTCTTGATGGGTTTTAATATTTTTGGTGTGTATTTAAAGACAATTGCCTAAACTTCATATTTAGGTAGGTTCATTATATCTCTAATACCTTTTGTGCGGTTACATATTTAATTTATGTTTTTTATATGAACAAATAAAAAAAAATCATTACCTAATAAACTTAGATACCTAAATCCACCTAAATGTTTGCATAATGTTGTCCAGAATAAGTAGTAAAAATGTCAACAATGTACCTCAAACGGTTCTCAAGATATAACAAATTATGTCTTGAAAAACATGAAATTCCGAAATTGAGGAAAACAGCGTTTGAATGAAAGCGTGTAACGTAACCATGGAAATAAAGGAAAATAAACTGATGAATATGGCTAAAAAAATTGTATTGTTAAATTAGCTTATTTACACACCAAATTAGTAAATATTCACCAGGCCTAATTCAAAATAATATTTAAAAAATTGTATATGGCTTAGGCCTATGCCTAAACACCATGACATCGTTAAATTTCGTAAGAGTGCAGTAACATACAAAATTTTTTATGAAAATAATGTTCAATCATGATTTATATTACATTTTTTTGCATATAATATGACCCAATCTACAATAAAATCACATAACAACAATTTATTTTTTCTGATTTTTACCCATTTTTAGTAGCGAATCCCCTTAAGTTTAACTCGTTATTCAAACGTTTCAGTACTTTTACCAATTTATACTTCGTTACTGTGTTTAATTTTACTGTCGTGTAAGTGGCTTATTACATTATTGATGTAAATATCGCTTCTAAAATAGATTACTATCATCAGCCTCTCGAATATTTCAACTCAAACTCCCCCTATTTTTTTATTGCGTGTTTTTTGTAATTTTAATGAATACAAATTTAACTAATAGTATAATTTATAACTTAATAATGCGTCTTAAATTTCATACATAAATTAATAAGCCCGATTTGTAAATATTTCAAATCAAATTGACTAATCAGGATGATTATTTTTGATTCAGGATGTTAAACTCTCACAGATGGCCAATTCTCAAAGCTGGTAGCGAACGAAACAACACCATATCTCTCTCACTTTGCCTTGCTTGTCTCGTTTAGCAGTCCGGAATCACGAACACGAGTTTTGCTTGTGTCAGCGATATTTTATTTTCGTTGTCTTTTGTAAGCTTTTGTTTTGTGTTTTCCTTAACTTTATTGTTTATGGTTATCATATATGCAGTAATTAGTGTATCACAATTTCTTAGAAGTACATAATTAATTATTTAATAGTATATTAGAAGTTGTACATTAAATAACGGTCGTTAATTTTATCTACAGTACAGCAAATAACCTGTTTTAATTATGAATTTTTTAAAATTATTTTGCATTTACAATAACAAATTTAAGTAGAATTATTAGTAACAAAAAGAAGGAAAAGTATAAGTAACAAAATAGCAATATAATAAACATTTTCCAGATTATTTGGCATATCCTCTGTTGTGTAATAAACTAAAGATTTGTCGAATACCATGCACAAAACATTTGGCAAAAAGGAAAGGAGTTTGAGTTGAAAGAGACGCGTTCTCTTGATTCAATTGTGCCACAGCCACAATTCTTCTCTCTCTCACACACACACTAATCCACTTACACGGCTTTGGCTGCGTTTGGTGTCTTGCAGGTTGTTTGTTTTATTGTGTCCGCTGTTTGTTTATTACACGCTAATTAAAAAATATATATAAATTCGTAATTAATGAGCATATTTTGATTTTTCTAAATTCTTCTATTAGATGCATTGTATTTTTTATGTTGTTCAGAATATATAAAAGAGAATTCGGTAATAATAGACAAAATCAAAAACTGATCCTGTAGTAATCGTTTTATTGGTCATGATTACTTACTTGTATTGAAATATCTCGCAGGGAACAAATGGTTACCAAATGGATACCATTGGTTTACATCTACACTCGGTTTATTATAAGCTTACCTTCTCAAATATTCACGTAAATCACTTTAAACTACTTATTTCATACATAAACCCGTTGTATTTCCAATGTATTCTATAACTTAAAACCGTCCCTTAAATATTTTTTCAACATAATTTGTTTAAGCCAACAACAATCATTTTCTACGGGTATAACTCTTGTTCGCGCCATAAAATGTTTGGCTCAACGAAAGAGAAGGCTTATAATTCACTACATTTTGAAATTAAATCTTGCTGTGGTCTAAGTAAATTTTGCATTAAAGTAAAAAAATGGCTGTGGGTAAAACGGATATAGAGTTTTTAAGGATTAGCTTGGTATAATTCATTAACTAAGAACTGAATATACATTAAGTAGGTAAGTAGGTAAGTGTATGTAGGAATTAGCTATCTCTACTTGATAAGTTTGGTTTTGTTGATAAGCACCACAGAGGGACGTTCTGTATGTGAAAAGAAGTAACTGGATGCATGTTATTATTTTGTCTATTTTCATGTCAATACCAATTAACCACTGACCACACATACTGGTAACTCTGATAAGTTTGACCTAAGTATAAGTTTGGTTTTGTTGATAAGCACCACAGAGGGACGTTCTGTATGTGAAAAGAAGTAACTGGATGCATGTTATTATTTTGTCTATTTTCATGTCAATACCAATTAACCACTGACCACACATACTGGTAACTCTGATAAGTTTGACCTAAGTATAAGTTTGGTTTTGTTGATAAGCACCACAGAGGGACGTTCTGTATGTGAAAAGAAGTAACTGGATGCATGTTATTATTTTGTCTATTTTCATGTCAATACCAATTAACCACTGACCACACATACTGGTAACTCTGATAAGTTTGACCTAAGTATAAGTTTGGTTTTGTTGATAAGCGCCACAGAGGGACGTTCTGTATGTGAAAAGAAGTAACTGGACGCATGTTAATATTTTGTCTATTTTCATGTCAATACCAATTAACCACTGACCACACATACTGGTAACTCTGATAAGTTTGACCTAAGTATAAGTTTGGTTTTGTTGATAAGCGCCACAGAGGGACGTTCTGTATGTGAAAAGAAGTAACTGGACGCATGTTATTATTTTGTCTATTTTCATGTCAATACCAATTAACCACTGACCACACATACTGGTAACTGTGATAAGTTTGACCTAAGTATAAGTTTGGTTTTGTTGATAAGCGCCACAGAGGGACATTCTGTTTGTGAAAAGAAGTAACTGGACGCATGTTATTATTTTGTCTATTTTCATGCCAATACCAATTAACCACTGACCACACATACTGGTAACTCTGATAAGTTTGACCTAAGTATAAGTTTGGTTTTGTTGATAAGCGCCACAGAGGGACATTCTGTTTGTGAAAAGAAGTAACTGGACGCATGTTATTATTTTGTCTATTTACATGTCAATACCAATTAACCACTGACCACACATACTGGTAACTCTGATAAGTTTGACCTAAGTATAAGTTTGGTTTTGTTGATAAGCGCCACAGAGGGACGTTCTGTATGTGAAAAGAAGTAACTGGACGCATGTTATTATTTTGTCTATTTTCATGTCAATACCAATTAACCACTGACCACACATACTGGTAACTCTGATAAGTTTGACCTAAGTATAAGTTTGGTTTTGTTGATAAGCGCCACAGAGGGACATTCTGTTTGTGAAAAGAAGTAACTGGACGCATGTTATTATTTTGTCTATTTTCATGTCAATACCAATTAACCACTCATCACCCATACTGGTAACTGTGATAAGTTTGACCTAAGTTTTTACTTTTGTATGCAAATTGTATCATAAAGAAGGAAATAAATAATTTTTTCATTTTCTTAATTAGGTGTTATATTATATTTAAAATATCCTGGTAAGTTATAGAATGCACACTGGAGAAATATTTTACATCGATCATAACTGTTAGTGTTATAATTTTGCGTTTTCATCGTGGTCTGAAGCCCCACAGCCAGCAACTGCGTATCATGGTCAGTGTAGGTTTAATCAAGCCAGGGAAGATTACCAGTGCCATCAGACCTCCAATCAGACGCGCTCTCAGACCCTCAGATATATCTGTATCACTCACTGGAAAAAATACTCCCTTCTTTTGTGCATAATCATATATTCTTCTTAAGTATTAATACACTAAGGCTATTTTTAGGAGAACTCCTCCGTTATTTCCGAACCGATTTTAATGATGAGGCATTAAAATGTTTGACCTGATTCCTAGTTATGCATAAACCTTTTCATTTTTTAATATTTTCAATCTGAAGGGCACGGGACGCCCTCAAAATTCATTTTCCTCCATAAAATTAACATGGGGTAGTTTTAGCATAGCTGCAGCTGTTAATATATTAAAAACAGGTTATTGGAAAAACAGATGTTGCATTTTAGAGAATATATTTATCTATATAAGTCAAATAGCTTTTTATGATCTCTCTTATAAGGTCTTGGAATTTTGAGTTATTTTGATTTTTTATGCATTGGAGAAAGTGAAATTGGTGAACAAAATGTTTATGTGTTTGTCACTCTCATGGGCTAGATTTGTCCGCCCTTCACAAAGGGAACGGCTATACTAAATTTGAAAATACTTTTTCCCAGTGTTTCCAGTGTTTTGTGGAGCTGGGAGAAACATTTAGTTAATTTCATTTATTTGCACGTCATTGGAGCTCTTCCCCAAAATCCGTCAAAACAACATTGTTCATCTTATGATCATATGATTAGCCGCAGTAATTAATAGCAGTTATTTTGTACTAATCATTATCTTTCACTACAGTTATATGCCCTATTTTATTGTGAGAATACTTTTGGGCTCTGCCCTTACTACCATAATAATTCCCATGCCAATCTTCTTATTGCAAGCCTATCTTATTGGGCTATTAATTAATGATCCTGGCTGAAGAATCAGTCGTTCTAAGTCTAACAAGGCTACACAAGGCATCTCACCCAGTCTACACTCATCATTCATTCATATTCGCCTTAAAATACGCCCTAGTTGCGTCGGCGTCTTCGACAATGATTTAATGATTTATCAATACCACCAAGGTTAATATATCTTGCCCAAATTAAGCTTATATCTTGTAGGAAGGATACATTATACATAATAATAAAACAATTAAATTTACAAATAAATACAAAAAATTAAAAATATATTTTAATAATTTAACTAACTTATATTTTACAAAGGGTATTCTTCTATCACGAGCGAAGCCGCGACAGGTTACTATAGTTACTTCTTTATTTTCTTTGCATAAGCTGAGATAAAACATACATGTTATTGTTTTATTTGGTTAACTGTTTTAGATAATCCAACCTTTCAATTAACAATAACTTAAATTCCATCATGAATACTAAAATTTAGGTTTTACTAATAGCAATTAACATTGTCAATATAATTTTTCAGGAGCTTAGCTACTCATTCTACATATTTTCTAAGAATGAATTTAAACAATAATTTTGAAACAAAAAATTAGTTTTGAGTGACTACTTGTATTGAGTTTCATAACAAACTCACATGTTTAAACTATCTATCATGAGATATGAGTATTTACTCGAACTTTAGAAATTAAATACATACTTTTTGTAGCTTGAAGTGTCGTAAGTTTGTTAATTTAATTAAAGTAAAAGTATGCTTTGCAAACCTACAACATGTCGTTTATATGTTTTATCGTTTACTCAAAAGGTTTATGTATACCATAAAAGTATAATTGTTTTGTTGGTTAAAGCAATTTCGTTTGCTCCACAAAACGACGCCTGTCACTGTTTCTCATCGACAATGCCTGTCTAATTAGCCGACCTCCCGCTCCACGCGGTGGCATCATTGTTTTCTTCGGGTTTATTTGAAAATTTCCAGGAATCTCACCTTTTGATCCATAGAAAGTGAAGCCCTTTGAATGATGTTTAGTTTTATACCTTTCTGATTATATTGGTCACGAGATGTTTTACATATAAACCAGGCATAGTAGTAATACCTGTTCATTCACCTAGTACTCATAAAACTACATTAATCATGTTGCGAATGTATTTTAATATACCGCTAAAATTACATATTTGGAAGTATCTTTTATTTGTGACATTTATTTAATTATTTTAAGAGTTTAATATAATATTAATAATAATCAGTTAATTGCAAACAACAATAATATATCTTTAAATACCCATATTTCTTAGTTAACTATTTAATAACGTGTTTATTTTTACTTTTTATTCATTTCCCATTGCTAAAAATGCATGTACAGTGAAAAAATTCCATTTATTATGGATGGTCTTAAGCTTTTCCTCATAAGACATAACGAAAGAATATGGTATTATTTGTATAATTTAAATAAACAATAGAATCAATTAAATTCTATAAATACTACAGAAATCTTTGTTATTACTTTTTAGGGCATCGTTATTAAAACTTAAATATCGATACGAAATACTTCAATACCATGTAAGAGGCCATTCGAAGTTTGTTATATATAAGTTGAGCTGGAGCAAGAATAATTAGGTTTATTAGAGGTTTTAAAAAAGCATTTTTCTGAAGTCTTATATTTTCTCTCGATGTTTTTGATTCAGTGAAATCATTTAGTCGACTGAATCTATATCTATAAAAGGCAAAACCCTGGCTGACTGACTCACTCATCACTAATTCTCCACCTTCCCATGTAGGTAGAGAGCTGAAATTTTGTACACTAATTCTTTAGGCATAAAATAAGAAAACTAAATGGTTTTCATCCTGATCTGATCTTAGGGCTCCGCCAGAGACCCCGAAAAAGTTCCCATGTATTCCTTATGGACATTCAATTTTGTTTGAGCTGCTGAAAATACAAACAGCTGATCTTGATTCGTAGTAGTTCCACGGGCTAACCACAGAATGCAGCACACACAACTGTAATAGTTTTTATAAATCATTTGCGGGGCGAAGCCTGCGGCTATCAGCTAGTCTTTATATATAATTCTGTAAGCGAAATTTTCAAGTCAAAATTGTAGGAGTTCGGTCAATCGCAGAATGATGGAAACGGCTCAAATTAAAAGTCTTGATCCTAGGGACTCAGGGAAAAATAGCAGTATTTCTGAAACGTTATCAGCAAACGGGAAATAACGTACGAAAGCATGGGGTTTTAAAAACGTCTGCTTTGTTTACATTAAAACTTGTGATTAAGTGTCTACTTTGCTTACGAACTGGCATGTGTTCCCACTTTTGTTGCTTTATTTTCCTCAACAAGTAAAGAGTAAACAAATCAGATAGGCAGATTATTAGAGCCAGGTTAGGGGCCCCTTCAAGCCACTCGTATTTATTAAACCAGGTACTAATTTGACTATTCCTAGATCACATAGCAATAATCTGAGCCAGCAGTTATTAAGTCTAATAAACATTAGTACTCGTATATTGCAGTTTCATACAAATAAGTTATGTTAGCCAACGCTTTGCAGTTATATATTAACAATACTGTAGAAAAATACTGATAGCATGGTAAAATACGCTACTAAAATAGTATTACACATAAAATATTGAGAGACGCCAACACAATTATTGCTAGTTAGGAACTTGCTTTTGAATTCCTAATTTTAAATACGACGACCCTAGCTGTTAATTTAAATTACCCGGACTGTTATTTACCTATAATTTCTTTATACATTAGCAATAGATTTTCTATGGATAAATTTGATTCTTCTTTGTACTAAAATTGAAATTTGAAAAGTATTTTTGATACAAATATTTTTCTGTCACTAAGCTGAGCACAAACAACAGTCGACAAATATTTTACAATCAGATAAAGTTAGTACTTTTTTCTGGGCTTATAATTGCAAGCCTTTTTTGTAAAATAATGTACATCGCATGAAATGTGTTCCTAATATTGTAATCGCGGCCTCGCTTGCTTAAATTGAAGGTTCAGTATTAAGTGTCGAATATTGTTAATTAACATGTCGAGTGAACTCTTTGCTCTTATTTGCTTTTTCATAGTGAGTTCAGAAAATCCGCTATGCTTATTAAATTATCCAAATACTTCTTTTTTTGTATGAGACCTTAATCGAAAATTAAAAGAATATCAAGTATTTGTTCTTTATTGATACTAGCTCAATTAAAATTATGAAAGAACTTAAACTTTCTAAATATTATTTTCACCGGTGACTGTAACTATTTCTGAAGGCAGCAACGCTTAAACCAAATTTAAACTAATTTATGAACAATGTTAAGGCTATATTCAGAATTTATCACTTGACATTTACTACTACGCAATGATATTGACTTGAACAAATATAGAGCACAAACGATTGTTTTAAAAATATCTCAATCGGAACATTCTGTATACACCACTTGTATTTGCACAGCTGTGACGAGAGAGGTCAGGTAGGTGATGGTCTCCAGCAGACTGTTTGTTTACCGGTCGCCTAGCAACGCCAGGACCCCGGGCTACGACACAATCAACCACGATTAAATCTTTCCTAGAATATGGTTTGATAAATTAACTGCGATAAAAGACATACTGTATTTAAAATTACCTGACGTGATAAAACCAACGAGCTTAGTTAATATAGCGTGCTCATTTAGGGGATCAAAGCTACGCCTCACTGGAGGGCAGTGTTGTAAACAAGCCACAGAAAATAATGATTTCCAGAAAACATATTATCAAAAATGCGTTTGACGTATAGCTTTTAAAATTAAAACATTTATTTTTATTCTTTGTGTTACACTTTCATTAATAATGTTATTTATTTAATCTTTAAAACCTTCAAATATAATGTATGATGTTTAACAAATAGGTTTAATTGTTTTCCGTAGGAAAAATGGTTGTACATAAATTGCAGATTACCTCATTTTAGCGATTTTTAGATGCCAAAAACACCATTTGTGCAAAACTGTACATGTATGTATATGTTATATATATAAATATGTGTGTGTGTGTGTGTGTGTGTGTGTGTGTGTGTGTGTTGTGTGTGTGTGTGTGTGTGTGTGTGTGTGTGTGTGTGTGTGTCCGCGAGCAAGATAACTCTCGTAAAAATAATCCGATTTTGTCGAAATTTGGTATAACGTCTAAAGCAGCATTTATGACTTAAGTTCGGAAACCAGACAGATCGACCTATCCAAAGGGGTATTTTGTTTTTTTTAGATTTTTACAAATAATTTTTGAGATTGTCAAATTGTAATTGTTTCCGTTGGAATCAGCTTAAAAAGACGCACAATTTGGTGTTTTGATCATTGCTCTACGTCAAATGGTTACAGAGATATTGAAAGTGCTATACACAGTACGTTGTCCAATGTTATTCTTATGGAGAATAAGAAAAATTGTATATCTCGCTTATTTATCAACTTAACCTGATGAAACTTGCTATATTGCTTCATATGGTTGTGGTCTTTTGATATTTGCACTAAAAAACATTTTTTGGCCGATAGTTTCTGTAGCAGCAAACTTGCTTACTCAGCCCCCATGTTATTCTTATGGGGAATAAGTAACGTGTTATCTCCCTTAATTATGAACATAAATTTAAAAAAAAAAAACTTGGTATGTGGCTTTACCTAATTCAGCTATATTGATATTTGTATAAACCCCATTTTTTGTGTTCCTTGCTTCAACAAACCTGCATACTCAGCCGCCATGCTATTCTTATGGAGAATAATTAAAATGTCATAAATAGTTTATTTATGAATGTATAAGGATGAAACTTGGTATGTAGCTTTATGTGGTTTATATATGCATTGGAAATTCGCTGATTACGCAGGTTTGCTGCTACGAGGGTATTATAGTCTGTAGCAAGTCGAATTTCCAAGCAGAGGGGGTAGAGGTAAAATGAGCCACCATGTAGTCTTCACTTTTTCTTGGAGAATAACATGTGTTTGCTCACTCCTTAAGTCAATTGGTTTGTTTCGTGGTTAACGTCCAAACCACCCCAACCACTGACCGATTTAGCTTAAATTTGGTAGGATGATAGCTAATATACAAAAAGCAAACATAGGCTTATTCCCGTTTCAAAAACCCAATTTTTCCTCTATATTTTAGTGCTATTATTATGGAAGTTTTAATGGTTAAAAGTTCAGATAATTACTTGAAACAGGGGGTTTTCTATTCAAGATAGTTCCAAAGTTGTACCACAGAATGAAGCACTCACAGCTGTTTTGAGTCCCCGGGTGAACTGGGGTACTGCAGCCGAACGCATACAAACTTCTTAAAACTCTTTTAACAGTAATTGAATTAATAATAGAAAGCCAAGCACGCCCGTTGGCCCTTTGGGGCTTAGAACATCTATGGCAGGTGTAAACAAACTCCTCGCGTTGCGCCCTCACTTATTGTTAAGACACGACGTGCTATCTACTGGGCAATGCAGTTAGTTGTCAGCAGAAAACAACTTCTTTACTTCCTTTAGGTAACATTATTTTTCCTACGTAATAGTTTGATGAGAAATATTGTTACAATGTGGCATCCCAGAGTTAATGTATGTATTCATTTAATTCTAAACATAATTTTATTTAAAATTGTAATAGATCTGAATCTATAAAAATGAATGTAAGTATGTATGTATACTGTATGTGTTCCCATGGACACTTTAACCTCTCAACCGAGGTTAATGAAACTTTACATGTCCATTCAGGTTGCACCTCTTTACAGCAGTTAATCATAGTCCTAAGACTTAAGGACACTGGACCTCAAAGTTACCATGTTACTCTTATTGAGGAAAGACCTGTTATCATTTTATCAAATGACAAATTAAAAATATTATAAACAGCAGTTTTTTATTTATTTAGCAAGTTGTTATGTAAATATTATGAGTGAAGATTTTGTAACTAAATCTTTGGGCGCAGCAACGCGCGCCGGGAACCGCTATACCTTGGTTACTCTTGGAGTGCGGCTGGCGAAGGTCTCTACCTGTCCCAGTCCCATTCACAGGCTGCGTGTGTGTGAGAGCGACCGACTCTTCACCAGTCGCACTCCAAGAGTAACCAAAAGGTATACAGCTCCATAATAAATAAGGCGAGTTTCTTAGTTTTTAGTAGAATTTAATTGAAAAATTGTTAAACGATTCACTCAGAGAAACATTAATGATATATTTAATGATACCTAATGACATAATGATTAACTTCATTAAAGATTTCATGACACTTATGATTTTACATCAAACATAAATTCTTGAAAAACCCACACTCTTTTAAGATGTTTAAAAATTATGTAGAATATTCACCTGCTGCGAATAATTATATTTCAAGCCAACAGCGTTGTAACTGACAAGAGTCTTTGCAATTATTATTAAACCGCGTACATTCTTCTTTATCCACAATTGTTTGATCCTCTTGTGTAAGCCGACAAAAATGAAATACCGTCGAGGCAAGCGAAACGCTGTTGACACAGTTGAGATTTAGATTTGATGAGAAACAACAAACGGAGCATCGCAAAGTCTGCGGGACACTCCGTCGCAGTGTTTACCTCTGTGGAAAAAATATCCCACAGAATCCTAAAATATCCCACTTTATCCCTAAATCTGTAATGAAATACCCCTCATATACCCTTGAGTTTCTAAAAATATTTTGCGCTTAATTTTAGTTTTTTTTTTTAGTTGAATTTCCTTGTATCTTTCGTTTTAAATAAAAACTTATATAATATATTGCAAATTGATTTCATAGGAACTATTATTTTGTTACAGTTTGCATCATAAGTTTTCACTAAAAAAAATTAATATTGTTAAAAACATTGATCTCTTAGCTATAGTTCAAAAGTAAGTTGCAACGTTTTAAACCTCCTCCTAAAAACCATGATTTATGATCAAAGCGTGATTCGATGACTGAATACCCATCATAGATTCATACTACACAAATATAACACATTTTATTTTGAAACAATTTATTAAGAATGTTATTAAGGGATAACAATTGTATATAGCTTGTTATTCAAATATCATCCAAAATATTCCATAATCCATTATATGATACGAGACGTTATACCCAAAATAGAGCGATTAGGGTAACATTTTAATAAATTTTGATTTTACCATGTGGGCAAGACCACGTTATCAAGAAAAGGGGCTAGGCTTAGCAGATGTTGTGGGCACTTGGATATTTTAAATAAAACAGCACTTTTGTAGAACATTATATATTGCGAGTCTTCCAGAGTATCAAATAAATTTACATATTCTTCTATAATTAAATAATCATTTCTTCCATTATCATATAATATATTCCTTTGTTATCTAAAATTTTACTATCTAAAATTCCAACACCATAATTATTTAACCAAAATTATTGGAATAATCTTACTCAATGACGGGAGACACCTAGAGGCTTTGGGTACGCCAAGGCACAGGAACTCGTCTGCGGACATCATATCATACTTAAGGTTAGTTATAAAATAATACAGATTACTTTCATTTTAAAACTTTACAGAGTCAAAATATATTTAATACAAGTGAGGAAATCTGATAGCAAATTAACATGTTCAGTTTTGCAAAAACAATAATAACCTAACGTATATCAGTTAAAATTAATGAATTTACATTCATCGGTTTGACCAGGATTTATCATGAGATAAGAACAATATTATAAATAACTGTGAAATTATACATTGATGACAAATTATAGGTTTTGTACAAATTCTAAATTAACTTACAATTTCTACGAGAGTGCCTAGTTGAAGGTGTCGTCCCCAAAGGATTATAATTTAACGGTCGCGTCACAACTTTAAATTAGGCGGCCTGCCAACACAACAAAACTAAATCTTCAATTACTGGCGACTCATATACAGGTAATACATTATTTATTTTATTTTTTTGTATCACAATATAAAACAATCGGTATAACGTTAAAATATATACGTCTGAAATATCCCGGCCCGTAGGATAAAACCCAAAACCCAAAATATCTGTAATGGGATGAAAACTCAAGTAGAAAATCTGTTCCGCCGCTAATCGTTGCGCTAGTGCAAATATTCCTTTAATTTATATACATATTGAACTGTATAGAACTCAAGGAATAATAGTATATTTAACAACTAGCTACTAGTCACGAAAGTGACCTATTTTGGGGCAAGACAGCATTTTAAGCGCGAGGCGAAGCCGAGGGTGGAAAATGCTATCGAGCCCCGAAATAGGACTTTTGTGACGAGTAGTGAACGATCCAAATAACCACCTTAAACTTCAAACAAAATAATGTGATATTTCATAGTCTGTTAATTTTCCATAAGTAAACACATCACGATTTTACAATTAATTTTAGAGTTAAAGTCAGCTATTTGAACATCGAATTTTCAAAACAAATAACGATATCATCACACTGGTATCCTGTTGAGCAAAACAGGAACTTCAATTATTTAGGGCAGGAAAAGTTTGGTTTGGGATAGGCAAAGTATAGTTTGGGACAGGAAAAGTAATGTTAAGGACAGGCAAAGTCAGCTGATCATTTCAGCGAATTTCCCCTAAAGGGAAGAAGCTATTACCGTAGTCGGCATGGTAAGGCCTATGGATATGGTCGGCCCGGGACCATGATACCTTTTCGTTTTTAGGTCCCCAGATGCCAAAAACACCATTCGTTCAAAACCGTATGTGTGTGTGTGTGTGTGTGTGTGTGTGTGTGTGTGTGTGTGTGTGTGTGTGTGTGTGTGTGTGTGTGTGTGTGTGTGTGTGTGTGTGTGTGTGTGTGTGTGTGTGTGTGTGTGTGTGTGTGTGTGTGTGTGTCCGTGAGCACGATAACTCTCGTAAAAAAGTCAGATTTTTATGAAACTTGGTACAAACGTATAAAGCAACATTTCTTCGAAAACCAGACAGATCGACCCATCCGAAGTGGTATTTTGGGGGGGGTATTGAACCCCAAAGATGGGTTTTTTAAGTTTTTACATTTAATATTTTAAAAAGTCAAATTTTAGTTTTCACCATTAAATTCAGCTTTAAAAAATCCATAATTTGGTGTTTTCATCATTTCTCTACGTCAATTGGTTACAGAGATATTGAAAGTGCTAAACACAGTACGTTGTCCAATGTTATTCTTTTGGAGAATAAAATAAATTTTATACCTCGCTTATTTATGAACGTATCCCGACAAAACTTGGTAAATGGCTTCATCTGGTTGTCATCTATTATTATTTGCACAAAAACACAATTTTTAGTGTGGTTCCTTTACGCAAATCTTGTACGCAAATCTGCGTACTCTGCCCCCATGTTATTCTTATGGAGAAAAAGTAAAATGTTATATCTCCCTTAATTATGAACATAAATCAATAAAACTTGGTGTGTGCTTTACCTTAGTTGAGTTCTATTGTTATATGTGCATAAAATCCCATTTTTTGTTCCTTTTTACAGCAAGCCTGCTTACTCAGCCCCCATGTTATTCTTAGCTTACTCATGTTATTATTATGTAGAAAAATTAAAATATTATGTATTGCTTATTTATGAATGTATATTAAAGGAACTTGGTTTACGGCTTTATGCGGTATTAAGACAAATATAATCATTGGAAATTCGCTGAGTACGCAGGTTTGCTGTGACGTGGTTATTTAATTTTTACAATCATAGTTTTTAGATTTTAGATTCTATTATCGATAATCCCCAATGATCTTAATAATCATAGTACTAAAATAATTTCGGTACAGCTGCAAGAACAGTTTATCACTCATATCGATTGACGAGTTTGGTGTTATTTAGATAAATACCAATAAATAAAAAAATACATTACTTAATTAGACAGTCGAACTTGCCTTGAATAATACAACGTTGAATATTTGGCACTTGTTTACATTTAATCTATTCAATGTGTGTGCGTTTGCTATCTAAACTGCAATAAACACAATAATACGTTTGAATGCGTAATGTAATGCAGTAATATAATTGAGTAAACTACTGCCAACGTTGATTACTCAATGTCGACCTGCAGGTGAAGCTTTATGAACGTGTTTGTCAAAATCATTTATCTCGATGTATTACGTTTTTCAGGTTGGTAGCCCATTTCCATCGTGATAACATTCAGTTGTAGCTGATCGCAGTAATGCTATCAGCTTCCCCGAGCTCTCCCACTGGACTCAATTCGAAATTGATCGAATTCATAGAGTATACCACTTATTCAGGCGCGTTCCGCGAAATAGACTCTACTGATTTGATTCACGTGGGGCAAAGTTTTAACGGTTTAACAACAAACAATTTTCAAAAGAGCTTTATCTAACAAATAATTTTGAGTTGCACTAGTAACTGAAATAAAAATGTGAGGCGTGATGTATCGTATCCTACATGTCATGATGACGCTACCACTAACCAATTAGGAGTGACATATTTTAGATTTTACTTATTTTATTTTTCCTTTAGTGATCGGTGTTCTGGTGACATACTTGAACTAGGCTTATCGCCGTTGCAGCTTTCGTCGCGAAACCCCCTTTTGGAGTTCGCTTTGCTCACTCGCATTCCTCCGTTAATACAAGTTTAAATCAAACACTATCGTAGCAACTAAAACTATGTTGAAAAACTACAACAATGATTTGATTTAAATCATCTGTTACAAACATGTGGTGTTAGCCAAATGTATTGTGTTTTCATAAAACATCTAAAATTATTGAAAAGTTCTAAACATTACTCATTCTCGGACGAATAGCGGCTAAACGGATGATCGGTTTTTAAACCTGACGGAGAGTCGTTAGTTTGGAATTAAATGTTCTACAGCTTCTGTATTTAACACTTTCTTGTCAACTCTTAACGTCTCCTTACGAAACGGGTGCAAAGGGGAAGAATTAAAAAAAGGAGAAAGAATTTTTCTGAGAGTTTCTCGTCAAGAGCTTTAATTCAAGTAAGAGGTCGAGTAGGATACGATTACGGGAAGTGTCTCTTAATTTATGTCAGTGAGTCAGTCAGTGAACCAGTCTAGCGTTATATTATAAGGAGATACAGTATTTTTATCCATTAGTTATACATTTTTTGAATATACACCTCCATTTTAGATTTGTTTGCAAAGCTCTTAAAAATATATTAAAATTCTTAAAAGTGGTTTTATTTTAGGATTTGTTTGCATACATCGAATTACTTTAAAATACGATATGTAATGCAAACAATCCAATTAAGGGACGTACATTTTAGAGTATTAATGATGAACATGTGGGAAACAGAGCACACCGCTGAAGTGTTCATTAGACTGAAGTGGATGTTGAAGTGCTTCAGTTGACGTTCGACAAACTTCACTCACTGCTACACTTCACGTCAGAGTTCATGTTCATGTTGTGTTTTAAAAAGTGTTTAAGTTGATACAGTTAATCCAACGTCATTCTTGTTTTTTATGTTATGTCAAGCGTTACTGGTGGTTGATTTTAAGCGTTAATGGAGGAGCTGTTGCTAGGAACCGAACAAAGCTGTTCCGCCTTGTGGCCCATTAATATAGTTATCGTGTGCGCTATTGGGAACACGATAACACAGATTGTGTTCCCATTTCAGTAGTTTTTGTATTTATATTCAGATCATAGCATATTTCAATGCTGTAAACCTCTGATTTTACTTTCTCCCCCTTATACATACTATATGAAGAAAGTATTGTTTTCGTCAAAAATTTCGAATTTGAGTTGTTAGTGGAAATATTCGTTTTGTTGCTCCCTGAATCAAAAAAATTGATTTTTACGTGATGTCTGTGTAGCTGTGTCTGTCTGTCTGTATGGATATGTACAGAGCTAGGAGCCCACACCAATTGGCCGATTAAATTTGGTATGGAGGTACTAAACCACGATATTTCCAGACATTTTTAATTGTTTTTAATTTTTGATTTTTAAGGGTAATTATCCCCCAAAAACCGCCAAAAAACATGAAAAATCAAAATTTCTAAAGACGACTCTAACGATTTTAATTAAACTTTAGTCGTTTGTAGTGCTTTAGTTTTCCCACAAAATTACATCAACCGAATTGCTGTAAAAATTCGGGTTCAGAAATTACAGGGCTTAAAACATAAAAAATTCGTTTTTTTGGATTTGTCTTAAAAAACATAAATATAAAAAATATTAATATCCACTATTAAAAGGAGCTCAAAAAACTAAATAATTTAGTATTTTGAATTACTGTTCTACGATTGCTGGTAGTGGAGAAAAATTTATATTTTAATTTTGCGGTAAACGCAGTTCGTTGTCCAAATTTTATTCTTATGGGGAATAACAAAATTACTATTTCTCTCTTATTTACTGATCAATTTCATTCAAACTTGATATGCTTGTCAAGTTAGCATTGAACAACAGATGAAATTCGAAATATGTTGCCCCTAATAACCCTGGCGGGGGAATAGGGGGCAATTCCCCTCTTAAAACCAATGTGTAGCAATGGATTCTGTAGTGCCTCCAAAACAGGGATTTGGGTGGATGTTTTTGAAAACAACTTGTTTACAAGATTTGACCATACTTTGTATTCTATATTTAGTAAATAAAAAATAATTTATTCATTGAAGTTGGGCTTAAAGGGAGATAGTTTATGTCAGTTTCCTGATACCGTTTATTTATAACTCAAATGACTCTATATATTAAACAATTAAACCAAACAAATCCCTGGAACTTTTGAAAAAAAAAACATGAGATTGAGATCCACGAGCCATTACTTTTAATTAAATGGCCTCGGTAATAAAGTCGGAGGAAAAATATTATTTTTTCTTAGATAAATTTAAGACCATAAATTACAATACCCCCGTAGCAGCAAACCTGCGTACTCAGCGAATTTCCAATGCATATTTATGTATATTAATACCACATAAAGCCACATACCAAGTTTCATCAGTATACATTCATAAATAAACGATTTATGACATTTTAATTATTCTCCATAAGAATAACATGGCAGCTGAGTATGCAGGTTTGCTGAAGCAAGGAACACAAAAAATGGGGTTTTATACAAATATCAATATAACTCATGTAGGTAAAGCCACATACCAAATTTCATTAATTTATTTTCATAATGAAGGCAGATAACACGTTACTTATTCTCCATAAGAATAACATGGGGCTGAGTACGCAGGTTTGCTGCTACAGGAGCCTTGGGTAAAAAATTGTCTTTTTGAGCAAATATCAATGGTCCACAACCAGATGAAGCTGTATACCAAGTTTCGTCAGTATACGTTCATAAATAAGCGAGATATAAAATTTGTATTTTTCTCCATAAGAATAACATTAGACAACGTACTGTGTTTAGCACTTTCAATATCTCGGTAACCAATTGACGTAGAGAAATGATCAAAATACCAAATTGTGTGTTTTTTTAAGCTGAATCCAATGAAAAAAAATAAAATTTGACTATTTACAAAATTATATGTAAAAAATTTGAAAAACCCATTTTTGGGGTACAAAACCCCCCCAAAATACCCCTTCGGATAGAGCGATCTGGCTGGTTTTCGAACTTAAAGTCATAAATGTTGCTTTACACGTTCATACCAAATTTCATCAAAATCGGATAATTTTTACGAGAGTTATCGTGCTCACGGACACATATATATATATATATATATATATATATAGATATATATATATATATATATACAGTTTCGAACGAATGGTGTTTTTGGGGTCTGGGGACCTCAAAACGAAAAGTTATCATGGTCCCGGGCCTAGGTCTTACCATGCCGACTACGGTAATAGCTTCTTCCCTATAGGGGAAATTCGCTAAAACATTCAAGTTAAAACACATTTAGGAAATTTCCCCTATAGGGAAGAAGCTACTACCGTAGGTCTCATGGCTCATGGCCCGAGACCATGAAAAAGTTTTGTTTTGAAGTCCCCAGATGCCAAAAACACTATTCTTCCAAATTTATGTATTCATATAGATATATATGTGTGTCCGTTAACCTGAGTAAAAACACACAAGTGTGATAACTTGAGTAAAAACTATCTGATTTCGATGAAATTTGGCTCAAATGTGTAAAGTGGCATTCATGACTTTAAGTTCGAAAACCATAAATTTCGGACTATGGGAAGGGGGTTTTATGGGGGTTCAGAATTTTCCAAAAAATCGGTTTTTTGCATTTTTACCCAACAATTTTTAAAACAAAGATTTTGGTTTGGATCATTTTGTAGAGCGTAAAAAACAAATAAATAATATAGTATGTTGAATAATTAACCTAGGTCATGCAATATAAATCCCGATTTTGGGGTTTGTGTAGTGTCTTAGCTGCCCTTTTTTAAAGATTTTTTATATTTGTTTAATTAATTTCTCCAAGCCAAAGCGATGATTAATCGTCCGAGACAACGAGAGAGGTCTCTTGTATTAATGAGCGAGTAAATGTGCAAGCCATTAATCTTTCTTAACAATTACAATCCCCTTTCATGCCAGCCCTTTATTTATTTGAAGGCATACGGGTTTTAAGAAATTTTAACATAATTACCAAACAATTAAACCTGCATGGATCTCAACGACCGATGGTGGAGTTTGCTGTTTTGCTAGAATTATTTTATTTGATGAACTGTTGTCAAAAATACAATTGAATTGTCTACTGTTCTTCCAAACAAATTGTTTGCGAGGTTGGCAGCCAGTTGAAATTATACAGCAAAGCTAGTTCATGACGTGAGCCAGTAATAGTTTAACAGTACTGGTAAAACTTACTGGAATTCAAGCCCTATACTGGGCCACTGCTATGGTTTTAAAGTTCATCGCCTTGACCACAACGAAAAAACGGAACACATGATTAAATGTTGCTATCATCATATCGTATCTATATCTATAAAAGAGGAAGTATGTATGTATGTAGCCTATGGACTCCGAAACCGGTCGACAGATTGTAATGAAACTCTCAGGCATTATTAAGCATTATTCAAGGATGGTTTGTGTGAAGTTTGGTGCAAATCTGTCCAAAGGGCTCCGACCCAGAGGGCATACAAGGGTGCAGTGTCAGGTTTTAGAAATTTAGTGTTTACAAAATTAACAGGTGTAATTAAAAGTAAACAACTTAATTTGGGCGCAGCAACGCGCGCCGGGTAACTGCTAGTAGATTTATAAAAGAAAGGTGCTGGCTGGCTGTCGACTTGTATGTTCCGTTTTAACGTAAAAACTTCTGTGCCAATCGAGCTGAAAATTTGCATAGCTAGGCAATTTATCTGGGCTACATATATGCCCTATTCCCACCTTTGCAATCCCTTAGGGCTTTGCCCCCGGGGCCCTTAAAATTCTAATTTTGTTCTTATGGGAAATAAGTTTAATGGATTAGATAATTAATTTAAGAGATGCAGTTGCAGCAGGAATTTGAATCAGCTGTGCGAAGCATGAGTCAGCCGGTAGCCAATAAAAGATTATTTTAATTTAGTTCAGCATTAAATTAATCATCTGTTGCTATAAGAGTAAGTCGATAGTTCAGCTGTTTGGTAGTAAAGTATATCAGCTGTTGGATATCAATAGTAAAACCAATTTTTGATTTGAACTTAAATTATTAAATGTGTTATAATTATTAATGTATTAAATGTGTTATTAAATTATTAAATTTTAATTTTTCAACGTTTAATTTTAAATTTTTGAACCCATTTTAAAATATTTTATTTTTTTATTTTGTTAAAAATATTTTATGAAATTTCTAGTTTTTTATATGTATAAGGTTATCAGTTTGCAATGGCTGCCATTTTTAAACGGAAAGGTTTTATGATAAAGAAACATTTTCAAACAGAAATATATCAAGAATTTAACCAAAGTTTTGTTTAAAATTATTAAGCCGTTTTAAAGTTGTCAAAATTGCTTATAGACGGATAGACAGTAAAAGAAAATAAATATACTCCCGATTATATAATGTTTTACGTTCCATATGGCTTAAGGAAAAAAATAACATTAATTTGGAAACACCTTGCATTATAAAAATGAAATCTAGCAACAGGGCTGATATCAGATCAAGTTAGTAAATCAAATCTGTGACTTGAACAAACATGTGAGGAACTAATGTAAAAGGCAGTTGTTTTAAGTACAACATTTTTCAATGTTATTGTATAAGTCCACCTTGCTTGTTGGCCGGTGGTTAGGCACAAATTCACTTTACGGTGAATTTATGAAATAATAATAATAATCCACAACTAAAATAGTTACATTTTATTTTAAAATTACATCTAAACATTTGCGTTATACCTTTTTATTTGTTATATACAATATTAATTTTATTACAGAAAGAATGTTCGCCATTGAGCTTCCCCTAATTGAATAAGTAAACAGTGTTTAGAAGGTTATTTGAAGCATTTAAACGTTTAAATTGAGCTGAAACGAGAAGTAAAACCCTTCAATTACCAAATAATTAGGTTTTCCAGAGCTTAGTCTGAGCACTTCTCCTGCGTTTAGTGCTTTACTGTTCGGTGTATACTAATGGACTGAGATTGAAAATTATTTGGTGTTCCAGACATATTTTTAGCGAGGTAACAGTATTTCTAATGCTAAGTTTTAATGCGACTCTTTTTTGCTGTTTGCATTCCTGAACATAAAATTATGCGATCGTCCTAGTTACTCTTTAATAAAAATGTATTATTACATGTACATACAAAAATTATTAAAAATTTTTATAAATTATAAATTAACTTTGAAAAAAAATATTAATGAGTCGGTAATTTATAATATTGTGGTATTACTTAGTACAAATTTCTGGTAGGTAGTTCTATAAGATTATACAAAAAAAATAAAAAAAAAAGAAAAAAGAAAAACGAAAAACTATTAATGAAGTACAGTTTTTTAATGTTCCTTGCTGAAAACGTCTCGAGATTTGTTTCGGTTGATTCCTTTCGTTTTAATTGATTTTGATGTAATGATTGTAAATTAATAGTATATTTCATTACTAGGATCAAAAGTGATGTTTTTCGATCCGAGCTCGAGTTTAAGTGGAAAATGAGCAAGGATCGGAAAGTCGCTTTTGGTCCTAGTGATAACTATATTAGTGAATTTACTTTGGAAAGTGAACTATTAGCATGACCCGCACGGTGAAACTTAAGCCCGGGACCACCATAGAAGTTCCTAACGTGACCCCCTGAACACGTTTTGGGGGGTCGTTCAAAATTTTATATATATATATATATATATGTATATATATATATATATATATATATATATATATATATATATATATATATATATATATATATATATATGTATGTATGCACTCTAGCGGTCGCATTTT
The DNA here is from genome assembly GCA_963675035.1 of Allygus modestus. Taxonomy (NCBI): domain Eukaryota; kingdom Metazoa; phylum Arthropoda; class Insecta; order Hemiptera; family Cicadellidae; genus Allygus; species Allygus modestus. The sequence continues at coordinate 31,491,633 of OY776116.1, forward strand.
TTGTCCGATTAACTTAAAATTTGTTAGGGACGTTCCTTTCTGCAATCAGTTGGACAAGTTCGTTGGGCAAAACAATCGGAAAACTCTAAACCCCTTTTTTGGGGATTAATCTTTCAAATTTTGAGTTTTTGGGCCCAAAATGGGTCAGAAAAGCCCCGGATGTAAAATTAATGCATGCAAAAAGATGGGAATTAGTGAGGCGAAAATTTTAAGCCCTCTCTCGTAATTCTAGCATAAATATTTACCGAGTTATTAAAGGAAATGTGTTTTGACTAAACACAGTACGTTGTCTTATGGGGGTTTTACACTAGAAAAGCCTGCTATTCCTTTGTTAGAGTACTTTTATCATCCCCAGCAACCTCACGCCTACTTTCAAGCCTGCCTGGACCTTCTCCTAACATTATAATGTGCAAAATTGTATTCCCAGCTTTGCAGGTAAATGAAACCAGGAGCATCAGAACAGCCAAAAAATCAATGTTTTCAGATTTCAATAAAAATTGGAATACATGTTTGGTTTTACACATATTTTGAGTTTTAAAAGTATTTTTTGGAGGAAATTCACTTCCCTCACGTCAGCGTGCTGCGTGCGAACTCGTTTTTGGTTATACTGCAGACAATATTAATATAAAAATTTCTCAAAAACTAAATTGTGTTTTTTTTTTTAGCATTAAAAGTTTGCTTCCATATCGATCTTATCGCTACTCTAAACAATCAGCTGTTACACAAGTTTTCATTGGTGATAAGTTGAATAATTCGTTTTAACAGCTGATGACCTCGATCGAAAAGTGTAATCCAATGATGTTTTTAGCAGTGAATCCCATGAATAACAATTTTAGCATCTCAACTCATGTGTTGAAAACAACTATTTTTTAAGCAGTATGACGAAACTTTATTTAATTACGGATCACTGTTCATAATCGGAGAACATTTTTGTATTATTTACAATGATGAAAAACGAAACATTTAAATTACATCTATTTGTAATAACTTATTACAAACCATATTGAAAATGTTAACGTAATATATTTTTACTGTTTGATAAAACAATACAAATGATAATTCATTGGGATTATTTCAGAAAATTATTTGCCAAAAACTTGTAAATAATAAAAATCAATAATTACTACCGACTGCATACTACTTTATTGATGCAATAATTTTCGTCTTATTTCAGGATTTTTCAATCGTAGTAATCGTTAATAAGTAATAATTCTTCCTTGATTGAAGCTTATTTTGGTGATTTGATTGTTATAACTAATTTTGCGAAACATTTACTGTTTATACTGTTTATTTACTGTTTTGTGCTTTATTAAGTACTTAAAGCTACGAAACGTCTATAAAAGGTCAATCATAAACAACGTCTGGTTTAACGGCTCCCCGTCTACCCCACACCTAACACTCAGGTGAAAATGAGAAAAGAACAAAGTAGCTAATCGACGTAATAATATGCCGCCTTCTACACAGCTTAAAACTTAATAAAACTAAATTGTTGAATAGGTTTCCTTAAACCTTTTAATATTGGTTTGGCTTTTCAAAGTTTATATACTTAACTACAACATTTTAGTTTCATTATTTTTTTTACCTCCGATAAATTTAACGTTGCATGTGAATTCAAATGCCTTCACGTAAGTGCTCAAAAATCTATTTTATATTTTTCAACTCATTCGATCAGTAGTTTCTATGTGGTACCAAATAAAGTTCACAAATCATCATACATTTTGCATTTAAAATCTTAAGAATTAGTAAATTTGGATAACCAGATTGTTATATTTTTATATACATTATATTATATAGCTGATAGTTACTACTTAAAGTCAATAGTTTAATTTCTGCTCCCGTTCTGGTTTATTTACAAGTCTATTTCACGAACGGCAGGACGAGCCGAGGCAAGCGGAAGGTTTGTTGACAGTTGGGGATTTAGATTTGATGAGAAACAAGCGACTGAGAACGTCGTATTCTGTGGAACCACAATAGGTCACACACACCTGTTGTTAAAACAGGGCTTTATTTTTGCCTTTTTGGATCCCACCACTGTCGTCAAAATGAATTGTACCTTTCACTAACAAAGTAAATGGTTTAATATTACGATTTCAACCAATTTTATTAATATGTTTTTTGGTCATATATTACGTTTATGAGTTATCATTTTATTTCCCTGGACACTCTAAAAGATTTCCCCGAGATAGAGCACCGTTACTAATAGTTGGAAATTAAAAAAAAAATCTTAATTGAAAATCAAATCATGCCCTACGCTAAATCATGTTATTGTACTCGGTGGGTAGATTAATCAACCCACTATAGCATTACCCAAGACGTTTAACACCTCTGACGTAATAAGCTGACCGGAGAATTCGGAGAAAAATTAAATAAACAATCAGGTCGTCGCGTGTTGGTTATAATCCAAGAAAATTTTTTAGATTTTATAGAAAGCACATAATTAAACATTTCCTTTTATACAATCATGGCATTTGGCAGAGTTCGGTTACCATTATTTCGTTCAGGCCTGTTTTTGAGAGATTCACAAGCTGACAAATGCAGTGAATTACATTTTAAAACCACTGCTTAAAAATAAGTATCTTCTAACTAAAAGTTTGCTAGCTAGCATTTAGAATGTAAAAAATGGACAAACTTTATAATTAAGTGAAGGTTGAAGACAAATTTAGGGCGACATACGGCATAACCCTTCCTACTTATATTATTGAATTCCTCTATGCCTTTTTTTCACTATCTTAGCTTGGTCATAAGGTTCAGTGTTAGTTCATTAATTTGCAAGTGTTAATAATACCAAAAGTTCTGTAAGCTAATCTCGTCCCCTTTCCTTTAATCACTTCTAGCGAAGCTTCACTCCATTCTATAAGCCATTCCTTCCTCAAAGCTTTTCCAACTAGGCTGTCTTCTAGAGGGCTTAACCTTGTTATAACCCTTTCTTATATCAATACATTATCCCTTAGTCATTGCCTTTTTCATGGCAAAGCATTATACTAATCTATTTATTGTTTTAAATCAGTTTTGTTTTTAGCAGCACTTTTGATTCATAACTCGCGCCGGCATATATTAAAGGGTTCTTCTAGTTAAATAAAATCTGAAACCTAGTTATTAGTAAATACTCCAACAAATTACAAAACACGTTCGTGGGATATTCCACTACGGCCCCGCAGTGACCGCCCTATACAGTATAGTTTAATCAGCGAGGACGAGACCCTAACGCTGCCCCGTGACGTTATAAGGTTTTAATTAAGAACAAGAGCTGACGTACTTGAATGGCTCACATTTTGTGGTAACCGCAGCATAAAACCTACTTTATTTTAATATCCATCATATTAAAACTGATAAATTAAATGAAGTCGTATATGGTGCGGATTATTATATTTATTTTTTTATACTAGAGGATATGAATAAGAGTGTTCATCAGTTTCGAGTTTTCTTCAAATAGTGGTTATAAATAGTCAGTAATAAAGAGTAATTATTATTCATGAAAAACTATATATGATAAACTAAAACTAAACATCTCTGATACAGCAACAAAAATAAATTCTTGTCTAGCAAGCAGAAAAATGCACCCTTACGAATAATTCATTTACCTTATTACACCCAAAATATATCTATTTGTATTAAAAATTCATGGAAAGAATGGCGTCTGGATTAAATGAAGTTTTAATTCCTCTTTAGCGAATTTCCCTTACAGGGAAGAAGGTTTTACCGTAGTCGGCATGGTAAAACCTAGGCCCGGGACCATCATAACTTTTCGTTTCAAAGTCCCTAGATGCCAAAAACACCATTCGTTCAAAACTGTATATATTATATATCCGTGGGTGCGATACTCTCGTAAAAATGGGTCGATTTTTTAAATTTAGTACAAACATGTAAAGCAGCCCCGCCAGATCGCTCCATCCAAAAGGGTATTTTGGGGGGGGGGGTTTGTACCCCAAAAATGGGTTTTTAGCTAATTCCCCCTATAGGGAAGAAGCTATTACCGTAGTCTGCATGGTAAGACCTAGGCCCGGGACCATGAAACTTTTCGTTTTGAGGTCCCCAGACCCCAAAAACACCATTCGTTCGTATATATGTATGTGTGTGTGTGTGTGTGTGTGTGTGTGTGTGTGTGTGTGTGTGTGTGTGTCCGTGTTTGCGATCACTCTCGTAAAAAAGGTCTGAATTTGATGAAATTTGGTACAAACGTGTAAAGCAGCATTTATGACTTTTAAGTTCGAAAACCAGACAGATCGACCCATCCGAAGTATTTTTTGGGAGGGCTTTGTAACCCAAAAATGGGTTTTTTGAGTTTATCACATATCATATTTTACTAAATCAAATTTTACCATTAAATTCAGCTTAAAAAACAAACTATTTGGTGTTTTGATCATTGCTCTACGTCAATTGGTTACAGAGATATTGAAAGAGCTAAACAAAGCAAGTTGTTCAATGTTATTCTTATAGAGAATGAGAACAATCGTATATCTCGCTTACTTATCAACTTATCCTGACGAAACTTGGTATATTGATTCATATCGTTGTGCTCTTGTAATTAACAGCGTACTCAACCCCAATATTAGTATTACGGAGAATATTTAAAATGTTATCTCCATTAATTATGAAATTAATAATACCCCCGTAGCAGCAAACCTGCATACTCAGCGAATTTCCAATGCATATTAATTTATCTTAATACCACATAAAGCCACATACCAAGTTTCATCAATATACATTCATAAATAAACGATTTATGACATTTTAATTATTCTCCATAAGAATAAAATGGCGGCTGAGTATGCAGGTTTGCTGAAATAAGGAACACTAAAAATGGGCTTTTATACAAATATCAATATAACTCAACTAGGTAAAGCCACATACCAAGTTCTATTAATTTATGTTCATAATTAAAGGAGATAACACGTTAATTATTCTCCATAAAGAATAACATGGGGCTGAGTATGCAGGTTTGCTGCTACGGGAACTATCGGGCAAAAAATGGGTTTTTGTGCAAATATCAATAGACCACAATGAAATGAAGCAATGTACCAAGTTTCGTCAGGATAAGTTGATAAATAAGCGAGATATACATTTTTTCTTATCATCCATAAGAATAACATTGGACAACGTACTGTGTTTAGCACTTTCAATATCTCTGTAACCAATTGACGTAGAGCAATGATTAAAACACCAAATTGTGCGTATTTTTAAGCTGATTCCAATAGTAAAAAATAAAATTTTACTTTTTCAAAAATTGTATGAAAAACTCAAAAAACCCTTTTTTGCGGTACAATACCCCCCCAAAATACCCCTTAGGATAGGTCGATCCATCTGGTTTTCGAACTTAAAGTCATAAATGCTGCTTTACACGTTTGTACCAAATTTCATCAAAATCGGACCTTTTTTACGAGAGTTATCGCACCCACGGACATATATATATATATATATATATATATATATATATATATAGAGAGAGAGAGAGAGAGAGAGAGATAGATATATATATATACATATATATATATATATACAGTTTCAAACGAATGGTGTTTTTGGGGTCTGGGGACCTCAAAACGAAAAGTTATCATGGTCGCGGGCCTAGGTCTTACCATGCCGACTACGGTAATAGCTTCTTCCCTATAGGGGAAATTCGCTAAAACTTGGTATGGACCCTTGTTGGGTTATATTGACATTTGTATAAAAACCCATTTGTTGTGTTCCTCCCTGCTGAAAATGGTCCATAAGAATATTGTTATGGATATCAATACATACGTGCGTTTGGAACACGGATATCCGTAATATGGATATCAATACAGATCTTATGGACATCAATAAGTCATGAGTTACGGACATCAATATAAGGTATACGGATATCAGTATACAAATGTTACGGATGTCCGTATAGAAATGTTACGGATATCAGTATAAACATTTTACGGATATCAATATGAGACCTATATGGATATCAATATGAAGTCAGTCAATTATAAATACAAATTAATTTATAAAAATCATGTATATTAAGATGTTTCTCCTGTATAAATGTTACACAGCACAATCATGTGACGCTCTTCTTCGTACTTCTTAACTGAAGCTTTAATATCTTGTATTAAACAACATTTTATTAAAACAAAAATTATCCCAAAGATTTGTATAGTGTGATGATGGTAATTTTTGTAAGTAAAACCTTATTACTGTAGGTAACAATACATGAACAAACTAATTGTTTGAAGAGTATAAAACACTTATAAAATCTGCCAACTTATTTATTTACTTTTAATAAAGATTAACAAATACCTCTATCACCTTACAAAAGGGTTTCTGCAATATTTAAATAATAATGTGATGGGAATTTGGTGAGAGGATACATATTAATGCCAAAAGTACTGATAATATGAACATATTGTAACTGTACCTTAATATATCTTAAAATTAAAGAGTGTCCTGGAATAGGATTTTTCTGTGCATATTATACACTACAATAAATTACTACAGGATTATAACAAGATTTTTATTAAAATTAGGAAATTACAAGTATGTATACATATATCTTTGGTAAAGAACAGCCAATCAATTAACAAGCAATGAACAATCAAACAAGAACAAAGTAATAGCACAATCAGACATGTTACTTAAACAAATTCGGTGAGAGGGAATAATTACAAAAAATGGAGAACTTTGCTATGAGAATTATTAAAACTGTTTAAGCATAGTAAAAAGTTAACTTATTTGCTAACAGCCACCAAAAACCACATCAAAATGTACCAATTAATTTACAAAACTTAAAATGTACCGTACAGTAAACCTCGTTTCATCTCTTGTTTGATGACAGTCATATAGTAACTCTAGGTCAGTGTTTAGTATCGTTTTTCAATAAAATCAATTTGATCTTTATTGAATATTTGTTAAATCAATAATTAACCTCCGATATATTTTTACTATTAGAATTTACCTCGATATTCACATTTTATCATATTTATAATAGGAATTTCATTTTTAAAATAAAAAGTACCAAAAGTTATTTAAGTCTGTAAGGCTTTTTACAAAAGTTATTTAAGTCTGTAAGGCTTTTTACAAACTTGCAGGTGAAAAATTAATAATAAGTCAAGTTCAAAACCATGTACTCTAAAACAAATAAGCTATGTAGGCTACGGTATGTAATAAAAACTGGATTATAGAATATAGAAGAAGAATTTTGCTTAACGTTTAAGAAAAGGAAAATACAGGTTTAAAACTAATAGTGTTTAAGCGATTTTTTAATTATGACCTTATAAATCTATTAGCAAAATTCTCAATCCTAGAAAACATTAAATTCCTCCGGAAATTGAATTTGAATATATAACAATGGGTTTATGCATTTAAATTAATAACCAAACAATCTTAACACATTAATGTAGTATTTTTTTCTATTCGTATAGCCTACAACAGGATCCGATTAGTGGTTCACTCTAGTAGGAAATCTGAAACTATTGACTGCGAGCAACTACAGTTCACCCCGCTAGGGTGCGGACTGACTATAAACCTATTTAACACCGCTAGGCCACTGGTCGTGATAGCCGTATGGGCTAAGTCGTGGAAACACTTTGGCCAGGTGTTCTTACGAAGCTCGTGGGTTCGATTCCCGCTCACGACCAAAACTGACTAGTCGTGCAACTCACAATGAGTTAACGGTCTGTGGCAACGTTGGTAGAAGGACCCAAGTACAGCAAACGGTGACAGGCTTGCTTGGAAGCCATAGAATGCCGTTCAATGTTCAATGTTACATGTCATTATTCAGAGAATTGTTAATAGACAATGGTTTTATGTACAAATATTTATATTATTGGGATCAGATCCAATTCATAGATTTAAAAAATGACAAGTAAGGAACAAAACCAGCTCAAAAGTCAACGCCAATGGGTTGGTACAGAATCTGAGTTACTGTCAAAGTAACGCTCGTATGTGGTAAAACAGAAATGTGGCTTTTCTCCAAGCAAACTTCAGTCCAGAGATACTTTACACTTGAAACAATATATTTTATGAAAAAATAGTACGAGATTACAGAATACCTTAGTCAAACGTACCTAACGTGGAACCTAACGCACCTAACATACATAGCCTAATGTGAACATAACACCTAGGTAGGTAGGCTCTTTAGGCCTATTTTGTCATAACCCAAGACATCAATTTTAAAATTAAAAATTAATTAGTTTCTGATAGCCCATGCCATACGGAGCGGACTTACGAGGCTACATATCAAATTGAGGTAAAAAGTAGATAAAAATCAACATTAAAAGTTAAAATATGTTTTATTTTTTAAAACGCTAATATTTTCTATCATGTTTATCATTAAGGCAGACAAATTTTTATTTTTTTGGCATTTGTGGTTTATAGGGGCGAGTGTGAAGTTTTCCTAAGTTAAAATAAATAAACAATAAGTGTAATAGATTTCACTTTAAAATATTTTTAGGAAACGCAATAATTTGTATCTATATTTTTCATGCCATATCCAAACCCTGCTCCGGTTGGAGTGAAGATGATGAAATTATAGTAGGCTAGGTCTATATAAAAAATTAAAATTGATAAAATAAACATGCCTACATGTCTGCTTAAAAAATATGAAAAGGTTGAAATAACTGAGCTGACTAATCCATCTGTCGCTGCCACATTAGTTCAGAGTGAAGGAGGTTTACTATACATGTGAAATAATATATTACATTAACTGGTAATATTATCATAATATAGTCACATCACCACAAATTGTTCTTTTTCTTCACTCCACCAAAGTTAATTTTCATCACAAGATTGAGCCACCGTTATTCTTTGTGAAGTCTTCTCTATCAGTCATATTTTGTTCATTCCTCCTCTGTAATCCCATCATGAGTAGTCTATTCTGAAAAGTTGAAATTAAATTAGTCAAGATAAATTAATTGGAAGTAATGAAATGGCAGAGCACAATGAATCAGCATCAGAAGATACACACACAAAGAGGAAAACAGCATAGTAATTACAAGAACTACTTAGTAACGATTTGTGAATATAAAGTAGATATTTATCAATAATATATTTCATCATTAGTTCCGGTTTTTCAATAATAGTATTTTTCAGCTCTGGATCTGATTGATGCTCAAGTTATATTATTATTTTATAAATATCATTTTACAAAAATTATAAATGTGACTAAGACTTAGCTAACTTATCTTGTTTTGTATTTTCACTTGTCATGTCAACTGATCAAATGGTAGATTGCTTGTATTAATTAACTTACTTGAGTTTGGTTGTCATTTGTACTATTGTAATAAAAGTGTGAGATGTGACCAAATTGATCAAAGCCTATTATTAATGTAATTATCTCATATTTAACATAATCAAACCTAGATTAACCAACAGATTGCTGAACGAACAACAAGCAACCTCAAATTCTTAATGTACAGCACACTGTGGCGGTTAGGCTAGGTAGGAATACTGGTATATGAAACCCTAAAAAACAAGTAGGTAGTATATCTTATATAAGAAAGTTAATCAGAACTGTCACCACAGACTATTATATTAAGTTACACGTCTCATTAATGATTAAAATACGCTTACAAGTCAATAAGAATAATGCATCTTCAAATGTGCAATTATTGCTATCTGCTAAAAACATGATGGTTTCTTAGACAAGTGGATTTAGTGTTATTTTACAAAATAATAATCTGAAAGAAATCACAGATTCATTGTACATAATTTAATCCCACAATGCTAAATATAAGAAATACATATATCATGTACTAAAATAAACCATGTTTATAAGGCTAAAGACAATTTTGAGTAACAACTGCTGATTATAAATATTTCATATAGGTACAATGCATTATCAACTTATATATATAAAAATGTATTAAAAAACCCTTAGCTCATCAAGTGTAATATTTTGAGCCAGCAAAACTCCGTCATCATAACAGGCTGGCTATTAATAATTATAGATTAACTTATAGAAAATAAAGCCCACCTGTGTTTGTTTTTGGGATTCAGTTTAGGGTTACAATCTGTTCTGTTGTCTGCGCTTTAATTCTTCCTCCGGGTAATCTTCTTCTTCTAACCTCTTTTTGAATGAGTCTGAAACATAAATATATAGCCTAAATTATCTCATTTCACTTTATTTCTTTTAATTCATTAGTAGTACTAACTGATTGCATTGTCATGATTGCATTGATAGAATCATGAAAAATTAATTTTAGTTAAATCAAGCTGAAATTTGAGATTGAGGGAATAAACTAACTTTGAAAATTAACATAGAAACTTTTGCCAACATACTTAGGCACTAAGCTCTGGCGCAATATTTACAATCTTGTTTCTTATTGCCTAAGAGTACAGCCAGGAAAACGAACATTCTATCCCAGGATGATTACTGTGTAGGGGCCTATCTGACATAATCATTACTAATATAAATGATACTATCCAAACCAAAGATAGGTAAAAACTAATTAAAGTTTACCAAGCTTTTATTCAACTACGCACTGAGAGCCTAGGCCTACTAAAAATTGTGACTAAACTTACACCACGTTCAGAGACACTGAAAAAGGGTATTTTTAACATTTTAATTTTATACTTTTTAATAAACAGGCTAAGTTACAAGAGTCGTTTCATAAGTGTAACAAAATCTACAACCAGATGGTTTTTACGATAACTTATATCGAATGATTCGATAACATATCATTATGCAATATTTTATTTACTAAGAACAGCATTTGACTCCGAGTTATGTTATCAAGATTAGTTCAATTTAATATATAACTTAATTACGTTACAATATTATTTATATTTTCTCATATCAGTAGCTATTTAAATAAATATTAACAAAGGAGGGGGCATTTCCTCATAAATTATCGTCATACACTGATCTGCAGAGCAAGGTTAGGATCTAGTTTACTATAAATATGTAATTAATATTATAAACTAACCTAACCTAACCCCGCAGAGTACTTTAAGACGGTAATTTGGAAGCAAATCCTTTGTTTATTTACATTTAAAATTGTTAAACATACGTGTATAATACAAATTATCCAACATAGCCTATATATAAAATGTATAACAATCATCCAGTTGTAATTATTGGTTAGAGTACGCTTATGGAAGTATCCGTACACAATTTTGTCGTAAGAATTTGCACGAGCTTATCTGTTCCCAAAATTAAGTTAAGGCATAGCATATTCCAAATTGGGCAGGCCTACCTTCATCTATTAGGCCTATGCTGTGACTAATCATTAGTATACAGGGCTTGAACGATAAAAAAAGGTAAATGAGCCTCTAAGCTGCAGCGTGTTAACAATGGAGGTTCTTATGGAGTATACATGACCCCAACTACATTGAGTTAAATTTGCATTTTTCTAAAAGATTTTTACCTCTAGAATCCAGAAATAACATTTCTTTTGCGCGGAAACCATTATTAATTATAGAAAATATTACTTAAAATTATTATTTTCGATGCAAGCAGACACTACTTAGAAAAAGCTTGACCCGAAAACGATAGTTAATAAAAAACGCTACATCTTCGTACGGTACGTGACATTCGAGTGTACACTTAGTACTGGCATGGTTGGTTGGTGGGCTTGCCATGGGTGCTTATTAGGTTAACTAGCTTGGGTTAGGTTAGATTTGTTAGGTTAAGTGAGGTTTGTTGCGTTTTTTTGTTTGTTTTCCCATCCAGGTACGGTGGCCGAAGGTTTCACAGGTTTTACCGTACCTGAGATAGCAAAACAAACAAAAACAAACCCAACAAACCACACTTAACCTAACAAACCTAACTTAACCCAACGCTAGTTAACCTAATAAGTACCCATGGCAAGCCCACCAAGCAACCACCCGAATATAAGTATATTTTGATATTATACTCCTAATTAGGTTAGGTTAGGTAATCATAATATTAAACAATACAGTTGCAGTCAAGCAATTTTAAAGGCTTCGAGTTGGCAAACCTGCTCCAAGTAGAAAAATCTGCTCCGAAGCGGAAAAAATAACAAAATAGACGTTAACAGCGTTTATTTAATTTCGTACTGTTAGTTTTCATCTTAAAAGTTGTTATTTATTTCTGTTTACTGACGTATATTTTATGAACATATTATAATTATCTCTAGTGGATGATGATTGATCAAACGGTTTTATATGTTTTCTTTATTAACAAGTTCGTAGATTGGAAATCTCTTGCAGACAGTTCCATGTTGCAATTCGAACGTTCCTCCCCTCAAACCACTTTATTGTTTGGCAGAAGAAATTGGAATCGTCCAAGTTTTTTTTCACTTTTTTCACCATTAAAACGGTCTTTCCGCGGAAAAAGATTACTTTTATCGTGTTTTTCAGGTCAAAATCTATAAGAAAAGTGTAAATTTACCTCGATTTTGTTGGGGTCATGTATACTCCATAATTACCACAATTGATATAAATGGTTGGTAAAATTGCAAATTTTATACTACATGGAATAAGACGATCGTAGAAAGAAGTTGTATGGTTCAAGTCTGTGAAATACTAACTGTGACCCTTGGCAGAACTCCTCGCGTCACAATGCAATCAGATAGTTCTACTGAGTTAAATAGCATCTTTACCCGATATGTTTATTTGATCTGAGAGCGTTACGGTATTCAATTGTTTGGAACTAGTTCTAGCCTATGTTTGTATTTGATTGCTTCTAAAAGCATCTTATGGAACTGCAGCCCTACCTATTTATAGAAGGCCAGATCCACTTAAGGATGGGCTTGTAAGTAAATAGGCCTACACACCGGTTTAGTTTGATCAATGGGTGGGTTCTGTGTAAATATACAAACCAGAAGATATGTTTCAATCGATACAAATATCGACCTAATCGATATAACTTACCGTATCGAACAATTTCATTCGGTTTTATAGGTATATCATTCCGCTTATGAAAGTCTACCCTAAACATTTAACCTGGATGTTACCTACTCATTGAGGTTTGACCTAAACTTTGATAATTTCCTTATGTAGCCTATATCTAAGCTGAAGACTAATTTAATATCTAAATTCAAAATGATAGTATCAAAAATAGTTAGGCCTATATCCATTACTTGCTTCAAAACCTCCAATAAGGGCCTTTGGCTCACCAAAGGCTTCCTTATATTGCCCATGAGCATACAATTAACTATAATGGCTCAAGTCATAGGTCTTAGACGAGGTGGTAGACTACTTAGGTTATATAATAGTTTAGTTCTGACTTACCTGTTAACTTTAACACTTTGGCTTTATGCTAATACCCAGCCAAGGATTTCAGATATTTTCCTTAGGACGTCTCTGGAATGTCTTCCATGACCAAAATCATTCCTTGTGCCTTCCTCATCAGGATTCCAAATTACTTAAATTTCTTGGTCATTTAGATTTTCATCGAGGACTTCCAGTTTTTGTATATAATTCAGATGCACTATATCTGTAATCCCTCCACATAAATAAGTAAGTACTTATCTCACTGAACAAACTTAACTTCTTAATTTGTTTACACACTTGATAAACAACGAACAACAAACAGACAACAAACGACGAGACGATCCAATTTCAATAATGTGTGTAATGGTTCAAGCAACGGGTTCAAGCCGGCAGCGGCATAGAGCTCATTCGGTAGCGTTTGCTTCGCTTAAAGCATAGAGTACATTTTACTTTGTTAAACTTTTGGGAGTACATTTTACTTTGTTAAACTTTTGGTAACTGAAAAAGTATACACACATTTCCAATGTCTGCATTGAATTTAGTTCACTTTTGACCAGATCCAGATATAAGCATAGGCTACATAGGCAGATTTAGGAGCTGTATGCCCCTAGGCGCAACTAGTGGTGCGGGCCATTAGCACCCAGGTCGGTCGGTGACTTGTTTTACTTGTTTCAGGCTTTTGTAAGTGTTTTTGTGAGGTGTCGGCCCTTAGGTGCACGCCAGTTTAGCATATGCTTAAATCTTAGACTAACTACTGTAGTTAGTCTATGCTTAAATCGGGCCTTGCACAGGCGTGCGCCTAGAGGCCCGCACCATACAAAAAATCCACACATAAACGCATTTAAAAAGGGAAACTCGGTAACCCAAAGATTTACACAAATAACTATAACTCCATTTTCTTATATTTTTTAAAGAAGGCTAATCCTTAAAAAAACTTCAGTTTCAACTACATTGGGATTTGCCTTGACCAATAAGGGAAATATTTGTAATTTTCAACTATTATATATTGGCCCAAATTACAACAATTTTATACTTGTGTATTATTAGAATTATTTAAATATAACACGCCCCCTCCCCTCACCATCCCCTCCCCCTCCCCTCCTCTTACTCTTTAGAAGGTAGAGATTCGTTAACCAAATACAAATTTATAATTTACAGGGCTACCTTTTTAGACATTTGTTCTATAAAATGTTATAAAGTTTACAACATACATCAGGTAAATAGTGTAATAAAGATAACCGAACCATGAGCATGTCTACTTTTAAATTCATATACCTTGCTGTTCTTTGAGAGTATAGGTATTAATAGATGACATTATTTATTATTGGCTTTAACATTTAAGAGTATCCTGTATCTCTCCTGATTGTAAATATTAATAGTTGATTGGCCATAAACAATACAGTTGTATTGCATTTGAATTACAAAAATAAATTTAAAACACAAATTCTAGCCTAAATTGTGTACAAGTTTACTGAACTTTATTTTATTTTTTCTTCTAAGAATTCATTAATTTTATAGTATCTATCATGGACTATACACCTATACCTATAGGTGTATAGTCAATATTTACAGCTTGAGGAATTTTCTTCATTGCCTTCTTAAATTTTTTATAATTTCTTTCTTTCTTGTAATGCAGAGGACTTTAATCATATAAAACTACTCCAATATACAATAAATGTTTCTTGAAAAGGGATGTACTGTGTACAGGAATTATGGATATTGTGTTTTTACCTAGTGTTACTTTTAATTTTTTGTGTTGTAAACAAAATTAAGGTTTCATGTTGTTTAACTAAATTAAAATTTTAATTTACATAGGCTAATATGAATGGACCTGTTAAAATATTGTTTTCTTTAACCATTTTTTGCATGGGTAGTTTTTTCTTTGATTAGTCTTAATGACAATGACAACTTTTGTTATTTAAATACATGGACATACACTGTAGATGTTTTAAGTTTTAAGTGAATTATATTTAATGTAACACACAATTTCCTAATTGTGGATGGAATGTAATTGGACCCTTCTCAAATCAGAATAACTGCCAGGTGTAAGTTAAAATACTAAAACTAAAGTGTAAAATTACTAAAGTGTAGATTGGAATTTCTTTGATTTGTTAACTAAAATGGGAAAACAACGCCTCATTGGAACAAATTTGTAGCAGTTAGTTTTGAGATGACATACCGGTACCTAATTTGTGGATAAATTTTTCATTTTATAATACCCTGAACATTTAAATTACAGTACTATTGAATCATTTAATAAAAAAAACTGTTGTATTTATATAAAGTATTGTATATAGTTTCTTAGTGCACAAAACCAATAAGAAATTTTTTCAACAAAGAGTAAATTTGTAAAACTATTTATTATTGTCTAAATTATTGTTATTGAAATATCCACATTATGTTTGTAATTCTCCTAAAATTCAATGTCATTTTGTTTCTAGACTATTTAGATTCTTAATTATTCCTCAATATTGTTTACTTTTTTGTTTAAGTTAGTATAAGTCAAGATACCTAACCAAAAGTTTATCATCCGGGGGAAAAGAGTATTATATTCTCATGATGATTTTCAACATACTGTACTTAAAGAATAATTGAAGGTTCAATATTTTTATATAAGACAATTATAGAAATAATAAAAATCATATTTCTTTGATTAATGGGCTCAGCGTATGGATATCCATAGTAGGTTATTGATTTATAGATCAGTACGTATTGATATCAGTAAGTACTAGCATACGTCCATACTGATCCATATGCAAACCGTAAACTATACGGATATCCATATAATGTGTACGGATTAATGTAGTGATATCACTATCCTCCATCCATACCTTATGGATATCAATAATATGGACATTAAACCTTACTGATATCTATACATCTGTTATGGATATCCATAAATTTGTATGGACATCTATATGTTTTTTTATTGATCTTTATGGATCATTTTCAGCAGGGCTTGTTTCAGAAAACCTGCTTACTCAGCCGCCATGTTGTTCTTATGGAATCTAATTAAAATTTCACGAATCGTCATGAAACACAGTACGTTGTCCAATGTTAATCTTATGGAGAATAAGTAAAATTGTGTATTTCGCTTATTAATGAACATATGTTAATGAAACATGGTATGTGGCTTTATACGGTTGGGGTTTACTGATATTTGCATACAAAACCCATTTTTTAGTGGTTCCCATAGCAGCAAACCTGCGTACTCAGCAGCTATAATGTTATTCTTATGGAGAATAAGAAATATATGATATCGTGCTCGTTTATGAATATAAATTGGTAAAACTTGGAGTGTTGCTGCATCTAATGGTGATCTATTGGTATTTAAATAAATACCCCCGTCGCGGAAAACCTGCATACTCAGCGAATTTCCAATGTATATATATGTGACAAACTATTACATAGAGCTACTTACCAAGTTTCACAAAAATACATCCATAAATAAGTGATATATAGCATTTTATTTATTCTCCATAAGAATAACATTAGGGTTGAGGACGCAGGTTTGCTGCAACGAGGAAGATAAGTAATATTTTTTTGCAATTATCAATATAACTGAACCAGGTGAAGCTATATACCAAGTTTTATTAATTTAGGTTCATAATTAAGGGAGATATACAACTTTACTTATTCTCCATATGAATAACATGGGGGCAGTGTATGCAGGTTTGCTGCTACGGGGACTATAAAAAAAACTTGTTTTTTGTGCTAATATCAATATATCATAACTAGTTGAAGCCACATACTAAGTTTCATCAATATACATTCAAAAATAATCGAGATATAGAATTTTATTTATTCTCCATAAGGATAACATTGGACAACGTACTGTGTTTAGAACTTTGAATATCTCTGCAACGGTTGGACGTAGAACAACGATTAAAACACCAAAATGTTTGTTTTGTTGAGCTAAACACATTCATAAATAGAAATGTGAAGTTTTTAGTAAAACTATCCGAGAAAAATCTAAAAACCTTTTTCCCATAAGATTAACATGGGACACGTTTTCTTTGGATTTTATCCGCAACCACTTAACCTAGGATAATGATTCAAAATACTAAATTATTTGTTTTTTTAAGCTCTATAAAATGGCTATAACCAAAATTGAGTGTTTTTAACATTTTGGGGTCAAATTTGCAAAAAACCAATTTTTGGAAAATTGTAAACCCCCATAAAACCCCCTTCCCATAGTGCGATCGATCTGGTTTTCGAACTTAAAGTCATAAATGCTACTCTCCAAATGTTTGCCAAATTTCATCAAAATCGGGTGTTTCTTTCAAAAGTTATCGCGGTAACGGACACACACACACACATATATATATATATATACATATATATAAATTTGAACGAATAGTCTTTTTGGCATCTGGGGACCTCAAAACGAAAAGTTATCATGGTCTCGGGCTTAAGTCTTACCATGCCACCTACGGTAATAGCTTCTTCCCTATAGGGGAAATTCGCTAAAACCTGATTTCTGTTTTCCTTGATGCAGCAAACCTGGATACTCAGTCCTAATGTTTTTCTTATGGAGAATAATTAAAATGTCATACCTCGCTTATTTATGAATATGCTTTGATGAAAGTTGACAAGTGGCTTCATGACGTAGTGAAGTACTATTTGAAATTCGCGGAATATGTAGTTTTGCTGAAACTAAGATATTTATATTTCATTTTAAGATTGTCTTTTATCTCAGAAATAGTAAGTGGCAACTTATTATAATATTTAACTGCAACGTATGATCTTTTGACCTTTTTCAAGGAATTAAAGGGTACGTACAGGATACACTATTTTGTTTATATTTATTTTGTAATAATTTTTTGAGGAACCCAATTATTTGAGGAACTTTGTAGACTTAATTAATGTTTCTTTACACGTAAACATACTTTGAATATGTATTGAGAAAAAATCGTTACTATCCTAATATTCCTATTTTTGAAAATGTTCTTTCACCCCTTTTAGCGAATTCCCCCTATAGGGAAGAAGCTATTACCGTAGGTGGCATGGTAACACTTAAGCCCGAGACCATGATAACTTTTCATTTTAAGGCCCCCAGATGCAAAAAACACCATTCGTTCAATTTTTTTGTAAGTATATATATATTTATTTATTTATTTATGTGTCCGTAAGCACTATAACTCTCGTAAAAAGGTCCGATCTTAATGAACTTTGGTACAGACGTGTAAAGTAGCCTTTATTTGAACTATCTCGAAAACCAGACGAATCGCACCATCCGAAGGGGGGTTTAAGGGGGGTTTTGTACCCCAAAAATGTTTTTTTTTTGTTTTTCACATGCAATTTTTATTCAAAACAAATATTTAGCTAAACCATTTAATTCAGATTAAAAAACCAACAATTTGGTATTTTGATCATTGCCCTATGTTAATTAGTTACTGAGATATTGCAAGTGCTAAACACAGTACGTTGTCTAGTACGTTGTCTAATGCTATTCTTATGGAGAAAAATACATTTTAATCTCGCTTATTTATGAATATTGTACCCTCAAATGCCAATAGAGGATATCACATTTGGAAATTTAGGGGGTTTTATATATAATTGCTGGTAGAGTGGGGAAAAATTAACACAGCCAGATTGTAGAACTAAACTTTGCTGTGTATTTAAAATAAAATGACTTTCAAACAACTTTATAAAATTACAAACAAGCCATGGTCATATACTTTATAGTGAATATATCCCTTCACCAATAAATATAACAAGGTTTTGTCTTACTGTTACTGGTATGACTGGTTTATCTGGACTACTATAACTGTGGTTGATATCTGTCTGCAAACAATAAAAACAAGACTCATTACTATTTCCCTATTAAATTAAAAATACATAAAACATTGGATAGAAGATCCTAGAACATTTTAGTGACAATGTGCTTTTACTTGAACCAAATAAAACAGGTTTGTCTACAACTTTACAATTTCTTACAACAATTAAAATAGCTCAAAATCAATTAAATTACATCTTTAAATTCAAAACAATCAAAATAACAAAATTCAGAAATACATTCTATTTACTTTAAATTCACAACTAATTAATTATTAACAATTCAATCAGACTTACAATGTCTACAGCAACCACTCTTTTCAAGTCCACTTTTTCCAGTAACCAGAATCTAACAACAGCTTATTTGAACTTTATACCGGTCTGCAGTCCTACCACTCAACAAAAGGTAAATTCCCCTACTTTTAAAGACAAGTTTTACTATTACACTATAACAGAAAATATATAATTTTGCTTTGTGTCATTTCAAATAATAAACTAATTTACCTGGGTACAGAATTTCCCCTCCCTATCTTGAAATTACATAAACAAAATTATAGGAAATCAGTACTTAACATTTATACACACCAATACCATGAAATTACTTAATTCTACAACCATTTCTCAAAATTTACAATATTAACGAATTCAAACATCTTTTAAATAAACCGCGCTAGACCCTAGCGCTCCCCGTAGTGGTCATTACAAATACGCTGATCTAGTTCTCAAATCACCACTAGAGATCAGTACACAATGAATAACAGTCAAATTATTACTTCCGATTTGCAAACAAAAACAACTAATCATCTCTCCTATCTGATAAACAATCTTAATCTACAAATTCCATATTTCCAAAGCATCAAACATTTAAATATATCATCAAACAAAATTATTCTACTATTTAAGTCATCTTAGGATTGAATGCGTAACCTTATTTGACTCCGCGTACTTCCGTCCCTCGGTCAACAACTAGACCACTAGCTAACTCCCCCAAAAACTTTCCCTTTTAGCCATTTTGGTTTCACTTAGTTCCTAAGTGCATGTCGTGTTTTGTGTCCTCAGTGTTTTTTCCCCTGTTTTAACTAATTCCCAGTGTTTTAATTTACCCCCGTGTTTTTAATGTCTTTCCCCTGTGTGTAGTGTTTAGATTTATTGTGTTCAGTGTTTGTGTTCGTGTGAAAGTGTGATAAAAAGTGAAAATTAGTGTGTTCCTTGTGCGTCGGTACCTTTTGTCCCTACCATCCATACACTCACTTACATACTGAATTACGCCACCTTTCGCTTCCACAAATACTCACCGACTCACCTACTCATAACACATTCGCTCACTCAATTATACAAACTTCAGAAACCCACAATTTCCCATTTTAAATCACAATTTAAAAACAACACCCTGTCTAAACAAGTTCCCTTGACTTATACAACAACGAACAAAATTTTTACTTAACAAATTGAAACCCATAATTTTTTGAAACAACTACAATCCTAAAATAACTTATATACTTTTTAAAATACAACAAAACATCTCTCGAGAATATATACAACAATTATCAAGTTCATTTCGCTTCAGTAGCCGGTCTTATCTCCTTCGTAATCTTGCTTATCTCTTCCTTCATTAGGTCGTTATATATTTGCTTCCACTCGTCTTCAGCTCTTCTTTAAATCAATTATATGGACCTTCTTTATGTCTTCAAGTTTTGCCGGATTTTGAACAAGTACTGTAGAGTCGCTCAGGAAATAACGAATCACATAAGGTCCGTTGTATCTCGGTGCTAGCTTTTTCGAAAATTTATTTACAGCTTTGCTCAAGTAACGAGACTTGACGTAAACTTGCATGTTTATTTTAAAAGGATGGTTTCTCCGAGGAAACTGGTATCTTTCCCGTCTTTGATTTTTGGCAATGCTCCGTCTTACGTTATTTATGGCTTTTTCTAAATTTCGCTTTCTTTCTTCCGGAGTTAACTTCTCGGAAATTATATCGTTCACGTTCCACAGATTGGTTAGAGCATTGTTACAAGGATGGTTAAACATTAAATTAAAAGCACTGGTTTTAGTTGAGCCGTTCATAGCTGTATTTAGACTGGTAGCGATCAGTCCCAGATTAGAATCCCACTTATCTTGCTCTAGTCCGTAAAAACTCCTTAAGGCGTTATTTGTCTCCCGCAAATATCTTTCGGATAGATTTCCATTTGCTCTGTAAGCTGCCAATTTCCTGTGTTCCACATAATTATTGAACATAAATTTCTTGAATTCTTTAGAAGTAAAGTAGCTGGCGTTATCTGACACTATTATACGGGGTATGGAGAAGCTGTCAAAAATTATTTTCAACTTTTCAATTATAAACTTCGACTTACTATCTTTTAGTGGATACAACCACACAAAACGTGTAAACGCATCAACCACAATTAAAATATATTTATTTAACTTGGTTGATCGAGGAAGTGGTCCTGCCAAATCTATGAAAACAGTATTTAGCGCTTGATTAACTGGTACAGATATTAATCGGCCTTCATATTTCCTTTGTTCCGACTTGGACATTAGACATATTTTACATTCACGGACTTTGTTCTTAATGAAATCGTTGAGTTCAGGGTGATAAAAATATTGATTTATTTTGCTTTGAGTTCGGAAAATTCCCATATGGCCACCAATTATTGAGTTGTGATAGAAAGCAAACATTAGGCTGAACAATTTTTTGGGCAGATAGATTTTATTTTTACATACTAAAACTTCATTTTTCAGGCTAAAGTTTTCATTGTTAGTCTTATCTTGTACGCTTTTGATAATTTGTCTACATACATCATCATTTTCCTGGTGGTGTTTAATGTCATTCAAATCTAATGGCAACTCATTCAATACATTACAAAAATCCACTTCATTTTTCTTGTTTTCATTTCGGACATTTTTATAATTAGGCTTTTGCTCAGGTCTTTGCTCATTTAGGCTTTTCGGTTTTACTAGTCTACATAGAGCGTTTACATGGCCTAGCGGTTCACTGCTCGTTGATTCTGATTTTTCTCCGTTATTGTCGTCTGCACTGCCAAACATACGGGATAATGCGTCTGCCACTACGTTGTCGGATCCTTTTACATGTTCTACCGTGAATGGTAAGCTAAATAACTTCTGAAACCATCTAGCATGTCTACCACGGCTTTTACCAGAACGGAGCATAAAACTCAATCC
Organism: Allygus modestus; assembly: GCA_963675035.1. Lineage (NCBI taxonomy): Eukaryota > Metazoa > Arthropoda > Insecta > Hemiptera > Cicadellidae > Allygus > Allygus modestus. The sequence goes on from OY776116.1 coordinate 31,513,731, forward strand.
CTCGCAATCGGTTACTAATTTAAAGCTTCTAGTTTCCAGGAATTGATACCACTTCTCTACACATAAAATAACGCTGTAAGCTTCCTTTTCATACGTACTGTATCGCATTTCGGTAGGTGTGAATTTCTTAGAATAATATGCTATCGGCATTAAAATTCCCTCTTCATTCTGCTGTAACAATACACCCGCGGCTGCTAGATTGCTCGCGTCAGTATGCAATTCAAACTCTTTGTTAAAATCGGCCATCTGAAGTATAGGCGGATTTGCTATTTTATGCTTTAACGTTTCGAAAGCTTTTTGGCAGTCTTCAGTCCATTTAAATTTAACTCCTTTCTTCTTTAGTTGAAATAGTGGTACACATATTTCCGCATACTTAGGTATATATCGGGACCAATATCCACACATGCCAATAAATTGTCTGACTTGTCTTACAGTTTTCGGAGCAGGAAATTTCATTAATGACGCTGTTCGCTCGGGATCAATAGTAATGCAATCCTTTTTAATTATATGCCCTAAAAAACTTATTTCCTTGCAGAAAAACTTGACTTTTTGAGGATTTACAGTAAGTCGGTGTTTTGCTAAACGCTTTATCACTTCAGTCACGTGCTCAACATGGCTTTGCTTATCAGGGCTATACACTACTATGTCATCACAGAAATTTATCATGTACTGAAACTTTATGTCATTGAAGATTTTGTCCAAGTAGTGGGACAGAACACTACTACCTATTTTAAGTCCAAACGGAATCCTTTTCATGCGGTATTTCCCAAAAATAGTAGAAAATGCGGTTAAGTCCCGTGATTTTTCGGCAATAGGACACTGCAAAAATGCCTTGTTTAAATCGATAATCGTAAAATATAGGGCTCCTTTGAGATGCTGGTACATATTCTGCATATCTCCTAGCGGGTAATCCACATTAACTAACTTCTTATTTAGTTCCGAATAATTAATTACAAGTCTGTCATCTTGAGTTAAAAAGGCAGGCGCACTGTATGGACTGGTTGACACTTCAGCGACCCCTTCAGATATCCAATTATCGATTATAGCTTTCATCTTCGTTACTTTGGGAGGACTAAAAAAATATGGCCTGACACTTACTGGTTTATCATCTGTTACTTTCAGTTCAATTTCTAAATCAATGGCCGACCCTATTTTGTCTGTAAACACGTCAGGAAAATCTTTAATTAACTTCTCGGCTTCTTCACACATTTCAACATCTCCTACTTTAATGGCGTTTAAGCTTAATTCAGACAGGTGCGTGCTCGGAATTAACTTAATTTCCTCTTTAGGCTTGAATGAAAAATAACAGGTTTGCCGTTCTAAGTCCAGGTTTAACTTCCTAGAGCACATAAATGGATGTCCTAAGATCATGTCGAAATATTTTAGCTGTAATACTAAAAACGTTTCTCTCCAAGTAAATGAGCTTATTTTTATCTTAACATCACATTTTGTTAAAATATTCAAAGGTTCATTATTAGCTGCTACTATTTTTCCTTGCCATTTGTCTTCTGAAATAATTAATCTTCTCTGTGATAATTTATTATATAGATCGGTGCTGATAAAGTTTTGGCTAGCTCCGGTGTCTATTAATGCTCCTATACTCAAATCATTTCCCAAATTTACAGGAATACAAGGTAAATGAGTCACAGTTTTGGCTTTTATTTTCCTTAAAGCAGGTGAATTCGCTTTATTATAATCCTTTACAATTTTTCTTAGTTCTGATTTGAAATTGGAACTATGAGAGCTATATACAGGTTCGCCATTTCCGATTTGAGTTTTGCCTTGAGGAAAGAAAGATTTGAAATTTAGGTTATCAGTCTTTCCCGGCTTACTTAGTTTTTTGAATCTCGCCTATAACAATTGCGTGCGATATGACCTACTCTTTGACATTTAAAACACACAGGTCTTTCACTCGGACGATTTTTCGACTCATAGCGTGGTCGTTGACCTCCCGACTTATCTAGCTGCTGATAAGGCTTTATCGGGTTTACTTGGCCTACCATTTCCCTAGTAGTGACTGGATTACTTTGATTTCTTAGGTAATCATTATACGCTACATTATTTACATTTATGCATAACCTATCCAAGTCAGAGAAAGTTTCAGGATTTTTCTCAAAGGTTAATTTATTCCTGATGTCTGGATGTATCCCGTTCTTAATAAAACTTACTAGTTGAGTTTCGGTTAAATCTGACTTTAACACCTGATGGTTTATTTTTATCTCATGCACATAGATTGACAAAGGTTCTTGGTGTTTTTGTGGCCTAAAGATCAAATCCTGCTTCAGTTTTTCCCTTAAGGTGATTGGCAAAAATGTTGCGATTATATCAGCATGCAGTAAATCAATGGGTTTCGACTCCCTCTTAAACTCTAATATTTTATTCACTAATGGCGCTGTAGAATAAATAGGTAATATCTCATACAAATCTTGCTGTGATAAAGAGGTCTCATTTTGAATAGTGACTAAATTCCTGAGAAATTGTAACAAAGGCGTAGTTTCCAATCCATTGCATAAGGGAAATTTTTGCAAATAAATTTCTAATGGGTTCGACAACTTTGCAAAAATGCCATTTGAACTAATACTACTATTTACAACTGGAATGGGCTTGGGTAGATTTTCAACGCTCATACAGGGAACATTTTCTTGGTGAACATCCCTAGTGTCAACTTTAGGTTCATTAATTGTGGTTAGGTTAGGTCGCTCAACAGATTTTTGAGGGGTTGAAGAACTCAGGGCCTCAACTAACTTCGACTGTTCAAATTTTTCTTGAATCGCCTCTTCCTCGAGTAAAGAAGTGTTTAACTGCTCCTCGAATTCCCCCATCTCCTGGTCTGTGAAGGTATGTTTTAATTCCTCGAATTTCTTGAAACTAGTGCTAATTTGCTCGTTTAATTTATCTAAGCTATCCCTTTTGTCTTGTTCTAATTTACATTTCAATAAGGATAAAGTTCGGTTTTGCAAGTGTGACAGTTTTGCTTTTAGCTTAGCTATTTTCAGCTTAGTCGGATTTTCCCTACAATGTTCAATGAGAGAATCAGCTAAATCACATTTTTCCCTAATACAAGCTATTTCAGCGGATAAGGTATAGTGCCCTTGCAAATTCGCTACATCACTCGGTTTATTAACACAAGATCTTAACTTTTTCCTTAATGAATCTACATCACTATTGTTGCTTTCTTCCCCACGGAGCCTAATTTCATATAATAGTTCATCTTTGTTGAGGTAATTTAAATTATAGTCTGACATCTTGCAATTATACTGAAATTTTCACTTGCAGCAATTTATACACTTTATTATGACATTTCAAACTTCCCTTCTACCAGCTTTTTATATTTCTAGCAGAGTTGCGCACTTATGTACCCTCAAATGCCAATAGAGGATATCACATTTGGAAATTTAGGGGGTTTTATATATAATTGCTGGTAGAGTGGGGAAAAATTAACACAGCCAGATTGTAGAACTAAACTTTGCTGTGTATTTAAAATAAAATGACTTTCAAACAACTTTATAAAATTACAAACAAGCCATGGTCATATACTTTATAGTGAATATATCCCTTCACCAATAAATATAACAAGGTTTTGTCTTACTGTTACTGGTATGACTGGTTTATCTGGACTACTATAACTGTGGTTGATATCTGTCTGCAAACAATAAAAACAAGACTCATTACTATTTCCCTATTAAATTAAAAATACATAAAACATTGGATAGAAGATCCTAGAACATTTTAGTGACAATGTGCTTTTACTTGAACCAAATAAAACAGGTTTGTCTACAACTTTACAATTTCTTACAACAATTAAAATAGCTCAAAATCAATTAAATTACATCTTTAAATTCAAAACAATCAAAATAACAAAATTCAGAAATACATCCTATTTACTTTAAATTCACAACTAATTAATTATTAACAATTCAATCAGACTTACAATGTCTACAGCAACCACTCTTTTCAAGTCCACTTTTTCCAGTAACCAGAATCTAACAACAGCTTATTTGAACTTTATACCGGTCTGCAGTCCTACCACTCAACAAAAGGTAAATTCCCCTACTTTTAAAGACAAGTTTTACTATTACACTATAACAGAAAATATATAATTTTGCTTTGTGTCATTTCAAATAATAAACTAATTTACCTGGGTACAATATAAACTGACGAACTCGGTATATAGCTTCATCTGGTTGTGGTTTGTTGTTGTTTGCACAAAAAACAAAATTTTCACTTATGGTTCCCGTAGCAACAAACCTACGTACTCGGTCCCCATGTTATTCTTATGGATAATAATTAAAATGTTATATATCGCTTATTTATAAATGTATATGAATGAAACTTGGTATGTGAATTTACTTAGATGAGTTCTATTGATATTTGCATGAAAACCCATTATTTTGTGTTCCTTGTTGCAGCAAACCTGCGTACTTATCCCTAATGTTATTCTAATGGAGAATAATTAAAATTGTATTTATCGCTTATTTGTGAATATATTTTTATGAAATTTGGAATGCGGCTTTATGTGGTATTAAGACATTGGAAATTCGCTGAGTACGCAGGTTTGCTGCGACGGGGATATTTATGTTTAATGCATTCTTGCAGTAAAATTATTCCTATTCTAGTTTATAAAGTATTTATATATTCTAATAAATCAAACATAGTATTTATTTTTTATTTTATATGTGGACCTTGCTACTTCTCTTTCATAAAACAAGCCAACCTTTGTAATTTTTAGTTCAAAACTAATTAGAAACATGTACTAAACCCATGTACTAAACATTTTTTCGTAACCATGTTGTATGTTCCGTTAACAATGTTCGTAAAAATGTGCAACTTCAACTTTAAATTCCTTAAAACCTCTTCCATTTGGCGCAAATGAGAAAGTATGAGTACGAATTAGTCTTACAGTTTCAAAATAACTTTATGATTCAACGTGTTTTAGATCAAGCCACATATTACAAGCACGATAATTTACCATATTCGCTGGGGGTTGTAGGTTGCAAAGACAGGTTATATGACCGTGATTAGTATTATTTTGTTAGTAGACTTTACAAACATTTAGTTATTTTACTCAGTCCGCAGCTCGCAAAAAGTTATCACACTTATCAAATTAATTTAAGAAAATAAAAAATATTTAAGTCGTCAAAATATTAAAGTTACTGGAATAAAATCAAGAAGAATATTAAGTAAGTATTGATCAAATTAATGTTTTCGTTTGCACAGTGGAGTAAGGCTTTCTAATTTGCAGATTCTTTATTATTTCGAATATTGTAAAAAGTAATAATAATGTATTTACTATCTGTTTCAGATGGACGATGTTAAATAATGAATCTACGAGTAAGGTATGTAGCTAAGAATAAAAATGTTAACTAAGACAAGTCATTGCTTGGAATTGACGTTGTTAAAAATTTAATTTACCCGAGAGCGATATGTTTAAAACAATCAATTAGGTTTGCCTTTTTGGTTAACGTCAATAATCGAGATGACTTTTACTAGCAGAAGCCTACGTTTTATTTCCATACGCGTAAAATTCGATTGTGATTCGATAGTTAATCGATAAGAAATATCGAATGAAAACAATCGAATGAAGCAATCGAATGATACGCGTGCGAGGTAGTACTTTTTTAAAACACCCTCCCAGTGGCCTTGAACTTTGAACTTTCCCTCATTACGTCACAAAACCGCCTACGTCACTGGCTGAGGCTCAGATGACGTATTTAATGACTCAGCGCATCCGGTCACGTGACCGGATGACGTCACTTCCGGTCTAGCAGCCTCAAATGCACACTACTTCATCGTATCTTTAAAACTACAGCCCGGTGAGTATAGGGAAATTATAGGAGTAAACGGGGCACCAGTGATACCTACCAATACATTGAAGGGAACAGAACTCCCTCAACAACTTTAAACATTTTGATGGAGGGGCCCAAACAACAATTACCATAGACAGGATTAAAATATGAAGACATGATGATCCGACCACACTGCGAAGATTTTCATCGGCCAATGAGAGCGAAAAACCGTTGATTGGTTCCTTACTCTAACTTTGGCGCTTTCCTAACTTAAGAGGGCGCTCCAGTCAAGAAACTTTTCGCGTTTGTACCTGCTTCGCCCATAAGGCCAATGTTAACTTTCAAATTTAACTTTCCGTCCCACCGCACGGAAACGCACGGAAACGGGTTATCCGAAATCGATTATTTATGGTTCGTTTAAAGAGCAAAGATATACCTAGCGATTTCAGTAAGCAGAACTTCGATATCGCAAATAATAATCGATAAATAAAATTCAAAAATATTCAATATTTAAAATTTTTATGCGCGAACTAGTTATGATAACGAAATTCTGCTTACTGAAATCGCTAGGTATATTTTTGATCTTTAAAATTAACCATAAATAATCGATTTTGGATAACCTGTTGAGGAGGGACGGGCTTTGAATGTTAACATTGGTCTTATGGGCAAAGCAGGTAGTCGCAGAGGACTGGAGCCACCTCTTAAAGCCACATGATCAAATCAAATGCTCATCCCCGTCAGGTAACCAACATTAAAATCTAATTAGGATGCCTTAACGGAGCTTTATAATTCTTTTAGAATGTTGATACATGTAACAATTACTAAGAACTAGCTGCCATCGTACCCGTTTTCACCCGGGAATACAACAGTTATGTGTGCTGCATTCTGTAGGTAGCCCGTGGAACTACTACGAATCGAGATAAGCTGTTTGTTTTTTCATCAGCTCAAACAAAAATGAATATCCATAAGGAATACATGGGAACTTGGAACTCCCGTGGGGCAAAGCCCGATCGGATTTTCAAAACTAAAATAGGCCTATGTGTTTATTTAGTATACAAGGAAAATTCCTGTAAATTTTCATGCCAATCGGTTCAGTGGTTTTTGGGTGATTGAGGGACAAAAAGCAGACAGACAGACACACACCATCCCACTTTTATAAATTAGTAAGGATATTTTGGTATGCTATCTGCTCTACGACAGGTTATTGTCAAGATAACGCCTTCGAATTTATCATCATGTTATTAAAAAAACGAGTTCGCACGCAGAACGCTGACGTTAGGGAAGTGAATTTCCCCAATAAAAACTTTAAAAAAATCAAATAACAAGTTTAAACAAAGATTTGTGTCATTTATAGCAAAATGGAAAATATTCAGTTTTTTGGCTGTTCTGATGCACCTGGTTCTATTTAAATGCAGTATTAAGATGATTACGATGCTCGTCAAAACGTTCGTTAAGATTGCCACACGTATTAACATTCAGAAAATGTTCAGGGTTTCCCCCCCTGGCTTTTAATGTTACTATGTTTACTTATTTAAACATAGGTGAACATCGAAACATAGGTAATCAAAGGCATATACTTTTTCTCTTTGTCGGTTTGGTGTGAATTTTGAACTCAAGGAGAAAACTAATTTTCTTTGGAAATATCTTTAAGATTTGAAGTTTATGATCAACAAAGATCTGTCTCATATTTGATGATTGCTCTAAAAGTTCTACCAATGACTACATATACAATTGTATAATATACAATTATGTAGTCATTGGTTCTACGTTATTATTAGACCAACCATTAGCGATCTGTTGAGATGTATCCCGCAAACACAATTTTCACTAATGTCAATGTTTCTTGCTTAGCAAAATTACTCCAAGTTTATAATAAACCGCATCAGAGAAGTTTTAAGGATCCAAATTACAACCTCAAAACTAACTTATTACGGGCTACAATCTCTATGATTTTAGAACTCGTAAAACTAATCAAGTAAGTGAGCTAGTTTGTTATGAAAGAAGTTTCAGTTCTTAATGAAAACCAACCTAACCACACCGGTTTATATAATAATTATCAAGGTTTTAAAATCATTATTACTAAATTCAGCTTAACTCTACTCGAAAAAGTTGAACACGATCGAAAAAAATTGATTGATGAATTTTGTTTGTAAACAAAAATAAATTACAATAGATGAAGAGTATAAATATTTACAATGATAAGTAAAAGCTTTATTATTCCTGTGATCAGACAATTGAAACACGATTTTATATTCGCCCCACGACTCTGCAAAGTAGATTTACACTTATGTTGCACTTACATACAAGACAGTAAATAAACACAACAGATGACACAAGCCTTCTACCATCTTTTGTGTACTTACCGTCTTGTATGACAGAAAAGTATAAATTGTAGCATTGTGAGACGTAGTTTATTTTATTATGTTTGTAACGTATTGAATCTATTGTAAATGGCTCTATACCGTTGAAAAATACCCCCGTCGTAACAAACCTGCGTACTCAGCGAATTTCCAATGCATATTATATGTCTTAATACCACATAAAGCCGCATACCAAGTTTCATAAAAATATATTCATATATAAGCGATTTTAATTATTCTCCATAAGAATAACATTGGTAATGAGTACGTAGGTTTGCTGAAACAAGGAACACAAACAATTGGTTTTATGCAAATATAAATAGAATTTAACTAGGCGAAGCCACATACCAAGTTTCATCAATATTCAATCATAAATAAGCACTATATAACATTCTAATTCTTCTCCATAAGAATAACATGGGGGCTGAGAAAGCAGGTTCGCTGCAACAAGGAAAAAATGGGTTTTTATATAATTATCAATATAACTCAACCAAGTAAAGCTACATACCAAGTTTTATTAATTTATGTTCATTATTATGGGAGTCATTACATTTTACTTATACTCCATAAGAATAACATGGGGGCTGAGTACGCAGGTTTGCTGCTACGGGAATAATCAACAAAAAATCAACTTTTTGTGCAAATATCAATATACCAGTACTACGTGAAGCCACATACCAAGTTCCATCAACATACATTCATAAATAATCGAGATATCAAATTTTATTTATTCTCCATAAGGATAACATTGGATAACGTACTGTGTTTAGCACTTTGAATATCTCTGCAACGGTTGGGCGTAGAATCACAATTTAAACACCAAAATGATTGTTTTGTGGAACTGAACTGATTGGTAAAAGTTCTCTGTTTATTTCATGTGAAGTTTACATTAAAATAAACAGAGGAAAAGCCAAAAACCTTTTTCCCATAAGATTAACATGGGAGATTTTATGAGTAGGTTTTTTGGATTTTCTCCGCAACCACTTAACCTAGGTTAATAATTCAAAATACTATATTATTTGTTTTTGTAAGCTCTATAACATGGTCAAAACCAAAATTAAGTTTTTTAAAAACTTTAGGGTGAAAAATGCAAAAAACTGATTTTTGGAAAATTTAAAACCCCCATAAACCCCTCTTCCCATGATCCGATTTTTCTGGTTTTCGAACTTAAAGTCATGAATGTCATTTTACATATTTGAGCCAAATGTCATCAAAATTGGCCTTTTTTTACTCAAGTTATCGTGTTAACGGATATATAAATTTGAACGAATAGTGTTTTTGGCATCTGGGGACCTCAAAACAAAAAGTTATCATGGTCTCGGACTTAAGTCTTACTATGAGACCTACGGTAATAGCTTCTTCCCTATAGGGGAAATTCGCTAAAAGACGATACATACACCTAGAGTACAACTAAACTAGATTCGATCGGTTGGTGGAATAAGTATTTGCCATCTTTTCGAAAAACATTGTCCGTCTTATATGTTATGCTGTTTTAACGGGTTTCATTGCATTTTAATCTATATTTTAAAATTGTACTTACACTTCAATACTTTATTAGATAATCACCAAAAAGAAAATGATACTGAATATTTAACTTTATGTTTACCAGTGTGCGAAGACTTATAAATAACAATATAATACACAGTTAACATTCGTAATACTATGTATACAAATTGTATAAATCCGAAGTAAACTTACGATTTTTGATGTTCTAATTGTATCATACCTAAAAAAATACAAATTATGAAGTATATTTGACAATACATAATACAACTGATATAAAGTAAATATTTAGCAGAACAATACTGACATTAATAATGTAATAATGTTGGTTATAAATGTTATGTCACATCAATCAATGTCAGAAAGTTATTAAAGCTTAGTAGTTCACTCAGTGGTTCTAATACTAATTGGTGTGACTGATATAAATCGATTGGCTCGGACAACATTTTGAAAGCTTAAAATACCTCACTAATACGGCAAGAGCGAGTAGGAACTCTTGTTGAGTTTAACGCTTGTTAATTATTGTAAGAGCGATGTAAAACAGATTGCCTTTAAACTTAAGGGATTTAAGAGTTCTCTTGTTGTTTTAATATGTGAATTAAACTGGGCCAAGAACGCTTCTATAGTATAGTATAGTATAGTATAGTATAGTATAGTATAGTTACATTACCGTTGAAGAGAGCTTAGAACAAAATTCAACCAATGCTCGTTAGCTAAAAGATAAAGGAATAATGGGGATGGCAATGTTGTGCATTGTAAGCTTAGGAGGATGTACCATCAGGATCAAAAATCAGTACGGGAGTATTAGGAGTGATAAAACTACATCAAGATATGAAAAACAGCCTTTTCCAATGTAAAATCCCCATAAGACAACGTACTGTGTTTACTCAATTTTAATTTTTTTTAATAACTCGCTAAATATTAGTGCTATAATGATGAGGGAGGGCTTAAAATTGTTCGCCTTTTTACGTTCTATAACCTATTATCCATTAATCTTATATTTAGGGCTTATCTGACCCTTTTTGGACCCAAAAACTCAAATTTCAAAATTTCAAATCTCCGAAAAAGGGAGTTAGAGTTTTCCGATTGTTTTGCCCAACTAACTTGTTCAACTGATTGCAAAAAGGAATGTCCCTACCAAATTTGAAGTAAATCGGACAAAAAATGCGACCGCCAGAGTGAAAACACACACACACACACACACACACACACACACACACACACACACACACACACACACACACACACACATATGTATAATTTTGAACGACCCCCCGAAACTTGTTCAGGGATCACGTTAGGAACTTCTCTGGTGGTCCCGGGCTTAAGTTTCACCGTGTGGGTCATGCTAATAGTTCACTTTCCATAGGAAATTTCCTAATAAGGAGATTTTTGTGAGCGGCGAAACTAATATGTCTTAAGTCAAGAGTTATGTGTAATTTGAAAGCTCTTAATGTCTTGATATACCTTTTGGGGTTTTAAAACATCCACCTCCAGGACTTCACGCTCTGGAATTTCAAAGTCCCAATATTCAGCTTAAATGAAAAATTACATGAAAATTTATTTATTTTAACAGGCAAAGTTAAAACCACATGGCCCTTGCAGAAGAATAGAAATCCGTTTAGTTGGAAATTAACAGCACGTGTTAATACAAGTACCTGGGGGCCGAACTTTGCTCGGGAGAAGGCCAGCCAGTTTGTTTAGATGACTTGGAGTAATATTTCACCACTTCCCCCTACTGATAATCAGATTTGTATAACTCATTTGCCTCTTTTCTACATTTTTAAGGTCACTCCAGTTGTTATTTATAACTCAATGTCCCTTTGATTTATTTTAATACTCTATTTATGTAATATTCACTCAAATCTTTTATTCTCTGCTCTCAGGAAACCACATGTTAATAATCATATACAACATGAGTATTAACTTTGACCCTGGTTGATTACGAACAGCTGTTACAGTTATTTTGTTTTGATTTGAAACTCCATAAGCCCAATGTTAATTTTTTTTACTTTTCGTTTCATTTTTTTTACATTATTTAATTTTTCCTGGGGATGAGGCCTGTCTAGAACTTATTTTCTTGGACAATGTCCATTTAGTAATCTTCTTCGAAACACTCGCCATCACTTAATAAGAAAAACCATTGCAGACCAGTTCAGACTTAAAGGCAGTTACGAGGTTTTCGAGGAAGTTACTGCGACAGAGGTTAACGGCTCCATAAGAAGAAGTGACATTATTGTCATTGACAGGAAGAAGAGCCGAGGATACATCATAGATCCCACTGTGAGATTTGAAACACATCAATGTCAACCAGATGAAGTGAATTTGGAAAAAGTAAAAATCTATGAAAACACAATCCCTTATTATAAGGAAAAATATAAGATAAAAGAATTTGAAGTATTCGGAATTTTAATTGGTGCAAGAGGGACCATACCAGTGTTTGTCCAGGAGTTTTGGAGAAAATTCAACCTGGACTGTAAAATACTAAATAGTATAGCATTATTAGCTATCAAACACTCCGTTCAGATTTTAAAAAACCATTTATATAATAACAAACATTAAGTCAAAATTTTTGTAATAGTATTCTTTGTCAATTAGGCATTTTACGTTGTGTAAAAAGATGTTAATTTTGTTTGAATAAATTATCTATATATTCAAACATTTGAAGGAAATCGTTGGAGCTGTTTTTGAGATCCGTGTCGCAAGCAAGCAAGCAATGAAGCAAGCAAACCTTACTCATATTAGAGTATACGATAACAAAACGCAGTAAATAAGCAAGACCAGCTATTTTAAGGTAATTTGTGGAATGACATCACAATAGAATCGCAAATGAGTGGGGAAATCCCAAGAGGGAAGGGGGGATATTTTCTTGAATTTGAGCAACTGAATACGCTTATTTTATTTTATGCTTTTTAAAAATATTCACGTAAATATTTCAAAACTCACTTAAATTTATAAATGTAATATTCCGCTAAAGCACAAGTATAAATTACAAAGCTGTTATGTTGCAAATCGTCACAATCATAGAAGTAGACACGGCCTGGAAGGAGAGGATGCTACAATACCAAAGGCCCGTCCCTTGTTACTAGTTTACCATATCCTTTACCCCTGTGACCCTTGTGCTGGTTGATTACCTCGGGTGAAAGTGGAAATAGTTGTGGCTGACCAGTTGGAATATATTTATTTCCGACCATAGCGATCTGTTTTAAAAAATATATAAAAATAGTGTCATTGTTCATTTGATATTTGAACTAAGTAATGTTGGGGTATTGTAATAGTATCATGTTGTGTAGCATTGACCATACAAATTATAAATACTTTTTTTAATAATTACAAATAATTTGAAATATATTAAAGTTATAGAAAAAAACAATCCAAATTTCATAACAGTGCACATCAGTAAAGTAGTGGCCTACGACAAATACTCGCAAAATTCATCTCCGTCTACAAACCAGAAAGCCCTCACTGTTTCTTTAAAACAAAAAAAATTGAAATTTGAGGGGTTTGGACCGCTTCCCCTTAAAGTGTTTGTGTGATCTCATAACAAAATGCTATTAGCGTTGAAACAAAAATAAAACAATAACAAAAAACCTGAATCTGGGCTAAAACATTATGTGGGCTTTACTGATGTTTTAGCTTTTCAGTGTTTTTTCCAGCTTGCCTGGATTGTACCACTAAATTTGTTATGTTCTAGGCATACTTTCTACCTGAAGACGGGATCAGACTCCAGATCCCAAAACGTCGTGAAACTTTGTTTTTACTAATAAGTGATGGGAAATGTCCGCAAAAATTCTTTGTATAACATATTAGAGTGTTTTGTTCTTCGATTCTCGCCAGGAGGTCCACTCTGAGAAGACTTTTTTGTCCGTTCTCTCTCACTCTTTCGAGATTTAAAGTAAATTGAGTGTGGAAGTCTCTCATTGGTGTTTCTACCTGTGTATTTCCTAGGCCGTAATTTCGCGTGATTTGCGCATGTCCTGACAGTGTAATAGTGTTGAACATGTACACGAAATGTTGAAAGATGTGATAGGTCTTCGGAATATTAAAAATACGATTGTAACTAGTTGAACAGAATAAAAACTTTAAAGGAAACTGATAGTTTTAATTGTATTATTACCAGAAATTAACGCAGTAAGTAAAATACGAAATAGGGTATATTTAAAATAAGTCAGAGTAATTATTATCCTTATATATAATTCTGTCAGCGAGATTTTTAAGTCAAAATTGTGGGAGTTTGGCAAAACGCAGGATTATGGAGACGGCTTAAATTTAAGGTCTTTATCCCAGGGACTCGGGAAAAATAGCAGTAGTTCCAAAATGTTATCAGCAAACGAGAAATAACGTAAAACATCCCCCATAAGAAAAGCATAGGAAATTAAAAACTTCTGCTTTGTTTACACTAAAACATGCGATTAAGAATCTATTTCATTTACGAATTGACATGTGTTCAAATAAGATTAGGCAGAGTACTGGAGTAAGGTTAGGGGCTATGGCACCTTCAAGCCACTAGTATATAATTAATTCTGTAAGCGACATTTTTAAGTCAAAATTGTGGGAGTTTGGCAAGTCGCAGAATGATGGGAGACGTCTTAAATTAAAGGTCTTGATCCCAGGGACTCGGGAAAAATAGCGGTATCTCTACAAAGTTATCAGCAAACGAGAAATAACGTAACACATCCCCCATAAGAAAAGCATGGGGTTTGAAAAACGTCTGTTTTGTTTTCAATAAAACATATGATTAAGTGTCTACTTTGCTTACTAACTGACATCGTGATCCTAATTAATTATATTGTTTTAAGGCTGAGTATTGGAGCAAGTTTAGGGGCTATGGTCTATTCAAGCCACTAGTTATTATATATTCTAGGTAGACAACTTGAGCAAATTTTATTTAATAAACAAAATCTAATTAATATGTTTGTATCGCACTTACTTAGAGAAATAATTAAAATTTGAGAAGTAAGATATTTTATCTATTTAATGACAAAATCTTACAAAACATTGGCTCAGGATCCATGTATGTTGCAGCGGCGGGGATTTTTAATTTTAAAAGCATTTATAAGTGGGAGTAAGGTAAGGGGAGAGGGTATTTGCCAAATAAGAGGATAAAGAGATAGAAAAAGGGGGAAGCAAAGAAAGAGGTAGGGAAATAAAATAAGAGATAAAGAAGGAGTAGACAGATAGTCAGACTGGCAGGCAGACTGTACATCAATTGTCACCCGGACATCCTTGTTAGTGTGCAATCTTGAACATAACTGTTTCCAGCCAAAGCTGAGATCTCGGTCGTTGTAGATATGTTGGTGGTAGATTTGTAAATTAGGAAAACCCAAGCAAAGCCGCTAGACATGTCTTCCACGAGGGAGCTTTACGCAGGCAACAGAAGTAAAAGAAATATATATATTTTTACATTTTAACATAATATATACATTTTAGCGAATTTCCCCTATAGGGAAGAAGCTATTACCGTAGGTCTCATGGTAAGACTTAAGCCCGAGACCATGATAACTTTTCATTTTGAGGTCCCCAGATGCCAAAAACACCATTCGTTCAAATTATATATATATATATATGTCCGTAAGCACAATAACTGTCGTAAAAAAGGTCCGATCTTAATGAAATTTGGTACAAATATATAAAGCACCATTTATTTGAACGAGTTCGAAAACCAGACGAATCGCACCATCCAAAGGGGGGTTTTTGGGGGGTTTAGTACCCCAAAAATGGTTTTTTTGGGGTTTCAACATGTAATTTTTATTTAAATCAAATTTTAATTTTTACCATTTAATTCAGCATAAAAAACAAACAATTTGGTATTTTTATCATTGCTCTACATCAATTCGTTCCTGAGATATTGAAAGTGCTAAACACAGTACGTTGTCTAATGTTATTATGGAGAAAAAGAAAAATTGTATATCTCGCTTATTTATGAACATAAACTGACAAAATTTGGTATATGACTTCACCTGGTTGGGGTTTATCGTTGTTTGCACAAAATACAAAATTTTCACGTATGGTTCCCGTAGCAGCAAACCTAGGTAATCGGTCCCCATGTTATTCTTACGGAGAATAATTAAAATATTATATATCGCTTACTTATGAATGTATATGAATGAAACTTCGTATGTGACTTTACTTAGATGAGTTCTAATGATATTTGCATAAAAACCCATTATTTTGTGTTCCTTGTTGCAGCAAACCTGCGTACTCATCCCCAGTGTTCTTATGGAGAATAATTAACATTTGTAATATCGCTTATTTGTGAATATATTTCTTATGAATCCTGTTAAGTGTTAATGTTTTATGTTATATATTCATTGGAAATTCGCTGAGTATGCAGGTTTGCTGTGACGGGGGTATTTGAATTTTTTACATATAATTTTTGAAATTGTCAAATGTTAGTTTTTACCATTGTATTCAGCTTAAAAAACACACAATTTGGTATGTTGATCATTCCTCTACGTCAATTGTTTCCCGAGATATTGAAAGTGCTAAACACAGTACGTTGTCTAATGTTATTCTTATGGAGGAAAAGAAAAATTTTATATCTCGCCTATTTATGAACGTATACTGACGAAACTTGGTATATGGCTTCATCTGGTTGTGTTCTAATGATATATTTTTCAAAATAATAATTTTTTGCCAAAGGCTCCCGTAGCAGCAAACCTGCATACTCAGCCCCATGTTATTCTTATGGATAATAACTAAATGCTATGTCTCCCTTAATTATAAACATAAATGAATAAAAACTGGTATATGACTTCACCTAGTTGAGTTTTATTGATATTAGCATAAAAACCTATTTTTTGCGTTCCTTGATGTAGCAAACCTGCATACTCAGCAACAATGTTATTCTTATGGAGAATAGTTAAAATTGTATATATCGTTTATATGTGAATACATTTTTATGAAACTTGGTAAGTGGCTTTATGAAGTATTAAGACATTTATATCTCCATTAGAAATTCGCTGAGTATGCAGGTTTGCTGCTACGGGGGTATTTACTTAAAACACAGTTTTAAGTTTCAAACGTTGCTTTCCAGTAATCACATCGTTTATATCCGTACTCAGAGCTCCACCCTTTAGGGATTTAATGATATTTTTTGGAAGAAATATTATCAATTTAATCGTATATTTAACATATGTTGAAATAGCAAGAACTTTATCCCATATCAAATTAAATTATTTCTGGAATGACATCGTAATATGCAAAATAAGTAGGTTATAAGATGCGTTATAAATTACAAATCATGAGAAGCAAATTTCCTTGAACTTGAGCAGTAGACCTTACTTGTGTTTATATATCAACCGATACAAACCCGTGTCTGATTACAATACACATTGATCACTTTTAATCCGATGAACCAAAGCACCCAAGTGAAGAACGACAATATTTCCAAATAAATATATAAATTTATTTCAAACTAAACGTTGTACTCAATCGTGGTTTTAAGGAAACAGTGATGATTCAGTGAGGGCTTTCTGGTTTGTAGATGGGGATGAATTTTGCGAGCATTTGTCATAGGCCACTATCAGTCAACTGATGGTCTTAAGCACTGTTATGACATTTGGATTTTTTTTATAACTAGAAATAAAGATAAAAAAAAACACTAATATAATAAAAAATAAATAAAAAAAACGTATGTGAAACTATTCATTTTCCAAAGTGTCCGCTAAGATTGATGGATGCCTTCTCTCAACCAACTTCCCGCTTCACCAACCCTAAGGTGCAAACTCAAACAAAACCTTCCAAACCCCATGCATAAAATAACCTGAGTTTGTCAAATCTGTTTGCAGATTGGTCCCGTTATAACTTAAAGGATGTTATGCATTTAGTTTAAGATGAATTTGATTGACTTTGGTGTTTGAAGTGTGGTGGGGGTGAAAGTAGCTCTTCTGTTTTGTTTTTTTTTGTTGTAATTTACTAGCTGGTGCAGTAACTGATTTTACCGGGGAAATAACATAGTTGTGTAATCTTCCTTCTGTGGTTAACTTTTTAAACTGTTACTAGTAAACCTGTCGCGGCTTCGCTCGCGATCATCATTTATAAATATTGTGTTACCGTTCCAAAGCCAACTGTGTTGCAAAAGCCTGCTGATTAACTGTGTTTACTCTATCCAGCTGATTGCTTAAAAATTTTATAATTATTTCCCTATGTTAAGCTTATGGGGGAAAACTCAAATTTAAGAGGCCCCAGGGCCTCACTCAGAAATTATTTATCTATAAAGAAGGTTTCCTGCGCAAATTCACGTTAAGCTCTTTCCAATGTCACCAAAAACATTAAAATCGGTTCAGTAGTTTAAGAGGAGTGATTGTCACAAAAAACCTGCTCGCCTATTAAATAAGTATAGATAGATTAATAATAAACATATGTTTAAGTTATCTTCGATGTTCCAAAATTGGGTTTCCATAAAATAATATTTGAACTTGAATTGGATTCAAAACGCTTTAAATTTACTATTTTAAACTGAAAGATTTGGCGAGCTGAATTTTTTTCTCCCAAGTACATCGGAAAGCTAGAGAACAGGTCATAAGGGAATAAAGACGTCGATTTTGAAATATTAATTAAATAGGTATTATCTTTTAAAACGGCATTGGAATTATTACCTTCGTTCAAATATTCTTATGAATATATGAACCTCTTCAATCCGTGCCTCGAACGGTTAGCGTCTTTGATTTCGATACGAAGGGTCACCGGTTTGATTCTTCAGGGCTCATTTGACCTTGAGCCATTTATACCGAAGCGCTCCTAGTGCAAATGAAACCAATAAACAAGACATGTTAAGTTGTTTTAAAATATAAGTGATGAACAGCACATGAATTTCCCTAGATATTATTTTCAGACTTTACACCCTTCATTCATTCAGTACGATTAATTTACCCGTTAAATAATAAAATATACGATAAGAACTTCAAAGGGCGTCAGTCAGCAATTATCGAGGGCAGTGTTAGGTCGGGGGAGGTTCAGGGAGGGTGCGAGGGACAAACGTCATTACTTATTCACGCCACCGGAACTTCCAGTGTACCTCTGCTGTCTAACTGGCCTATGTGCGAACACAAAGCATTGTTTGCATTTCATATACTTCCTTTAGTTTACGCGGGCGAGGCTGCGACTAGGAGCTGTCTTGAAGACAAACCATGCGTGTATGATCAGTGGCGGAAACGCATGCATAACCGAATAAGTAGGGATACCTCACGTTATTTTATTTGTTTGCCTCCAAAGTTTAGAAGAAAATAACGCTGAATGACCCTGCTACTTCACCGTGGCCTCGTTGTGCGAGTTACTGTTTAAATTTGTTTGGTATTTAAGGACATAAATATCGCCTTAAGATCTAACAGCATCCTTAAATAACTATATTACAAAATAAACATTGAATTAATTTGATCTAGATAAGTAGTTGTGTCGTATAAGGTCCAAAATGTAATTCATTTCGATCGGTATGGGCACATAAATAATCTACTGTTTACCTTTAAAAACATCAAAATGATTATATTTGTTTGCAAACCAACCAAAAAACAAGGGTACCTGTCATTATACTTTAGACACCTTTTAGAACTTCAACCGTACCCGTAACTTAAAAGAGAAGAAGAAGAAGTTAGAGCGGTATCCGTAAACACTTAAATCCGGACAGATTAGAGTCAAACAAAACAAGCTAAATACATCGAGTTCTCATCAGGCGTGAAGAAGTGAATCTGTTAAATACAGCGAGGAGAACAATAAGCAAATGTGTTAACACTAGGGTACGTGTACACCGGAGCCGGGATACAAGCATACTCGCATTAAGGCATACAAGACGGTTTATTTCAGCCATTCAGAAGCTCGGAACTAGGATGGTAGCCGGGATAGAAGCAGTGAGCAAGGGTCAGATCTAGGATCAGATCCAGGATTGTTTCTAGATGTAAACAAAGGAGGTTGCTATGACCATTCGCCATCTGATTAAACAAAAAACGAATCATGTGTTTAGAACCATCTAGACTTAAATACTCTTTTCTATTTACATTGAAGTATTTACTGAATAATGGATTTACAAACACACTTACAGCCTACATTAATGAAATGTTGCAAAGACAAAGTTTTAACTGATTATTGTACTTTGATCGAGAATAGTACAACAACTTAAATAGAGCCTAGTTTATGTATACGTTTTGTAATTATAATTTAATGTGTTATGTAAATTGGGGAATGACTTGCGACGGAAGTAAAGTTTGTGTGGAAATAATATAAATGTTATTAATCGTATAGCTGTAAATATTTGTTGTTATTTTACTTTATTTCTTAAATAAATGCCTATTTGAAGGTCATAACCTAAGTTACCGTTTAAAACGTGATATTCTTTGGAGTTAAACATATTTTTCTATGTGAAAACTGCGTATAGGTCATTAGGCCTTTATCAGGCCAATACATTTTATATAATCTCATTATTATGTTATAAATTTATTTTATGGTGAATAGCCTACTCATAAACCAAGGATAAAATGTAGGTAAAAACCGCACAACCAATCTTACCAGAAATCATAACTTACTGTTGACGCCGATTACGGGGGTGTTGGAGGGGGTTATTGTTTAGGCCCTCTCCCTCGACCATTCAGTCGTCCGTCTAACTAAAACCTAGTGACATCTTGGAGGCTCACGATTAGATTCATTTCAGACTAGATTCATTTAATTAAGATTCGGTTAATTTATTTAGTCCAGTTTTAGATATTGTTTCACCTTTTGATTTGCCTACTGACAGTAAATTCAGTGATCTACAACAAGTGTTTCAATTACAGAACCACATTTGCGTAAAAAGTACGGTACGTAGTTGCGCTGCCACACTTACTTTTCATGTTGATCAAAAGATAATTTGTATCAGTTGTTAAAATATTTCTATTGAAAATAGCTCGTCTTCATTACAAGATTCGACTCTTTTTCATATATTAAAAAAGTTTCTAAATAGAAAGATTACGATACATTTAACAACGTTTACAATTAATGCAAAAAGAGCTGCTTCCCGCAATATTTTGCTCATATGATCTTTGTAACAGCTGTTTATTGAATCAAGAAAATCACATGTCATAAACAAAATAAAACTCTCCTCCATCTGAATAACATGGGAACGTGGAAGTCCCTTGGGGCAGAGCCCTGGGGCCTAAATCGAAATTATTCCTCGACAATAACTTAAAACTTGAAATTATCTTTTAAATAAAAAAAGAATCATCAAAATCGGTTAAGAATTAACTTCAGGAAGTGGGTGAACAAAAAGCAGGAATTTCTTTAAATATGTAGATACTTAGTTCAAAACATGATTTTAAAAAAACAATGAGATTACTTATTTTGTATTTTATTTGAAACAAATATTTCCAAACAGCTGTCTAAAATTATACCAGGTGATTATACTGATTATCGGTTGCTATCCCCGCTTGTATACCGGCATAGATCTAGGATCAGATCTAGGGTCAGATCCAGGATCAAAGCTTCCATTCCGGGTCCAATCCCGGCTCCGGTGTGCCCGTACCCTAACATAAAATGAGTTAGTTACAGTGCGCTCTAACATAAAAACAGCAGCTGTGAACAAACATTTTACTGGAAACGTCTACCGAAATCTAAAACATTATGTCTTTGTATTATAACGTTTTACTTCAAAATAGTTAGGATGTTTTCCAGTTCACTTGATATTTTGAACTACATTTAGTAATTTGAAAGGCTGATTCGAGAATATATTTGTAAATCAACCACAGACAGCAATGGATTCCAGCAAAAATATGAAAGTTGTATTAAAAAAAAATATTTTCCTTGAGTCACAAATTCCTTAACGATTTAAATTCTTTACTCTTAAAAGTCTTTAAATGTAGTATATGATGTAGTATATGATGTAGTATATGATGTAGTATATGATGTAGTATATGATGTAGTATATGATGTAGTATATGATGTAGTATATGATGTAGTATATGATGTAGTATATGATGTAGTATATGATGTAGTATATGATGTAGTATATGATGTAGTATATGATGTAGTATATGATGTAGTATATGATGTAGTATATGATGTAGTATATGATGTAGTATATGATGTAGTATATGATGTAGTATATGATGTAGTATATGATGTAGTATATGATGTAGTATATGATGTAGTATATGATGTAGTATATGATGTTCATGAAAACTTTTATTGTTTTTTCTTCAATGGAAAACTGCTGTACATAAATTGCAGATTGCATTATTTTAAAGTCTGTGGTTAGTGCGATTGCCATGGTCACGTAGGGTACAGAGAGAAAATGGAGGTCACAAAATAGGCTTCATTTAGAAATTAGCTTGTTCTTGCGCACTCTGGATAAACTCTTTGAGTCAAACTGACTCAAGGCAATACACATTCCTAGACATTCTCAAGGTCCTGAGTGCTGCTCGTTTCCGCAAAAGAGTAATGATGGTACTGTCGATGCCGTCCAAGGTCGTTCAGATGATGCATAATCTCACCAACCAACTAAAAAAGTTGCCAACCTTACAGAAGACAATGAGTGTACAGTTTTGTTTTTTTATTATTATTTTTTCCGCTGGACAGCTAGATTACATTCCTTGTTTTCAACGCTTCTCATTGATAATTTTAATTAATTCTGTAATAAATATCGTTTGGGATTTAATAAAACTACACATTATTTCTTATAATTTCAACGCACAACGCAAATAGCTTTAAATCTATATATTTCAAAAAATTCCTGCTTTTTATTCACTCACTTCCTAAAGTTACTTAACCGATTTTGATGATTCTTTTTGATTTAAAAGATAATTTCAAGTTCTAAGTCACTGTAAAGCTAAATATTTTATTTACTTATTTATTTTGGTTGCATTCCTAGCTTTAAAGTCGCATCAGTATGTTTTTTCCTAGTTAAAAAACAGCTGTTATAAAGATTATATCCTCAAAATACTGCGGGGGAGAAGCTTTTATCAATATAAAACAGAGAAAATAAAAATTCGTCTTTTGTTTACAAAGTATCCTGGTATCCCTGATTTATTATTTAAAAAATAAATGGTTCATATTAAACTAATGATAACAATAAAAAATTGTGTGTATGGTTTAAAAATTAAAATTTGAGCAAAGGATGCTCGTTTAAGAATGTTTAAAGCATTTTGAAAATTGATTAATGAGTACAATAAAAAATCATGGTATAATACACGATATATATTTTTCCTGCAACACTGTAAATAGGACTATTAATCAGGTAACAATACAGCTGTTTTTAGACTTCGTACGAGGTCTTTCCCTATTCAGAACGTTGTCTTTTATTACTCGCCAAATTACAGAATAATCTGCTATGTCATATGAGTTTTGTGATTTAATAATAAATACAGCTGTTCATATTTTGGTTTGTTTATTTGTATTATCTTTTTCTAATACATGAAAATGATAAATCTAAATTGTTTGTACAGTAGTTTGTTTTCAAATTTCTTTTGTTGTGTGCTATTTTAAATTTTGTAGTCACCAGAACAAATTAACAAAAACACCAGAACAAATTAACATAAACAGAAACCTATTCCACATAAAATAAGACAAATATAAAATATTGGGCTCTATATGTTTTGTACTATTAAGAGAAATAAGGGAGGCTACCAATGAAGTTGAATTGCTAGAGAAATTGCACAGCAAGTAGTTTATAATTTTTTCGAAAAGAAAAGTCGTTACAAGAACTACGAAGAAGACGATGGTTATACGTATTGTGGTCTTCTTCAGAGCGGTGTAAATAACTGAGAACTCTTGCCCGAAAAGCCAGGTGAGGGACAGTAGGCGAATCACCAGACAACAAAACAGAGCTGTGGCGAAGACCGACGATACATTGTGGTACTTGATTATTTTACTAAATACGAAAGTGGTTTCAACAGTATTAATTTTAAAGTCACTGATGTACCGAGCTGATTCTATAACATGCACGATAAAAAACACAATACTCCCGGTTCCAAGACATATGAGGAGTACCTGGTACGCGTTCTCGATGCTCGATAAGTACTGGACAAATCCGTGGCGGTTTATGTCGAGAACATCTTTAACGAATAACAGGAGGATAAACATCGAAAAGCTGGCAGTCCAGAGAATTTCCAACACTTCAAGCTGGACCGACTCGCTCAGTGCCCTCGTGAGGACGACTCCGTACGGCAGTTGTTCCGCGATGAGCAACACGTGAGTGAACGAGTTTCTGTTGACATTGTACAACGTGAACTCGACAAAGAGAACTCGCGTAAGCTGGTCGATCCAGTGGTTGTTTATCAGCTGGAACATAACAAGTCTTGTGTGACTTCTCTCTAAACTCAGTTTTGCAACGTAGCCCCCGGACGGGTACAAAGTGCCGGTCAGACTCGTAGAGCTGCGATACGACAGCGAGCTGTTGTCGGAGTGATCCCAAGCGGTTGGCTCGTGTTTCTCCGGTTTCCAAGATGAAGTTGTCCACATATCGTCGTAATCCTGCGTGTCTTCTAAGTCTGGCCTCCACGAGGGTATGCACACTAAAGAACCGTTCTCAAACACCGAAGGAAAATGACAAGCGTTCCCGTTAACTCGGACTTGCCTCAAGATCGGAGCCCCTAAAAGAGTGAAAATACAATCTCGAGTCAACAACCCGGGTACAGTGTTATCCTGCGGATGATATAGGTCGATTCCGTTATACCATATCGAATTGTAGACAGTTTTTGAGTTGCCGAATATATATTGTAGATAGTCTTCCAACTGTGACCTGTTCGATATGTCTGCGTAATTCTCCACATTCGTATTAGCACCACTCGCGATCATCGCTCTAGCATGAACATTGGAATAAATCGCTTTAGTACTCCAATAAATATCGCACACTTTTTTGATCACGACGATAAAGATTATTACTATTATGAATTCTAGCATTTTAAATAGCAATTCCTTTTGTTCATTTTCCTTCTTAAAAATGACGATCTTTGCATCTCTAAGAGGTTGGTACTTCGAGTCCTTTCTTTTGTCAATCAGTGAACAATAAAACGTGTAATTCTCTTGCACCTCTTGCGAAGTATCGTCTACGACCACGTTGTAACTAGATATAGGCGTCATATATTGAAACTGTGATGCGAGCACTATAGCTACTATGAACATTTTTATTGGAAGTACGAGGAGATATTGTTGTAATAAGGCTAAGAGTAGAGTACATAGCCAAAGTTTGCTCTTTTCATGTCCAAGTTTGAGCCCGTATAGAAATGTAAAGTGGAAGGAAACAGAGACCAGAAGGATACTTAATGTAACCGCTATCGTGTAACCTTTAAGCTTCCGCTTGTTCGAAATAGACGATCTGGATAGTGCAACAGGTAATAATGTCATTGGCTTGGATTTCTTTAGTAAGATACGAACAAAATACTGATAAAA
Source organism: Allygus modestus (assembly GCA_963675035.1). Classification (NCBI taxonomy): domain Eukaryota; kingdom Metazoa; phylum Arthropoda; class Insecta; order Hemiptera; family Cicadellidae; genus Allygus; species Allygus modestus. Next base: position 31,538,731 of record OY776116.1, read on the forward strand.
CGATTGTTTAGGCCCGGCATTGTTATCGTGTTTAATCAAGGAAAACCGATTACTCTTTTTTCGCATCGGCATTATGGGACTGGGTCTCACGTAAACTTTTATTTCCTTTAAACTAGATTCAGTATTAAATCCCATTTTTATTTTACTCGATTTTAAATCATAGCTCTTCCGAAATATAAAATCTAAAATTAAGGAAACAACAAGAGTCAACGCTAATACTTGAAGGGATACATAAAGATATTTTGTGCTGGGAAAAAAATTCGCTTCATCCACTCCAGTTGAAGCGCCGATGTCGACATTAAAACAAGCTATATTTATCAAATTTGCCGACATAAATGACGAATTAAAAATCATAACTCTGTCTAGTCTAGTCATTCTATTGTGAATGTTGCTGGAAAACATCCGACCGAAAATATGAAAGTGCTGAAGTTCACGCACGATATTGTCTAAAATAATCCTTCCGAAACGTCTAAACTCACTTCCGGTGGCCGGGAAAACAACAGCATCTGGATATTTGTTCTTTCCAATAGCAAGCCATTGCTCCACAAAGAATGTGTAAACGGTTTTTACCTTCAAGTCGTAGATCAATATCTTGTCGCAGTACCAATCGGGACTGGTGCCGGAGTTGTCGTGCCAAATGTAAATGTACTTAGGTACTCCTAAAGGGTCGTTGGTCCTTAACAAAAACCAAGAATCTGAATCTCTCCTAAACCCTTTAAGGCCAGTGACTTTGAGAACGTGGGAACGACTGCGACTGTTTGTACCGTCGATTATTATTCCGACATTAGCTTTGGTGCCTGAAAAGAACCGACTGCCTGTGAACACTGCGACCACGTACAAATATTCATCACAGGGAAAATTATCTTCTAGTACAAATATCGTTCTCATTTTAGAGTCTTTTCTGTCTTTTTTCAGGGCCCAGATGTATAAAAGCAAAAATAAAACAAACAAGCAAATTAAATAAACAAGGACCAAAGGGTTATCTTTCACGGTAAGATATAAGTGAAAGTCGCGGAAGGGATCGATTTTGTTGGGTGGGATTACAAACGATGCGGCGAAAAAACTCAAGTGGGAACATCGACAGTGAATGACAGATTTGTTCGTCAAAGGGCCGACCGAACAGGACTTGGGATCCCACTGATACGCGATGCGAGACAAACAAAGATTGGAATAAAATCTTACTGTCAATTTAACTGCATCGCCGACTGGGGTTTTTAGTGACGGAAGTATACCCAGATAAACAAATTTTCTACGATCGTTTGCACTGTATGGAACATCAAACATCGAAGAAGATGAAGTTATTACTGTGGGAGACTTAGCCACACTTTCATAACTCGGTCTTAAATCGTCTTTAACACTTACTCTCAACTGATTGGTACCGTTCGGGAGGAGGAACTCAACAAACAACTTACATTTTTCTGGAAGGTCTATTCTGACTACAGGTACTTCAATGTCCAAAACACTTTTGCTGATTTTTGGGTCCAGCTGTTTTGCAACAAGAGTTATCTCCCCAAACTCGACTTGCGTGGTCTCCAAAAAAATATCAATGGGTTGCTTTAGTAAAGTCAAACGAACCATATCGGATTCCATATGTTTGTTAACGAACAAGCTTAAACTAGTCAATTTTGTCGAAACTGAATAAGCCTCTGCCAAAAAAGGATTGATTTTCGTAGTTACCGTGTGCACAGTTAGTCTGCTATACACCTGAAGTGTTTTAACAAGGGAAGGTGCCAGTTTAGAATTGAACTGCTCCTCTCTGTTCATCCGATAGGCTAGTTTTGAGGGGCTGTCTGATTGAGAACTGATTGTCGACAGTCCAGAAACTGTAGTCCCAGTGTATGGTTTAAGGCCAAAGTCTTGCCTGAAACTGACAGCGTATGTAATGTCATTAAAAATCTCTTCGGCAAATATGGAAATGTCTTGCAGAATTTGATATTTTACATTCCTTAGATTCGTTTTATTCATTTGCAAGATGTGTTTATCGTCAAATAATATCTCAATTAAATAAACAAAGGTACACACCAGTTCGGACAACATAACTCTTGTTACGTATGGTTCATTATATTTTTCTACAACATTTATTTTAAATAGTTCGGACAGCCGTTTGTTTTCTTTCAGCGTTTTTTTCAGCTCTATGAGGTTCGGTACGTAATTCAGCTTCCTTATTAACGTTTCAATCACGTTTCTTATTACGGACAGTCCCATCTTCACATCTTCTTCACCTTCGATTTCAACTTTACTCTGAATATCAACAAGAGGACCAAACATAATCCCAGGCCCATTGTAGGAAATCAGAGTTACAATAATATCAGGAACTTGGGATATTTCTCTCAGAACACGATGAACGCGACCAAATTCAAGAGACCGCTGAATGTTTACAAAAGTGTTGTCGACATCTTTGTTTGTGATATTTTTGGGTGAAAGCTTTATCTCATACTTAAATACGATTGAACAGCCTTGAATCGTATTAACAATGACTACGACGACTCCTCTGGTCAATTTCACGTTTTCTAACTTGCCAACGAGATTCGAAGCGAGCATTCTACCACTAAATATTTCACCATTAAAAATTTCTTCGGATTTATTCATGTCAAAGTATTCATAAACCAGTACGCCATCATCGATGACTAATCCTGAACAATTTATATTAAACATAGTTTCAGCAAATACCCCGCTTAATGGAAAAACCGAGCAAGATACATTCTCAGGTTTCTTGGCGATGTGCAGCTCGATTTCAGATGTCAAAACTCTGGCTCTGTATAAGGTCAATACTCTAAAGAGGTACGTTTTCCCCCCCTCTAAGGAGCTTGGCTTGATACAGAGAGTGTCAGGTGGATAAGACTTATCTTGGAAAGGATCCGTCAAATACCACGTTTCCGATTCGTGTTTTATTTTATACGTCCAGTCAAATTTAGAATCTAACGAGATATGTTTTGGTACAGTAGCTCTTAATAATAACACTTCAGTTGGGATAACGTTTGTAAAACAGTTTGACAAGCATTGAATACTGACACTAAATTCTAAGACATGAACAATCTGAGAATCAGACGCTGGCCTAAGGCCTGGGGCCGTAACTGTGGCGGTGTAAATATAAGTATCGTTGACAATCAGATATTCTGAAGGGATAAAGACAGTTCTTGAATTTGAAGAAACGAAGATATAGCATTTTCGACCACAGAGGTTTTCGCATTTCCATGAAAACCGGAGATGATTTTGGTTTGACCGACGCTCATTGGGATCGAAAGAACTATCGGCTGAAACAAAGAGTCCATCGTTTAGAGAAATAGTTCGTACATATCCCCCAACAATCGTTGCGACAATAGGTTGAGCTTTTATTTCAAAATAACACTCTGCGAAGTTAGATAATAAATTCAACTTGTATATTCTGGACGCTTTCACCTGCAATTTATAGCTACCTACGGGCAACGTAAACTGTTCCAGCGTCCACACGAGTTTATCGCTATAAGAATATGCGACAGGTACAGCATCCTCAATCCATATTGCTTTCCAAACAGTCCAAGCGACCTTCAGGTCACTTATGAAAGGGTCTACATCGGCACTGAATTTTATCGGTGTTTGTCGAAAGTAGATATTCCTCTGTTGGAACAACTTGGAGCAATATTTCAACTTAACTATTAGTTGTGAGTAAAACTCATAACTATACAATCCTACGACAAGTGGATACTCGTGTTTGAAAACGGCAATTCGTGAAGGATAAATCATATTTGTTACTGTAATTTTTATCGAAGCTTCATACGCGCTCATCGAGTGGTCAACGGTAAAAACACTCGGAATAAGAGGGGACTTGTATGGGAAGGGAACCCTTGCAGTAAAGACATCCTCACAGTCGTCCAAGTAGAGATGACATTGCTCCTCTGGCCAGCACTCGCCCTCGTCCTTATAGGGATTCAGACGCACTTTATTGTCCACGCATTTCCCCAACTGCTTATTGAAACGTCCGAGAAAGCCTTCACTAGTCTCCACATCAAACTGAAGATCGTTTCCACTATTTAGTGTAGTAACATAAATGTCAACGGTATACAAATGTGTATCCTTCAGGTTCTTTTTAAAATAAACTGCTATTCCTGTAGCGTAGTCTTTTTTTAAGTAGTGTCGATACATCTTTTTATCACAATTATTTCCATAAAAGTTTGTATTCAAACAAAAGCACCTTGGCACGTAATAGCCGAATCCTTGAGTACATTCACCACCATGTTGGCATGTGTCCTTCTTGCACAGCAGTTTAGGGTAGCACTTCTTATACTGGTGGTCCACTCCATCAAAGGGGTATAAACAAAGTGATTTGTTTTCTTTTGACGTTTCAATTTTTTTGGTGAAAACACAATACCCACAGTAACCACATTCCCGACTGTTTTGACACACTTCGTTGCTTAGTTCACCAGTAATCTTTCTAAAAGTAATTATGGACATTGTAAAAGCTAATAGAACATTGAAAAGTATATGATTCATGTTTAATTTTTGATCCATAATCTGAATTGCCAAATATTTTACTCGCTATTTAAACTTGTGTCAACCAACTACCATCTGGTATGATTTCAATTTAACGAATACAGCTGGTAAATATAAATAATAGCAGAAATAATTAAAAATAAGGCAATATTTGAGCAGCCTACTGGCAAAACAACGATGTCTTAATTCAAAATTTATGTATTATGTAAAAGCCTTTATCGTCTATACGTGCCTTTTGGGGTTCGGAAAACATCCACCTTTAGGGCCTTGCTCCCTGGGCTTTGCTCCCTGGGATTTTAAATTTTCAATGTCTTGTGTAATCTTGTGGGAAAAGACAAATCAATTGAATTGAAAATTATTTAACTACAGCTGTTGATAATAACAAAATACAGTTCAGAAATAAGAATATTGTTTCAAGCTAACTTCTGGAATGGCATCATAATTTAAACCAATGTGAGCTGGACAATCTCAAAAGTAGAAATAATATTTGCTTGAATTTGAGCAACTGGTTTCGCTTGTAGCATTTATTTTTATTACAGTTCGTCTTGTACTGGATAAATTATAAGAATTATAACCATACACAGATATTTAAACAATAAATATAAGTAATATTATAAATTAACATTATTATTATTATTTTTATTATTATGTCTTGAGGATGAAGTGCTTTCAACCTCCTGTTTACAGTCCTCTGACCAATATTAAAGTGTAGTGCTCCATTTGGTTGTAGTAAATTTTCTAAAATAGTTGCGCTCAATTGGTGACGAAATTTGCAATTGGTGTTACTTGGAGTTCTTGGTGTCGTTGACGGTTTCTAATATACCATGGGGTGTCGGTTGCTATCCACAAAACGTTTTTGTTTGAATTGTAGCTAGTTCATTTTAGATTCCGAAAAAAAAGATCCCGAGACTGGGTAAGTATAAGTTAGTAGATGCCTGAAAATACCCTGATAAATAAGCAAGGCACATTTAGTTTTAAAAGCAGATTTAAAATTTAACGCTGGACTTTTCTTAGGCTTAGAAGCACGTGGCAAGGCTTTTGGAGCAACAAAATCCAATTTAGATTGGGACAATCCATCGGGGCAATTCGGCGTTGGGGTAACGGTAGTCTTTCGTTGGGTCCCGTTTAGCGGAGTCAATCAAACGCGAGCTCGCCGCAACGATCAGAGCCAATCCAAGGCAAAACAACGAAACCACCTATACAAAACACCACATAGGTATTCGAATAGATACATACTTCGTAAAGGTATGCTCAGTCGATTTATTTAAGGTTTTTCTAGTTAACCGGAAAAGACCTCGTAAAAACAGCTGTAAGGTCACGTGATCACCAATCCAATCTGAAGTGTTGCTGGAAACACGATATTTATCGTACGAGTACCATATTTTCCTCATCATTGTAATCAAAATAAACATTTCGTTAACTAATTACATAATTTAATCAGCTGTTATTTTGTGAAACTAATTATTGTTTTTATTTATTTGTATTATTAGATTATGGGATTTGTGATTTGGATTATGGGTTGAGACTTTCTTTCTGCATGCCCAGTGACAATTTAAAAATACCCCCGTCGCAGCAAACCTGCGTACTCAGCGAATTTCCAATGCAAAATATAAGTCTTAATACCACATAAAGCCGCATACCAAGTTTCATAAAAATATATTCAAAAATAAGCCATATATCAAATTTGAATTATTCTCTATAACAATAACATTGGGGATGAGTACGCAGGTTTGCTGCTACAAAAAACAACAAATATAGGGTTTCTTGTAAATATCAATATTACTCAACTAGGTGAATCCACATACCAAGTTTCATCAATATAAGTTCATAAATAAGCGATATATGCCATTTTTATTATTCTCCATAAGAATAACATGGGAGATGAGTACGCAGGTTTGCTGCAATAAGGAACACAAAAATTTGTTTTTATGCAAATATCAATAGAACTCAACTAGGTGAACCAACATTCCAAGTTTTATTAATTTTTGTTCATAATTAAGGGATACATTACGTTTTACTTATTCTCCATAAGAATAACATGGGGGCTGAGGACGCAGGTTTGCTGCTACGGGAATTATTGGTAAAAATCGGGTTTTTTGTGAAAATAACAATAGACCACGACCAGATGAAACCATATACCAAGTTTTGTTAGAATACGTTCATAAATTATCCGAGCTATAATTTTTTTCTTATTCTCCATAAGAATAGCATTGGACAACGTACTGTGTTTAACACTTTCAATATCTCTGTAACCATTTGACGTAGATCAATGGTCAAAACACCAAATTGTGCGTCTTTTTAAGCTGATTCCAATGGAAGAAACTAAAATTTGACTTTTTCAAAAATTATATGTAGAAAATTCAAAAAACCCATTTTTGGGGTACAAACCCCCCCCTAAAATACCCCTTCGGATAGTCCGATCTGTCTGGTTTTCGAACTTAAAGTCATAAATGCTGCTTTACACGCTTATACCAAATTTCGTCAAAATCGGATTATTTTTACGATAGTTAATCGCACCCACGGACATATATATATATATATATATATATATATATATATATATATATACAGTTTCGAACGAATGGTTTTTTTGGGGTCTGGGGACCTCAAAACGAAAAGTTATCATGGTCCTGGGCCTAGGTCTTACCATGCCGACTACGGTAATAGCTTCTTCCCTATAGGGGAAATTCGCTAATAGCTGTACCATTATTAGGTTGGCAACACTTATACTATGTTGTTTATTTATGCATCAGCTGGACGCCCTCGTATGACATCTTTCCTGCGAACATTACTCTTTATGCAAATGATCATACCTGTGCTGAAAGCTTTACGAACCTTGGAGACAATCAGCTGTTAGCTCGCCGCAACGATCAGAGCCAATCAGCTGTTAGCTCGCTGAAGCACCTGTCAGTCGAGGTTTTACTATACTTCCATTGATAATTTGTACCAACGATGAAGCATAAAGTACCAAGTGTATACCTAGTGTTAAAGTTGATCTATGAAAAAGACCGGTGGATCTGTTCTACCTGTGTGAAATTTTCAAAGGAAATGAAAGGTAATGTTATCAAACTCAAATCTTCTATAAACAAATAATAATTACCTTCAGTCCCAACTCAGGTATAAAGCAACTGGCTCGAATAAACTACCTCCACCTCAGGTTGGTGAGGGTAATAGAAATAATTCTTCTGTAGTCCCTCCATATCAGTGAGTACAGGGCCTAGCCCTGCTTGTAGCCCAGATATTCTAAATAATGATTTAAGTAGGTCCAACAGGCTTTCTATGGGTAAGAAGCCCACTCCTCTAGTTTGTAAGGACATGGGGAAGCAACCTAATACACCTAAGAGTGGTGCGCATGTTGTCATAGGTAGGCCTAGGCTCACCCCTGTTAAGTTAGGTTTGAATGACAGTGAATTGAGTTTACATACTGGGGATCAAGAACTGGTAGGGCTTGATTTACTTAACAAATCGATGACTAATGACATAACTCATGTTAGAAGTACTGACTGTGGGACTAATTTGACCGACGTTAGATCGCCTCCAGGCAGACAAAATAACGTGACTCAGCCCCATTTGACTGTCCCTGAATCTGAATCGATGGATTCCACACACCGATTCAAGACCCAAAATCCTGGTAGCAGGATAATAGAAAATAATAAACCCGTCGCAGCAAACCTGCGTACTCAGCGAATTTCCAATGCATATATATGTGACTCACTACTAGATAGAGCTATTTACCAAGTTTCACAAGAATACATCCATAAATAAGTGGTATATAGCATTTTATTTATTCTCCATAAGAATAACATTAGGGTTGAGGACGTAGGTTTGCTGCAACGAGAAAGATAAGTAATGTGTTTTTTTTTGCAATTATCAATACAACTGAACCAGGTGAAGCTACATACCAAGTTATCTTAATGTAGGTTCATAATTAAGGGAGATATACAACTTTACTTATTCTCCATATGAATAACATGGGGGCCGAGTATGCAGGTTTGCTTCTACGGGGACTATCAACAAAAAACTTGTTTTTTGTGCTAATATCAATATACTACAACTAGTTGAAGCCACATACCAAGTTTCATTAATATACATTCAAAAATAATCAAGATATAGAATTTTATTTATTCTCCATAAGGATAACATTGGACAACGTACTGTGTTTAGCACTTTGAATATCTCTGCAACAGTTGGACGTAGAACAACGATTAAAACACTAAAATGTTTGTTTCGTTGAGCTAAACACATTAATGAATAGAAATGTGAAGTTATTAGTAAAACTCTGAGAAAAATCTAAAAACCTTTTTCCCATAAGATTAACATGGGACACGTTTTTTGGATTTTCTCCGCAACCACTTAACCTAGGTTAATGATTCAAAATACTAAATTATTTGTTTTTTAAGCTCTATAAAATGGATACAACCAAAGTTGAGTGTTTTTAATATTTTTGGTTAAAATTTGCAAAAAACCGAATTTTGGAAAATTGTAAACCCCCATAAAACCCCCTTCCCATAGTGCGATCGATCTGGTTTTCAAACTTAAATTCATAAATGGTACTCTCCACATTTGTGCCAAATTTCATCAAAATTTGGTGTTTCTTTCAATAGTTATCGCGGTAACGGACACACACACACACACACACATATATATATATATATATATATATATAATATATATATATATATATATGTAAATTTGAACAAATAGTGTTTTTGGCATCTGGGGACCTCAAAACGAAAAGTTATCATGGTCTCGGGCTTAAGTCTTACCATGCCACCTACGGTAATAGCTTCTTCCCTATAGGGTAAATTCGCTAAAACCAAACTACATGTAGTCGCTGATAGCCACGGAAGGTTTTTTAGGAACATCATGCAAGAAAATTTAGGTAAGGCTTTTGCTGTCAACGCTGATATTCTCCCTGGCGCTCTACTAAAACATATGCTAGAGAATATTTGTAGAAGTAAGGATAGCCTAAAAAATAGCGACTGGCTTGTGATTATGGGTGGAACAAATGATATGCCTGGTATGGATGTACAAGAATTAACCCACCAACTGTCTTTTGACTAGGCAGAGTATTATAGTTAATAATGTAATTATGATAGACATTCCACACGATAATCCCCAGATTAATGAAGAAAAGCAAATGATGTTATTAGAAAATTCTGTTTGGAGAATCAATGGTTTTTTTGTCAATAAATGCAATACTTGATAGGCACTGCTTTACAAAGCACGGCCTGCACCTGAATAGAATAGGTAAGGAGACTGTGGGTGATGAATCGAGCAGACCTTGTCAGTGTCATATGTTGGTGTTCTCTACGGACCCTGCTTCACGAGAATTTCTGATTTAAATTCAAATAACCATCTGAGTTGCATAAAATGTTTACACATCAGTCCAAACTCTAGATCTCGCATTCTCCCACATAGGCAATGGCAACGACTCTGGCGCTACACACATCCCATTAGGATCATGACATTTCCCTTTAGTTTTCATAGTCACAAAGTATAACTTAATGTCTCTATAGAAGCCGTTCATTTCTGTAATAAACCCAGTCCATGATAACGTATTCTCTCACTCTAGTACTTCTCACAGCAGGATTACTTGATTCATCATTGTTCTTTGCCTCCAGTATCATTTACGAGATAAAGTAAGTAGGTTAACATAGTAAACCTATTTATTTACATATTAGGTAACATAGTAGGTTAAGATAGTGTTCAGTGAACGTGTGATCAGTGTTAGGCTAAACACTGATCACACGTTTATTTGATCACACGTCAGGACAGTTGGGTCTATTATAATTTGTAATAAACAAAACAACAGAGAACTGTCAAGCAAACTATTTAAGTAAATCTTCTTTCAATGTTCTTAAGTTTTTATTCAGATATTCGGAATTATTTTAATCAGTCTAGCGCTGCGGATCTCAGGGTGGCATCTGCTTATCGCTCATAGATTTAAACGGCCACCATGGTGGTTGTTGGAGCTTCCTCTATCAAACTTTTAATAGTGGATAACATTGGGCAGTAGAAACTTCGCACTCTCCTTTATAGTATTACATGTCATCCATTCATTATTTAGTGATAATTTTCCCATTATGTGTTATTTTATGTTTAATATCCCTTATCAATGTGTTAATTAATTTCCCATAAATGTGTTATTTGTATTAATTGCCCTATGTTCATGCCCAATAATAATCATCCTTACCACCACTCCTCAGAAAATCATTCCCCTCTATGTATTTAATGTTTATTTACCTGTGCAATTGTAAAATAATATGTATTTCATTAGTTAATCACCAATAATTATTCACAGCCTATCCACATCTAATAGCCTACTCACTTAATTTAATATGCTTACTAATAATAATATTTTAGATATAATTTATGTGAGAGGATTGCAATAGAATTAAAATTTAATATAATATACTTTTCAAAAATAGTCCTTAAGGAATCTAAATTACAGTGACCAGTGTTAACATATGTGTGTACCATGTGCTTTCAACAATGGACCATGCTTCCAGACCTCATCTCTACTAGATCTTCCTTCTTGTTCCAGATGCCATAGTGTTAAGACCTAAAATTTGTGCAGGACATTGTTCCTATATAAATTCACCCAGTATGGCCTAAGTTTTGAATTGCTTAGTGCTCATTTATTAGGGACTCACTTCTAAGTATAATACCATTTTAAATTCACTCCCTTTTCTTTGTTTTATCCCCAAAATTGGTATTGAGCGAAGAACTTTGTGAGCTGATTGGTAAACCACTTCCATTGTGTATTCTATTAGGGACTTGAAAGAATACAGACGTTTAATAGAACAAGTCTAATGTTCTGATATTTAAATTAACATTAAGAGTATATTATTACATTGAACTATCTTTTCTAAATTTAATTTGAGTATTTTAATCATCAGTAAATTCAGTGAAAACCATTGGATTTTCCTTTTGGGCAACACCAAAATTTATCTTTGTTGCAATTTGTAAACAACATAAGCCTAATTGGACTAAATATTCTTTCACATATAAATTCAACGTTATTCAAGTCAGCACGATACTTCCCCCTGAGAAAAAGAGCCCTCATTTATAAAAGAACCCCATTTAGAATCAAAATATGAACATTTTAGTCTTAAGCCTACATGTATTATTGCCATCCATCTTCTAGCCTAGGCCACTCACTGTAACTTTTCCCCTGAATTGTAGATTATTTGTAAATCCCCTTTGATGGATAACTTTTAAAACACAATTGTTATTATTAGATAAATAAATATTATATTGTTCCTCTGTACTTTGTATTTCATTTAAATAGTTAAAAGACATTCTAGAAAATTGTACACCTACCTTCTGTTGATATCCAGATTAATTACAAAACACATTCTACTCACTACAATAACCAAAGAAGACCATAGGTAGAAGTATATTTATTGATAAGTCAAGTAAGAATATTTGTGAGCTATATTTAAATAGCCTAGTAAATGTTGTAGGTAGTAACACTCATTATTGTGAAGACAAGCTAGGCTCAGCACATGGTAGCCATTGCCCACAGATCAGATAGCGTAACTTTTATATCCACATTTCCCGATCACATCCGAACAAATAATTAATTAAGAGTTAGTAAATTAGAATCATAAGTAAGAAAAGAATATATATACAGAAAGATAAGTAAGAGAGAAATAAGACCTTGATCATCTCGCAACTAATATTGGTCACACCTACATAGAATGCAAAGCCGGTGGTCGGACTGCATTTACTGCCATTTTATCAGCGGCAGCACCGAACACATCTTTCCCACATGCGTTGGGAAGTTCAAAGTCTACTTGAGTCTTGCAGGACACGAGTAGTAGCAATATTCTGCGACTCGTCAGGTACACTAGTGGTGTATGTAGTCTGCGACTCGCGGAGGACACGAGTGGTAGAAACATTCTGAAACTCGTGGGGTACATTAGTGATGTATGCATTTCGTGACTCACGGAGGACACGAGTGGTAGACACATTCTACGTTTTGTGGGGTACACTAGTGATGTACGCATTCTGAGACTCGTGGAGGACACGAGTGGTAGATACATTCTATGACTCATGGGGTACATTAGTGATGTACGCATCCTGCGGCTCTTGGGGGACACGATTGGTAGACACATTCTGCGACTCGTGGGGTACACTAGTGATGTACGCATTCTGCGACTCGCGGAGGACACCAGTGGTAGACACATTCTGCGACTCGTGGGGTAGAACAGTGGTGTACGCATCCTGCGACTCGCGGAGGACACAAGTGGTAGACACATTCTGCGACTCGTGGGGTACACTAGTGATGTACGCATTCTGCGACTCGTGGAGGACACGAGTGGTAGACACATTCTGCGACTCGTGGGGTAGACTAACGATGTACGCATTCTGCGACTCTTGCGGGACACGATTGGTAGACACATTCTGCGACTCGTGGGGTAGACTAGTTGTGTACGCATTCTGCGACTCTTGGAGGACACGATTGGTAGACACATTCTGCGAATCGTGGGGTACACTAGTGATGTACGCATTCTGCGACTCGCGGAGGACACGAGTGGTAGACACATTATGCGACTCGTGGGGTAGACTAATGGTGTACGCATTCTGAGACTCTTGGGGGACACGATTGGTAGACACATTCCGCGACTCGTGGGTAGACTAGTGGTGTACGCAGTCTGCCACTCGTGGTGGACACGAGAGGTAGACACATTCTGCGACTCATGAGGTAGACTAGTGATGTACGCATTCCGCGACTCGCGGAGGACACGAGTGGTAGAAACATTCTGCGACTCGAGGGGTACACTAGTGGTGTACGCATTCCGCGACTCGCGGAGGACAGGAGTGGTAGATACATTCTGCGACTTGTGGGGTACACTCGTGATGTACACATTCTGCGACTCGCGGAGGACACGAGTGGTAGACACATTCTGCGACTCGTGGGGTAGACTAGTGGTGTACGCATTCTGCGACTCTTGGGGGACACGATTGGCAGACACATTCTGCGACTCGTGGGGTAGACTAGCGATGTACGCATTCTGCAACTCTTGGGGGACACGATTGGTAGACACATTCTGTGACTCGTGGGGTAGACTAGTGGTGTACGCATTCTGCGACTCTTGGGGGACACGATTGGTAGACACATTCTGCGACTCGTGGGGTAGACTAGTGGTATACGCATTCTGCGACTCTTGGGGGACACGATTAGTAGACACATTCTGCGACTCGTGGGGTAGCCTAGTGGTGTAAGCATTCTGCGACTCTTGGGGGACACGAATGGTAGACACATTCTGCGACTCGTGGGGTACACTAGTGATGTACGCATTCTGCGACTCTTGGAGGACACGAGTGGTAGACACATTCTGCGACTCGTGGGGTAGACTAGTGGTGTACGCATTCTGAGACTCTTGGGGGACACGATTGGTAGACACATTCCGCGACTCGTGGGGTAGACTAGTGGTGTACGCAGTCTGCCACTCGTGGTGTACACGAGAGGTAGACACATTCTGCGACTCATGGGGTAGACTAGTGATGTACGCATTCCGCGACTCGCGGAGGACACGAGTGGTAAAAACATTCTGCGACTCGAGGGGTACACTAGTGGTGTACGCATTCCGTGACTCGCGGAGGACAGGAGTGGTAGATACATTCTGCGACTTATGGGGTACACTCGTGATGTACACATTCTGCGACTCGCGGAGGACACGAGTGGTAGAAACATTCTGTGACTCGTGGGGTAGACTAGTGGTGTACGCATTCTGCGACTCTTGGGGGACACGATTGGCATATACATTCTGCGACTCGTGGGGTAGACTAGTGATGTACGCATTCTGCGACTCTTGGGGGACACGATTGGTAGACACATTCTGCGACTCGTGGAGTAGACTAGTGGTGTACGCATTCTGCGACTCTTGGGGGACACGATTGGTAGACACATTCTGCGACCCGTGGGGTAGACTAGTGGTGTACGCATTCTGCGACTCTTGGGGGACACGATTAGTAGACACATTCTGCGACTCGTGGGGTAGACTAGTGGTGTACGCATTCTGTGACTCTTGGGGGACACGATTGGTAAACACATTCTGCGACTCGTTGGGTACACTAGTGATATACGCATTCTGAGACTCGCGGAGGACACCAGTGGTAGACACATTCTGCGACTCGTGGGGTACACTAGTGATGTACGCATTCTGCGACTCGCGGAGGACACGAGTGGTAGACACATTCTGTGACTCGTGGGGTAGACTAGTGGTGTACGCATTCTGCGACTCTTGGGGGACACGATTGGTAGACACATTCTGCGACTCGTGAGGTAGACTAGTGGTGTACGCAGTATGCCACTCGTGGTGGACACGAGAGGTAGACACATTCTGCGACTCATGGGGTAGACTAGTGATGTACGCATTCTGCGACTCGCGGAGGACACGAGTGGTAGACACATTCGGCGACTCGTGGGGTAGACTAGTGGTGTACGCATTCTGCGACTCTTGGGGGACACGATTGGTAGACACATTCTGCGACTCGTGGGGTAGACTAGTGGTGTACGCATTCTGCGACTCTTGGGGGACACGATTAGTAGACACATTCTGTGACTCGTGGGGTAGACTAGTGGTGTACGCATTCTGCGACTCTTGGGGGACACGATTGGTAGACACATTCTGCGACTCGTGGGGTACACTAGTGATGTAAGCATTCTGCGACTCGCGGAGGACACCAGTGGTAGACACATTCTGCGACTCGTGGGGTACACTAGTGGTGTACGCATTCTGCGACTCTTGGCGGACACGATTGGTAGACACATTCTGCGACTCGTGGGGTAGACTAGTGGTGTACAGAGTCTGCCACTCGTGGTGGACACGAGAGGTAGACACATTCTGCGACTCATGGGGTAGACTAGTGATGTACGCATTCCGCGACTCGCGGAGGACACGAGTGGTAGACACACTCTGCGACTCGAGGGGTACACTAGTGGTGTACGCATTCCGCGACTCGCGGAGGACACGAGTGGTAGATACATTCTGCGACTTGTGGGGTACACTCGTGATGTACACATTCTGCGACTCGTGGAGGACACGAGTGGTAGACACATTCTGTGACTCGTGGGGTAGACTAATGGTGTACGCAGTCTGCGACTCTTGGGGGACACGATTGTTATACACATTCTGCGACTCGTGGGGTAGACTAGTGGTGTACGCAGTCTGCCACTCGTGGTGGACACGAGAGGTAGACACATTCTGCGACTCATGGGGTAGACTAGTGATGTACGCTTTCCGCGACTCGCGGAGGACACGAGTGGTAGACACATACTGCAACTCGAGGGGTACACTAGTGGTTTACGCATTCCGCGACTCGCAGAGGACAGGAGTGGTAGATACATTCTGCGACTTGTGGGGACACTAGTGATGTACGCATTCTGCGACTCGCGGAGGACACGAGTCGTAGACACATTTTGTGACTCGTAGAATACTCGAGTGTAGATGAAGTTTCATTCCTCTCCATCAAAAAATACTCTCGTCTTAAAATCAAAACTGTTGTGATAAAAATGTAATACATCTGTTTTCAGTTTGTTTGTTAAAAAATAATTATTATTAAAATATTTGTAAGATCCTTGTCCTAGTGCTCTATATATTTTCCAACGTGATGGATCGGCTATCAACTGTTAATGGCATTCCCGCTCCATCCCTCATACGTCGAAACTTGCCCCTCCAGTCAACATATAATCAGAATAATACATTTATCCATAATATAAATGCATTTTTAAGAATCTGTGTGTGCAAAACAATACGCATATTATTTTAAAAAATCTGGTAAGTAACATAAATTATAAAATTATCATATCCATTTGAAAATAGTTTTTTTTTTCTTATATTCTAGCTTATTCCTCTTGTTATAAATACTCGTACTCATGCAATCTTTGAGTATGTTGAAAATGTGTGTGCAAAATGTTAAGACGATTATTGGTGATATCGTCTTAACATTTGATGTGAGTCGCAGTCACTCACCCCTTCCAATCCTATCACCCTGAATCTGAATTTCCGAGATTATAATCAAGAAAGTCACATTGATAGATTTTAAATTCGAATCAATTACTACTCTCACGGTTGTTATATCTAAATCATTATTAAGGTAGACTTTCATAAGCGGAACGATATAAAAACCTGAGTGAAATTGTTCGATATGTATATCGATAAGGTCGATATTTGTATTGATTGCAAAATATTGTATTGTTTGTATGTTCGTTATTACGCCATGTTTCATTTATTTAGTTTTTTCCAACTAAACAGAAAATAAATAATAAATAAACAAACATGGCAGTGACATGACATGATAATGTTGTTCCTGGCGATACATGTTTAATCAACATTTGTTATCTGGACAAATTTCAAGACAACTAAACTGAAACATGGCATAACCGAAACCTAAATAACCGAAACCTAAATAACCGAAACAATAACCGAATAACCTATATAATTGTTGTACTGTATCGAACAATTTCATTTGGTTTTTTATATCGGTCCGTTTATGAAAGTCTACCCCCATGAGTAATATATACGTGTCTCTTCCTAAGGGTACTTAGATCAAATAAGCGTAAAATATATGAAAATTTAATTACGCAATATGTGGCTTATTTAACAGAAAGGCTTCAAGTAGTATTTTATAAAAAATACTCGTCCTCTTGTAACTATAGAAATCAAATGGTTGTTGAGCGTCAATTGGAAAACTAACACAACGAGGTAAACCAATCCAATCCCTACACTGTGACCAATACACTTCCACCCTCCTGCTTAGAGCTAACAGTTAATGTGAGTTTTTTTGTTAATTTAAGTGTTTATAGTCGTATTATGTGAATTCGTTATTTTTATAAATTTTTAAAATTCTAATTAATTTACTTTTAAAAGTTTTTTCTACACAATAATTTATCTATGGTATAAACTTATACATATAGTACGCTACGTTTGTTGTAAACAAAACTCTTCCATATTCTGAATCCATTATGATGACTGAAGATAAAACTTTCCCTGATATTATACTTAGTTCCCGCTCTGATCCGTAGCTGTGCAAGTTTGTCAATATTCGATACTTATATTACTACGAAATGCCCTCAAAGTTAGGTTTCGCCCACAATAACATGAAGAATAATTTACAGTAAAAGCTAGCTATAAAAGGTAGCAATAACAGATTTTACTGACAGATCAACCAATCGATCAGCAGTTTAAATAACAACTAAAAATGTTATGTATCGATGTTAAATAAAAGTAGTTTTCAAACACAGTAGTTTTTATATAATATAAAAATGTAAATAATATAAAAAATAAAAGAACAAAATATAGTCTCAGAAATGTCAGAGCCTTGGATACAATATATGTTAATTTTATTTTAATCAGGTTATTTATACTCTTATTGAGCGAAGCTCTCTTTCCCTCACTTTGTGACTTCTTTGTAACGGCATCACAGTGTAATGGCTGTACCGATTTATATGAAATTTGGCCAGTAGCTAGGTGATACCGCGGAGAAGGTTTTTCTTTAGAGAGATTTGCAAAAATTCCTCCTAGGTTACGCCCCAATGGGTTTTAAAGTTCACATGTAACTGTAATGGAAGAAATGTTTTATTGGGTTTATGTCACATGTTTTTAACTGACTTCATTTAAATTAAATAAACAGCTGTTAAAGACTGTCGCTGTTTTGTTTACATTATTTTAAGTTTGTTTACTAAATGTAGCGTTATTCCCCGTAGATCTTCTTTGTCCGCGCTTTAACGTTTTATCTGTTGCTTCGCTCATTTTTGCGCCTAAAGTGTAACAGCAGACCATCCTGGTTTATTTCATAATGAAGAGTGATCCATGTATTCAGTCACATAATAAAATGAATATTGTATTACAATTTGTTTTAGTTTTTAGCGAATTTCCCCTAAAGGGAAGAAGCTATTGCCGTAGTCGGCATGGTAAGACCTAGGCCCGGGACCATGATAACTTTTCGTTTTGAGGTCCCCAGACCCCAAAAACACCATTCGTTCGAAACTATATATATATATATATATATATATATATATATATATATATATGTGTGTGTGTGTGTGTGTCCGTGAGCACGATAACTCTCGTAAAAATTATCCGATTTTGATAAAATTTGGTATAAACGTATAAAGCAACATTTATGACTTTGAGTTCGAAAACCAGCCAGATCGCTCTATCCGAAGGGGTATTTTGGGGAGTTTTGTACCCCAAAAATGGGTTTTTTGAATTATTTACATATAATTTTGGAAATAGTCAAATTTTAGTTGTTTCCATTGGATTCAGCGTAAAGAAATACACAATTTGGTATTTTGATAATTTTTCTACGTCAATTGGTTACCGAGATATTGAAAGTAGTAAACACAGTACGTTGTCTAATGTTATTCTTATGGAGGAAAATAAAAATTTTATATCTCGCTTATTTATGAACATATACTGACGAAACTTGGTGTACGGCTTCATCTGGTTGTTGACCATTGATATTTGGTCAAAAAACAATTTTTTGCCAAAGGCTCCCGTAGCAGCAAACCTGCGTACTCAGCCCCATGTTATTCTTATGGAGAATAAGTAACGTGTTATCTCCCTTAATTATGAAAATAAATTAATGAAATTTGGTGTGTGACTTGACATAGTTGAGTTATATTGATATTAGCATAAAACCCCATTTTTTTTGTTTCTTGCTTCAGCAAACCTGCACACTCAGCCGCCATGTTATTCTTATGGACAATAATTAAAATGTCATAAATCGTTTATTTATGAATGTATATTGATGAAACTTGGTATGTAGCTTTATGTGGTATTAAGATAAATATATATGCATTGGAAATTCGCTGAGTACGCAGGTTTTCTGCTACGGGGGTCTATTTATATCATATTTATTTTAGTTGCTTTAAAAAAATCGTATACATTATTTGGTAATCCTTTTAAAAAGGTTACACCTGTTTGTGATGGAAGACAAGAAAAAAGGTTTAGTCGATGTTGTGGCCGTAAG
The DNA here is from genome assembly GCA_963675035.1 of Allygus modestus. Classification (NCBI taxonomy): domain Eukaryota; kingdom Metazoa; phylum Arthropoda; class Insecta; order Hemiptera; family Cicadellidae; genus Allygus; species Allygus modestus. The sequence goes on from OY776116.1 coordinate 31,558,189, forward strand.
AGATTTGAATTTCTAGTATTATAATTTTCAATATCCTTTTCTAAAAATCTTTTAAAAATTAAATTTGGAATATCAAATCTCAAAATTCCTAAAAGTAGTTTTGTAGGACTCTCTGAATGTTAAAATCTCCATATACAAATACATCCATAAGAATACAATAAGTATCCATATAATAAGCTGCCTAGTAGTATTAAAATAATCAAAACCTTATACAAATTCAAGGTACGACTAAAGTTATTTCTCCTAAATAAAGAATTTTTTTCTTTGAATAAATTGTTGTCTGGGTGATAGTTTTTTTTCGCTTTGTAAGAATTTTAGATGTTATTTTTATTTTATTCAAGTGATTATTGACGCATGTACATATGTATTATATCTATGCATAATAAAGATTTGAATTTCAATTTGAAGAATATCAATGTCCAAACAACTGGGACTGCAACTAAGCCTTAAGGCCGGAGATCAAGGTTGTTACCGAAGGTGAAGCACGAACGAGTTACTGTACTTAGTAAAACGAATTCGCCAGCGTCACGCTGACATGCAGGAAGAGAATTCCCGCATTATTATTTTTTTAAATCAACACGGTGTTGAATCATACACTTAAAAAACTTATGGAAATTAAAAAACATTTTATTTGTTAAATGTTCTGATGCTCTTAGTTCTATTTACTTGCAATGATGGGATAGAGGTTAGGAGGAGATCCGTCAGGATCGAAGGTAGGTATAGTGGTACTGGAAATGATAAAACTGCACCAAGCTATAAAAAAGTTTCTAATTTAAAATCTACGTAAGACAACGTACCGTGTTTAGTCAATTTACATTTTCTTCAATAACTCAGTACATATTTGTGCTGTAATTATGAGTGAGAGCTTAAATAAAATTTTGGGCATTTGACTTTCTATGGTTTTATATGCATACATTTTACATCTGGAGATGTACCCTTTTAGGTCTATAAACACCAATGAAACACCTACTTTCTAAATATGAAAGAATTAATATTCATTCTTTCACTTTGACATTTCACTCTTTGTGGTTGTGAAAATCCAGCCATTAACGTCCACACTTCATAAACATTAACTGTTGTCCTGCAAAAGTGTGAAAGATCCCCACTCATTACCATCGAGGTAAAACTACTGGAGAGATCGTTAAGTGAGCTAAAAACGGTCCGCGTAGGTCTGTGCGGATCAGAAATGGTGGGCCACTGTGTGCTCAGAGCTGTTTCTGGCGTTGAACGCGCTGTCGTTTACACGCTCCTGGACTTCACTGCCATGTTTGAATTGTAATGAAGTTTATATATTCTTTGTGTACGTGAACTAAGGAATCCGAATGTATAAATATTGTTTTATTTTACCGTGTTTGAATATTTTTAATAATTAAAAATCTTACGTGTTATTAAAGAGGGACATGAAAAAGTTACTCAGCGAGAAAGTTTTTTATTTTTAGGTTAGAAACAAACTTACAGCGGGAAAGTTGTAGATAATTAGTTTCTCTAAAACTTTTATTTCAAACCTTTTTCGGTAAAGTTGTTGGTTTGCCTACAATTCGTTTGGAAAGATGCTGAAACTTTTCGCCGCGCTCTATCCAAGACGTGCTACGCGCCGTGCCACGCTGTTAAATTCAACTCAGTGATCCTGTGTTACAACATGGCCTAGTATTTTGATAAAATACATAGTTATACGACTTTTGTTTTAGTCATCTTTTGCTAAGTAATCTTACAACATTCTACAATGCAACTGTAATGTGTAATGTAACAGTTAATCAGTAAATAAAAATTAATTTTGAGAAAAATCATTTCATTTAATCCTATGCCTTCCAAAATACTCTTAAAACTGACTAATGTTACGGATACATTTATACCATACCCCATTATTATTATACTGTACTTGTATCGTCTCTTAAATAAATCATAATCGATTGTTATCATACACTGAAGATAATTTTTTGTTATTCAATAGCGAAATGTTGTATTAATGCAACATTATGTAATCGTTCTTACTACTCTACGTGGACGGGTGAACGAACCATGTTGGTAATTAATGTTTATTAAGAATACATTTGCTATTAAAAAGTATTTGTCTTGGTATTCATTCAACAAAATTTTATGATATAGGCCAATTAACTTTCATACAATCTACAACTTTTGGCGAACGTCGAAGTTTATATGCTAAAATTCAAAGTTTCACTAGTCCAAAGAACGATATTACTGCTCATAAAAAATTCATTCCAGTACCAAAAACTTCAAAACATCATTATTGAACAACACTTAAAGCCTAGTGGATCGTACATAAATTTATATGACTGGAAATATGAAAGAATCAGCCATCGAGGAGATTATTTTACAAAACTCCCAACTTTCTGTTATTTTTACGCAACTAACCCTGGTCAAATATAGTTCGTTTCGGTATTAAAAATTCGAGAAACTATTCAGGAATACGGATCAGAAGGCCATTCAACCATAAATAATTTTCCCTGGCTGCAAATTCAATTCAAGTGAGCGCGCGTCGTGTTTTTCCCTATATCCCCCATGCTAAGCGCTACCGCGGTAGCCCACCATTTGCGGCGCGACCTCGAACGCGGCCGGACCGAAATTTGGTTCGCTTCACCACGGGCGCGAGCGGTCCAGTAGTTTTAAGTCTTTGCTCATTACAAGAGTGGAGTCCGTTAGTTCAAGAGTGAAATTCATAGAATTCAGCAGTTTATTAGTGAATTTCCTATGGAACAGTGAACTATTAGCATGACCTGCACGGTGAAACTTAAGCCCGGGATCACCATAGAAGTTCACAACATGACCCCCTGAACACATTCGTTCAAAATTACATATATACATATATATATGTATATATATAATATATATATATATATAGTTATTATTTTTAAAAGAAAATTACCAGAGTACCCTTCAAAATTCATTTTTAATTCACTGACACGTGTTTCGAGGTTTACCTCATGATCACAGTGCAGCTAATAACCTTAAACTTAAAATTAAAATATATATAGTTATTTATTTATTTATTTATTTATATGTGTATACACTCTGGCGGTCGCATTTTTTGTCCGATTTACTTAAAATTTGGTAGGGATGTTCCTTTCTATAAACATTTGGACAAGTTCGTTGGGCAAAACAATCGGGAAACTCTAAACCCCTTTTTTAGGGATTATTCTTTCAAATTTCGAGTCTTTGGGCCCAAAAAGGGTCAGACACAATTAATTAATGTAAAAATATGGGAATTAGTCAGGCGAAAGTCTTAAACCCTCTCTCGTAATTCTAGCATAAATATTTACCGAGTTTTAAAAGAAAATGTATATCGGCACAGTATGTTGTCTTATGGGATTTTTACATTAGAAAAGCATGTTATTCATTTGTTGGTGTATTTGTATCATCCTCAGCAACTTCGCGCCAACTTTCAAGCCTGCCTGTACTTTCTCCTAACCTTATAATGCGCAAAATTTTATTCCTAGCATTGCAGTAAATGAAACCAGGAGCATCAGAACAGCCAAAAAAATCAATGTTTCCAGATTTCAATAAAATGGGAAAATGTATGTTTTTACACTGGTTTTAGGTTTTAAAAGTTTTGTATGTGGAAATTCACTTCCCTCACGTTAGCGTGCTTCGTGGGATTATAATACAGCATCGTTAAATATATAATTAAAACTAATAGCTAATGAAAATAACTTTAAAAAAAATTATTTTTAATTAACTTGCCTTGAAATCCTTTGTTCTTCACCAAGACCAGCTTCACAAAACCAACGTGGAGAAACTATTGTTTCCACTCGAGACCCCCCCCACTCACAGGAAAGGCACTCGAACGAATGAGTACAGATTACCAGGAAAAAATGGTCAAACTTAACAAAATAATTAATCTTTTTATTAAATATTATAATTCATTTTTATAATATAATCCACAATAATAAATTTTTTAACGAACAAAATCTTCACTCTCGTTAAAAGGATGCTATTTGTTTATCTATTGAGAGTGGATATTCATTCTTTTGGAGTGAACATCTAATTTTCTCTAAGAAATATAGGCGTTTTTCACTCTTTGTAGTATAGCGTGTAAAGGCATTCTAAAAATTTTAATACAGTCTTCCCCAAATTCGAGCAACAGGTTTCCGTATGTAATATGCTGTACTTAAAGTATCGCAAAATAGGCTCAGTGTAAAAATGTATTCATACAAATTTATTCCCGACTTTAGATCAAGCGAAGGCGAAAACCAATGGAACTCATGAATAAGTGAATAAGGAACTGCAATACAGGGAATGTTTGCTTCTCAGATAAGTTCTTCGATCTGATATGTTTTGATGAAACATTTCCTAACTACAAAAAATACAAGAAATATCCTTGCAACACATTATACACTGTTTACTTTGTTTATAATTTAAATAAACTATATTTTTTTATTTGCATATAATGAAGTCTTACTAAACAATTGTAATCCATTTGATCTTATTTAATAACAGATATTGCAACAGCCGAATGTGAAATTACAGGTTTCATAAACTGACTGATAGAAAATCGTAAGGTTAAATACCCCCGTAGCAGCAAACCTGCGTACTCAGCGAATTTCCAATGCATATATATGTGTCTTAATACCACATAAAGCCACATACCAAGTTTCATCAATATACATTCATAAATAAACTATTTATGACATTTTAATTATTCTCCATAAGAATAACATGGCGGCTGAGTATGCAGGTTTGCTGAAGCAAGGAACACAATAAATGGGGTTTTATACAAAAATCAATATAACTCATGTAGGTAAAGCCACATACCAAATTTCATTAATTTATTTTCATAATGAAGGGAGATAACACGTTACTTATTCTCCATAAGAATAACATGGGGCTGAGTACGCAGGTTTGCTGCTACAGGAGCCTTTGGTAAAAAATTGTTTTTTTCAGCAAATATCAATGGTCCACAACCAGATGAAGCCGTATACCAAGTTTCGTCAGTATACGTTCATAAATAAGCGATATATAAAATTTTTATTTTCCTCCATAAGAATAACATTAGACAACGTACTGTGTTTAGCATTTTCAATATCTCGGGAACAAATTGACGTAGAGAAATGATCAAAATACCAAATTGTGTGTTTTTTTAAGCTGAATCCAATGAGAAAAACTAAAATTTGACTATTTCCAAAATTATATGTAAAAAATTCGAAAAACCCATTTTTGGGGTACAAAACCCCCCCAAAATACCCCTTCGGATAGAGCGATCTGGCTGGTTTTCGAACTTAAAGTCATAAATGCTGCTTTACACGTTTATACCAAATTTTATCAAAATCGGATAATTTTTACGAGAGTTATCGTGCTCACGGACACATATATATATATATATATATATATATATATATATATATATATATATATATATATATATATAGATATATATTTATATATATACAGTTTCGAACGAATGGTGTTTTTGGGGTCTGGGGACCTCAAAACGAAAAGTTATCATGGTCCCGGGCCTAGGTCTTACCATGCCGACTACGGTAATAGCTTCTTCCCTATAGGGGAAATTCGCTAAAACAGACTAAGGTTGAGATCATCGATGAAAATAGACACCCACCTTCTATTATAATAGTGCTAGTAGACCCGTGCGGAATTCCGCACTGCGAACCAAATCTTGTCAGCTAATCAAATGTTATTTTGTTTTAATTTTCGCTCCTGTCAAAACAAACCATTCCCTTTATTTATCCTTCATTTTATTAAAATTTCAGAGAAGCTATACATTTTTAGCCCGTGGGTCTATTTTTCGTTATTAGCCGGCACGATAAGCTTTAAAATGAGGGGGAAATCATGGAATTTGATAAAGGAATAAGGAAGACCTCGAGGAGTGGCAGAAAAACAGGCTAGAGAAATAATATATGAGATTGATTGATTAATTAAATAAAAATTACAGTTTTACCACGATTTTAAATTAGCTCAGTATTTACGCTTCGCGTAGCCGATACTTACAATTGTTCGACTGCATGTTTGCCATTGGATAACAAATATCGTGGGGGTTCTTTTCCAAAATACTGTCTTAGCACATTACACATTGATAGACAGAAAGAGTACATAAGGATGGTTTAGATCTATAAACCTACTTCCTCGCCTCAGCCTTCACCTGCCGCCTGTTTACACGGCCGTTGCCAGGCGACCTCGCAGCCCCTCCCGGCGATCCTCAATCATTATCCTTTTCCACGAAACCTTTTGAAGGCTAAGTAACTCTGAATTGCAAGGGTATATACTTATTTTATTGTTGTAAACAATTTACTTTCAATACCGTTAAAAGTGAGTTTTTGGTGTCTGCTAGTCCACTGTTCTTTGTAAAAACTTTGCACCGATTGAACTTAAATAGTTAAAGAATGTTCAATGTGTATTGATCGAAAGGCTGATAGGGCATTTGAAAAAGGAGTTTCATAAATAAAATTAGATATCCTGACTCTAATCCCGCCCTCTTTATCGGTTATTCATATCAATAGCCATAAAAATAACACTGGAACTGTGAAGGCCTACGGGTCGTGCCTTATGGGTTTTGTAATATGTGTTTCTATATACAGTTTATATATGTATAACTTTCTTTATCCAAAATCTCAGTTCAATTGGTTCTGGGATTGTTTCGTTAGATTGAAACATCTCGAATCATGCGATGGATTGATTAAACTTAAATTAAATCTCGTGTCTTCAGCCTACTTCTAAAAGAAGAGGAAATATAATTTAAACAATAAGAAATTCTTAATTTTTTACTTTTCAGTTAACCGTGTTTGTAAAATTGTTTTAAAAATCTTACTTAAATATCAGATATGCCAGTAAAATCCATAATGTACTGATTCTTATTTGAAAAAATGAAAAATGATATATGTCAATAATAAAAACTACTGAAGGAAATGACACTTGCCCACAAAACGGAAAAATAACACTGAATTTCTCATTCAATCTCGGATATGACTACGAAAAGGTCATATCCCTCCGGACATTCCACTTTCAAACAGGAGCGTGTTTGGTATTTGTTGTTGGTCAGAAAAGACAGAGGCTTCAAAACTTGTGTTAAATTTCTCTGTCCCCTCACTGCCTTTACTAAACGTGCCAAGTAATATTGCCTTTATTTGAATGTTTAAAACACTATTTAATTCAATTATTGTATTTAACTTAAAACGGTTTTATAAATCATCATAAAAATGTATAAACTACAATAATTTTCCATTTCTATGGTTAAAATTATGTATATACAAATTTAATCATAATTAAATAGTTCAAAGGTCATGAAAACCTTAAATTAAATATTTTATTCAATTAAAACAAGTTTTCCGTAGTCTGAGAACCTTAAATGGGTTGTACCCGTTTATATAATTTATCAAAATTAAACAGGGCATAAAGTGTTTTCAACTTTGGTAATTTTGGTTTTACAATTTCGATGTTTAATTATAAATCTAATCCCCCTTATACTATCTATGCACCCACCAAGTAGCTAAACTTTATAAAAACCTGAAAGTTTTAAGGTATATTTTACGATTACTTTCATAATCCCCTAGTAGTGCCCACCTAATACACGAATATTCGGCTCCGATTTTTTGTAACTATAATTTATCCTGCAATACAGGCGGTCATGAGACAGTTATTTACCGTAAGATTTTAAAGGTTATTAGATAGAGATTTAAGTCGTGAAAAGGTTTCCCCGTTATCTAAAAAAATAGTCCTACCTCCTCTCTGTCATAAATTGCAGACGGACGCAGTTTATTTTAGAATATTTGAGTTAGCCGAATGGATACAGCAGTTTGGAAACTGGCGGTGCAAGCATAACATGTGTACACGACTGGATGAAAAACAACAAACACAGAAAGCCGAGTATTTTTCACTTTGGAGAATTCTCTGCCTTTATATTGCTGAGATACTATGTTCCCTTGTATATAACGGAACACCTTGGGTTTACATACACCGGCAAAACAATGAACTTTCAATGGCCTACAACGTTATGTTTACTAGTTTTGTTTAGTAGTTAAAAATATTGTCATATTAGGAAATTATTTATCTAACAGATATCAGCAAATAAAATAATACCCCCGTAGCAGCAAACCTGCGGACTCAGCGAATTTCCAATGCATATATATGTATCTTAATACCACATAAAGCCACATACCAAGTTTTATCAATATACATTCATAAATAAACGATTTATGACATTTTAATTATTCTCCATAAGAATAACATGGCAGCTGAGTATGCAGGTTTGCTGAAGCAAGGAACACAAAAAATGGGGTTTTATACAAATATCAATATAACTCATGTAGGTAAAGCCACATACCAAATTTCATTAATTTATTTTCATAATGAAGGCAGATAACACGTTACTTATTCTCCGTAAGAATAACATGGGGCTGAGTACGCAGGTTTGCTGCTATGGGAGCCTTGGGTAAAAAAGTGTCTTTTTGAGCAAATATCAATGGTCCACAACCAGATGAAGCCGTATACCAAGTTTCGTCAGTATAGGTTCATAAATAAGCGAGATATAAAATTTTTATTTTTCTCCATAAGAATAACATTTTTTTTTTTTTTTTTTTTTTACGTAGGAGGAACGCTTTATGCGCGAACCCAAAGGAACAGTGTGGGACTCCCTCTTACGAGGTATACCCACTAAACCTCCTACGGAGCCGCGGGGGAAAAACCAGGCCGGAACCCTTATCGGACAACTTCGGCACTGGCCCGCGTGTCTTGCGCCCAGACGGGTCACGTCACCGTTTCGGGAAACTTAGAGGTCACCTAAGCATCCCTCGTCTCGCTTTCCCCGAAGAACGGATTGCACGAAGAGCGCAACCGCTCTCCAGGAGTCTTCATTTCGAAGCATCGTCCCCACCACGACGTCCGGGGACAGATCGCCGACAGCAGAGACGAGCCTCCTCCTGTCTTCAGCGAAACGACTGCACCGGAAGAAAGTATGATGAGCATCATCCACCTCCTCCGGGCAGTAACTACACTGAGGTGACCTCACCTTCCCCATGCGGAATAGGTATTCCCTGAAGTACCCGTGGCCCATCAGGAATTGACACAAGAAAAAGTCAATTTCCCCAAATGCACGGCTCAACCACGGGCTTATGTCTCTGATGAGACGAAACGTCCATCGCCCTTCCAGTCCACCGTTCCAACGCTCTTGCCAAACTCGCAGAGTTTCGAGTCTGGCTTCCACAGCAGCTTGGTCTCTTCCGAGATCAGGAGCACGGCGAAAGATGTTCTGCCTCTCAGCGGCGAGCAGATCAAGGGGAAACACTCCAGCCACAACCATTACAGCCAGTCCAGACACAGTGCGATACGCACAGGCAACCCTAAGAGCCGCCCTGCGCTGAACGGAGAGAATTCTCTTGCTGTGTTTTTTGACTCTCATGGCACCCGCCCACACTTCTGCGCCGTACAGGAGAGTGGCGTTGACGGTGGACATGAGAAGTCGCCTCTTGCTGGACCTCGGGCCTCCGACATTCCCCATCAATCTGCTGAGCGACAGAACAACCCTCGTCGCCTTGTTGCAAACCGCCTGGATGTGCTCCCACCATGTGAGGCGGCGGTCAAGCACCACTCCCAGATACTTCGCCGCAGTCTTCGTCTGGACCTCCACGTCACCAACAGTCATAGGGATTACTGTTTGGATCCTCCGTCGCGTGAGCATGACGATCTCGGTCTTGGCGACCGCCAGCTCAAGTCCATGACCGCTCATCCATCTGTTGACCCGAAACATCACCTGGTTGAGGCGAAGCTGGGCTAACTCCGGATTCCGAGCCGTGATGACTGCGGCTACATCATCTGCGTAGCCCACGAGATAGGCTTGTGGTGGCATCTCGAGGCGAAGCACTCCGTCATATGCCACGTTCCAAAGGTCAGGGCCAAGGATCGACCCTTGCGCCGCGCCGGCGGTGACCACTTTGGAACGGACCCCTGCTTCTGTGCTATATAGCAGCCTGCGCTCCTTCAGGTAGTCCTGTACCACGACCAAGAGATAGTCGGGTACCCTGAAGTCCCGCTGCAACGCCTCGAGCATGTCCACCCAACGGGCCGAGTTAAAAGCGTTTTTAACGTCCAGGGTGACCAGCAGCACGATCGGCCTGGCCTGATGGCAGGCCGTGTCAGCCCGCTGGACGGCGCCCAGGACTTCAGCCACGGCATTCAAGGTTGAGTGGCCCTTCCGAAAGCCGTGCTGCCGGGGGGACAAGTCCCCAGCGGCTTCGACGGCCGACCTCAACCTGGGTTTCAGCAACCTCTCAAAGAGTTTACCCGCCGTGTCCAACATACAGAGTGGTCTGTATGCCGACGGGGACTCCGGGTCACCTTTGCCTTTGCTGATGAGCGCCAGTCTAGCTGTCTTCCAGCGTGACGGAAACACACCCGCCGCCAAACACGCGTTAAACATGCGCAGCAGCAGATGTGGGTGACTTCCCGCCACAACCTTCAGAGCCTCAACCGGAATGCCATCAGGGCCTGGAGCTTTGTTGTTGTGCATGGCAGACGACGCTGCCACGAGCTCCTGTTCCGTGAACAAAGGAACATCAGGCACCGGCCCCGTTACTCTTTCCTTTCGCCTCACAGGGTGACTTGGGAAGAGAGCATCGACGATGGCCGTGATCGTGCCTGCAGGCATAGACGCACTGCTGGCCCCCATTCCCCCGAGCTTTCTCGTGACGAGCTTGTACCCTTTTCCCCATGGATCGGAGTCCACGTCCCGGCACAGCTCCTTCCAGCAGCGAGCCTTGCTCAGGCGAATTGCACTGGCAAGAGCTTTTTTCGCAGTCTTGTGCTCTGCCGACCTGGCCAAAGCCTCCGGTCGGTTTCGAGTTCTCTGCGCTCTTCTGCGAAGCATCAGTGCCGTTCTCCTGAGCTCCGCAATTTCGTCCGTCCACCAGTACACGTGGCGACGACCCCGGACAGGTTTTTTCCGAGGCATCGACGAGTCGCATGCACGCTCGATCAGCTGCATTGTGGAACCCACGAGAGCTTCGACCCTAACTCGATCAGCGGAGTCAAAGCGCTCCGTCAAACCGGCCTCGGGGCTACGACTGAGCCGCTCGACGAATTTTCCCCTGTCCAGTTTGGCCTGATTCCAGCCAATTGGGTTTCGGGTACTGCATCGACGAGACAACTCGTTTTCTTCCAGATTGAAGGAGATGAATTCGTGGTCACTGGCCGTGTACACGTCCATCACCCCCCACTCCGCTACCAGAGGAAGCAACCCTGCTGATACCAGCGTGACATCTGGTATGGAGTCACCAAAACCAGGTCTGCGGTATGTCGGCGTGTCCCCTCTGTTTGCCACTTCCAGGTCGAGCCTCGAGGCCATCTCCAAGATTCGTCTCCCCCGGGCGTTAGTGACTGGCATGCCCCACTCAACGGCACGCGCGTTGAAGTCCCCAGCCACTATTACGCCCCCCGAGACACCCTGAAGACTGTCTTCCAGCGCCTCCAGCCTCTCCCGGTACTCCTCGGCGGAATAGTTGGGAGAGAGGTAGACACTGTATACATTGACTCGCCGAAGTCTCACCCAGACGTAACCGTCACCGGATCCGTGACCCAACACCTGTATCCCCCGACTGTCCGAAATCCAGAGAGCCGCGGTGCCAAGCCGGTCATAAAACCAAGATGGACTGGTTTTGATCCGGTAGGGCTCGCTGACGATCACGATCTGGGCTTTGACCTCACAAGCAAGCTGCTCAAGAATGGCGTCAGCTGCTCGACTCCGCTGCAGGTTTGCCTGGACGAAACGGATCATTTCGTGGCAGATCGAGCCCTCTTAGCGTCTAGGGCTTTCCTGAAAGCCCTGCATGCCCCTGAGCCCGGAATGTGGTCCGCGGACGCTCCAGGTGTACCGGTGCAGAGAACGCAAGAAGCGGCCGCTGTGCAAGCAGCGGCCTTATGTTCGCCGCTACCGCACTTCCAACAATTGTTGCCGCGGTCGGGACCGGAGCAACTCCGACGCGTGTGGCCGTACCCGAGGCACCGAAAACAGCGTTCTACCTCAAGGCGCTGCCGAACTCGGCAGACGACCCAGCCAATCTTGATCTTCCCAGACCGAAGAAAGAGAAGACCGTCTTTCTCTTCCATCTCAACGACAGCCTTTCTCTGCTCCCGCTTGTTTGGCGAGAACAGGGTGACCTTAGGCACACCGGAGATTGTCGGAAGGTCTCTTGTGATAGCCGCAATGACATCGGCCTCCGAAGCCAGGGCGTCTAGATCCAAGATCTCTGCCCTCAGCTTCGGGATGATGGAGCGGACCTCGCCCTTGTCCCCTATAGCTCTCTGAAGTGCTTCCTGGAGTTTCCCCCGGTCGTCACACTTTGAGAGCTCAAGGAGAACCCCCCCCGGCCTCCGTCTTCCGGATCTGCCGATCCACAGTTCCGGAGTCCTCTGGCGTCACCTCACTCTTCAACAATCCGAGGATCTCTGAGTAGGTCTTGCCGGTGGACGGATTGATCAGGACCACCTGGTTCCTGGTCTTCCTAGGCCGAGTCTTCTTTGGCTTCTCCTTCTTTTGGCTGGGTGCTTGGGAAGGCACGTTTTCCGCCTCTTCCCGCTTCTTCTGGGCTTTCGCCTCCGCCCGAAGCTTCCTCCTCTGTTTCTTGGAGAGGACCTGATTAAAACCCTCCCTGTCCGCAGACGCAGTGGTGGCTTCTTCTCCGTTCCTCTCCACGTGGACGGTCCTGTTCTTGACGTCCGGTCTCTTCTCCGTTTGCTGTTCCGCAGGAGGGCTAGTCGCCGATCTCTTGGCACCCCCACCAGGCGCCCCAGACTCCGAAGATGGAAGTGGAGCTTGCCCTTGCTTCTCCTCCAGAAGCCTGAGCCGCCTTAGCGATGCCTTCCAGAGACCGAGCATCGAGTCGAAGACATCAAGGGATGCATCCAGGGTCACTATCCCGTTCTTGATGCCCATCGACACGGTCTTCTGCTTCGCGACCGCGGCGGACATGTCGAGGAGAGTGTCCCGCATCCTCTGCAGTTCCTCCTCCACCTTTTCCTGAGCAATAGCCACGTTCCTTTCATCCGGCGAAACTACCGGAGACGGAGCTCGAACCGTTCTTGGCTTCGGGGTATTCCTCGAGCTGGCTGAATCCGTGGAAGCCAGCGCGACCACAGGAGAAGAGGCCGGTGGTGGGGACCTCGCTACCAAGCTACTCCTCCGAAAAATGGAGGCAGTACTGGCGCTAGGAGGAGGGAGTTCTGGAAACTCCCTCATGTCGTTGCCAATGTTGATGTTGTCGTTGTTTTTAGGGGTTGCCATACTTTAGTTTAACCAGCGCATCGCACGACGAGGGTGAACCCGGAATTGGCCAGGCGAGGGTATACCCAGGGGGACGATGCCCCCACCCCAGTTCCCCGGGGACCCGACCTCCGTTTGCCGGCACCGGATTCCAGACGTGCCGGGGTTCACCGTGGCAGTGCAGAGCCCGACCTCTGCACCCACGCCGCACTCCCTGACCAGGGCCCGAAGGGGCTGGCTCCTGACACCCACTGAAGAGAACCCATCGGCAGTGCAAGCACACATCAGCCCCTGCGACACCAGGAACACTCCCAGGGACCCCCCAGTGGACACCGGTCGAAAGAAGGCGGAAAGACACCCATGATGCGGGGGTGTCTAATAAGAATAACATTAGACAACGTACTGTGTTTAGCACTTTCAATATCTCGGTAACCAATTGACGTAGAGAAATGATCAAAATACCAAATCGTGTGTTTTTTAAGCTAAATCCAATGGGAAAAACTAAAACTTGACTATTTCCAAAATTATATGTAAAAAATTCTAAAAACCCATTTTTGGGGTACAAAACCCCCCCAAAATACCCCTTCGAATAGAGCGATCTGGCTGGTTTTCGAACTTAAAGTCATAAATGTTGCTTTACATGTTTATACCAAATTTCATCAAAATCGGATAATTTTTACGAGAGTTATCGTGCTCATGGATATATATACAGTTTCGAACGAATGGTGTTTTTGGGGTCTGGGGACCTCAAAACGAAAAGTTATCATGGTCCCGGGCCTAGGTCTTACCATGCCGACTACGATAATAGCTTCTTCCCTATAGGGGAAATTCGCTAAAACTCACCAAAACACCTAAAAATTAGTAAAAATAAATTTGATTTAATATTAGTTACCCGTGGTAATCAATAATATTATATATATTCTGGCGTTCTACAAGCAAAACTCGACCTCAAGGCACTCAAGAGTTATATTTGTAATAAGGAAAATATTATAAATTGGAGAGTTGTTGACCTTTAGCTCTGTGAAGATAATTACTGCGGGTTTGTAGGGTTTCATCCCACTTTTAAGCACAATTCAAGTACTTAAATGCTTTAGACAACGACGTTTTAACACCACTTACGTTCTGTAACTGGATTAGATAAGTGCTATAGCACACTGCTTCCTACGTTTCTACGTAGTTGGTAAACAAATATTAGGCTAAAGCAAAATGATATAATTCATATTATTTTTTATATTCCATATGTTACTATTATGAGTATTTTTCACGGTACTACAAATTACATTTATTATGTTTCTTGAAATTATTTTAACTACAAAATAATTCATACCGAACAATTGATTACTGTAATCTATATATATAAAAGAGGAAGTATGTATATATATATATATATATATATATATATATATATATATATATATATATATATATATATCTACATACATACATATGTATGTAGCCTATGGACTCCGAAACCGCTTGACAGATTGCAATGAAACTTTCAGGCATTATTAAGCATTATTCAAAGATGGTTTGTGTGAAGTTTGGTGTAAATCTGTCCAAAGGGCTCCGACCCAGAGGGCATACAAGGGTACAGTGTCAGGTTTTAGAAATTTAGTGTTTACAAAATTAACAGCTGTAATTAAAAAAAAATCAAAGTTTTGGGCGCAGCAACGCGCGCCGGGTAACTGCTAGTGAATTATAACGGTTTAATATTACTATACATAAAAATACTATTTATTTTCCGAGCCTACTTAGAAAACAACTCTTAACCTTGTTACCTTACATTTGTTTGCAGCGATTATTAACGTTTTACTGAATATCCTATAACCAATGACTACAAGTCATTGCTATAACAAATTCGTTGATATTGTCGGCAGAACAAATACCTGGGGGCCGTGCTTTGCTCGTGGAAGGTTGTCAGTCAGATTGTTTAGACGACTTGGAGTAATTCACTATGTTCCCCAAATGACGAGCAGATTTACTGAGCTCATTTGCTTCTTTTTGCAATTTTTAAGTCACTCCAGTGGTTATTATAGCTCAATGTCCTTTTGATTCATTTTGGATATGAAATGACCACTCTGTATGCAATCTTCATTGTTTTAGTCACTGCTCTCAGGAAACCACTTGTTAAAACTTAAACTAAATGAGTGTTAATTACAATGGTATTAGTTTGACAGTTCACTGATTGATTGTAAACAGCTGTTGTTTTGATTTTACACTCCATAAGCCCAATGTAAATTTTTTAACTTTTACAATTTTTTCATTACCCGTTAAAATGTTTACAAATTGCAACCAAGCATTATTTAAATTATAATTTTTAAAATAAATCAAGGCAATTTATGAACGTATGTAAGTGGTCAGAAGTTATTAAAGACAAGCCTTTACACCACACCCTCGCCCGTGCGCTCTGTGTTTTGTCGGGCTGAATAAATGATGGCATGTTTGTTCTCCCTTCCCCAAACTTCACCTGTCAACCCTTCCCATGCCTCCTTCCTTATCGTGAGAATCTCGTTGTACCAATAATAGATGGTATTTAAAATAACCAAGATCCATATATCTACTGTTTGATATGCCGTCTTTTCAAGTTTTGTTTTTCAGTATAATGAAGTCTAATTTATACGCTTAATTACTTAAGGATTAGTTTTTCATCGTAATTTGGAGAAAACTATACATTAAAATATTTACAATGTAATATACGCTTCACGTGTGATTAACAAATATACGAAATTACTCATAATCTTCGCAAGTCAAGGCAAAGGCTATTATGGTGTAGGCCTAGTATTATTTTGGCGTTGTACCTCAATATCTAACTGTTAATAAAAGAATCTATGCCAAAAAATTGCGAGGTTTGGTCGACATTTGGACAGTTACGTAATCTCTTCGTGTGACAGATCTACTGTGCTGAAAGTGACTGCAGGTGACACACTCAGTGACGATCTACAATTGTGTTGTCACTGATGTACACTTCTGCAAGGGAAGAGTATGTAGTATGTGAATGTGTGAGAGGGGAAGACTCCAATTCCTAGCAAATCTGTGATTCATATTGCTAAAAAACGTCTGATCTACATACGTAAAATACTTTTATTTCATGAGTAATTTCATTCACAAGTGCGTTTTCACTATTTATTTTTAGAAGAAGTTATATTTCTTTCAACTTAGACACCTGTGCGTGGATTCAATTTGTAACTTAAATTTGTTATTATTATAAGCCCTAGTTAATTTTTCAGTTCAGAATATGATTTAAGAGATCTTTCATATAAAATTTAAATTATATATAATCTTTACGTGCTTAACTTGATATTCACAAAAAATCAGAGAAAACCTGTGTTTAAGACTGTTTTATTGTTTAGATACGGATGTAAACATTTCCATAGATAGCCTATTTTACACGTACTTTAGACAGTAATAAAATAATATAATATTTTAAGAAAAAATCCCCAAGCAAAATACATTTGGATTAATAAATACCCTTCTCTGTTGACATTTTTAATCCAAATCATGCTCAGTGCAATAGCATACTTGAACCTTCCCAATGAGGGTATTAGTTATTCGTGAGTAGGGAAGGGAGGGGGTTTCTGGGGCAGGAGGGACAGGAGGGACCCCCCCCCCCCGAGGTCTCGTCTGTGACACTTTGCGAATTTTTTTTTTTGCGAACTTTTTTGCAAACTTTTTTTGCGAATTTTTTTTTTTTGCGAATTTTTTTTTTTTGCGAATTTTTTTTTTGCGAATTTTTTTTTTTTTTGCGAAATTTTTTTTTTGCGAATTTTTTTTGCCAAATTTTTTTTTTGGCGAAATTTTTTTTTTGCGAATTTTTTTTTTTCGAATTTTTGTTGTTGCGAATACTAACCTAACCTAACCTAACCTAACCTAACGTAACGTAACCTAACCTAACCTAACCTAAACTAACCTAACCTCGGATCAGATTTCTGATTGCAGATTCTTGTTCGTCTAGTCGAGCCGAGTCATTTGAGTACCCACATCGTACACTTTGGATGATGTTTACAAAAAAGGGGCCCGCACCACACTTTTGACCTTTTTTTTTTGCATTTTTGGAATCTCCTCGTCAAGCCGAGTATTCTCAGTACCCGCATGACATACTTTGGATAATTAATACAAGAGTTGAACAGGGTAACGCTACAACCAACAGAGCTAGCCCATCAGCGCTTGCGGTCAATTGAACTAACAGTGAATGCAAATTTTAAGGAGAATATAATTGCAATGCTTTGAACATATACTGCAAAGGGGGGTGTATCGATACACCCCCCTTCAAGTACTCTGCACCGAGGCAGCTGTTCGCACAACCGACTGACGCGTCCAGTCTACTGTCTGGGAATGCGGATGTTGTAATTTGATACCTCGACTGGAGGGTGCAGGTGTTCACACAAAAAACCGACAAGTTGAGACCTGTCTGGGAATGCGGATGCTGTAATTTGATACCTCGACTGGAGGGTGCAGGTGTTCACACAAAAAACCGACAAGTCGAGACCTGTCTGGGAATGCGGATGCTGTAATTTGATACCTCGACGGGAAGACGGCTGACCCTTCTAGGAACCCATAATAGTCCGCCCGTATCGAGTTCCATTAGAGCAGGGTGGTCTTTACCCCAGACAGCGGTTGAGAGTTTTTGCCCCGACCTTCTCCGAAATCCATTAGTGGGGATAGTAACCCACATCACCAACCCTCCTTCAGTTCAGTTCGAGAGTTCAGTGCGTGAAGACGTGTTAGTCCGATCCTGTTCCGTTCTACGCGATTTGTGTTAGTTGCTGATTATCATCATTTGCGATTAGCGATTTGCGTAAAGCACCTTTGAACTATTTAAAACGTACGTGTTGTGCTGTATTGTTTGTGATTATCAAAACTTATAATCCATATTAAAGATGAACGCCACACACGTTTGTACCATTTGTGGTTGTATTTTCGTGCGTAGAAACAATTTGGTGCAACACCACATCAGATTCCACGGCTTGAGACCACAACTACCAACACCAACACCAACGCAGCAAGGTACGTTTTTTGCGTTGCATTATTGTTTTAATCAGACCTAAATGTTAGTAATATAGAAATACGTTATGCAATATAACCGCAGAGTGATACTATTATTTTTATTTAACAGCTTTAACTATTTAGCGCGAATAGAGAACTCTTTGTTTTTTAAATTTAAAATTACATGACTATATCAATATAATTTAATTGTAATAACTTATGTTATTGCTCGCCCCATCAAGCCAAGTCATCAGAGTACCCACATTACATACTTTAAAAAAAAGGTAGGTGTTAAACATTTCACAATCTAATCGTTTTGTGCGTTTGCAGATGGAGTAGCTGCATGTCGGCTTTGTCGAGCCACCTTCGTAGACCGGGGAGCTTTAGAGCGTCACATGGAAGCGAACCACCGAGTCATTCCACCCCGGCAGGTGATTGATGCTCCGCAGACGACTGCCTATGTCAATCAACACTCCGTTGAAGGTGAGAATCCACATTAAAATAACTTTTTCCCCTTGAAACTAATTACCTTTTTTATAATTATTTAACTAGGTGCATGAAGAAGAATGAGACCGTGACAACTGGTGTACTATTGATTTAATTGCTAGGGGGGAGATTTTCGCTCCCCCTAACACATAATGGGTTAGGGGGAGATTTTCGCTCCCCCATACGTCAGGAATTGTTGAAGACTAGAACAAGAATGAGCCCGTGACAACTGGTGTACTATTGATTTAATTGCTAGGGGGGAGATTTTCGCTCCCCCTAAAACATAATGCTTCTTTAGGGTTGGCTCAGCTCAATATTGCAGCTACATCCTTAGCCTTGAACCCCGAATCATGAATGTAGACAAACAGTACAGAAGATTACATTCCCTGTTTGAAAATTGATATTTTTAATTAACAACTCCATTTTGAAATGTGATTCTCGAGAGAGGGGAATTTGTATCTTTAGTTATCCTAATCTGTTTTTTATTTCTATTTTCAGGTGAAGGATCGGGTCCTGGCCACCACACCTGCCATGAATGCGGTCGCCGTTTCCGTCGTGAAATACACCTGCGTCGACATGTGGATTCGGTACACAGCAGAGTCCGCAGGTTCATATGCGGCACATGCGGCGTCGAATTCAAGAGGGAAGACAACCTGCATCGACACACCATGCAATTTCACGGTGATGGTCAAGAACGGAGATTCCCTTGCGCATACTGCGGTCAGGAGTTCAACCAGCTGTTCAACAAGGACCATCATGAGAGGATCTCTTGCCCGATCATGAAGGACCTGATCCGGAACCGAGCATCCATGGAACAGGATGAACCCCAGCCAGGTCCGAGCACGGAGCCACAACCCGGTACGAGCACACACCAACAACCCGATGATGTTGAGATGACTGGAGCAGGACAGTCAAGCCCCGTATTCTCACTCATTCAACGGGGTTTCCGCAACCGCCTCCTAACCTACCGTCTGCAGCGACCGATGGAGAATCTCGTCACAATCGGAGAAGTGATGGCGTTGTTGATTGTGAGCCTTACGGAGTTGCTTGAGATCACCTTGGCGAAACACCGCAGCATAAAGGTCAACTTGAAGCTGGAGTGTGAGTTCAAAAATGTGCACAACAACACCTGCCTGCGCAACTTCAAAACGAAGATGACTCCGTTGACGACGACCTCGGACCTGAACCAGTACATCACAGCAGCTTTTGCGAAGCTTATTAGAGAGAAGGCTGAGTGTGATCATATCGGCTCCGGGTGGACATACCTTCGCGTTCGTGATTTGGAGGTTGGTATTAACGAATACACTCCTCTAGGTGAAGATGGTCGAGCTTGGCTCCCACTGCCTATGTCTCTGGAGAACACCAAAGCAGTCGTCAACGTATCGAACGCCGATGAGCGGTGTTTTATGTATGCAGTCCTGGGAAAGTTTGTTCAAGAGGACCCTAAAAGACCGGCATCGTACACCGACGACATCATCGCCCGATACGATTGGACCGGCCTTCAATTCCCCGTTGCTCTGAAGAGTATCAAGACGTTTGAGCGGACAAACAACATCAGTATCAACGTCTATGGTATTGATCACACGTGCGTGGGTCAGAAACCTGACGGACGACCAAAGTATCAGGACACCGTCTTCCCCTTGAAGATTTGTAGGCAGGAGCGCGAAGACCATTGCGACATTTTGTACGTGACAACGGACGGTGATAGTCACTACGCCTACATCAAAGACCTTAGTCGACTGATCCGTCCCCAACTCACAGCACATAAGGGCAGGATATTCATCTGTAAGCGGTGCTTCGCGCACTTTGATAACCGTCCGAACAAGCTTGGTCTGACAGGTGCACAGCGTCTGGAGGAGCACAGGCGATACTGCTCCGCTTCAGCCCCTATTCGCATGGACACGCCGAAAAAGACAGAAATCAAATTCAGCCATCCAGAGTTCACCCGACGCGAGCGTTTCACCATCTACGCGGACTTTGAGTGTGCTCTACTACCGACCGCGGAGATGGATGAACAAGTCGACGAACCGCACGGAGGAGTAGCCACCCACATCCACATCCCATACGCCTTTGCGTACCAGATCATCGACTCGTACGGACTTGAGGAGTTTGAGCCTCGAGTCTACTTCGGGGATGATGCGTCAAAGACATTTATGGAGATGTTGAAAACTGATGTTGAGCGATTGTGGAACTTCCTGTACGAAGCAAGAAATCTGCGCCCTGTCCTGACCCCAGCCGAAACGATGCTGTACAACTCGACAGCGAATTGCTACCTCTGCGGATCGGCATTTTCAAGCGAAGACCCAAAGGTTCGTGATCACAACCACGCGCCGCCCTACGAGTTCCGTGGCGCTGCGCACAGATCATGTAACCTACGCTACAGGGAGCAGCGAGTAGTCAACTGCTACTTCCACAATCTCTCCAACTACGACGCTCACTTCATAGTGCGGGAGTTGGCGGTCGACCCTGGTGATGTTGAGGTGTTGGCTCACACGGAAGAGCGGTACATCGCTTTTACGAAGCGGTTCCTGTTCGACCGAGCAGCGGCACCGGTTGGGATGCAAGGGCGTGGAAAAAGACAGCCAGGATTCAGAGTCAGGTTCCTCGACACCTACAGGTTCCTGGCTTTGAGCCTCGCCAGCCTCGCAGCCGCACTTCCACCAGCTCAACTCTTGGAGACGAGGAAGAGATTCCCCGAAGACCACCTCTTCGATCTAGTCCGTAGGAAAGGCGTGTTCCCGTACAACTTTGTAACGTCGAACGCCGTATTGGAAGATACTACGGAACTGCCTCTGCAGCGAGATTTCCACAACGACCTTACCCTGGAGGACATAACGGATGCAGACTACGAGCATGCTCGCAACGTGTGGGAAACCTTCGGTTGTAGGAACCTCAAGGACTACGCTGAGAAGTACCTGCGCTGTGACATTGCGCTGTTGACTGACGTCTTTGAACGCTTCAGGGACACGTCGATGGCTGAATACGAACTAGACCCTGCGCACTACTACACCCTACCGTCATACGCCTGGGATGTTATGTTAAGGACCTGTCGAGTGGAGCTTGATACGATACAGGACTTTGATATGTACCTCTTCTTCGAGCAAGGCATCAGAGGAGGTATTTCCCAGGCGATCACCAGACACGCCAAGGCCAACCATGATGGATGTCGTCCTGAAGATCGACGACCTGAAGAGCCAACGAATCACCTGCTATACTTGGACGCCAACAACCTTTACGGTTGGGCCATGTCCCAGTGTCTTCCACAGGGGCACTTCCAATGGCTCAGCCGAGAGGAGATCTCGTCCCTGGATATTGCAGCGTTGGACCCCGAAGGACCCACAGGCTACGTCTTGGAAGTTGACCTTCGCTACCCCGCCCACCTGCACGACCTTCACAAGGATCTCCCCTACTGCTGCGAGACCAAACGTCCGCCAGGAGGGAAATTCAAGAAGCTCGTTACGACTCTGGATGACAAGAAGAACTACATCTGTCATTACAGAATACTGCAACAGGCGCTGGAAAACGGACTGGAGCTTGTCAACGTGCATCGCGTCATCTCGTTCCGTCAGTCTCGGTGGTTGGAGAGCTACATCCTAATGAACACCGAACTGAGGAAGAAGGCCACGACCAAGTTTGAACAAGACTTTTTCAAGCTTATGAACAATGCGGTCTTTGGCAAGACGATCGAGAATGTTCGCAAGCGAATGAACGCTAAACTGGTGTGTACGCCGGAGATGTTCAGGAAGTACGTAGCCAAGTCAAACTTCCTGGACCGAACCTACTTCAACGATGACGTCGCCATTGTACACATGTCGAAAGTCAATATCGTCCTGGACAAACCGCTCTACGTCGGAATGTGTGTCCTCGATCTGAGCAAGTGGCTCATGTACGACTTCCTTCGAAAGATGAAGAACCGCTACGGCGATCGTCTGAAGGTTGACTACATGGACACTGACAGTTTCGTGTTCGACATCCAGACTGAAGATGTTTATAAGGACATGTTGGAGCATCTGGATGATTTTGACACCAGTGCGTACCCCCGAAACCATCCCTGCTACAGCCCCATAAACGCAAAAGTCATCGGAAAGTTTAAGGATGAAGCGAACGGTCTTCCGCTGCTCGAGTACCTCGGTCTTCGCTCGAAACTATACTTCATGGATATAGTCGAGTTCGAGGAGAGGACCGAAGATGACGAGTTGCAGGTCATGACAGTGAAGCGCGCCAAGGGAGTCGCTAGAGGTGTTGTAAAACACAATCTAACCTCTGACGACTATCGGGAATGTCTCTTCAACGGCGTGTTGAAGAGAACCATCAACACCAGGTTCCAGTCCCGAAACCACCGCGTCTTCACAGTTCAAGTCGACAAGCTATCCTTGAGCTTTAACGATGACAAACGCTACATCCTTCCGGACGGTGTAAATACACTGCCTTGGGGGCATGTTGACGTTCCACCTCAGCCCGAAGACATCCCTCAAGACGATGAAGAGGCGGAGGATGAGGAGCGTTGAGTGGTTGTGTCATATTACCAAAGACCCTGACTTGCCTTGTAAATTATTTTGAAAAATCTAGTCATTAGTTTGTATCGAGTCTCGTAAAACTTAGAAATGTGCTCCTTTTTTTGTTCTAGTCGTTAGTTTGTGTCGAGTCTCGTTTTTGCTAGCCAAACACAAATGTTCAGGAGCACATACTCGATGTGAAATATATATATAAGGTGTGTAAATAAATAGCCAAATTGTTCGTATATACATTTGTCTTTTTTTTCTCCCCTCACATAGTCTTAAGATACTAAAGTAAAAAAAAAATTATTCAGGAATATGGTAATTCATATAAACCAGGTTCAGATATGAATGCTACTTTACAATCATTGTATGATAGGTATGTCCCAATTTGTGGTTGACAACTGTTGTTCAACTGATTTAATTACCAGGGGGGAGATTTTCGCTCCCCCTAACACATAATGGCTTAGGGGGGAGATTTTCGCTCCCCCATACGTCAGGAATTGTTGAAGACTAGAATGCACCTGCTAATGTCATTGTATGATAGATCTGCCCCACTTTGGGGTAAAGGAGGCGAGGATGGGAAATAATAAGAATGTTTCTTTTTTTTATTCTGAGTACACAACTAGTTTATTGAGAAAAATGCAAAATTTCAAAACTCAATTGGTATACATTTGTGCAAAGAGTCTTCTGATCAGTGCATCGTTGTGGCCGAAAGAAGAGTGTTCAAAGAGCTGCACAAAGTCCTTCATCTTCATGCCGTAGTGGGTGCGGCAGTACAGGAATACAAGGCAGTATTGACCGCAGACCAGAGTGTTGTCACTTTGAAGGCGATGCTCGTTGTACAGGTAGCGACGAGCGTTGCGTCTCAGGAATCCTTGGTAGAATTGAAGATGTGGCGGTTGACCGTAGCTGTCAAAGAATTCAATTATTCCTCCTCCTTTGTTAAGGTAGAAAGCGACCCAGTGAGTGCCGTCTTCATTGTGTGGATCAGTGTTCACAATCATAGCAGTAGATGGTGAAATATAATGGGGCAATTGATCCGCAGCGTAGACACCAACATTCTGTACGGGCAGTTTAGCCATACACTTTTGAATCTCTAAGGTATTCATTCTACTGTGTCGACTCCACAGTCAGTAGTAGGAGTAGTAGTGCTAGTAGCAAAACAAAAGCAGGAACTGGTATCACTCTCACCATCGTCAGCGTAATCATCAGCGTCAGCGATATTTGTACTTAGATGTAACCAACTGCGTAATGTGATGCAATTGGCTAGAGCGCATCGTGTGTGAGCTGTTC
The DNA here is from genome assembly GCA_963675035.1 of Allygus modestus. Taxonomy (NCBI): domain Eukaryota; kingdom Metazoa; phylum Arthropoda; class Insecta; order Hemiptera; family Cicadellidae; genus Allygus; species Allygus modestus. The sequence continues at coordinate 31,582,669 of OY776116.1, forward strand.
TGTGGTGGCGACATCGCACTGCGTTTGTTGATAGTAGACTGTTGATTGACGATAGTGATCCGCAGCCAATATCGTTGATATCCATGACATTAGTAGTACAGTGATCCGTGATGAAATTGTATCCTACAAACTCTTTTTTCTCAGCACCTTTGACGTAGACAATCGGTCGTTTGGCGATACATGCACGTAACTTTTCCTCTAGCACATGATACCAGATATCACCTTGGTCCCATTCCAATCCGTGACAGTGTTTTGTGAGCCAATAGCTTTCACGCAGTTTCTCTTGTGATAGGAAATCTCGACTGAATGGTGATTTGGCGATATGATGCATTAGCAGTGTTCCACTGACCAATTCCAAGACGCACACTTCCTTCAGAATGTAGTCATTTGCGTTGTCCTTGAAACATTGAAAATCTACAATAATTGGAGATGCGGAATTTTTACGCGGTACTCTGCATAAACGATCCATCTTGTGCGAATGTTGGTTGTAGACTGAGGAGGAGGACGCCGCCGCCGACGATCTAACCACCAAAGTCCGCAGACACGCTGCGATGACGATCGATTTCGATGACGTTGTCAAACTCTGCGTATACCAGACAGTTGACAGTCTCTGTGAGCCCCGTGTCGAAAGCAATCTCCATACGCACACTGCCGTTGCGCACTAGGTTCCAATGAGTCGTGTCGCTTGCTGACATATCAGGTGTTAGATCGAATGCCATCAGACAGTATCCATCGTCGTAATCGTCTCTATTTATGAGATTACCAGCATCGCTAAAGTGTATGCCGGAGCCTGAAAACAGACTGTGATACGCCATCACGTATTTTCCCTTGCCGGTTTCGTAGTGTGGTTGTAGCGGTTTGGACGGCACTTGTTCACCGTCCACGTACAGCGAGAAGTAGTTGGTTTTGAAATTTTGAAAGTTAAATGGATTCTTTTTTAAATCGCCATTATAAGCGGCGTTGGTGACCAGTCCGACAATGATTCGTTTCGGCACTTGACCTAGAAACACATTGTCCAAAGTTTTGCTCCTCACTCCAAACGGTAGTGTGAATGTTTTCAATTCCACTCTGGTGATTGGGTATTTAGCTGTGCCGGTCTGAAGCGTTTTGCTGTGCGCCAACAGTACAGTGGGGCTAACTTTACACCTTCGTATCCAGAGATTCGCATCAACAATGTGCACCTTGTAGTCACCGTCATCCGACATAATGGAGAAGGAATCTTTTGATCGGATCAGTTTAAAACGCAGTTCCACACCGTTCAACAGGAACTTGTTCTGATTACACATGTCCACATGTAGGCGACCGAGCATATCGATTTCACGACTTTTATTTGTCATTTTTCGTCTCGCCTTTAGCCCATCGTTATCGTCCAGAGTATTGTCCATGTGGCCGGCATCGTCCGCGTTCCACAATCCACATGTTAAATGTGATTTCCTAGCATCATATCCGTAATTCAGCAATGTTTCAATATACGCTCGATATGCATAAGTGTTGTTTTGTGGTGTGACCAGTTTCTGATTCATACTCATATCGACTTGACTGAATAACGTGTGCAGCCAATTGTTGACTGGGCCAATTTTGTTCGATTCATTGGCATCTGCGATTGCCGCTCCTGTCGACTTGACAATAGACGCTGTAACTTCTAACATTGTTTGCGAAAGATCGGTGTATTCTTCGCCGTTGCCGGGCACAACAAACTCGATGGGCGAATCATCAGTCAGTGTGGAGATTGGTTTGTACTGAATCCATTTGCCGCTCTCGATACTGGTCTGCGTCGGCGGTAGGGAGAATAAGTCCAATTCCGTCTTGACGCATTCACACGACTTTTGATGTAGAAACGACATTGCTAGCGTGTGTGTTAATTGAATATATCACGTACGGAAGTTCTCCTCACTGCTTTCCTCGTCTTCCTCGTCTTCTTCCTAACTGACCTTCTCTTCTTGCTGCTGCTCTTGGATGACGCCGACCTTCCTCGAAGGAGTTTCGTCAAAGACTGCGGTGTGACACGACGGCCGCCGAACATGGCGCGCTTCGCGTTCCTCTTACGCGAGAGTCTCGCGTTAGTCTTTCGCGCAGGAGTAGCGCGTCGGTGTTTCGCGGTATTCTTTCGCGTTACGCGACGGTGTTTCGCGCGAGAGCCGCCGCCGCCACTTAGCACACGTTGAAGTTTGCCATCCGCCCTGCGTTTTAGCGAGTCTGTAAACTGGCTTAAATGATCTCTAGCGGCTTCTTTGGGATCCCGCTGGTGCATGGCCATGTCGCCCAAGAATCCAACACCGGATTTCAACGCCTCTTTGGCCACAGCAGAGGCTCCCGACTTGAGCAGCGGTGTGATGGTGCGGAACATACCGCCTAGGAAACTTCCAATTCCATGTCCGCGCTGGTAGGGTGCACCGCGAAATACCCTATCGATACTGCCGCCGGTCTGCTGCAACTGTTGGCGACGGTAGTAAGCCAAGTAGGGATCGTTTGTATTCATAATTGCTGAGCTACTCTTTTGAAATGAAGCTTCACGTACGACGTCCCAAAGAGGAATGACGCTTTTTTACTAGCGTGATCCCTTAGGTCAATATCGATCGTTTCAAATGTTCCTTTCATAACTGGCGCATAATGAGGACTGATGAAATGCACAGTCTTATGCGCGCCGTGTGTGTAGTTATCTCTGTCAATGTTGATAATCTTCAAAAGTGGCGCTGTAGTGTCGCCAATCAGCTGCGGTTCAATCAGATCACAATACACGTACAAGTGTGTCGGCAGTCCCATAGTCAGATTTGGTGGCCATATCGCTGTGAGGTCATTTGTCAAAACGTTCTCGTACGGATCGAAACCCAACTGGAGAGACAGCGCTTCGGTGAAATGCACTTTGCTTATACCGTCCACCATTGTCGTGATCTTGACTCTGTCCTGCTCTTTGTCATACTCAAAGTACAAGTACTGGGTTACATCCTTCGCTTTATTGATCATTTTCAATAAATCGGTTATGTTCTTGTAATAACCGGGTTTCATCTTTAGCATAATGTGCTCGACGCTGAGTGTGACGGGTATACTCGGCAGAACGAGTTTATAGTCGAGCCAAATACACGATTCTTCGTCCACAGTCATAAAGGAGCATGGATAATGCGCTTCGACCAAAGCCATCTCCCACTCGCCATCGCCTTCTAATCGAATTTGTCTCGGCAGATGTGTAGTGTACTTGGACACTGTGTTTTTTGGAAAATAATCCTTTGAGCTGTTGCTGGGCAATGTCAAATAGAACTGGTTGCTATTAGGCATTTTGCAAATCTTGCGCTCTTACCCAAGAATTGAACTCGTCTCCGTAACCTGCCCACTTGACGAAATAACGCTTACTGCGACCACGACCCTTAGCGTCTAGTATTTCAGCAATCTTGAACAGATGGTCGTTGTATATTGTCACTTTTTGTAATTCGTATTCGTAAAACTGACCAGTCACTTGTTCACCGTTGAGATCCGCCAAAGTGTACATTGGCAGAGGCATCAATGTGTTTACACGACGCACCACAAACACTTCTTTACTCCAATTAGTCTCGTAACCTTTTGCGAATGTACCCTTCTCCTTAGATATGCGCACTGTGGTGCCAACTTTCAGTTTTGCCTTAACACGACGCGGTATCTTACCGAACATGCGACGCCATACCTGATGCAATATTCGCTTGTTGTCAACAGTCACATCGACTGGTCGTATTCTGTTGCCTAGACTCTTGTGAGCGCTGTTGTTGTATGCGCTAACCAGTTTGTCCAACACATCTACGTAACGATATGTGTTTTTGTAAGTCAAATATCGCCACATGCGTGTTTTCAAAGTGCGATTCACGCGTTCCACTACGGCCGCTTTAACATCTGGGTTTTGTGTAGTGACATAGATGATTCCGTATTGTTTGAATAACCTTTTCGTCTTGGCACCGGTGAATTCAGTACCTTTGTCAGTTTGTAAACAGCGAGGTGTGTCGGTCGCTTCGGCAAATATCTCCTCGAAAGCGTTGGCCACTTCAGCTCCTTCTTTCCGCCTCAACGTCCGCACATACAGGTGTTTGCTAAACACGTCTATTACAGTCAGTAGGTAGTTGACGCCGTCGTTGTGTTTACTAAGACCACGCATATCGTTCAAGTCCGCTTGCCACAATTCAAATGGTCCATACACTATGTAAGGATTGCGCGGGAAACGCTTGCGTGCCGGTTTGTGCAATGTGTAAGTGTCCTGTGTTTGTAACCATTCAATCACTTTGCGTTTTGAAACTGGTTTTGCAGCTCGCGCTAAAGGAGCTACACCGCCATACGACGAAGGTTCGATGGGATTGTAATACAAACGCTCCATAATACTGAAAACCTATCCTGTGTACGTTTCCCACTTGTCCAAATTTGACGACGGCTTGTTTCTAGTTAGAAGATCAAACTGCCCTGTCGGTGTAGATGTTACACGTTTTCCTCTTGCCGATCGAAGCCGATTTACTAGCGGTGTTCTCAGTATTGATTCAGTTGATGTGTCTTCCACGTCATCGTCTGATCCTTCTCCTCCTGTGAATGATGATCGATATTCGGCATTTATTTCCTTTAGTGCTCTTAGATTATTCATATAGTCCTTTGGCACGTTCATCGCTTTCAATGCGTTGAGCACTTCCCGCCATCCTGGCGGTATGTAATCACGCATACGCACCTTTACTATGCAATTTAAGATATCCACTAGATTTGAGTCTGGGATTTTTACACCGTTGATGTACACTGAATAGCCACTGTCCCAACTGATTAAGCTGCCGTCACGTTTCATGAAACGTAAAAGATTGCGGGCATCAGATCTGTAAGTTTTGGAAAACGTTTCCACAATCTCTTCCACTGGACCACCTTCCGCAGCGGGGTGCGATCGTTGACTATGTTCAAGCCCACCCGTCTCCACGATTGGTATGCTAATCGGTTGGCGTCTATTCTCTGCAATATGCAAGAAGCGATGTAACGCTTGTTTGTACAATTTCCACTTTTCACTATCGTCCATACGTTTGTTATTCAATATTTGTTGCATCTCCGCGTCGAGGCTGTTTTCACTGGATAGATTAGTCGGTCTGTTATCCGTAGCATTTGATTGCAGTCGATCAATCAACTCTTGCGGCACAACTACCATCTTCTTTGCATGTTCCATATTTGCACTAATGACTAGCTACTTTTCTAAAGTGTAACTTCACGCACGACGTTCCAAAGTGGAATGGCAAATGATTACCAATGTTATCTCTTAAGTCAATTTCCACACTGTCAAAAGATCTATTCATAACAGGCACATAGTGCGGATCGATGAATGATGTTGATTTATGCAATCCGTATACATAAGTAGACGTGGATATATTGACAATTTTCAATAACGGTGCGACTGTATCGCCGACCATCTGCGGCTCGACTAAATCACAATACACGTACATGTGTGACGGTAAGCCAAGACGAATGTTGGGCGAACGGATGCTTTTGTTAACTGCATCACCTTCCAGCGTCAATTCATTCGGATCGAACCCCAATTGAAGCGCTAACGTTGGACTTAATGTAATTTTTCCAACATCAGTTCCCATCGATACTTCAATGAATTTGTTGTATGAGTTTTCAACGGTGAACTTTACACCAAAAGTAATCGCTAGTTCTTGTGAATTGATATGATCACACAATTCTTGAATATTTGCGTAATCACCAGTCTTCAATTTAATTCTGTGGTTTTGTTTTGGAGTAGCAGACACTACCGGCGTTACATCGGCAGTGCTGTCCATAACCCGCGCCAACGCTTCTATGTTCACTTTTGCTTCCTCTTGCGGTTGTATGCAAATGTCAATTGTTTCGTCATTACCGACAGATAGAAATGTCATTGGATAGTGCGCTTCCACAAGTGCAATTTCCCAGTCGCCAGCGTCCAGTTGAATAGCTCTCGGCAAATGTGTTATATAATTTGCAACTGTGTTTTTCGGATAATACTGCATCGAACTGTTGCTGGGCAGTGTCAAATAGAACTGATTGTTGATGCCAGCCATTTTTATCTACTCAGTGCTGCTTGTAGTACTGCGCTCAAAAGTAATGGTATAAAGATTCCACCGCCTTTTTGTATGAGATACTTTCGTTTCTTTGACCAGCCTTCGCCGCGTTTCACCAATCTACGTAGCGTCGCCTTGTGTTTGCTTAGCTGACTTTTACTCTTCTTCGCCAGAGGAACGTTACCTCGCAACACGTTGTATGCGCACTCACACACTGAGCGAATGCGGCTCTTGTCACACACCTTTAACAGTGCCTTCCGCTCCTTGGGTGTTGCGTGTATGAAAGCCGTAAGCAGAGCTGCGTCCTTCCGCAAGCACGACATGATTACTACTGATGGCGAAATTACCTTTTCTTTGGCAAGTACACATAGTTGGTAGAATCGTCTGGAAATATGCAACTTCGTATTCGCATATTTTCGTCTGTTGATTGTTTCAAGTCTATCAGTAGGTAGCCGTGTGGATTCCTAGTAGCGTCAGCGTACGCCTCCTCGATGAATTTCGGGCTGTCTGGATATATTTGTCTGGCCAAGTACCTAATCTGAACTCTATCTCTAGGATTCTTAAAACACACAATGTAATGCGCATTCAGTGAGATGTCCCTCTGCCCGCGTCCTTGATGAAACAAATTTTGTGTAATGAAAAACACACTAATGTTGCGATGATGGCAACCTTTTGTGAAAAGATCCACCACACGGTTGTCGGCCTCACGCATCATATCGTCTATAATCACAAGTATCGGCTCGTTACCAGAAAAATCCTCCAAGTTTGGTAGACCTTCTACGTGGTTAATGGTGACATTTTTCGAGTCACCACCACCACCATCACCACCACCACTACCATAATGCCAGTTTATACTGGTAAATGGTGTGTCACACATTTCTGTAATGTGTTTTATAAACTTTGACACAAACTGTGACTTGCCACAACCCGAAGGTCCCGCCACAATGGCTGAGAACGGATGTTTCCACATCAAGCCCATGATTACTACTGAGCTACTAAACACCTCACCGTTACCATACTCACACTCTTAAACTTACTACCAAAGGACATTTTTGGGGTTAAGTGAAATAAATAACACAGTGGTTATGTTCTGAACGTGACTATAAGTATTGACTACGAAAACTAATTTACAAAGGTATTAACATAATCTTCAAGTCTTGCTTTACATAAACTCCAACGGTGTGAATCTGCTATTGGAACCCCTAGGGCTGCGCTTCACCAAGCGAAGGCGTTCTCCAAACCCGCTGTTGTAGCGCTCGATGTCGGTGTTGCTCAGGACCTCGTTGAAGCGCCTAGGCAGGTAGACTCGCAGAAAGAAGTCATCCCCGACCTGCCCCTCCAGGATCACGATGATTGTCTCGCCAAAGGGTGTAGTGGCTCGCTCCATCGCAGTGATGAGATAGCCGCATTCCTCTCGGAGATCGGCTATCCTGGTGTAGAGCGGAGAGTCAGACTTGCAGTTGTTGAGGGTAGCTCTAAGGTCCGCGGTTGTTGCAGTGCCGTTCACGCCCGGAAACTCTAGCTTGAAAGTGCTGCTGCTCGACATCTCTAGTAGTAGTAGTTGGAGTAGGTCTGTGTGAGGTGGTGGTCTGGTGGCTAATGATGCTCAATCGGGCGGGGACCCGCCTTATAAACCCTCGCCGCCATTTTCTTCTACGTGGGTGGTCCGAAGGGTCGGGCGCAGGTGTTCACACAAAAAACCGACTCGTCGAGACCTGTCTGGGAATGCGGATGCTCTAGTTGAATGCCGGCGCCACTCGTTGTTTCTTCCTCACAGCTCGCTTCTTAGGCGGTGGCTGCGAAACTGCACTGCGTTGTGTAACAGTTTGAGTTAAGCCTGTAATTTTCGGTACTCCTGTTGATTTATAGATCCACATGTTTTCCACTTTATCAACTACTTGTTTAACACTTTGGTGCATTTCACCATCTTTGTCCAAAAATAAACCGCACATGAACACCATATCTGTACCATCGTACATTTCCATTTTCAATACAATTTGTCCTTTGTTTCCTGGGTTTTGAACTGCGAAAGTATTCCCATCGTCCATCCATGACACTATGGGACAATCATCTGTTGGTTTTGGCACCCATCCTGGTTTCTTGGTTTCCACTTCGATGGGAGTTGGTCTCCTTCGTCTCTTGCAGGCAGTGGTCGGTTTTACAAATGACGACTGAGGTGATGCCAACGTCTGATCACTAGCATTATTGTTCATAACCTCAATCTCCTGAATAAACGATTTGATATAGTCGTCCGCAGAAGCGTAAGCGTCCATGTTCACGTCCTTACCGTGTGACTTCAACCGTACTACTGACTGGTGGTGCGTCTGCTCACCCTTGAAGTAAACTGTATGCACTCGCTGTCAGACAATATTTCTGTTTGGCGTTCGCTTTTATTCACCCGCTGAAGTCAACTGTTACGTTACGGTGACGATCGATCTCGATGACGTTGTCCAGTTCGGCGTACACTATACAGTTGACGGTCTCGGACAACGCTTTGGAGAATCCGATTTCGATACGTAGATTACCGTTGCGCAGGAGATTCCAGTGACTCGACTCAGCCGCGGACATGTCCGGTGTCAAGTCGAACGCCATAAGACAATTACCGTACGGATAGTCACCTCTCTTGATCTCATTACCTGCGTCGGAGAACTGGATTCCGGTGCCAGTGACCAATGTGTAATAAGAGAGTATATACGTCTCACTGTTCAATGTGTAAACGGGCTGTAACGGTTTGGCCGGTACTTGTTCGCCGTCCACGTACAATGCGAGATAATTCATATCGTAGTGTTGAAAGTTGTAGGGATTCTTCTTGAAATCTCCGTTGAACGCAAGATTACTGACCAGTCCAATTATCACACGTTTCGGTAACTGACCGAGAAATGCGCTGTCTAAAGCTTTACTCATTATACCGGAGGGTAGTGTGAAGGATTTCACTTCTACACGCGTGATCGGATACTTGGCCGTGCCGGTCTCGAGAGTTTTGCTGTGCGCCAACAATACGCTCGGATTGATCTTACATCGGCGTACGAAAAGACTAATCTCTTTAATTGTCACCTTGTAGGTAGTTAGCGTTTTGGACATTATACAAAACGAGTTTCTGGATCTGTTAAGTTGCAATCGCATCTCGACACCGTTCATCATGAATTTGTTCTGATTGCACAGATCGATGTGCAATCGACCGACCATATCGCAAACATCGCTTTCTTTCGTGTGATCGCGACGCTTTTTCAATCCCTCGTTCAATTCGTCACAATCGTCCATTAGTCCGGCCGAATCTCCAAAAAACAGCTCGCTAGTCAGGTGCGAATTCTTCGCACTACATCCGTAGTTCAATAGGTTTTCCAAGTAGGCACGGTAAGCGTACGTGTTGTTTTGTGGTGACACCAGTTTATGATTGAGATAGAGATCCACTTGACTGAATATCGAGTGGAGCCAATTGTTCACCGGGCCCACCTCTTTAGCAGGTTGCCCACCGTCCGCTTTAGTGTCGTCCTGTTTCACAATAGCGGCTTTCACGTGTAATAACGTTTGTGTCAGGTCCGTGTACTCGTCACCGTGACCGGGTATTACAAACTCTATTGGCGAATCGTCCGTCAGCGATGAGATCGGTTTGTATTGAACCCATTTACCGCTCTCGATGCTGGTCTGCGTAGGCGGTAACGAAAACAAGTCCAGTTCAGTCTTCACACATTCACACGATTTCTGATGAATAAACGACATTGTTATCGAATTAATGTAGACGTCCGTCTTCGAAGAAGTCTATCAAGAGACTGTGGCGTGTCGCGACCCGCGCACCGCTTAGGGGGAGATTTTTGCTCCCCCTAACACATAATGGCTTAGGGGGAGATTTTCGCTCCCCCATACGTCAGGAATTGTTGAAGACTAGAACAAGAATGAGACCGTGACAACTGGTGTTCTGTTGATTTAATTACTAGGGGGAGATTTTCGCTCCCCCTAACACATAATGGGTTAGGGGGAGATTTTCGCTCCCCCATACGTCAGGAATTGTTGAAGCCTAAAACAAGAATGATACCGTGGGTGTTTGACAACTGGTGATTTATTGCTCGGAATTCGATACGGGCGGACTATAATGGGTTCCTGGAAGGGTCGCGTCGCCCTCCCGTCGAGGTATCAAATTACAGCATCCGCATTCCCAGACAGTAGACTGGACGCGTCAGTCGGTTGTGCGAACAGCTGCCTCGGTGCAGAGTACTTGAAGGGGGGTGTATCGATACACCCCCCTTTGCAGTATATGTTCAAAGCATGGCAATTATATTCTCCTTAAAATTTGCATTCACTGTTAGTTCAATTGACCGCAAGCGCTGATGGGCTAGCTCTGTTGGTTGTAGCGTTACCCTGTTCAACTCTTGTATTAATTATCCAAAGTATGTCATGTGGGTACTGAGAATACTCGGCTTGACGAGGAGATTCCAAAAATGCAAAAAAAAAGGTCAAAAGTGTGGTGCGGGCCCCTTTTTTGTAAACATCATCCAAAGTGTACGATGTGGGTACTCAAATGACTCGGCTCGACTAGACGAACAAGAATCTGCAATCAGAAATCTGATCCGAGGTTAGGTTAGGTTAGGTTAGGTTAGGTTAGGTTACGTTACGTTAGGTTAGGTTAGGTTAGTATTCGCAACAACAAAAATTCGAAAAAAAAAAATTCGCAAAAAAAAAATTTCGCAAAAAAAAAAAATTGGCAAAAAAAATTCGCAAAAAAAAAATTTCGCAAAAAAAAAAAAATTCGCAAAAAAAAAATTCGCAAAAAAAAAATCGCAAAAAAAAAAAATTCGCAAAAAAAGTTTGCCAAAAAGTTCGCAAAAAAAAAAATTCGCAAAGTGTCACAGACGAGACCTCGGGGGGGGGGGGGGTCCCTCCTGTCCCTCCTGCCCCAGAAACCCCCTCCCTTCCCTACTTTCGTGGATTCTGAGCCACAGAGCAACAAGTTCCCTCCAGTGTGTCAGAACGCGCGTGAATAACGTCACTCTCTTTGGTAGAGTCCTCAGAATATCGCCAGTTTTGTGCCGCTGTCAAAGCCTTAATGTCCCAATACACCAAACTGCCACTCTTGCCATTCCGTTTCCATTATAACTAGTTGAAGAGGGTCAGAACCGTTTGTCATTATAACTTTCAACATAAACCTAACACTTTCTGCTTACATTGAAAATCATAGAATCACGTATCTTGTTGTTGAACTTGTAAACTCATTTCATATTTGGTGACAGAACATTTAAATATCGTAGTATTTAAGCTGGTCCTTTTAAATACAATAACTTTTTCATCGCGATGAGTAAATAATATTTTTTTAGGTGCATTTGTTTATAACTGGTGCTAAAACAAAGCAGACTAGGTAATGTAGCCTATTAAATTCGTTACGGCTATTTATGTAAATTTGAACAATTCTTTAAGGAATATTATTAAAGTTCATCATAGATGTAATTGTAATACTCTGCTTGTGCTCTATAAATGAGCCGTAACGATTTTCTAGTTGCTACGTTTATTTTAAGCTTGATTTTTAAATATCATAAAAATTACATTATTAAGAATCAAACTTAGTTGTAGCAAGTTAAATTGAAAATACTTCAATCAAATTTAGTTAAATATTTATTTTGGAGAGGTTCATGTTTGAGTTATAAATCAAGGATACGGAAAATCAGTAGATATGTGGGCGGCTGGAATTGTAAAATTCCATATGACAACTGGATTTACTCCTTTTAGAGACAACGAAAGTAATAAAATTACCCAACAAATTGTAAATGGCACTTTTGAGATTTAATATTTCATAACTACAAATTTAAAGAATCTTATAACAAATGCCGTACAAGTATATCTTTAAAAAAGATACGGAAACCTGAAAAATGGGGTAAAGGACTTCAAAAACAACATATGGTTAAGGCCATTGCATTTGCATGCTGTTGTTTGCAGATCATCCAAGCCACCTTACATACCCCAAGTTAAAGGACTCAGTGATACTAGGAAGAACTTTAATGATATTGAGTATCAGTCTTTAGCTGAAAGTCTTGAATATTGTAAAGACTTTGCCGATATCTGAGCAACCAGTTACTAAACTGAAGATTATTAAGGGTAAAATATAAGATTAACCTCAATGCACGATGGGCAAAACTACAAGTTGATACGTGAGAACGCATCTATATTTAGAACTTTAAACAAAAGTAAAACTTCCAAGAAAAGGTACTCAAGTGTATAGTAAGTCTAATAACAAAATGACTCGCAAGGTACATGTTTATGTGACATTTAATACTCAAATTTCGTTGCCTTGTTGGAAGTTATGTGATTCACTATTTCCCCTTCGGCACGCTTTTCGACTTCTTTTTCTATGAGTGTTTTAATATTATTGCTTTTTATTATTCAATAATAGGAATGTAGGGAGTAGCCCTAAAAACTAATGCAAATCATAAGTAAATTAGTTGAGTCTTCACATTGGCCTCTGCTAATTCACACATCAAGCATCAAAATCGTTCAGTAGTCCCTTCAATAAAATGTAATGATCCTATCATTTCGGTTGTCCATTTGCTACAAGTTGAAACGTGAGAAGGAGATTTTCACACTTGATTTACTTTAATCTTGAGAGAATGGCCCGAAAAGGCGAACAAATAAAGGCAGTGACATTGAATGGTCGAGCTATCCTCAATAACGTGTCAGTGATTTAACAAAGTTTCGAACATTGGGTACTTTTAAAATGGATCGGAAAACATGTATTAAATATACAGCTTATTAAATAAACAATATTTTAACGGCTACACAATCGCATGATTTAGTTGACGTAATGGACAACAATGTAATGCGTCTACCGCGGCGGTTATCTGGTACTGACATGTAATGATGGGGAACGTCCGTTGTCATAGATACAGAACATACAATTATATATAGGTGTTCAAAAAAAGTAGACTGTTAGTTCGTCAGTTTTTTCACATAATTTAAATTAAATGTTTCCCTAATCGCGTCGTTTCAAAAGCACCCCATTCCCTACGAAGCCAATGTTTTGTTTCATATTTGCAATGTTTATATATAGAATGGTTCCACCGACTTATTTTAAAGTTGTGTATTGTCTTTTTCAGCTCAATATAATAATTCAGTTAAAAATAAATTTGTATTTGGACCACCTGTATCTTAGGTAATCTTGAAAAATATGGTTTTACAATACCTGTTCTGTCCAGTTCATATGATTAATCATAGGATTACTGCAGTTTCGACATTAATATATCATCACCAGATCCTCCACGTATAAAACACAGCTCATCCATAATATTATTAAGAAGAAGTGGTTTCTGTCTGTCTGTCTGTCTGTCTGTCTGTGTGTCTGTGTGTCTGATGTCCAGGTAAACACAAAAAAACTTCTGGACCGTCGGGGTTTGAACTTTACACATAGGTAAATCTTGAACCCATACAACATAGGCCTACTCACTTCCTTAAAATCCCCTCGGGCTACGCCCCTTGAATGTCCTAGATTTCAATGTTTACATTTCAGAAGAAAGTAAACATTCAGAAACTGTAATGCGAATAGCTGTGGATACTTTCTTTTGACAGCTTAAAGAGCAGAAGCAAAAACAGCTGTTTCAAGCTAACTAAAATGCAAATTGCAAAGACTGTAGAACGGGCAAAGCAAAAACCTGTGCGAAGAACGGGTACATCAGTTAGTTTACGTAAACGTAGTAAACGTTGTCAAAATGTTAAATTTTACACATACAAAACGACGAACACATAATAAATGTTAAAATAAAAAACACAAACAATTTAGACATGGACAAGGAAACTTCTTGCATTCTGGCCAGCAGGTAAGAGACTCATAAATAGGTAATCTGTTTTTAAAATTCCGTGAGAAGGAAATATTTCTAGATGAGTGAAAGCCCTACGCCATTCAACGTACCCCTTCGCCATCGATGTTGAAGTAAGTGATTGTCTCATCCTAATAAAATTGTCTTTCCTTCCTTCGCTTCTTACGAATCACTTATTATAGAAGTATTATTTTATATTTGTAGATGTTAGGAAGTTTAAAAGTTTGATTATTTCTTCTAAAAACTCCGCATAGGACAACCATTACTTACTATAAAACTATATCAGTAAATTAACCTTCATCAATTTATAAAGGTGCTCCGTAGTTATTACCTCAAGTTATATTAAACCCTTCTGAAAATTCTATAACAAAATTCTTTATAGAAATCTGGTTATGTTTATCCGAACATTATAAAGTTGAAATTAGTAAAAGCTAGTAAAACAACAAAGTTTAAAATTAACATTTTTTTATTTAGCTAGCTCTAAAAATATAACTATCGAGTCAAGAAGGAAAACCTGCAAGAAGTGTAACAGTATTTACTTTGTAATTATGAGCTGGAGGAATTATTGTAATTCTGTTACCACACTTGAAAGTTGTGCTATTTTTATTCATTTAGTAATAAGTTAACCACTTTTATTAACACTCATATCAAATATAATATAGCGCTAACAGAAATTATGTATTTGCGACGTTCAAAAATAGCATTGTATAAATCAAAAACCTTAGTCAAACCCTTTTTCAAAATTTATATTTACTACGTTTCTGCCAAATATGAAACAATATATCTAAATATGATCACATTCATTCAGTTTACTTATTTAACTACATTTCGAGCCTAGCCTTAAAATGTAATTATTATTGTCATTTTATAAAGTGCGAAACTCACAAAAACCTTATGAAAATCTGGACTGGAGCATAAATGCATAAATCATTACGCTCTGAATAAACCTGAATGGTTTATTTGGCAGAAGGGTGGAATTGTGTCCTTTCAGGAGGAAAATTGTGTGCATACTATGGAAATAAAACTCGCCCATCAGGCGAAAACCAAGGAAACGAGTATACAATTTTATAAATAATCCACCTGTTTTTCTTTGACTCACTAACTAAATAAACATTAAATAAAACAATATTACTACTATATTTATATTGGCTATAGCTATTTATGAATGTTTATTTTTAAGTTAATATTTCGCATTTGAAATATCGAAGACTTTTTTATGTCCTATAAATCTTGTAGGTAAAATTTTGTGTTAGTTTTTCTCTGTAGATTCTAGTTTCGAGAAACATATTTTAAAAGGAAATTCGCAAACATGTGTTAACAGTAATATTTGCAATATATTATGCTTACTGTACAGCAACGTTAAACCATTTAACGTTACAAAGACACTATGCGATTAGAGTAAACATTGTGACGCATATAGGATCACTTTTTAATATGTTATTATCATCAAAGGTAGTAAGTACCGCTGAATGTTAGGGCGCCGGTTTGTACGCTAGATTTACTTTGAATCTGGCCAACGAATCAGGCAAAAGTGAGAGTGAAGGAAGACAAAAGGTGTAACAAGAGACCACAATCTGTGCAGCTGGGGGGGGGGGGGGGGTGAAACTGCCCTCGTCTTGAAGTCGCTTTTCCAGTTTTAAGTCCAGCGAAGCAAAACTTATTTTGTAATACAACCTGACTTTAATATACTTATGATACATTTTTACAATATTATGTTAAAAACTATATACTTCGGTATGTAAGAGAGCCGCTAAAACCTGTTAGTTTCTAAAAACATGGACAGTTTATCAGGGGTGTTATTTAAAAGGCCTTTTTGACAAGGAAAATTGGTTGCGTTGATGGAACGTAGGCATTTTTAGTTAACCTGACTGAACCTAACTGGTTAGGGATTGAGAGATTGATATGTATGGGTAACTAACTTTCTATGTCTATATCGTGTATAAATTCAGGTATAGATCGTTGGCATTTCAGGTAATGTTTTACTTTTGAAATAGTAACATATACGTACTTGTTTTTAGTTTTTACTATTGCCATTACAAAATCCTATTTCCAAACTCTTATGAAAATTGTATATTCATTGTCTTCGAATAAAAATGATAATATTTTTTACACTCGCAATGAATCATTTTCAGAGATTTATTTTATTGTAAAAGTATTTATCTGATTATAATTACTTTCTTTGAGGAGCTGTAAAAACACAACGTGTATTAGTGTGAAATATGGATTATTTGTGAACAATTTTATGTTAGCATTTTATAATGTAATAATTTGTTAGCTACCGCAAACATCAACTGCTAACTAGTTAAACAATTACTGAAACCTCTTGCAGCCAACCAGAATAAACATACCGTGTGTCCCAAAAGCCCCCCCATTATTTTTTGAACGAATGCATATTTCGAGGTTCTTTTCCGGGGAAGTCTTAGTGACCCAAAAAGGAAACTTTTGATGGGTAAACATTTTCAACCCCCACTAAGCTATTTATTGGTTTTGGGGGTAAGTCAAAAAACTAAAACAATAACCCCCCTAGAGTGATGTATCATTTTAAAGGGCGTACAAAAAGAATAAGAATTGCACATATTAGGGGTTTCTAGCTTTATTCTATCAAACACAGCGTTCAATAGAATTTTTGAATTTTAAAATTTCATTTTGCATTATTTTTACATAGCAGTCATTGTAAAATCTGACAATTAATAAGCTGCCATGGTTTAGGGGAGGATCATAGTAGAGACAGAGACCTCTAGTTTGCACCATTCATCTTCTTTTATTAAGACCTTTAAAAAGAGGTCACTCAGTAAGGGTTGCTATTTAACAAGTTCTAAGTCATTATGAAGCTAAATATTTGATTTACTTCATTATTTTGGTTACATTCCTAGTTTTAAAATCGCATCAGTATATTTTTTCTTAGATAAAAAAACAGCTGTTATAAAGATTATATCCAGAAAATACTGCGGGGGAGAACCTCTTATCAATATAAAACAGGGCAAATAAAATTCGTCTTTTGTTTAAAAAGTATCCTGGAAGGATTCCCTGATTTTTATTTAAAAAGTAAATGGTTCTTGTTAAACTAATGATAACAATAAAAAAATTGTGTGTTTGGTTTGAAAATTATAATTTGAGCAAAGCATGCTCGTTTAAGAATGTTTAAAGCATTTGAAAAATTGATTAATGATTACAATTAAAATCATGGTATAATACACGATATAGATTTTTCCTGCAACACTGTAAATAGGACTATTAATCGGTAAAAGTGTAATACAGCTGTTTTTAGACTTCGTACGAGGTCTTTCACTATTAAGAACGTTGTCTTTTATTACTCGCCAAATTACAGAAGCATCTGCTATGTCATATGAGTTTTGTGATAGTAATATGTGTCATAATTTAAAAATAAATACAGCTGTTCATATTTTTGTTTATTTACTTGTATTATCTTTTAAAAACCTAATACATGAAAGGGATAAATCTAAATTGTTTGTACAGTAGTGTGTTTTCAACTTTCTGTTGTTGTGTGCTTTTTTAAATTTAAGAGTCACCAGAACAATAATTAACATAAACAGAAACCTATTCCACATTAAATAAGACAAATATAAAATATTGGGCTCTATATGTTTTGTACTATTAAGAGAAATAAGGGAGGCTACCAATGAAGTCGATCTGCTAGAGAAATTGCACAGCAAGTAGTTTATAATTTCTTCGAAAAGAAAAGTCGATACAAGAACTACGAAGAAGATGAGGGTTACATGTATTGTGCTCTTCTTCAGAGCGGTGTAAATAACTGAGAACTCTTGTCCGAAAAGCCAGGTGAGGGACAGTAGGCGAATCACCAGACAACAAAACAGAGCTGTGGCGAAGACCGACGATACATTGTGGTACTTCATGATTTTACTAAATACGAAAGTGGTTTCAACAGTATGAATATTAAAGTCACTGATGTACCGAGCTGATACTATAACATGCACGATAAAAAACAGAATACTCCCGGTTCCAAGACATATGAGGAGTACCTGGTACGCGTTCTCGATGCTCGATAAGTACTGAACAAATCCGTGGCGGTTTATGTCGAGAACATCTTTAACGAACAACAGGAGGATAAACATCGAAAAGCTGGCAGTCCAGAGAATTTCCAACACTTCAAGCTGGACCGACTCGCTCAGTGCCCTCGTGAGGACGACTCCGTACGGCAGTTGTTCCGCGATGAGCGACACGTGAGTGAACGAGTTTCTGTTGACATTGTACAACGTGAACTCGACAAAGAGAACTCGCGTAAGCTGGTCGATCCAGTGGTCGTTTATCAGCTGGAACATAACAAGTCTTGTGTGACTTCTCTCTAAACTCAGTTTTGCAACGTAGCCCCCGGACGGGTACAAAGTGCCGGTCGGACTCGTAGAGCTGCGATACGACAGTGAGCTGTTCTCGGAGTGATCCCAAACGGTAGGCTCGTGTTTCTCCGGTTTCCAAAATGAAGTTGTCCACATATCGTCGTAATCCTGCGTGTCTTCTACGTCTGGCCTCCACGAGGGTATGCACACTAAAGAAACGTTCTCGAACACCGAAGGAAAATGACAAGCGTTCCTGTTAACTCGGACTTGCCTTAAGATCGGAGCCCCTAAAAGAGTGAGAATACAATCTCGAGTCAACAACCCGGGTACAGTGTTATCCTGCTGATGATATAGGTCGATTCCGTTATACCATATCGAATTGTAGACAGTTTTTGAGTTGCCGAATATATATTGTAGATAGTCTTCCAACTGTGACCTGTTCGATATGTCTGCGTAATTCTCCACATTCGTATTAGCACCACTCGCGATCATCGCTCTAGCATGAACATTGGAATAAATCGCTCTAGTGCTCCAATAAATATCGCACACTTTTTTGATGACGACGATAAAGATTATTACTAGTATGAATTCTAGCATTTTAAATAGCAATTCCTTTTGTTCATTTTCCTTCTTAAAAATGACGATCTTTGCATCTCTAAGAGGTTGGTATTTCGGGTCCTTTCTTTTGTCAATCAGTGAACAATAAAACGTGTAATTATCTTGCACCTGTTGCGAAGTATCGTCTACGACCACGTTGTAACTAGATATAGGCGTCATATATTGAAACTGTGATGCGAGCACTATAGCTACTATGAACATTTTTATTGGAAGTACGAGGAGATATTGTTGTACTAAGGCTAAGAGTAGAGTACATAGCCAAAGTTTGCTCTTTTCGTGTCCAAGTTTGAGCCCGTATAGAAGTGTAAAGTGGAAGGAAAAAAAGACCAGAAGGATACTTAATGTAACCGCTATCGTGTAACCTTTAAGCTTCCGCTTGTTCAAAATAGACGATCTGGATAGTGCAACAGGTAATAATGTCATTGGCTTGGATTTCTTTAGTAAGATACGAACAAAATACTGATAAAACGATTGTTTAGGCCCGGCATTGTTATCGTGTTTAATCAAGGAAAACCGATTACTCTTTTTTCGCATCGGCATTATGGGACTGGGTCTCACGTAAACTTTTATTTCCTTTAAACTAGATTCAGTATTAAATCCCATTTTTATTTTACTCGATTTTAAATCATAGCTCTTTCGAAATATAAAATCTAAAATCAAGGAAACAACAAGAGTCAACGCTAATACTTGAAGGGATACATAAAGATATTTTGTGCTGAGAAAAAAATTCGCTTCATCCACTCCGGTTGAATCGCCGATGTCGACTTTAAAATACGCTATATTTATCAAATTTGCAGACATAAATGACGAATTAAAAATCATAACTCTGTCAAGTCTAGTCATTCTATTGTGAATGTTGCTGGAAAATATCCGACCGAAAATATGAAAGTGTTGAAGTTCGCGCACGATATTGTCCAAAATAATCCTTCCGAAACGTCTAAACTCACTTCCGGTGGCCGGGAAAACAACAGCATCTGGATATTTGTTCTTTCCAATACCAAGCCATTGCTCCACAAAGAACGTGTAAACTGTTTTTACTTTCAAGTCGTAGATCAATATCTTGTCGCAGTACCAATCGGGACTGGTGCCGGAGTTGTCGTGCCAAATGTAAATGTACTTAGGTACTCCTAAACGGTCATTGGTCCTTAACAAAAACCAAGAATCTGAATTTTTCCTAAACCCTTTAAGGCCAGTGACCTTCAGAACGTGGGAACGACTGCGACTGTTTGTACCGTCGATTCTTATTCCGACATTAGCTTTGGTGCCTGAAAAGAACCGACTGCCTGTGAACACTGCGACCACGTACAAATATTCATCACAGGGAAAATTATCTTCTAGTACAAATATCGTTCTCATTTTAAAGTCTTTTCTGTCTTTTTTCAGGGCCCAGATGTATAAAAGCAAAAATAAAACAAACAAGCAAAGTAAATAAACAAGGACCAAAGGGTTATCTTTCACGGTAAGATATAAGTGAAAGTCGCGGAAGGGATCGATTTTGTTGGGTGGGATTACAAACGATGCGGCGAAAAAACTCAAGTGGGAACATCGACAGTGAATGACAGATTTGTTCGTCAAAGGGCCGACCGAACAGGACTTGGGATCCCACTGATACGCGATGCGGGACAAACAAAGATTGGAATAAAATCTTACTGTCAATTTAACTGCATCACCGACTGGGGTTTTTAGTGACGGAAGTATACCCAGATAAACAAATTTTCTACGATCGTTTGCACTGTATGGAACATCAAACATCGATGAAGATGAAGATATTACTGTGGGAGACTTAGCCACACTTTCATAACTCGGTCTTAAATCGTCTTTAACACTTACTCTCAACTGATTGGTACCGTTCGGGAGGAGAAACTCAACAAACAACTTACATTTTTCTGGAAGGTCTATTCTGACTACAGGTACTTCAATGTCCAAAACGCTTTCGCTGATTTTTGGGTCCAGCTGTATTGCTACAAGAGTTATCTCCCCAAACTCGACTTGCGTGGTCTCCAAAAAAATGTCGATGGGTTGCTTTAGTAAAGTCAAACGAACCATATCGGATTCCATATGTTTGTTAACGAACAAGCTTAAACTAGTCAATTTTGTCGAAACTGAATAATCCTCTGCCAAAAAAGGATTGATTTTCGTAGTTACCGTGTGCACAGTTAGTCTGCTATACACCTGAAGTGTTTTAACAAGGGAAGGTGCCAGTTTAGAATTGAACTGCTCCTCTCTGTTCATCCGATAGGCTAGTTTTGAGGGGCTGTCTGATTGAGAACTGATTGTCGACAGTCCAGAAACTGTAGTCCCAGTGTATGGTTTAAGGCCAAAGTCTTGCCTGAAACTGACAGCGTATGTAATGTCATTAAAAATCTCTTCGGCAAATATGGAAGTGTCTTGTAGAATTTGATATTTTACATTCCTTAGATTAGTTTTATTCATTTTCAAGATGTGTTTATCGTCAAATAATATCTCAATTAAATAAACAAAGGTACACACCAGTTCGGACAACATAACTCTTGTTACATATAGTTCATTATATTTTTCCACAACATTTATTTTAAATAGTTCGGACAGCCGTTTTTTTTCTTTCAGCGTTTTTTTCAGCTCTATGAGGTTCGGTACGTAATTCAGCTTCCTTATTAAAATTTCAATCACGTTTCTTATTACGGACAATCCCATCTTCACGTCTTCTTCACCTTTGATTGCAACTTTACTTTGAATATTAACAAGAGGACCAAACATATTCCCAGGCCCATTGTAGGAAATTGGAGTTACAATAATATCAGGAACTTGGGATATTTCTCTCAGAACACGATGAACGCGACCAAATTCAAGAGACCGCTGAATGTTTACAAAAGTGTTGTCGACATCTTTTTTTGTGATATTTTTGGGTGAAAGCTTTATCTCATACTTAAATACGATTGAACAGCCTTGAATCGCATTAACAACTACTACGACAACTCCTCTGGTCAATTTCACGTTTTCTAACTTGCCAACGAGATTCGAAGCGAGCATTCTACCACTAAATATTTCACCATTCAAAATTTCTTCGGATTTATTCATGTCAAAGTATTCATAAATCAGTACGGCATCATCGATGACTAATCCTGAACAATTTATACTAAACATAGTTTCAGCAAATACCCCGCTTAATGGAAAAACCGAGCAAGATACATTCTCAGGTTTCTTGGCGATGTGCAACTCGATTTCAGATGTCAAAACTCTGGCTCTGTATAAGGTCAATACTCTAAAGAGGTACGTTTTCCCCCCCTCTAAGGAGCTTGGCTTGATACAGAGAGTGTCAGGTGGATAAGACTTATCTTGGAAAGGATCCGTCAAATACCACGTTTCCGATTCGTGTTTTATTTTATACGTCCAGTCAAATTTAGAATCTAATGAGATATGTTTTGGTACAGTAGCTCTTAATAATAACACTTCAGTTGGGATAACGTTTGTTAAACAGTTTGACAAGCATTGAATACTGACACTAAATTCTAAGACATGAACAATCTGAGAATCAGACGCTGGCCTAAGGCCTGGGGCCGTAACTGTGGCGGTGTAAATATAAGTATTGTTGACAATCAGATATTCTGAAGGGATAAAGACAGTTCTTGAATTTGAAGAAACGAAGATATAGCATTTTCGACCACTGAGGTTTTCGCATTTCCATGAAAACCGGAGATGATTTTGGTTTGACCGACGCTCATTGGGATCGAAAGAACTATCGGCTGAAACAAAGAGTCCATTGTTTCGAGAAACAGTTCGTACATTTCCCCCAACAATCGTTGCAACAATAGGTTGAGATTTTATTTCAAAATAACACTCTGCGAAGTTAGATAATAAATTCAACTTGTATATTCTGGACGCTTTCACCTGCAATTTATAGCTACCTACGGGCAACGTAAACTGTTCCAGCGTCCACACGAGTTTATCGCTATAGGAATATGCGACAGGTACAGCATCCTCAGTCCATATTGCTTTCCAAACAGTCCAAGCGACCTTCAGGTCACTTATGAAAGGGTCTACATCGGCACTGAATTTAATCGGTGTTTGTCGAAAGTAGATATCACTCTGTTGGAACAACTTGGAGCAATATTTCAACTTAACTATTAGTTGTGAGTAAAACTCATAACTATACAATCCTACGACAAGTGGATACTCGTGTTTGAAAACGGCAATTCGTGAAGGATAAATCATATTTGTTACTGTAATTTTTATCGAAGCTTCATACGCGGACATCGAGTGGTCAACGGTAAAAACACTTGGAATAAGAGGGGACTTGTAAGGGAAGGGAACTCTTGCACTAAAGACATCCTCACAGTCGTCCAAGTAGAGATGACATTGCTCCTCTGGCCAGCACTCGCCCTCGTCCTTATACGGATTCAGACGCACATTATTGTCCACGCATTTCCCCAACTGCTTATTGAAACGTCCGAGAAAGCCCTCACTAGTCTCCACATCAAACTGAAGATCGTTTCCACTATTTAGTGTAGTAACATAAATGTCAACGGTATACAAATGTGTATCCTTCAGGTTCTTTTTAAAATAAACTGCTATTCCTGTAGCGTAGTCTTTTTTTAAGTAGTGTAGATACATCTTTTTATCACAATTATTTCCATAAAATTTTGTATTCAAACAAAAGCACCTTGGCACGTAATAGCCGAATCCTTGAGTACATTCACCACCATGTTGGCATGTGTCCTTCTTGCATAGCAGTTTAGGGTAGCACTTCTTATACTGGTGGTCCACTCCATCAAAGGGGTATAAACAAAGTGATTTGTTTTCTTTTGACATTTCAATTTTTTTGGTGAAAACACAATACCCACAGTAACCACATTCCCGACTGTTTTGACACACTTCGTTGCTTAGTTCACCAGTAATAGTTCTAAAACTAATTATGGACGTTGTAAAAGCTAATAGAACATTGAAAAGTACATGATTCATGTTTAATTTTTGATCCATAACCTGAATTGCCAAATATTTTACTCGCTATTAAATAAATAAATAAATGTTATACTTGTGTCAACCAACTACCATCTGGTATGATTTCAATTTAACGAATACAGCTGGTAAATATAAATACTAGCAGAAATCATAATTAAAAATAAGGCAATTTTGGAGCAGGCTACTGGCGAAACTACGATGTCTTAATTCAAAATTTATGTATTATGTAAAACCCTTTAACGTCTATATGTGCCTTTTGGGGTTCGGAAAACATCCACATTTAGTGCTTTGCTCCCTGGGATTTTAAATTTTCAATGTCTTATGTAATCTTGTGGGAAAAGACAAATCAATTGAATTGAAAATTATTTAACAACAGCTGTTGATAATAACAAAACACAGTACAGAAATAAGAATATTGTTTCAAGCTAACTTCTGGAATGGCATCATAATTTAAACCAACAAGAGCTGGACAATCTCAAAAGTAGAAATAAAATTTGCTCGAATTCGAGCAACTGGTTTAGCTTGTAGCATTTATTTTTATTACAGTTCGTCTTGTACTGGATAAATTATAAGAATTATAACCATACACAGATATTCAAACAATAAATATAAGAAATATCATTGACTATAAATACTGAAGTAGACTTCTCATTTCCATTACAAAATGTGTCCCTAGTTTTGTGTATGCCAGGATTGAAAGAGGTCGTAGTTTACACCAATCACCAACAGAGTATACTGCTGTCAACTATTACTTATCCTCTCAAGGAGGGGATAATACAACAGTCGGTGTGTCAGGAAGCAAACATAAGTTGATTATTAGTTACTTTCTGGGGTGGAGATATTTTAAAAGTTAACGTAAATAACTAAAATAAATAGTTGACAGCAGCACAATCTGTCGGTGACCTAATCAAACTACTTCAATTTAAAATTCTAGCATACACCAAAAGTGGGACAGCTAGACCATATGGATGGGATGTCTTCTTCAGTATTTATATTTATAGTCAATGGTAATATTATAAATTAACATTATTGTGCTTACCCCAATCGAGACATCCAAACACCTACCATAAAAAGATCAATTCAAATGACAAATTAATTTGTTTACATTATGTCTTGAGGATGAAGTGCTTTCAACCTCCTGTTTACAGTCCTCTAAGTGTATTGCTCCATTTGGTTGTAGTAAATTTTCTAAAATAGTTGTGCTCAATATGGTGACAAAATTTGCAATTGGTGGTACTTGGAGTTCTTAGTGTAGTTGACGGTTTCTAATATACCATGGGGTGTCAAAATCCTAATTCCAAACTCTTACGAAAATTGTATATTCATAGTCTTTGAGAAAAATTATAATATTTTTTACAATCGCAATGAATCATTTTCAAAGATTGATTTTATTGTAAAATTATTTATCTGATTTATAATTACTTTCTTTGAGGAGCTGTAAAAACACAACGTGTATTAGTGTGAAATATGGATTATTTGTGAACAATTGTATGTTAGCATTTTATCATGTAATAATTTGTTAGATACCGCAAACAACAACTGCTAACTAGTTAAACAATTACTGAAACCTCTTGCAGCCAACCAGAATAAACATATCGTGTGTCCCAAAAGCCCCCCCTTTATTATTTTTTGAACGACTGCATATTTCGAGGTTCTTTTCCGAGGAAGTCTTAGTGACCCAAAAAGGAAATTTTTGATGGGTCCAAATTTTCAACCCCATCCCCCAAAATCCAAAAAGAAGAAGAATGGCACAAATTAGGGGATTCTAGCTTTGTTCTGTCAAATACAGCGTTCAATTGAATGTTTCAATTTTAAAACGTCATTTTGCATTCTTTTTGCATAGCAGTCACTGTAAAATCTGACATTTAATAAGCTGCCATGTTTTAGGGGAGGATCATCGTAGGACCCTCTAGTAGGGCTCTAGTTTGTACTATTCATCTTCTTTTATTAAGATCTATAAAAAGAGGTATCACTCAGTAAGGGTTGATATTTAACATTTTTGACTTAGCCCCATAAACCCCTATTTTGGGGGATGGGGCCAAACTTGATCACTTACTAAAAAATAAATGGCTTGGTTAGTTAAATGTTCCCATCAAAAAATCTTATTATTTCGAAATTTTTTGGTGATTATAAATGACTGCAATGTAAAAATAATGCAAAATGACGTTTTAAAATTCAAAAACTCAATCGAACGCTGTGTTTGATAAAAAAAGCTAGAAACCCCTAACTTGTGCCAATCTTCTTCTTTTTGTACGCCCTTCAAAATGATACATCACTCATGGGGGGTTACCATTTATGTTTTTTGATTCACCCCCTAAAACCCCTATTTTGCGTGAGGGGGTTAAAAATTTAGACTCGCCAGAAGTTTTCTTTTTGGGTCACTAAGATTTCCCCGGAAGATAATCTCGATATATGCAGCCATTAAAAAAATAATAGGGGGGGACTTTTGGGACACGCGGTATTAGTTTACATTATCAACCGATCCTTTTATATTTTTCCTAGTTTAGAACATAAAATAATCAACTTTGCTGTAATTGCTTGGAGTTAAAATAAATTAAAGAAAACTTCTACTGGCTAAATACATTTTTATTGATTTTTTAAAAATGAATATAGAACAACAAATCAATTTCATATTTTCTAAAAAAAATGTATTTAAGGAATATTATTGCTGGATATTATGGGATAAGGATAAGTAGCAGTTTTCCTCAATTTCAAATGTGAAAATAAATAATGGAAACCTGCAGTAATTTAGTCTAGAGTTTTTCCCTAGAGTTTTTCTTCTTACATTGGGCATTATTTTCTTGCATTTTATATTCTATAAATTATAGATAGGGGGTAATTTATTTAAAGTAGCCTTTTTAAAATCTCTAATTGCAATCCAATGAAAACTTTTAAGTACAAATGGAGTATAATATCTTAGTAAATACTGGATAAGAGCTCACTTCATGCTCTAGAATCTCTAATTATTTTGAAGTTGAAGAAATTTATTTCTCGTTAAAGATATAAGTATTTATACTCCTTAAATAATAATAATATTAAAATAATAATGCGATAACTCTCGTAAAAATGGTCCGATTTTGATGACATTTGGTATAAACTTGTAAAGCAACATTTATGACTTTAAGTTTGAAAACCAGCCATATCGCTCCATATAAAGGGGTATTTTGGGGGGAGTTTTGTCCCCCAAAAATGGGGTTTTTGAACTTTTACATATAATTTTTTGAATAAGCAAATTTTAATTTTCAAAATAGGCTTCAGCATAAAAAACACACAATTCTGTATTTTGATCATTCCTATACGTCAATCGGTTACCGAGATATTGAAAGTGCTAAACACAGTTCGTTGTCTAATGCTATTCTTAAGTAGAATAAAACAATAATTATATCTTGCTTCTTTATGAACGTATACTCACGAAACTTAGTATACGGCTTTATCTGGTTATGGTCTATTGATATTTGCTCAAAAAACAATTTTTTGCTAAAGGTACCTCTAGCAGTAAACCTGCGTACTCAGCCCCCATGTTATTCTTATGGAGAACAATTAAAATGCTATGTCTCCCTTAATTATGAACATAAATTAATAAAACCTTGTATTTGACTTCACCTAGTTGAGTTATATTGATATTTGCCTAAACACCTTGTTTTCATTCCTTTTTGCAGCAATCCCGCGTACTCATCCCCCATGTTATTCTTATATATGGAGATTAATCAAAATGGGATATATCGCTTACTTATGAATGTACATTGATGAAACTAGGTATGTGGCTTCACCTAGTTGAGTTATGTTGATATTTGCATGGAAACCAATTGTTTATGTTTCTTGTTTCAGCAAACCTATGTACTCATTCCCAATGTTATTCTTATGGAGGATAATTAAAATTGTATGTATCGCTTATTTGTGAATATATTTTTATGAAACTTGGTATGTGGCTTTATGTGGTATTAAGACCAATATTATACATTGGAAATTCGCTGAGTACGCAGGTTTGCTGCGACGGGGGATTATTTAGTTGTACCTATTGTAAATTAAAACAATTTGTTTCATATCATTATCTCTTTAGTTTTATATGACGTCTATGAAATAACTCCCCTTGCAAAATAAAAAATATAAGTAGTAGTGCTGCATTTTTTAGTCTTCACATCTAATTATAAAAGTAAGTTGAAAAGACTAAAACTAGTTGTAATCGTTTTAAAACTACATCAACCCTGAATGATATCTGAAGACGGGGAGGTTAAAGAAAGACAGCCAAGGGGTGGGTGGTTGTCATAGCCAATTGGACTGATAGAAACAAACAGCTTGATTTGTCACTTTTCTTTGAGACACCAACGTGACTCCAATAAGGCTTCATAGGCTGATTCAGATTCTTATTAATCCTCCCTAAAGCCAAGTTATATATAAACAATTTTATATGACATACACAGCACACAAAAAAACACTAGGAAAGGATATCTTATTAATTTATGGTTCAGCCACGTTGATACTCGAAAAGAAAAGTGGGTACAAACAATAAAAGAAAAGTTAAAATGCTCCGTTGAGGAAAAATAAAAAGATTTAAACTTACCGGTACCGGCATGCTGTAAGCAGTGATGGTTAATTAACCTGCATTGTCAAGGCCGGATCACAGGCGGGCGCTACTTTGTGGGCCTGTTCACAGAGAGGCAGCCGCAAACAAAAGGTCCCCGCTAAATAGATTCTTTTTGCTTCACCAATTTTATGTTCGCCATTAGAATAGATGTCACTGTAAGTTTTATCTGAATCATATTATTGAATGTTAAGTACTTTAGCTTTCTTATTTTGCCTTTTGGTATTTGGTCAACTAACTGTCCAGTTTAATTAAAGAATTACTGTGGACGTATTATGTAATGGAAAACCCATAACTTTAACTTTGGTTAATAATTACTTGTTGAGTAGATTTTACCCGGGAAAACATGTACCTTATATAAATTTAAGATCGATCAAACATCATCCGCTTTCACCTACCAGTTCAAACATCCAGTTCACACATCCAGTTCAAACCCTAATTAATCAAATATAATGAAGTGAATTATTACACTAAATGAACTAAGGACTGCAATTAATATCGGAAACACTCCGCATTTAATTTAAATTATAATGAATTATAAACTTAAATATAAATTTGGAAAGTTAAAATCTATATTGGACATATATGAACAGAGTTAAATATACAATGTACCTAAAATAAGTAATATTACTTTAAAAAGCTTTTACTTTTCACTTTTTGTCGGACTAGGAACACACTCGCATCCACACACTCTGCTTTATCCTACTAATAAGACAAAGTCACATTTGTAATGCTCTTTATGTTCTCAGAAGTTGCTGCAATAAAGATGATTTTGATTTTGATTTGAATATAAATGTGAAAGTTTGGATGTATGTATTTATGTAGTTCCATCACGCATAAACTAATGGACCGATTAAGCTAAAATTTTGCATGAACATATTTTAAATATCACATTAACATACAGTGCCCACATCTAACCTTAGGTCTCCACCCCACGGGTCCTGCAAGTTCCAATGCAAATCTTATGGCAGGATATCATTTATAAAATTACCAGCTGTAGTTGTTTGTCTGTTAGGGCAAAGGAAGTTATATGGTAAAACTAGACAAGAATTTAATATTGCTGGTCAGGTTAATATTTTTAATGTGTTTTATTTTTTTGCGAGCAACGCCGCGGCAAAGAGGTATTAGCTTATAATCTTGCATTTTAATGATTTCAGTCATAGAACAATTTCTTTATAGATAGTTTCATGGCTAGCACACTCATTTCAGTTTGTCAATGAAAGGCTTTAGATAACTTTTGATTAGATTTTTAAATCACCAATTACTGTAATGTTATCGTTTTATAATTTTCCTAAATGTTATATAAACAGTCAGGTGCTCCACGAAAACACTCAGAGTTTAACCGAATCTGGGTTAAAATCTATTGGGTCAGCAGAAACCAATTTTTGGTTACTAGCAACCAGTGCCGTATGGTCATTAGTAACTAACTTCGTTAGTCAAAGTATATACAGTTATTTGTAACCGAGGGTTTTTTTTACTGTTAACTAACTGTTTATTTGATCTACTAGTGCCGGTAACTACCACATCGGTGGAAACTAACCTGTGGTAGTGTGATGGGTCGCTCATAACCGTCTTAGCTAGGTTAGCAGCATAGTTAAATTAGTTTTATCTAACTTTGCGATGTTGGCAACAACTGTTTCTCTGCAGAGAGAGAGAGATAAAATCAGATCAGAAGTGAGCGGCAAGTGCGTCGTAGAATACACGCAGGTCATAGGATTTTTACAATTGTAAAAATCTCATTTCTCGTGGTTTTAACTTTTACTATGTTCTTCTTCAATGCTTATGAAGATGTGAGGAACCTTCTGACCAACTGGGGCCTGGGCTCATATATTTCAACATTTGAAGTTACGTAGATAACGGCCTTCTCAATTCTGTTGTTTCAGGTCAGGAATTCAACGTTTAATGTAGACCAAAGGTCTACTGGATATGGTTTAAGTTTAGATTTATTAATTCAGCTCTGTTTAAAAATTAACTAAAATGCAGTTTTAAAAATAATTATCAATTAAGTTGTTAAGAATGTTTTATCTTAGGTTAAGTTAGGTTAGCTAGGTAGGCGAATTACTCTTTAGGGCTAAGGTAGGGCATAGAATATCTTACTTTAGGGATACTCTTAATAACCTCATTGATATTTGTATTAAAACTGTTTTTAGCTATTTTCAATAGAGTTAGATTGATAACACCAGATTGAAACCATAATAAGTAGACCAACATAAAATGTTGAATTCCTATAACCTGAGACACACAATTAAGAAAGCCTTTATCAACGTAAATTCAAATTATTAAATATATGAGCCAAGGTCCCAGTTGGTCAAAATATTCCACATATCTTCATGATCATCGAAGTCGAACATGGTAAAAGTTAAAACCATGAGTCGTGAGGTGTTCTAACTTTTAACCCAGTTGCTCAGTTAAAATTACCTACATGCTGGGTTAGAGTGACCCTGCTGCTGGGTTGGAGTAACCCATTAACTTGGTTAGAGTAACCCGTTAGCTCAGTTAAAGTAACCCAGACGATTATTCAAAGTAACCTAGGTGCTAGGTTAAAACAACCAACTTGATCGGTTAAATCAACTCAAAATCTACTCGGTCTTTTCTGACCTACTTGATCATACTTGATCAATGCTTTTACCTGCTTAGTCGGTCATTAGTAACCCACATTCACTGGCCCTTTTTACAGTGTTACTGGTAACCAACCAACTCGGTCGGTGCTATATTAACCCTAAAACTCAGTAAATATCAACCTTTTTCTCAGTAAAGGTCAACCTTTTGGGTTTTTCAGCGTCCTAAGTTTTAAATAAGGAAAGTCTTGCCATTGACTATAGATACTGAAGGAGACTTTCCATCGCCATTGTAGAATGTGTCCCGAGCAGTTTTCTAGAGCACTCAAGCGCCCCTGTTGGCTACCCTCGGTACCAACTCAAGGAAGGCTCAATGCAGTGGCGCTGTTAGCGGGAACGATTGGAAGATGCCCGCCACGCGCTCGTGGCGGTGGCGCGCGTGCGTGAAACGGCTCTCACTCAAGGCCGCTCTGAGCTTGGACTTGGCCCACCGACTGTAGTAGGCCCGGGCCTGGTAAGCTCTGCGCTCGGCTTGAACTAGTATCTCTGCTGTCTGCTGTTTGGCAGGCCTTACTGCACCGCACAAAGGATTTCAAACGGAATAGGCAACATGAACATTTTTTGTTTGGATGTAGGAAAATTAAAATTTTACTTGGTCTGTTAGAAAAATAACTCAAGTTTAAAATACAATTATTATTATTATTAGTAGTAGTAGACCTAATATCTACAAATTAAAAAATATGACTTCAGTATCTATAGTCAATGGTCTTGCTTAAGATGCAAAGCAGATTCTAATATTTTTACTAAAGTGCTTATCATGCAACTTTAAAGTTTTCCATTAAGTTGTCAATTTTGATTAAGCTAAATTTGTTTTACGCTGCAACTACTTAATGAAAAACTAATCAAAATGTATTAATGCACACTAACGGATAAACAGTGTCATTTCATCCCTAACTGATTAACCCACTCAATCGGAACATGCTGGGCGCAAGCATGAGAAGCGTTCAGACCAAACCATTCCCCCTTGTACAGCTGAAAGATTGATAAGAGTGTCATTTTCTCTGCCCTGAATCACGTCTATGCAGCCACAAAGATAAAAACATTGTTAAATCCGTGAGTGAAGCCGGAAGCTCTTTATTACTTTTTTATGAATTACTACTATATTTTTAGGAACGACTCAATTTGGAGAACAGTTATAATATACGATCTACTTGATCATAATAGAAAATGAAACGGCCTCTTATGAATAGTTGTAATGAAACAAAGAACTTAAATCCTTGATTTAGAGTAAACAACAATATAAAAGGTATTAAATCGTGTTTCATGGATGGAAGTTGGCTGTTTATTGTCCCATTGCTATTCTCATGTCCGTTCCCTAAAAAACGAGCCAATACGAGGGGCAGATGCACCGGTGAATAACGTTTCCCCCATCACCAATTTATCCGTGGGGTTATGTTTTTTTTTTTTAGTCAAAAGGCGCTTCGCTGTTTACCTAAGCCGTAACTATATTGGATTTAGAGGTATTTCTGTTATTTTACACATATGTATTTTTTTCTTTAACTTTTTTCACAAACGATTTGTCATGGATAAAATTTTAGCATAAAAGTAAAGGTTTAACGGGTTGAAATTATTAATGTTTGAAAATTAATATATACTTTAAATTTAAGAACAGTAGGTGATGTAATTTACAACAAAATCCTAATGCATATTTTTTAAAGTGTATTTAATATTGTCATTAAAATATTATGTGTATTCTCCTTTTTGCCATTTCAAGAAACAAAATACGTAATTGATTTTTTCAGTCTTCTATTATATTTTTCAAAAACGTTTATGAGGTTAGTATTGCATTCAGTTTTATATCAGTAATTCAAGAATAATTTGAAGTTAAAATTGTTTTCTTATTCCTCGAAACGATTGCAGTGCCACCAGTGCAGGAGTTTTCGCAAATGAGAACTATTACACTAACGGGCAACCTTCCTTCACGATTTTAACGAATTTATATTTTCGTTAAAGTGAATCACTTTGAGTTATTTTCTCATTTTGTAAGGATTAATTTGTACCTAGATGAATTTGAAACACTTTAAAAAAATTAACTGTGTAAAAATAAACATTGTATAGAATAACGTAAAAAAACCAAGCACGGGAATTTAGTAAATAATTTCAATTTTAACATAAAAGCGAAGAGGTTTACGACCTGGATAAGTACGCCCTCGACGGTATTGAATGGTGT
Source organism: Allygus modestus (assembly GCA_963675035.1). Lineage (NCBI taxonomy): Eukaryota > Metazoa > Arthropoda > Insecta > Hemiptera > Cicadellidae > Allygus > Allygus modestus. Next base: position 31,615,724 of record OY776116.1, read on the forward strand.
ATTGGCAGAAGGGCGGGATTGTGTCCTTTCAGGGAGAAAATTGCGCGCATACTATGGAAATAAGATGTCCACTCCTAGTGAAAAATGTTTTGAAGAAAGAAAAACTCTCAGGAAAAGTGTTCAACTTCAACACTAAGTCCTACTTTAGGTTTTAGCTATGTCATTCTATAAACTGTTCATAACAGTGTGCTTCATAATAGTAAGTTTTCCTAATTAATTTATTTGTGTATGGCGTTTAACGTGGGTTTAACCTATTTTTATTTGTTTCAGAAGATCCAGATGCTGAGATTGAATCTTAGATAAAGGTACGTAATACGTTTCACGTATTAAAAGGTAGTTGCTTCACTGTTATTTTCATAATTAGATTAAGTTGTGGTCATTCCATACTGTCAAGGGGCTCAGTACTTAAGGTAGCAAGAACTTTGTTAGATTATAAAGGGTAAGTTCTGGTGGACATTATTTCTTATTGGATTTTCAATTCTGTTTCATAGATTTATGACTTTTCTCACCTACACACATAATTCATTCACATTCGCCTTAAATTACGCAAGACTGTGATTCGGTGTTTCAGATAGTAACATAAATATACACTTTTGGTTTTTTCTGGAAGACAAAACTGGTAAAATCTAATTTCCCACTATTGTTTTCACCCCACCATTGAACACAGTTTGTTTCGGATGAGTTTGCCGCAGACATGTTCGACAAGCATCACCGCTGGATGGTGTGTGCTCTTAGTGGATTGGTTTTATCAAGAAAAACAACAAGCTGGGTGAACGACCTTGTCTTACTTACATCGTACATCGAAAATCAATTAAAAATTGTACCGCTATTATACAATACCAAATGGTTTTGCCCTGCAGAAAACCACATCTTCGTAATAATGATTTTAAACTCGTTTTGTGCAGGTATTTTTGTATAGTTGTTTCTTGCCTTTTTACAGTTTAAAATTTAAAGTCGTAATTTTCAAACATTCCCGTTACTCCACTTACGTTAATGAGTACTACGTATTAATTACAAAGCTGAACTGTGAGTGTTAAGGTGTTATTTAAGTAAGCAAACAATAAAAGTGAGTGGATGCACTTCCATCCTTCTGTTAACATTGTGAGATTATTTGCCTTTTTTATCATAATAATATTTCAATTTCCAAAGTTCAATCACGCACTTTATTCTGTAGATGAGGCTTTAATGTTAACAATAGGTTCAGGAATGTTACAGTTTTTGTATGAATACTAAATCTTTTTACTATAGTAGATTTATTGTTTAGTATTGATGCAACTGACGATGTTGTAAAAGAGTTTACACGTTTTATACATTCTGTGACACATCCCATACAATTTCGTGGAATTCCTTTCTACATGTTTACTGGTTTAATTTAAATTACCTTATCGTCATGTGATCCTATTTTCCTCGAGGGGCGACCGGTTTCAAAACCACTATTGGGGTCTTCACTAAGCGAACGTCAAAGTAGATCTCGTCCACCCATGTCTCACGCACGACAAAGGGTTCGTGTCAAATCTCCAGGGAACAACACCATGACTCCACATTATGATGTGTCTCATTTACTTTACGGTACCAAATTCCAGCTCTATTGGTTGAGAAGTTGGTGTGTGATGATTAACACGCTTATACTAAAGGCCAGTGGGTCAAAGTCCTTGGGTATATTTATATCTGGAGTAAGAAAATGTCTGCATTGAGCTATCAGCTATATTCCTACCGAATTTCAGATCCATCAGTCCAATAGTATGTGCAAAATTGTTAAAATATTGTATCTCAAAATTCCGGGGAACGAAGCCAAACATTTTCGTAACGGGAAAAGGCTTGCGTTTTGTTCTGATGTATTAGTTATGTTCCTACCGAATTTCAACTTTCAAAGGTCCAGTATATACTAATACTTATAAGATTTCCATAAAAGTAGGTTAGGAAAAGAGCCCTATAGGACTTTTTTAAACTTATTCTTATTTTACATCTGCAGCATAAGCGGAGCCACCTTGCAAAATTTCAACTTCATAGACATTGTTGTTTTTTAGATAAAAGGATCTATATATCAGTAAGTGCATGAGTCTGACAAATTTAGATTTAGATCATATGTCCACTCTATAGAATTATTTATTACCCAATCCTCACTCAATGTTTTCAATAAGAACTGCAACAGCTGATAATGGAATAAATACTCTTTCATATCCACTCTGTATACCTATGTTATTTATTACCAATCTTCACTCAAGTTTTAAATAAGAACTACATTTCTTGTAGAATAACTATTATTAAGTCATCATCTGGCTCAATATAAATAAATGCTTTGTCCATAATAATAACATAAGATCTTTAAGCCCTCTGGGGAGAGCCCCACGGTGATTTAAACAAAATCCAATTGCCTAAAACCTTCTAACGCACATATAGAACATAAAAAAAGTTTCATCGAAATCAGTGCACCCGTTTTCCTGTGAAAAGCGAACAAAACATTATCAAAACCGCACAAAATCACGCTTTTGAGCGGCTGCCATTCTTTTTCCTAAAGGCGTATGCCAGTTTAAAGTGACCTAAACCTTTTCACGCATGTATAGAACGAAGACACAAATTTTCGTCAAAGTCAGTGCACCCGTTTTCCCGTGAAAAGCGAACAAATAGCTTCTTCCCTAAAGGGGAAATTCGCTAAAACCCGTCCTTAAGCGTTCGACAAACAGACGGTGTATATAAGACTCGTTTTGGCTTCCCTAGGGTGTAAAACATGAAAATATGAAAAAAATCATAATTCCAACTAATGGACAGACAAAACTCTAATTTTATTAATGGATTTCCTTTGGAAATTGAACTATTAGCATGACCCGCACGGTGAAACATCTAATAATTAGTGCTGAATTGGTCCAAAGTATATCACTAGAGCAATTTACTATTTTAAAAGTATGATTTTGTGTGCAGGCCCATACAATAAAAACATTTGTAATGTTTTTCTTCTTTTAATAGAACCAATAAGTTAGTTTGCTTTAGTACTTTTAAATTTTAGATTTTAAACTACAGTTGAGCGGAATATTTAATTTATACCAACAATTGTTTTATATTTTATATTTTTATGTTAGTTTTATTATATTTTAAGGGTACAAACTTAAAATAAAAATATTATTAATATTTATATATTCAAAACTGTTTAATCCTCACATAAAACCAGCCCACTAAGAGGCAAGTTTACGGGGAGCCCAGTTTAACATGGTTCAGACAATGAGAAGCTTCCAAGATGGATTATTGCTTACTCGCATCTAATTTCAGGTAATGTTCACAACTTTACCATTACTTGGCCTTATAGTACTTCTACTACATTGCGTTCTCTCTATGTACTTAGAATATTACAGAACTGATTGCATAAGTTTCTTTGTAACGCTGTAGTCAGATTATGGGCTAAATATCCGAACTATATTTGATTGCATTTTAATGATTAATTTTACGGAACTGTAAAAACCATATCATTATTTTGATTGGGTAGTCAGCTAACTAGTTTTTATTAGGTCTTAACACTACTTTTTGGGTTTCCATGTAACTCAACACAGCTTGAAAGTAAAAGACAACTTAAAAACAAACCGAGTCATAGAAGGGGTAGTAACATATGTACTGAGAAGCTACGACACGACTTATATATATGCTAAATCGGTCAAAATAAAAATGTCTTAATAAAATGCGTCAAAATTTTATAAACATTTTATGTCAAAATATGTTGTCCCTCTTATATTCACAAGTTTGTACGTTGGATGTTTCCATAGTTTTCCATCAAATCATTTATTTTATGATTCGTGGGTGAATGTTGATGTGTATTCTGATCATGATAATTCGAATTTGTATCGGTGTTTAGATTACCTGGCGCGCCAAGCTTTGCTAGGGGAAGGCAAGTCAGTGTGTTTAAAAAGGCTAGAGTATTTCTTCACCATGGCTGTCATGTCAAACAGATTTTCTTCACTCATTTGCCTCTTTTCTGAATGTTTAATGCCACTCCAATTATTATTGTATCTCAATGTCCCTTTACGTTTTAAACTAGTGTGTGCATATATGTACACATTTGATTCATTTTACATATGTCCAATATATTAATTTATTCAATCGTTTTAATCAGAAAAAAAACATGATAACATTCAGAACATGAGAACTTTTAACAGTTCACTGATTAACAGAGGAACTTTTTGTTTTGAATTTAATCTCCATAAGCCCAGTGTTATTTCTTTACTTTTCATATTCGTTTTTTCACATTATTAGATTTTTTCTGGGGTTGAGACCCATCTAGGACTTATTTTTAAACCGGAAATAATGTATTTCCAAAATGTTCAGGTTATAGTTGGAGAAGGTTTTGAGAGAGTTGCAAGTAAGCAAGCATGCAAGCAAACAGCTAACAACCAAGCAAACCTTACTGATATTAGAGTATAGGATAACGTAATCTAAATAAATTACATAATCTGTTGCTGGATTTGAGTAACTATTTTTACTGAGCCAAAAGCAATACGTTCATCCCATTATTGTATTTTAGACTCTGAATCTCATATTGAACGTCTTGTAGGCGGGAGTAGTTGTAATTTACATCTAAATCGATGCTTAGGGAGCAATCTCCCTTGCATTATAAAGCAATCTATGAATAAAATACGTATTTTGTAAATAACACTCATATTTACATGTAAAGTATGTCACAACTTCAGTACATAGGTACTCACAACTTAGTTATTCATAGTATGATTTTTATTATATCTTAGAATCAACAAATTATTAACCAGGATAAATAAATTACCAAGTATATTTACATGTACACTGTCCTTTTATAAAGTTTTATACAAGACGGTAAACGTACATTAAAGATTGTACAAGGCGATCGATTTCAACCAGTTACACCGGTCATCATCAGGCCCAATTAGAGAATTTTGTGAGACGTAGTTTATTTATCCTTATTAATTGAAACAACACGTATAATGCTACTAAAGAAATTATAAATAATAGTACCCGTTCTTCGCACTGGTTAGAAAGGTAAGTTAGCTTGAAACAGCTGTTCTTGCTGTTCTGCTCTTTAAGCTGTCAAACTGTCCTCAGCTGTTCGCATTACAGTTTCTGAATGTTTACTTTCTTCTGAAATGTAAACATTGAAATTTAGGACGTTCACGGGGCGTAGCCCGAGAGTATTTTAAGGAAGTGAACAGGCCTATATGTTGCATGGGTTCAAGATCTACCTTAGTGTAAAGTTTCAGCTCAGTCGGTTCAGTTGTTTTTGCGTTTACCCGGAACATCAGACAGACAGACAGAAACCACCTCTTCTTTGTAATATTATAGATGGATTAACTCATTTATCCAAAAAATAATGTTAATTGCCAATGCAATATGTATTGTTAGAGGGCAAATAAAGATTATTATTATTATAATTATTATTATCTAATTGTATTAGTTAGTATAAAAACTAGTTTTATACACCAAATTCGCCATAAAGATTAATTGAAACAATATCCTTATGTTACCTGTTTTCACCATATGTATATGTAAATCACTGAATTGCGTTAAACACTTCATTCCAGTTTTACTTGTGCTGTAACAGACTTTTTCCTGCTCAAATCTTAAAGTAGTCATACCTAATTTGAATGTACTAACAAAATAAACTAAGGCTAATTTAATTTTAATTTGGCTAAAGTCATTCCTCCAACAATTAAACTATCAAGGAATCATGAGTTATGTGTTCTGATTGTTAGAATGGTTTAAATTAAATTCAAAACAAAAAGTTCTTCTGATTATAACCATTAATACGTGAACAGTACGTCCACATAATCAATAAAAATGCTACTACGTTTATAATTAATTTAAAGTACGATAAAATATAAATAATATGTAGCATTTTAATTTGAAAATGAAAATATTGACTAAGACTATGTTCACATAATATTCGCACTATAGCACAAACTCGTATATTTGCTGATATAATCAGGTTTTTTAGTTTAAATCAAGAGAGTAAAGCTCTCAAGAATGAGACCCACTAAGGACCCAATTTTATATATTGTGGTCAGTTGGGAACCTCTCTATCTTCTCTATGGACTTGTTAAGCTTTACAATGCCATAACGAGAGGGGGATATGGTGAACTCGGGCCCGACTAAACCACGTCATATAATCACCTAATGGTTCGGCAGAATGTAATTTAAACTAACAATTTAAACTTATTTGATTACATTAAAGTATCAACACACTTTGAAATTACCAACATTAATAATGTAAGTATTATACTCCATACTTTCCATACTAATATCTAGGGATTGGAATTAAACACGGAAATAATCTCATTTGTAATTTAAAATCTAATTTATTTTGTTTTGTCACATTCAGGAAATCCTACGTTTGTTATAAGCGATAAAAAGAGTAAAACAATCAGTGTACAGCAGAGAAATCGACTTTAGTAGTGGGGGTTTGCGGGTGCTGGCTCACTTGATTTATGGCTTCCGGTCACGTGACCGGAAGCGCTGAGTGATAAAATACGTTATCTGAGGCTGAGCCAGTGACGTAGGCGGTTTTGTGACGAAATGAGTTAAAGTTCAAAGTTCAAGGTTACGGGGAGGTAATTTTAAAAAAGTACTACCTCGCACGCGTAAAATCCGATTGTGATTCGATAGTTTTAATTCGATAAAATATCGAATGAAAATTATCGAATGAAGCAATCGAATGATACGAGTGCGAGGTAGAACAATTACAAATATTACTTTATTTTATTTACAATAATTCATATTACAAATATTACTTTATTTACAATAATTCATGTTTACAATAGTTCCCCGTTGTTGGTTGTCATCGATGTTGTTGATCCGGACGAGTTGCGGCCATCACTTTGTTTTCTGAAGAAAGACGGTAGATACTTCGATCCCTGCGCAGAGTCCATGTTGTTTTTTGATGCGTAAAGTTTCAAAGATAAATCGTAACCGGACGCAATGAGAAGTCTTAACTCTTCATTAAAAACCTCGAGGTCTTGGAAAGTCGCCAGATGAATAGAGTCATAATGAATACACCTAATTTTAATGGACATTTTAATACAATGTTTTACGTTTGTGAAGAGCACTCGATGTTCACCAGTCGAGAGCCGGAGGTGTACTGACTATTCGCTAGCTAGCGTTCTGGTATCAAACAAAATGGTGGGGGTAAAAGTGTGGTGGGGCGGAGAAGATGGCGGACAGCAGATGGCAGGCGGCAGGTGGCAGCTGGTTGCTACTACATTCGCCGCCACAGTAATGCAATCCTTCGGCGTAATTCTTGTAGTTTATCTTGTCGGTTCATTTGATACGTTTTACATCTACATATGCAATAGCTGAAACACTTGCACTTACGACAAGCTTTCCCGTCAACTTGATCGCCTGGTATTTTAAAACATTGTAACTCGCAACAATATGTCTTCAAATTGTTATCGAAAAATAAATTTTTCATAGGTGACACCGACATGTTAGCTGCAGCGTGTGTTAGACAAGACTGAGACTAACTTCACTGCTCCCTCTCTTTTATACCTCTTCATAAGTTAACCCTGAATGAAAGTTCAAGGTCATCCATTTGAATTTTAAAAAAAAGCAACACAGCAGTATATAAAATAATATACTGCTGTGTTGCTGTTTTTATTTTTTTTTTTTTTTTTTATATTTTCTTTATTAAACAAACATCTTACAATACAATAAGCTTAAGTCTAACATTGATGCCTAGAAATACAAACAGAAAAATACAAACAAAGACATTATGTACAAGGATGCGTGATGTGCAGAGTGAGTTCCGTCGAGTTGTTGCCGCTTACACCGTGTGATACCAAATACAACGTCCCCGGTTGAATATCTCGCAAATCTTCATTTTGTAGCAGTTGAACAAATCGTTTTGGAAGAAATACTTGAAACTTCGGCTCATCTCCTGGAGTGAAAGGTCCTTCGCTCAATGAAACTAGAATTGCTTCTCCATGTGTGGTTTCCACTTTCTTGATGTTATGAATAATGTAGTGTTTTTGTTCTTTTAGTTCTGAACACTTTTTAGTTAGCAGAAGGTCGGATTTTGAATGAGTGTTGAATTGGTCAACCAGTGTTTTTAGAAACTGTTGTGATGTCATCTTCGTCAGTGGTGGTTGTGGTGTTGCCTCTTCGGAGTCTCAAATAATACTCGTGCTGGAGCGGTGCTGCCTCCTCGTATTTATAGGCCCCACTACCCCCACCACATTTCTGTTCTCCGCTACCCCCACCACATTCCTGCGTTTGTTTCAAATAAGCAGCCAAACGATATGCGTTGTACAATGCACAGTTTGTTTGACCGTGTTTAAGATCTTTTGCAGCGACACAAATATTACCGAGATTAATGTTAAAGTCCTTACTGATAGTTATATCGAAAACATCACCGTGCGTGTACTTTTGTATCCAGTTCTTTTTTTCTAATCCTCTTGTGTATATATGTGAATATTGTTTGCAAAAGTTAAACATAATACTGTGCAGATTACTGTAGCTTATAAATCCTTCATACCAATGTATGTGATGAAAGTAGTTTGTTATCCATTTGTTTGTACTTTTCGCTTTGGTGTTAAGTTTGTTAAAAGAAAAAGGAGCTTCAAACGTGAATGGGTAGGCTACAAATGTAAGCAAGTCTAAAATTACTAATTCCTTGATAATAAACCTATCATCATTATTTCGAAATGCTTGAAATTCTATTACACAAGGCTTTACACTCACTTCTTCATCCCCTCCGCTCATCATGGCACCTAGCGATCAACTAAACTGTTTTCCACACCACGGTAGGTTAAATACCAGGCCGTACAGTTGCAGGCGCGTTGGTGTATATTTAACGTGGGCACCGTCCCCAATAGGCCTACCCCACGTGTGTTCTTCTTTACAAAGTCAAACTTTAGTCTTTTTTAACTTCTTCTTCTTCTTGTGTTTCGTTTTCTTCTTCTTCTTGTTTCTCCGTTTCTTCTTCCTGTGTTGTTTCTTCTGTAGCTTCTGTAGCGATTTCTACAAGTGGTTCAAAATCCTTTAACTTTCTCCACATGCAAACTTCATGAGGTATTCTATTAAAAATAGATGTATCCACAGGTCCGTACACGATGGTGCTATCAGGTTGTTTTTCCAAAGTATCGACCAAATATTCTTTAATAATAGCGCTTGCAAATACCAACTGTCTCATGTACCTTGTAATAGGTTCTGTTGCGTAGTTTAAAACGTAGAATTCTTCACGTGACAGTAGAATCTTATTTTCATGTTGAGTCAAGTCTCTAATTCGCACTTGTAGTTGTCCACGATGTTTAACAATATCGATTTCATTGTCACAATCCAAAAGTCGAATATGTGTTTTCCTTCCACACAAACTGTTAGTTAAATAACATTCTATTAAATGTACATGTTTCAAAAATGACTCCCAAGCATTTTGCGAAAATAAAACCTTTTTTGTTCCATGGTGTAGTATTACTGTAGGGGAATAATCCAATGATTTCATCAATCCAACTGATACACTTTTACTGATGCATGCTGAGATGGGGTAAAAGATTCGCAGAAAAACTTCAGTTAAAATGTGAGGAGGAATATTCTCTTCAACTTTCTTCTTCCTCTTTGGTACTACCTTTGATGGGTCTGCATTACTTTCCTCCTCTCTATCTCTTTTACCAAACTTTAAAAATGCAGTTATTTCCTTGATGATTTCTTCTTCACTAGTATTATCACGTTCCAATAACGGTGCTACCTCTGCATCACCTTGTACAACAGATGGAGAACTCATTTTGTAGAAGATGTTGCCCATGCGACGATAGACGATCAACTGAAGACCTGCATTGTTGCTCCGCTATTTATAGGTTAGCGACAGTGGCGGTGCCGGTGGTGGTACAACGTTTTACAATACCGTCTTTACGATACCGGTCAACGGTGTGTATGTAACAATTTTATCGTGCAAAATTAAACAATACGCAGATGTATTTGCAGGTACGTTTTCTTGAAATTCCATTTCAATTTTTATATCAACACTAGACGATTTTACAGATTCGTTTTGTTTGGAGCAATCAATTACAACAATCGGAGCTTTCGATTCAAACTGTACGGGAGATAGTAGAGGTGTGTTTGTTTTGCCGTAATATGAATTTTGGAACCTAGCGTACATATCGTATAAAACACTGTACCTTTTTTTATCAAAAGAGATATTAAAATTGTCGTAGGGAAAGAATTGTGAATTCAGGAACACTTTACAGTTTGTTAATTTACAATGGTCAAATTCACCAGCATTTTCAGTTAATATACTTTTTTTCTTTGTTTGTAATCCAAAGATTACATATCTCGCTTTTTCCAAATGAGTAGAAGTTTTTACAGTCCATGTATGCCGTTGTGTTGAAGGTAAAAGGGGGTATTCATGAAACTCCCAGCTTCTGAATGGCATTACAATGTCTCGATCTGATTTTAACTTTCTTAATAATGTAATCCTGTGTTCATCATTTAGTCGCACATGTGGTACTCTCCAAACAATCTTGTCTAATGTTAGTTTCCAGTCTAAATTGGCTTCAGTTGTTCCAGCAGATGCTTTAATAATATCATTATCGTTTGATGACCTTAATAAAACTAGTTCTTGTTTTACATTTATTATTATTCTTCTGTAATCTTCAGCAAATCCTAAAAGTAATCTTAAAGGTACGTAAAAATCAAAGTTTCCCGAAGCGTCAGGAGTAATTATACTTTTGTCTGGTGCAACCCATCCTGCAACAGCTAACAGATTCTTCTCATTTGGTGTTAAAGACGCTAATCCTTTTAATGTACTGGAAATTCCAACCTTTTTTGTTGAATCGACTGTAACTCCTGAAATTTCATATCTAATCTCGTCAAACAAAAATGCCATAGGATTATTTATGAACGGAACAGTGGTTCCAACAGTACCGTCAGCTTTTGTTACTTTTCCTTCAATATATAAATAACTTTCGCATGGAAGAGTATAAATGTCTTGTTGTTGTATAGGAATCCTAATTTCATCGTTATTGTTTAATTTGGACGAAGCGTAAGGGTTGTGTGTGTGATATTCCTTTTCCCATAAGGTCTCGTCAAATGTTGGGCCCTGCGCTATATCCAGTATATCCATTGTTAATGACCTTTAATCCAATTTCTTCTAGAAAACGAATGTTGTCACTTGTTAATCCTTCTACAGCTGATGAGCTACTGACCTCTTTGCTGGTTGGCTCTCTCTTTTTAAATGATAACCCCATTATCTAAGCGGATGATTTTATATGTATTCTTACAGTAATAGCTTCTCCTCTAAAGTCAATAAGGTTTCCGTCTTGATCCACTATGTTCAGCACGATGTCTGAAATGAAACTGGTGTTTAACGGTAGGTACACAAGGTTTTGAGGCTTTTCTACTATCTTGAAACCCGGTGCGACTGATGGGTAGAATGTGTGTAATATATGCCGATTTTCTCCATCTCTGTAGGATCCTTGTATAATGTTACATGTAATGTCTATGCTGTTTACTTTGATGATCGTCACAGTTCTATTCCCAGAATGAGTTGTATTAGGTTCTAATACCTTTGTTTCCTTAGAAAACCCCAATAAACTACCAATTGAACGTTCTTGGCCAAAATCAATATAATACTTAGAAGTAATTTCGGCTTTCATTGTATTGTTATTGCCTTTTATCGTTATATTTTCTTTTCCCATATGTTTTTGTATAACTTCATTTATATTATCAATTTCATAAGCTCCTGTTGGTAAACTGAATTCTTCCAAAGCTGAATATTTTCCTTTATTATCTTTTGTCTTGTAATAATGTATTTTGTTATTAATTCCTTCACTAACGTTTGGAATAGAGTTATATGTTGTTAAATCCAATAATGCGGCTTCCCATAGTCTTCCTTTTTGCAAACGTAGCGCTGGAAACAGAATACTGCGCAAAGTACATGAGTTACCGGTTAATGACACTGTATACGAAGACATCTTAAAGTTGACTAACACTTTTAGCTAAAAAGTCTAAACATAAATGACCGCAAATGGATGTATCATCAGGTTGTTTTCTTGTATGATTGTAAAAAACGTTTTCTGCCGCACGAAAGTATTGTTGAAGTTCTTTCGGTGGTGGAAGGTCTCCAAAACTGTCGAAATAATAAATGGTTTTACCAAGTTTCTTGTAACACACCCAATGAGTGCCTAATCCTTCACTATTATCCAAATTTACAATACCAGTCTCATTTTTCCACATTTTAACCGGTAATTCATCTTTCATAAATACTCCTCTAAAAAATGGGATTTTCAAACAAGAAGCATATGTAATCAGTTCTTCATTGGTCAATTCTTTGTTTTTAATTATTAATTGCTCTTTCTTATTTAATACACACGATACGGCCTTAGGTATAATCCTCCTCCCTTTTTTATCATTGACCATATTGTTGGTTTCTTTTTAGCTTTACCACTGGTAGATCGACGTTTTCTTCTGATATTACCTCCTTGTTTCTTAGCGGGTCTTTTCCCACGCCTTCTTCTCTTTCCTCCTCCAAACGTAGTTTTTGCTTTCATTGCTGCTGTTACTGCTAAAGACGCTGCTTTTTCACCAATACCTGCGTCACTAGATTTTACTCTTTGCCAAGCTTTCTCAGCAAGTGCTTTATCCGCTATTGATCTATTTTTAGTATCACCAAATTTGGAATACGCTATATCGTGCTGTTTACAAGCCTGATCGAGCTTATTTATTCCAGGATCTCCTCTAGCAAGTCGTTTCTTTAATTTGGTTCCAGGACCACAATATTGATATCCTCCAGGTAAATGTAATTCCACAGGTAATAAATCAATCGCCTTGTTAACTATAGCTCCAACCGGTTTACTCAATAGAGAAAATGCTGTTGATGCTATTCCCCTTCCTCTCCGTAATCTCTCTCGATTATGACTGATGCGTTTAACCCTCGACATGACTATTTATAGCAAAACCTACAATCAGTAGGTGCACTCTATAAATATTTCACAATGAATGTAATATCAGTTTTGGTTTCTTGTATTATATACTGTTTAAAATCCATTTATTATATAGAAATGGATTTATTAATTAAATGTATACATATTAAATAAAAGTAGTAAAAATGGAAATAAGGTGTAAATGAAGATGTTCCAGATGTTTCTCCGCTGGTGATGGTATCGTTGTCTTCGGTAAAATGAATAAACTTTAAATAGTTGTCATGTTCCCTTAGAAACTTGCCGCTTAATCGTTGGTAATTGAATAACACATCCCAGTCTAGTTTATCTTTAAAATTGTCAATGTAATTCTCAGAGAGATTTTGATATTTACTTATTACTTCCCAACAGTTATTAAAATTTGATGTCATCTCTACGAGGAAGTCTTCTGAAAACTGTTGTCTTTGTAAAATATGGATCCAGTTAACTCTGTGAAAATAAATTCTTAACATAGTCATTGTAAAGAGGTAGTGTATGGAAAGTTGTTCCCAATCCATATATCTATCAAACCGTTGAACAAAACCATCTGTCAACACTCCTTGGGGAAATCTCGGCTCTTGAGATATTAAACTCCACGCAGTAATATTGGATTCCATCATCCTCTCTGTATCATCTCTCGAATATGACTGATGCTTTGTCCCTTATCATGGGTATTTTAAATTCTTTTTTCTCTTATGTAATCTTCATTGTTTTCTGTTGGTTCATTAATCACATTCACTTTATCATCCTTTCCTAATGTCTTGACTTTAGAAGGCTCAGACGGTTTATCTCGTTGATTAGGTTTCTCTGGATTGTGTATATTTTTCCAGTCTAAATAATTGTAGCTGTCAACATCTGAAGCTGCAGCTCTTCCTGAAGCCCGATGGATATAATGAAATAGAGCTGCACCAAACCTTTCCAAATGTTTTTCATATTCCGTAGTCCATTTCTTGTGTACAATATCAAACATTTTCTTATTTACAGCGTCTCCATCCTGCTCACAATCACCTACATTTGATAATTTTAATTTTTTTACATCATAGCTTGTGTCAGTTTCATTCCTTTGGTAAATCGTTAACAATTTTAAAGTCGCTAAATTTACTGCTTCACCATCATAAATGGGATGTTTTATATTGCTTAACCTTTTACCGGAAAATCCCCAATGGTCTTCGTGTACAATCGGGGTTCTTTTATCCATATATTGTACCGTAACCGCATCAGAAGACAAAAGCGGATCACCAACATTTTGAATTACTTTTCCTTCAAAATTATAATTACCATCAGGTGTTAACGGAAACCCAGCTCTTTTTTCACTATATCCAGATTTTACTCCAAACTCGGAATACCGTCCAAACTTGTCCACACTCATGATGTAACTGAATCGCTATCGTTTAGGTTCTTACTATATATATATATATATATATATATATATATATACGTCTACTGAACAATTATTTCTCGTTTTCGCAGTTCATCAACCAAAGCTACCCATTCGTTTTCTAAACCAGTGTGCCCGGCTTCCATAGCTTCATGTAATAACCTCATTCGATCAACTAACTTATTTATATCGTTGTAATATATTATATTGGTTTTATACAAATTTTTTAATAATCCCCTTCCAGATGTAGTAGGATCAGTTGTTTTTCTTTTTTTATGCAAAACATTTAATTCAGCAGAAGATAAAGCTCTTCTTTTAATTGGAGCTTTATTTGATTTCGAGGGGAAAAGACTAGATATAATGTTTGTGTATTTTATTGACCTGTTTCTATGAATAGGTTTTTCTTTGGAATATTTTTTTCTATGTGCATTTGTATACTCTAGTATATTTTTAAACAATTGTAAATCCTTTTTAGTATATTTACCAGGATTATTTTTAAAGATGAGTTCAAACAAACCTGTTGTACCTTTATATTTCTTATCACCAATAACTATATCATCATTTTCGTTTATATCTAACTTTCTATCTCCAATCATTAATCCTTTATCCTCTATTCTAGCTCCATATGTATGATAATTTCGATTAGCATGTGTGCCATGTAACATTTTTAATGTATATTTTCTTCCAAGTGTTCCTTTAAACATAATATCTGTGCCTAATTTGCTTAAGTTGGATGGGTTGATATCCTCTTCTTCTGCTCTTGTATCTTCCGCACTTGTATCTTCTGTACTTGTATCTCCTGCAATGTTCTTTTCCCTTAAATCTCCTATATCTCCACTTTCTTCATACTCGTCGCTTTCTTCAGATGTTTGTAACTGGTCAAAACTTTCATCATTCTGAAATTCTTCTTCATATTTGGAAATTGGTAGCATTTTGTCTCCTTCGAAGCGAATTGAAGGTTTTTCCATATTTTGTGCTAATCGCTTTAAAGGTTCAGTAACAGGTTTGAATGTTGTTTCTAAAAATTGCTCTCTTTCATTTATACCTGATTTTAAAGCTCGGTTTTTTTGTCTAATAGAATCACTAAGTGATTTTATTTCTTTTAGTAGCTTTTCCTGGTTAACCATCTTCACACCTTGACGACTTGTATAGTAATACTGCTAATCAGTGTAGTAAAACAAATTTATCAAAACCTATTCTATAACGGCCGTCTTTTATAGCTTGATCTTTCATAATAACCAGAAATCCATACTTTTCCGCCCATGCTTTTCCGCAAAGCTCTTTAAACTTTTCAAATGCCATATCAGCATTCACATGATCGTTATATATATGTTTTAGGTTAGTATCATCTTGTTTAAATACAATTAAAACATTTGCATTATCTCTGATAAGTTGTTTCGGGATTTTGCTATAAGTTTGTCCTATATATATGCTATCGATGTTATTATGTCTTCCCATGGCAAAGTAGTTTCTAATAGTATCCTGATTTTCACAAGATACATCGTCAAATATAAATACAGAATACGGTATCGCTTCGTTTGGTTGTATAATGCTATCACTAGCGTTAAATTTGTAAAAATTAACATCGGGCACATCAGATAGGATTTTATCTAGCAATTGATACTTTGGTTGTTGTAGGGACTTTGAAAAAATATATAGGTTATTAAACCTTAATCCCTGCGGATTAGTGATCAAATTAAAGACAACATTGGTTTTTCCACAGTTTGAGGGTCCACTTACTATACATCGAACAGTGTTTGGAAGTAAACTACCGTGTTTACCATTGTTGATTTTAACGTTATCCACAGTTAAATCATCTATGTTATTAATATTGAATCGATCTTTATGGTGAATAATCTCCATCCTGCTCAAAGGTTAACGATGAAATGAGTTGCTTGCATTAAATCAAATCTTTTATAGGTATCCATGAATCCTCAGTTTTGTTAAACCCTAACCACCGCACTTTAACTGCGTCCTTTTTTCTTTGTAACACTTTTTCAACAAGATATACATCACCTACTGTTGACTTTAACATTTCATGTCCATAAAATGCACCTTGCAACAAATCTCCTTTGTTATCTTTTAAGATATACGTTTCAGGTACAGTCGGTTGCACTTTATACACTGTAAAAACTTCATTCGTCCAATTGGGAAGGTATTTCTTGGTAAACACTCCCTTATATTTACTAATCCGTACTTTATCACTTACATTAAATTTTCTTGGCTGCATTTTTTCTACTTTTGGCTTTGTATTTTTCTTTATGCGTTTTAATACATCTTTTGCATTTCTTCTATTTACTTTGTTAGGTTTCATACCAATAGTTCTATGAAACCTGTTATTATATTCATTTATTAATTGTGGTAAAACATCATACCATACGTAAGAACCTCTTTTTGAAAATTGTTTATATAGTGCTCCTTTTAAGGTTCTATTGAATCTTTCTACAATAGCTGCTTTTTTCTCTGAATTTGTAGAATAATGATTTATTTTATATTTATTCATTAACTGTGCAAAGTTTGTATTAAAGTATTCTGTTCCATCATCAGTTTGTAAATGTTTAATTTTGTTTTTATCTCTTTTTATGGCTATTTCCATGGCTTCTGTTACGCTTTTACCAGTCTTGTCCTTTAGAGGTAAAGCGTCTGCAACTTTTGTAAAACAATTAATAATAGTGAGTATATATTTAAATCCTTTGTTTATTCTGCTATGCGGTCGCATTTCAATTAAATCCGCTTGATATAGATCATTTATCCCTTTTATAACAGTATTTCTTCTTGGAAACTTTATTCTTGCAGGTTTGTGTAGTTCATTAATAATCTTCTCCTTCAGGTCTGACATGATGGTTTCACGAAGGCAGCTGATATGGTATTAAATATTCTTTGGTATAAATCTCCTTATATATATATATATATATACACACATATAGTTCAAGGTCATTCAAACCTTGTGTAAAAAAGGGGAAACACAGCTTAACATTGCTGTGTTTCCCCTTTTTTACGGAAAGGAAAAGGATAAAGGATCTAGGACGATGAAAAGGTTACTCGTCAATAGGGTTGAGGGAGTAGTGGCCGAATGGTAAAGTGTGGATGTTGTCTGGAAGAATGTGTCGTTTATCGTCATTGGAAGAAAGTGCTTTTTTAACTTCTGTTAGGCTGTATATCTGATGGTTAAAACTTCTAATTGTATTGAATTTAGCTGTAATGACTTTATCTTCAAATAAACATTGCTTGTATTGATCAAAAATAACTTTCTTTTCTAAATATAATTTCTTTACACCTTTAGCTTTTTTAATATAGCTATTCTTCTCGTCTTCTTTTTCATCATATAGTTTCAAAGAATACAGTTTTGACATAAGTGCAACAATCTCTTCAAGTAGAACTCCATTTGCTTCATCTTTAAATTTGCCCAGTACTTTTTTGTTTTTGTCTTGATCGTAGTTAGGATGGGTTTTTGGGTAGTCAGAAAAATCGAATTCATTTTTGTGAACAAATGTACGAAGATCTTGATACATATCATTTGTAATAATCCAATACACAAAAGCGTCTGTATCCATGTAGCTAATGCCGATGTTCTCTCTTCCATAGAGGGCAACCATTTTGTTATAATGAAAATCGTACATGTGTGTTTTTGAGATGTCCAAGATTGACATGCCTATATATAAAGGACGATCCATCTTCACACTCGTCTTCTTCATAGACACTGCTACAAGTCTTTCATTAATAATTATAGATGATCCAAAGTTTGGCTGCTGTACGAGTTTCTGTAGCTTTTTTGCGTCAGTAACAAGTTTAACATTTTTGTGTCTTCTTTTGTTTTCCAATGTTTTTCCAAATATCGCATTATTCATTAATTTAAAAAAGTCTTTTTGAAATTCTGATGTAGCGGCTGCTCTTCTGGTGGTGTTTGAATCAATGTAAGGTTTTAACCAACATGACTGAGAAAATTCCAAAACTCTATTAATTTTTGTAATACGTAGTCCTAATTCGATGGCTTGTTGGACTACCCAAAAGTGAGCCACGTAGCGTTGTTTATTATTTAGAGTCATCATTAATTTAGGGTGTTTTCCAGTTGGAGAAACTTCTGTTTTAGCGAGGAGTGGGAGGTCGTAATGGAGATCGTGTAAATGCTCCGGGTATTCAAAATCGCAATCTAAAATATATCCAGTGTCACCATGTTTTGGAATTTGTGAAATATCGTCAATAGAGTCGGGGTTAATCCATTTGAAATTATCATATGGAAGTGGGTTTGACATAGCCCATCCGTATAAGTTGTTTGCATCGAAATATCCCAAATAGGTTGTTGGTTTAGTTTCGTCGTAATTAGGAAGGTATTTGTTGTTGGCTTTAACATGCCTGGTAACACTTTGAACCAATCCACCTCTTACACCTGCTTCAATCATTAAAACCATGTCAATATCTGTTAAAAGTTGGAGTTTGCATTTTGTTTCTTTTAACATGGCTTGCCAAGCTAATCCTGGAGAAGTATACGAATGTAAAGGGTCCAATCCATATGCGACAAAACAGGTGTTTCGAAATTCTTCAATCACATCACAAAGAAGGGTCACATCTAGTTTGACATAAAAGTCTGAGTAATCCCCTAAGGTCTCCATATTCATCTCGTTCCATACTCGAAGTGCATGTTGATAATCTTCAGGTTTTATTTCTTCATCATTAAGTTTGTTTTTGAATTTATCTGGTGTAGGAAGTGATGTTTCATCAAATCTATGCAGTCCGTCAATGTAATCATAGGGGAAGACTCCTTTTCGAAGAGCTAAATCCATTTTATCATTAGGCACAATTTTGCTTGTTTCAATCAAATCTTGTCTTCTTAAATTTTTAGTTAATTTTGCAAGGCTAAAAGGCATAAATCTGAATGAATCAACAAATCTTAGTTTTATTTTACCAACTTTTTTAGAGAAGCTTATAAATTTTTCCATGGTTGTTGCCAATACATCTATTTCTCCATTATCTCTGCCCAATTCTGGGATTATAAAGTGGGAGTCGTATCCACTAAGATTATGTAAAACAACGGGGATAAAGTTTGGAAGTTTGTAGTTTAGATTGCAAGAGTTACAGGCTGCACCTCTGTAAGCTCCTGTTAGATGGTCATGGTCTCGCACTTTACTGTTGGTCAGTGTAAAAGTGTTAATACACAAATAACATGTTGTTGCTGAGTCGTGTCGTTGAATTTCATTTTCATTCATAGGAATCATCGGTACCACATTTCTGTACATTTCTTCAACTTTCGCAGCTATGGTATATAAGTCATCGACGAAGTTTCGAGCTGCTTCTTCACCGCGATATATCTTCGGTGTTGTGGTTAATTCATATCTTCGCAAATGTTCTTCAGACAGTGTTGATTTTATCATCAAACAGTAGCTGTTTGGTGTGTGCTGCTGGTATTTGCTTCTTCTTGTTACGTTTTCTTCTTGATGTTCGAGCGGAAGTAAAGACGCCTCAAAATCAGCATACACAACAACAGGTAAACGATATTGTTGTATTACTTTATCAAATTTTATCTGTGCTCTGCTAGGATGCGGCAATTTAATTCTTACTTCATAGTTTCCATTACATAGCCGTTGGTGTTCTACTAGCCAATCTGACCCTCCCCTTCTTAGTTCTTTGTTCACGTGACAAAAACATCTTTTGCAAATTGTCATCTTTCTTTTATGCTTAGATAATTGATTAGAAACAAGACTTTCAAATTTTTTGATATACACAAAGTGTGAAATATCACCTTTAGTAATTAATAACAAATCGGTATGATCTCTGCGCTCATTTGGTGTTATACGCAAGGGGTACACATTGTTTGACGAATCCAATCCGAATAGGTTGACAGAAGCTGAAGGATTTTGTTTTTCAAATTTCAAAACGTCTGTTATAGCAACAGGGTAAGTCATCCTTTGAAAATTATATCTATGTTGTACTTCTTCATATTTGTGACTTGGTCTTATCGGATTGTCTGTTACATATTTGACCAACATAGCATATTTAAAACATTCAGTATCTTGATTTTGCACATTGATGCAGGATTTGGTATCACTAATCTTTTTTGGTAAAGGGATATAGCTACTGCCACGAATTCCATAACCGTGTTTGTGTACTCTTAAGTCTAGCCCTGTGATGCTTAACAAACTCCATCCAGATCCTCTTCCTTCGTGTTCTTGTATTTTTGTCATTAGCTCTTCGAAACATTCAGATACGATTGAATCAATATCTGAGGAAAACATAATAGTTCGGTTTTTTGTTAAGAAACCTCTCGGTGAGGTTTCATTTTGAATGTTTGTAAATAAAGCATCCAGTAATAGTCCAAATTTAATAAAATTTAATCTTTTTAATTCATTTTTCAGAGTTTTGCTAACCAATCCTTTTGCGTTGTTTAAAAATTCTTCAAGTTTCAATTTTGTATTGTCAATTTTAAAGTGGGTTACAACATTACCCGGAAGTGCTCGGGCGTGTAGTTCCACATTTACTGATGGTCCAGGCGCATAATGAATGACACTTGGTCTTGAAACTTCTTTTTCTTCATTTTCTTCTTTTTCTTCGTTGTGTTTTTCTTCATTTTGTTCTTCTTGATGTTTTGCTAATTGTTGGTTGATTGAATCTAATTCTTCTTCATTTGGTTCTTCAGTATTTGTATTGGTGTTATGTTTCAATTCTTTATGAATGGTTAAAAGCCATTCATCTCTGAAAGAAGCTTTACAAATATCGCAGCGATTCATAATGTAGGCGTGCTCTTCACAAGGGTCAACGCAATAATGAAAAAACACTGCAAATGCACCTCTATTTATACCCTAGAAAAAGTGGTGGGGGTACGTTTTAGGTTAAGTTTAAGTTTGTAGCTGGAGGCTACAAAATTCTGTATTTGGGTCAAGGACATTGAGCATATTTGCCAAAACGGGGAATAGAGCAGTAAATGATTTCATTTTAAACCATAAACTGATCTATTCCCCGCTCTGTATTTAACTAAGACAATTTTCTCCAACAAAAACATTTGATAAATTTTAAACTCGGATGTGAAGTTGGATTGTACACATTGCATCTTGATCAACTAAAAATTTCATAAAACAATAGGGATCTTCAGTTGTAGATTCATCTTTAACATATTCAATAGTCAACATTGCCGAACGAAGATCTTGTGGAATTACGTCGACTTTTATGAGTCGCCTTTCGAGTTCAAACCGTTTTGTTATTGATGTAAGTTTTATCACATCATCGATATCGATGAGGGGAAAGCTGTAGCAAACGGAGTTTCCTGGTGGGTTCATCATGCCTATATGATAAATATACACTGTTGCATCGTCTTTAAATAGACGTTCCCCCACCATTAAATGTATAAGTTACCCCACTTTTTTAATCATGTAAATGGGTCAAGGTTATACAACGATATTATCAAAACGGGGAATAGAGCAGTAAGTGATTCTCACTATAACCACAAACTGATCTATTCCCCGCTTTGTATTTAAAGTAAACTATTTGAAGACAACAAAAACTTATTCAGATTCTTCCGATGATAATGATGATGATGAGCTCGTATCACTAAATAAGCGACGACGAACACAAAAGTTCCCTGTGACTGGATCTAGAACTACATCATCGATATTAATACTGCTTGGAGGGGTTTCACTATCAACAAGGTCCATTTCCTCCAAGCAAAGCAACTGATGATAAAATTCCGGTTCATTATTATCGACATCGTCGTCGTCAGTCAACAGCTCCATCTCTCCAAGATATGGTTCACTGCTAGCAAACTCACTCAGTAGTTCAAGATCACTAAATAGTTCACCTTCACTAAATAGTTCACCTTCCATCTCTGAATCGTCTTCGTCTTCATCTTCGTTTAAATTTAATGGAATATTTTTAATCAATTCTAGTATAGTCTTCTTAGAAGGGAAAATGTTATCTCTGGGCGACATGATTCCAAGTAGCAGACTGATTTACTACTAATACGAAACCACCTTTTATACCTGATTTCGGTGGTGGTGGGGGTAAGTGTTGAAAGTGCAAGTGGTAGGGAAAAGTGATAGGGAAGAGGTATTATTGTAACACAAATGATTAAGTCCTGTAAGTGGGTCAAGGTCACCTTATCCTATTACCAGAACGGGGAATAGAGCAGTAAGAGATTCTTATTCAAACCTCAAACTGATCTATTCCCCGTTCTGTATTCCCCCCCCCCTTTGGCGTTTTATTTAATTTATGAGGTTGTGTAATAAAGGCACAGTGTGTAGCCTTCTTGTAATAATTGGTCAATTTTTTTCTTCAAAGGGATTGGTTTTACATCTATTTTTACTTCTTCTGTTCCACGAATACCCAATCCTTTGACCTGAACATGATGGTACTCCGTTAACAGTTGGTAAACACGCTGGATAAAAGTATCCGCTTTAGCAGTAGAGTCAATATAGTGGAGGTATACCATGGTAGGTGCTCTCTTGACGCAATTCAGAACCAAAGTGATAATTGTCTCTGTAACATCGGGCTTATATACCCATCGTTTTTTTTTGTTTTTTGCTTTAATTACAGGTTTGGAACAATATAAAATGTTATATTAATGTTCCATCCATTATTGACTAACCTTACCATATTACCAAAGATTTTATATAATTTTCTACTGTAGTTCATTTCAAATGCTTCATTTTCACTACTATAAACTTCACCTGTTGGTCTCCACATGCACAATTGACAACTAACCTCTATATCAAGATACCGTAGCAGTAATCTCCTTACAGCAAGCAACTGATCAATGTTTTCGACCCGTCTGCTAACTATTATAGTTGCTGCAGAGATAGAAGTAGTGGATGCATTCATTTTCAGCAGAGTACTAATTTTTACCAGCGATGGAGAACCTCCTTTATACTTAGTTTAGGTAGTGGTGGGGGTTAGGAAAAGATATTGTTGTTGTGAGAAATAAGAAGATCTTTCATTATTTTTTATCAAACGAATATTTTCTAAGTCCCAAGGTCATTTACACCAGTTGCCAAAACGGGGAATAGAGCAATAAGAGGTTCTCACTTTGACCTCAAACTGATCTATTCCCCGCTTTGTATTTCAAAGGACTTTAGTTTTTTTAAGATAGTTACTCGTCCTGATCTTCATCCATGAGGAAGATTTGTTTGTAAGCTGAAGGTTCTTCAGCGAAGAAATGTTGGTCCGCTAACTCATCCTCTTTAAGAAAAACAGCTTCAAAAGGTGGAGGGTTGTGTAAATCTTCTTTGTGAATTAAGGACGGTTCTTGAAGCTGCGACTGAAGGTTTGAAATGTATTTTATTGACTTTTGTATAGTGGTTAATTTAGAATCATACGGATTGGAAGATGGTAATATGCGTCTTAATACTTTATAACAATCAGCGATCCTTGTTCTCATTTTTCGAGAACTAGCATTGTTTCTCTCGGTTTTGAGAGATCTCGAGTTTAAGTTTGGCGAAGTATTACTAGTCTCTGGAAAAATGTTGGATAGAATCATAGCCTGGACAAGTATCGATGGGGCAGCAGAAGATGAAACAGTACAAGAAGAGGCGTCAGAAGTTGGTTTTCTGATGTGCTCCATGGTGTCTGAGGTGGGCGAATACAAGCAGCAGACTAATTTTACCATCGATAAGGTGTCTCTTTTATACCCAATGGAAGTGGTGGGAGTGCAAGTTTTAGGGAGGGGATGTTTTTGTAAGAAATATATATTTCAATATTTTTTTTTTTTTTTTTTTTTTACCAAACAAAATTTTCTAAGTCCCAAGGTCATCTGAACAAATTGCCAAAACGGGGAATAGAGCAGTAAGTGGTTCTCACTTGGACCTCAAACTGATCTATTCCCCGCTCTGTATTTCTTAAAGTAAACAATAAATCTTCACACTATTGAGCAGCCTTTGCTCTTTGAAGCTCAAGTTCTAAGTCTGCAACCAGGCGAAAGTCTGCATCGTGCTCCTCCCATTGTTCAGGAGAACGCGGTTGTCCACACCACTTTGTAAAGGCGTACCTCATTGCCTCATTATACTCCTCCAGGATAACATGATAGGGTCTTGGTTGCTGCGTTGTAGACCGCATCGATGATGTAGTTTGTTGCGGTTGTGACTGGGCATCATTCTCCGCAACCTTATCAATCTTAGAAACCTCGGTAATTTCAGCAGCCTCAGCAATCGCGTACAACTCCTCTTCGCTAATTTCCTTTCCCCATGTGTTGCTGTTGACGCTCATGATGATACAACTAATAATTATATTCCGAATCGCTTGCTTAAATACCCGCTTACCCCCTCCCTTCTTCACTGTTGAATAATATCTTTAGTATAATATTTCTCCTTTTTCCTTTTACGTTTATCTTTGTCTTAGTGTAAAATATCTAAGTCCGTTATCTAGGTCAAGGTCGTTGTAACATTGTAAAAAAAAGTGTGGACAACCTATTTACACTTTGCAGCATATGCTACAATTTGTAAATAGGTTGTCCACACTTTTTTTTTTTTAATTTGGAAAAACTTTATTTAATTTGGAAAGAATGTTTTTTTTTTTTTTTTTTTTTTTTTTTTTTTACAATTTATTCCACACAGTGGTTCCTGAATCGGCTCGGATTAGATAGTGCTTTTTTGTAGGGTTTTTGGGATGACGCATGCCTTTAGGTAATCTTAAAATGTAAAGGCGGTCTTCACATTTTAACATGACCTTCAGGAATCCCATTATTTTTACAAAGACGTATTGTTTGTTTTTAGCTAGCCTATTAATCCGAGTCTTAGCCGGTTTCACTGTTGGATGTGGTGAAGAAGGAGAAGCGGTATTTTTTAAATGAAGATTGCACAGTTCTTCATTTAAAGTACACTGTTTTGCACAGCGTTCGCCTTTCTTTGCACCTTTTTTGAAGATATAATTACATAGTTGTGCAGGACGTATGCACCTTCTATGCAATGACTTTAATTGATTAAATTTCTCTGAAGGAGATTGAATATTTGTGCAAATTACTGAAGGTCTGGTTGAACTAGTGGAAGGTGAAATTTCAATTGGGGGTTTTGTAGATATTTTAGAGCTTGATCTCGAGGTGGAGCTTGATCTTGAGGTGGATGATGAGGAGCTCGAAGAAGACCTTGATCTCGAGGTAGATGATGAGGAGGAGGAGCTCGACGAAAACCTTGATCTCGAGGATGATGGTGAAGGAGAAGTTGGTCGATCCATAATGGGTGGTGAAGTTGTCTTCTCAGGGATGATAAGAGACATTAAAAGAGCCTGACGAAGAATTGAACCAGCAGCCGAAGTCAAGGGTGATGCAGAAGTCGAGGGTGATGCAGAAGTCGAGGGTGATGCAGAAGTCGAGGGTGATGTAGAAGTAGAGGGTGATGCAGAAGTCGGTAGTGATATCGGGTGTGACTCCATAGTTCTGAGTTGAGCAAGCACAAGCAGCAGAATGATCTTACCAGTAATGGGAAGCCTCTTTTATACCCAATATAAGTGGAAGGGGAAAGGGGAAAGGGGAAGGGGGATAGGCTATGGTTTAAAATATTAATTTTCCTATATGTAACCAGACAGAGGTTTTATAACTCCTGTCAGTGGGTCAAGGTCATCTGAACTTGTTGCCAAAGCGGGGAATAGAGCACAAATTGGTGCTCTATTCCCCGCTCTGTATTAGGGGACAGGGAATTACAAGCAATGATTTTAATAACAAAAAATAAAGAAAAAAAAACCCCCAAAAAAAAAAGGAAAATCACAACAGTTTCTCAGGCTAAGAAAGGTAATGTCAACCGGTTTACATGGCCGTATTGACAAGTCCGGTAGAGCACAAATTGGTGCTCTATTCCCCGCTCTGTATTAGGGGACAGGGAATTACAAGCAATGATTTTAATAACAAAAAATAAAGAAAAAAAACCCCAAAAAAAAAAGGAAAATCACAACAGTTTCTCAGGCTAAGAAAGGTAATGTCAACCGGTTTACATGGCCGTATTGACAAGTCCGGTTTTCAGGGCCGAAACTTATTGTCAGGGGGTTAGGAAAGGGATGAGAAACAAATTACATTACTTTGAAACAAACTGGTCAGTTAGAGTTAACGTTAATTTTACAAAGAACAATCAGTATCACTGAAACCCGGACGGACGTAGATCACGAACGGGCGTCAGGATACTGCGGTCAGTTTAACAAGGTCACAACAGCAACACTGAAACCCGGACGGACGTAGATCAACGAACGGGCGTCAGGCTACTGCGAACCAATGTTTTGACCAAGGTAGTTTACAAAGACCGGCATTTAAATTACTTTGATAACAAACCCCACGGATATAAAGACTTTACCCAAGGATAAGGATCTGTAAGAAAGGTACATATTTCATCATTAAATATTTACAAAGACCGGCATTTAAATTACTTTGATAACAAACCCCACGGATATAAAGACTTTACCCAAGGATAAGGATCTGTAAGAAAGGTACATATTTCATCATTAAATATTTACAAAGACCGGCATTTAAATTACTTTGATAACAAACCCCACGGATATAAAGACTTTACCCAGGGATAAGGATCTGTAAGAAAGGTACATATTTCATCATTAAATAAAACACTTAAAACCAACACCAACATTCATTAAACTAACTACATTAATTAGCAGCAATCTACAAGCAATAATCTAACAAACAAACTACCATGCTTAACAAACTACCATGCACATGCAAAGGCGCGGATCTCTTAATTGCGCGTCGGGCCCAACGCACACTTAAAAGACCTACGCTGCAGCAGAATGCAACCCGGACGGACGTAGATCACGAACGGGCGGCAGCCTACTGCGAAAAGACTGCGGACTGCTCCCGCTTATAAAGGCGGCGGTCAGTGGTGGGAGGTGACTCCGCCCCGTGACGTCAGGGGGGGGGGATGACCCAAATGGGGGGGGGATGACCCAAATGGGGGGGGGCATGACCCAAATGGGGGGGGGGGCATGACCCAAATTGGGGGGGGGGGACATGACCCAAATGGGGGGGGGGGACATGAAGGGAAGGGGAACCGGTTCTTAGCTTTCTACCCGTATATGGAAGTGTCAAGGTTACACTTGGCAAGCCGCCAAAAACCTAATCAACGAGATAAACCGTCTGACCCTTCAAAAGTCAAGACATTAGGACTCATTCCAGCTTTGTCTCTCGAACTAAAACTACGTGCCGATCAGCAGCGCTACGATGACTTCCCCTGTGAACCTTGAGAAACTGCGACGTCTGAAGGAATCCCTGAAGGAGACGGTTGAGAGAAGAAGTGGTTTTAAGAGACCAACTTCTTTCAAGGCCACAATAAGAAGAAATTTTAAGAACCATCCGCTCTACTTCAACCAACATCCGTCATCTGAGCATCGACCTTCGACTTCGACTACAAGTCAGCCTCGACCTTCAACTCCACCTCTCACCGTGGATGAGGTGATGGAGCGGACGAGGGTGTTGAAGGAAGAAGAATTAGTCACTCCTCTAAACTTCAAATCACTTAAATTTAGAAAACTAAAAACAAATATCAAATACAAGTTTGTGGCAAGGCTCAGCGGAAACAGCTATATTTTACAACATGAAGATTTTCACTTCAAGGTCCAACTGCCTCATTCCCTGCCGCAACCGCCTAGAATCCCATCCAAAAAGGAACTGTTTTTCGTCAGACAAGAGGGCAAGGCGCATTGGTTAATTAAATAAATTGTCACAGCCCTTGTCCATTTCCTCCACCTCGACTAACCGCAACTCCTTCAGGACTCCTCTTCATGGCATCAAAAACGGTCCTTTTCAGGACCACCCTAAGCATTTCAAGTTAGGGACTTGGTCTGTATATAGGCAGGAGACTGTTAGTCTTATGTTTGTGTGCAGCCCACTTTGTAAAAATTTCGAAGTCCCAAGGTCCTTGACCTTGACCATGACCATGACCCAAGGGGGGGGGGTATAAAGTTTGTGCAAAGTATGTCATGTGGGTACTCAAATTACGCGGATTGATCGGACGAACAAGTTGGTGCAAACAGAATTCAGATCCGACAAAGGGTATAGAAGCAACAGCGAAAAAACTACTATTTTCAAGGATAAACCTAAATAACTTCTTTATTTACGGTTTAAAGTATATTAAGTGGGTACTCAAATTACGCGGATTGATCAGACGAACAAGTTGGTGCAAACAGAATTCAGATCCTACAACGGGTATAGCAGCAACAGCGAAAAAACACCTATTTTCAAGGACAAACCTAAATAACTTCTTTGTTTTTGGTTCAAAGTATAACATGTGGATACTTCAATTACGCGGCTTGCCAAGACAAACAAGAAGGTGCAATTTAAATTTAAATCTAACCAACAGTATAGCATCTGTAGCGTAAAAACGATGGTTTGAAGGACAAGGTAACGTTGTGGTGGGGGTTAGGTGCCTATCATACATGATAACGCTCCATCATTATTCTTCCAGCTCTTGACGGATGAACATCTACCTAGAGAGTCTGAAAAATGTCGCAGTTTTACAGGAACATGAGGAAGGTGACCTTCAGTAGTCCCCTTGACACTACTTTCTACTTCCCTGACAATGAAGACAGAAGGTCTACACTTTTAGTGGACAATGAGCGGTTTCGTCGAAGAATAATCGAGGTTGAAACACTTTTAGCTAGTTGTTTGCTTCGCAAAAATAACCATATGAATACATGCACCGGTTTAGATCATAGTAGCTGTTATACTTATACAGCGTTGAAGCGCAAACATTATTGAAGTTTTTAGTTACGGAGCTAAGGTCTTGACAGTCTAAGAGCTAAACCCTAACTAACACATGTAAACTAGTTATTGTGCGATGTAAAACTCGGTGGGGAGACTGGTGTAGTGGGGGACTGGTGTAGTGGGGGGGGGGGGGACTACCATCTGCCGCACACTTGCCACCTGCCGCCTGCCACCTGCCACCAACCATCTGCTTCGTTCTACTACACTTTTACCCCCACCATTTTGTTTGATACCAGAACGCTAGCTAGCGAATAGTCAGTACACCTCCGGCTCTCGACCGGTGAACATCGAGCTCTCCGAGACGCTCTTCACAAAATAACAATATCATTTCACTCAAGGTCTGATAGATGTTTCTATTTCATTGCCGTCACGTATTATTTCCTCCTGACAGCAATGAAATGCAAACACCTAACAGAACAGATAGGTGTCAAAAACACAACATGGACTCTGCGCAGGGATCGAAGTATCTACCGTCTTTCTTCAGAAAACAAAGTGATGGCCGCAACTCGTCCGGATCAACAACATCGATGACAACCAACAACGGGGAACTATTGTAAACATGAATTATTGTAAATAAAGTAATATTTGTAATATGAATTATTGTAAATAAAATAAAGTAATATTTGTAATTGTTCTACCTCGCACTCGTATCATTCGATTGCTTCATTCGATAATTTTCATTCGATATTTTATCGAATTAAAACTATCGAATCACAATCGGATTTTACGCGTGCGAGGTAGTACTTTTTTAAAATTACCTCCCCGTAACCTTGAACTTTGAACTTTAACTCATTTCGTCACAAAACCGCCTACGTCACTGGCTCAGCCTCAGATAACGTATTTTATCACTCAGCGCTTCCGGTCACGTGACCGGAAGCCATAAATCAAGTGAGCCAGCACCCGCAAACCCCCACTACTGACTTTATTTATAAATATGTTTGTTAACGGATTTCATGTTTAGATTTATACTATGGAATAACATTGGCCCCGCTATAACTACGACAGGAATAAGAACTTCTTGTGCTCAAAAACGGTAGCTGTATGTTTTAAGCAAGACAAATTCTTCTCCAGTTGTCATCTTCTATTTTAAAATGTATATGTCAAAGTAGTTTTTTAGGATAAAAATAATTACAGCATCAAATTTATAAAACAAACAGGAATCAGGATAGGGCAACTTTGAAAGTTGTAAATGATGAGCATAGTAATTCTGTAGCTTCAAACAACCCTATCATTCTGTAAAGCTTTAAGTAACTGTTGAAACCCCAAAAGAAGTAGAAAGAAGGTTTCGCTCATGGTTTGCAGTGATACTTTGTTTCAGTAGGGAATCAACTGTCGCAACATGCTTTTGGGTTCATGACTCGAGTATGTTACTACAATTCAAGCTCTCCATCAACAACCACAATGCCTGAGGTTCTAGGCTCATAACACTCAAAGTCTGGTGGTTGGGATGGAGTAACATCTGAAGTTTTTGTAAGCCTTATTTTCAGCAACTGAATCTTCTTACTCTCCCAAGTAGGTTACTTTCTTTAAGTTTTATCTTTCTTTCAAAGCAACTTTGATCAGGATATTACAAGGCATCCGTATAACACACGTCATAAGTGGTCTAGACTGATACTACTTGAAGACGATATCCACTACTCCGTTCTAACACTTTATAACGCTCTGCCCCGGCACTTGAAAAACATAGCCAGTTCAAGAGTTTGTCTTAAAGGTGAAAATCATGCTCCTTGAAATGAGCCCGTATACTGAAGACTAATTCCCGTCAGACTGCACTAATACCAAGTAAATGTGTAACGTTTTTTGCTCGAAAAGATTTCAAAATTGTAAATTTAGTATTAGTTTTAGGATTGATCTTTTTCATATAACAATTTGATATTTACGAAATAAATTATTTCTGAATCTGATTCTGATTCACAAATGCTGCAAGCATATTACCAGATCTGTACCATAGTACAGATTATATAGGTCGTCGGTGAAGGTTGCTTTTACATTTATTTGTCTCTAATACCATCAGACTAATTGAACAAACTGAGATCAAACAACTAGGCTACGTCTAGGATCGTATAATATTTAAAGCGGTTTCAGCCAATTGTACATGTAACTACTGTGGCATTTCATTGGTAATCTTCATTGGTCTTTAAACTAAACAAAAACATTATATTGATGTTAAATAGTTGATATCAATACTTAGACAACCAGTATAGTAATTATTTTATAATTTACTTTCCAATTATTTCCGTAGACTTTGTTTCAGAAAGAGACTTCGTTTCATATTCGGTCCGAGTGATAAAAGAAATAAATTATTTTCATAAATCGATATATTTTTTACTTGTGGATTAATTTCTTTCCATGTTTTTGTATTCAGTCGTCAATACCTTAAAGACTTTTTTTGTATAAATATCTGTTATACTATTTACAGACATAAAAGCCAACAATCTTTTAAACATTTGATACAATTTTAAATTTTGTATAACATTTTGGTATCTATTTAAAGATCATTTTAGTGTAATATAAACAACTTAATATCCATTATTTAATACGAAATTTACCCAAAGGTTTTTGTGACTGTTGCCTAAAAATCTAAATTACTTCAATCCCTCTGACCATAGATTAGTTAACAATAAACAATATATTCATGAAATTTATAGGAGTTTTTTTTATAAGCGATTTTATATTTTAGGTAGCGTGTTTATTTATTTAACTGGAACTGAAGTGATAATATAATTCT
Source organism: Allygus modestus (assembly GCA_963675035.1). Taxonomy (NCBI): domain Eukaryota; kingdom Metazoa; phylum Arthropoda; class Insecta; order Hemiptera; family Cicadellidae; genus Allygus; species Allygus modestus. The sequence goes on from OY776116.1 coordinate 31,647,397, forward strand.
CTGTAGTGAATCAAACAAACTGCTGGTAAGAAGTTGGAACATTTTTGCAGCTAAGTTTCAATACTGGAGAGGCTAATCAATAATGAAACCCTCCACTTTTTAAATAGTTAATATAAGAGGACTAACTTATAGTAATGGGTTAAAGAAGTAAAATATTCTTCGATGTATTTGTATTTTATTTGCTAAGTAACGACTCGAATAAGTTAGAGTTAGAGTTGTATCCAATTCTAAGTTGCAAAGAAATTTTCCCAAGTTCAGTCATTCGATACTTGGGGCTTACACTTCTATGATTTATCCAATTACAAACTTTATAAACTTTCATAAGACATGGAAGAGTATGTTTCATTCCGGGGAACAGAAATGCTACAAGTTTCACTCTGAAATGTGGTGTTGAAAAGTTTCCTAAGAGTATCAATGTGCTTTACTTCCGAAAAGTAAATGTTAAACCGAAGAAGTTGTTCAACAATCACGAAGCGTGAAGTTGATTGAGTTCAGGGTGATATTTTGGTTAGTGGAACCCCACAAAAACTAATAACAACAGCTGAGCTAAATGGATATGAGTTTTGAAACTTAGTATTGAAAATACACAAATTTTATTTAGTTTAATTATTTTTTTCAGAAAACATGTTTTGCATTTCGGTTACTTTTAAAGCAGAACACTTATTAATCAAGTAATTTCCAGTTTCGTGAGAGAAATATTTGATGTTAACAAAGTATTTTGTTTTGATCTCAGTCAATCCATCATTTACTTCTGGACGAACACCTTTACTGGAGACTTAGGTCTACTTGTTTGGCACCTCACTTGCTATTGCAAATTGTGTACAAGCTGCCGCACAAAAATTCTTCTTGTCTAGAAAAATAAACGCATCAGTAGCATTAACGGTGATTTATCAGTTTAAATGAAACAAAAGTTACTTGTACGAATCAGTACTAATTGTTTAATATTCGTAACGGAATGTAATTAAACACGTCCAACAACACTTTTGAAAGATATGTGAAAGATCTTTTGCACGTGTGAAAGATATTTTCACGTGCTGTATTTGCATACAAGACGGTAAATCGATATAAAGCCAAACCATCGTAAGAACCTTTGAGAACGCCCAACAACCATGTACTGGAATGAATGGTCTCGGTGAGAAATTTGGAGGAACAATATTAATATATTAATTCAATCTCTCCTAATGTCATAAAGTAAATAAATGTGTGAATTTAAACGCTTACTTAAATATTATGTTTCAATTTGTTAGTTTTTAACGAAACTTTTGACTAATTAAACTTCTGACAACCCTACGTTATATTGTTTAATCTAGTGCGAAATTTGTTCAGTTACGACGTTACCTTCAATACATTATTCCCCAGTCTGTAGTTTAAAAACTTGGCAATTTCCAAGTTCGCCATTATTGTAGTTAACTGCGACCTGCAACGCCTCGATTCCAAGTTTTCCAAACAGGCCAAGTTGCGAGGCAGTTGTAAAGCCTGAGAGAGTTCATCGCAACTTGCGTCGTTACCTGCAGATTGCGATACTCTCGCGTCATCAGGCGAATCCGGAATGTCTGACCAACCTAAGCTAACCTGACAGATTAGACTTAGTGCCACAAATATTTACCTGGAAGAATTTTGGGTTAGACGGTTCAATTCCGGATCAGTACTTGGATATTCATGGTATAAATGGCTGGCTTAATGTCAACCGTTAATGGCAAGCAACTCAGCAACTGAGAATTGTTTCAAGTATATTTCCACTCATGATATATATTCAATACGTACTTCTTTCTACCAAGTCTAAAAATACATCACACATAATCTTTACTTGCCAATACCAATAGTTTATCCCATTGAACAAGACAGCGTAATAAGATGCTTCATATTGTTACTGACGGATTTCTACGATCAGGCCCCATCAACTGGGTTGCTTTACTAAACCACTAAAACTGGCTTAGAAAACTTCTAACTTAAAATAAACCTTTTCTTAACAACTACTTTAATTGGCTCCTTTTTAAATGAGCTGTTAAGTGTTGTTTTTAATATTTTAATTCCTTTTGGCGAATTTCCCCTATAGGGAAGAAGCTATTACCGTAGTCGGCATGGTAAGACCTAGGCCCGGGACCATGATAACTTTTCGTTTTGAGGCCCACAGATGCCAAAACACCATTAGTTCAAATTCATGTATATGTATATATATATATATATATATATATGTATATATATATATATATATATATATTACTTTGATTAACATTGTAAATATGATACATACCGCGTGTCACAAAAGTCCCACCCCTCCAAGCTATTTTTTATACGGCTCAAGATAATGAGATTATTTTTCAGGAAGTCTTAGGTATCAAAAAAGGAATGTTTTTGTGTGTAAAATTGTAACCCCTTCCCCCAAAATTGGGTTTTTGGGGGCCAACTCAAAATTTTTAAATAAAAACTCCCTTCGAGTGACACCTCATTTTAAAGGTCTCCGTAAAAGAAGAAGAATGGCGAAAGTTAGAGGTATGTATCTTAACCCTGTCCTAAATTATAGCCAATCAAAGTTTTTCAAATCTTAGCTGGAGACGTAAAGTTACACCCTTGTAACTTTTGAACAGGTTACATTAGGAAATTTAGACTCAGCACACCTTCATAAAAGTAAAAAATAAACATTTTTATTACTACCATGATTTTGCCCCCGCCCACAAAATGGGGTATTTTGGGGGCAGCTCAGAAATTTTAAATGTAAAACCCCTTCAGGAGACCCATCATATGAAAGGCATTTGCAGAAGAAAATGATCGGTGAAAATTAGAGGTCTCTATCTCCATCCAGTCTAAAATGGCAGCATTTTCAAAATGCATTAATAGAATTTAATTGTTTTAATCGTCTACAACCTGAAAAAACAAAAAATAAGAAAAAGAAACCCCACAAACGAACAAAAAAAACCGAAGCTAACCCCACTCATGAAATAAATCCAAAAAAATGTAAACCAAAACAGCAGATCATATATATATATATATATTTATATATCTTAATACACACACACACTCACACATATATATATATATATATATATATATATAATATACGTTTCTTAAAACTCTGTTACGCATTATACTTTTTACAAAATGTAACAATAGTTTATCATCTAAGAACCTATTCATTTAATCATAATACTCGTTCATTGGAAAGTGATCAAGATTAAAGGTGAAAACAATATGTGGAGCTTGCAGCTACCTTACAATTAAAACTAACTTGCGTAGTTTATATTAATAACACATACTGGGGTCCACAATGTGCCTGTTTAAAGACATTTTTCAAATTCAAATGTTAACTAAATTTAATCTGTGATCACAATATTGACAGTTGCACATATTACGGAATTTCAAAGATACCTTACACTTATTTAAAGGGATGAGCCCACCCCTGTCATCAATGAGCGGTTCATCTCAGGACTCTAACCCGGGACACTTTGATCTCGAGCCCAATATCAATGTGACATTTACCGATATCACGTGCATTTTTCTTATTTTTGAATATTAAGCTTTATTGAGTCTTTAATTTTATATGGGCACTTTTAGTCGTGTGTTATTTTATTCTGTTGTAAGATTTCAATTTGATTGGTTACTTTCAGGGTTCCAGATGACGCCGTGTCATTCATTTAACACGTTTAACTAAAGGTAAGAATTTTGAGTGTTATTTTAATTTGTTCATGATAGCGAGGGGTATAGGTTTTCTAGTTTTAACTTTAAACTATTATTTCTAAAAACATTTCAAATAGATCTTTGAAGAACAATAATCTTTAAGTTTGCACCGCTAAAATAATCATATCTATTTATTCCAACGCATTACACCAATAGTACAAAGACAATGACAATGCAACAATAGACAGCCACAAGATGGACTAAACAAAAGCATAACAACTGTATAATGGGTAACAAACTAATGTGACAAAAGTGAAGATAAACTAATGGGACAAAAAGTGAAGATAATACAAAATAACAATAAACATAACAAATTAATTACATAAAATGTAACAACAGGTGAACAATGAAAAATTAATTACACTACACGTTTTTTTGTTTTTTTTACTTTTTACTTTTACTTTGTAAACCCTAACATATTCGTTACACCCTTTGTATTTAGTTACATATTTGAAGAGTAATAAGTTTATGTTTATTATATTATCCTTATCAGAACAAGTGTGGCATCGTTGCACTTTTTCATCAAACACTGATGAATATATTGAAGTTCTTGTACCCTTATATTTTGAAAATTCCAAACCTTTCAATGTGGTTTTATAAACATGCCCCAAATCTGCTATGTACTGAGTCGTATAAGGTGTCTCTAAGTAACTCCAAACAACCAAAGTAATGCTGCAGTCAACCCTGTCAATATGTCACCCTGTACTTCATCTCCCTCTGTGCCCGTCTCCCACTTTTTGGAATAAGTTGAACTTTTCTTTTATGAATATTCTGTAGAATTATAGTGGAACAGCTTCTACTTGTAAATCAAAGTTTTCTACTTTTGTTCGTCCTTTTTTGAAGTTCATAAAAAAGAATACTAAACAATTGAATGTTAACAAAATTATATTCTAATTTTTAATAATTTAAATGCATTTGGAGAATGAATTTACTTATAGTTAAAAATGTGTTCCTTTATATATTTTTCGACACTAAAATCAATTTTCTTATCACATCCCCAACTCAAATATTGTACTTCCTCACATGCTAGTACTTGCTTCAACATTTGTGTGTTTTATGTATACTAATAAAAAACAGTCTGTACAATTTCATTAATTAATAATGAGGTACGAAACAAAGCAGGATTATTCAAATAACAAAATTATCCTATATCATTTTGTTTTTACCACATCAATGGTATTTAAAAAAGAAAAATATATTGTTAGACTACTTACATATTGGCAATTATTTCGTTAGTTAAATACATCGCACTTATAAATGCTGCATACAATTCTACGAAAATTTATATTATGGCTCATCGAAAATTTAAATTCAAAATTTCTGACGCGATATGGACGCAAGCGTACACAAAGCAAGTTTAATGTTCAATTCATTAGAGTATCTTTGTTTCTTAGACCGAAAAGTTGAGGAATAATTGAGAACCTGTTTCATATTTGCATAATTGTCTGTGCTTTAATGACCAGGTTTAATTCAACTCTTTGTGAACTCAAACTTTGACTTAATAATATATGTTTGTATAAATTTTTAGTTCTTCTTAAAATAACATTAAAAATTACGATACAATACGAAATTACGATAAAAAAATACGATAAATTACGATATAATATGTTTCTTTAATGTCGTGAATGAAAAAATAAATAAAGTTTATTTGGAAATAATGTATATTAGTAAGGGCTATAATTTGTATCATTATTTTAATCTGTATACGTAATTCTCCTGGCTAACCATTTTTTATGTAGACCTGTCTTATAGGTCCTTACCCTGTGCTTTATTATGATAAGATAAATCAATACGTATTATTAGTTACGCATGATCTCAGCTTGATAATCCCTTTGAACTATTAGTAGACATAAATATTTTTCCAAAATCTGTTGTAAACGTATTTTTTTATTCCCGGGAAAATAAGTTAAAACTAGACAACCAAGGAAGCGCTAGGGTATAAAGGGATGAGTCAACCTTCTTTATATAAATTTTACAGCTGTCTGGAGAATTTCAGGTGACCATAATAATTAATCTAGCTTACATACGTTTTTGATGGATAAAATAGAAGTTATTGGTTCAAAATATAAACAAAATATTCTACGGCATTGAAGAAAACAAATGGAAATTTAAAATTTTGACGGAATCTTTAACGATACTGATGATGATTATATCGATAACCTTCAATGAACCTTGTGTTTTTTTTCATAAATCAACAACAGTTTTTTAAATTTCCCCCCAGCTGCCAATAAATAAACCTGTCATCAAGTTCCAACTGTCGATTTGGTATCTTTTTGTCAGATATGCTATGCAAGGTTTGTATAATGTAAATATATATTTCTATTTTTTGTTTGTATCATGTTTAACTTCGGCTTGCTCATCCCTTGTTTCTATTCTAATTGTTGTGTCCAATATAAAGGCTTTATTGTCCTTTCTATTAATGCCAATTATGTCAGTTCTGCCAATATTACAACAATTTCATCGTAGACTTATTTACTTATTTCTTTATCTGCATGCAACTGGGTTTCTTGAAGGCATTGGGACGCAAGGTTTGTACATTGAGGTTCCTTTTACTTCTTATAAGGTTTCCTTTTAATCAAGATCCCAGGACTTAACTAAGGGTAACTCACTGCGACCTTTATTACGCAATGATTCTCCTGGGATAAATAGGCACGCAGAAACGTTAGCCTTGGACAAACGTTGGTTTAGGCTAGGATACAAATACACTCATACCACTGTATATGTACTCAATGTGCATACCACAACACTCCATACCTCGAATTCAGTGCTGATCCATTCACAATGTTTGTTTAAACTAAACGAGCGCTTAAAACAAGGATTATGGTATTAATGTGCAAGTGCACTCTAAACTGTTCCATGTCGGTTTTTATAAGGTAATTCTACTAATCCTTTGAACAAATCGGTTCAGGCCAGAGTCCTTGAATGACCTAACACATCTCGCTTTAACTGCAACGTAAATCTTAGTTCGACTGTCTATTGGCTACAGTGAATGTAGTTATCTTGGATAACATTATTCAAACGATAACACCGTTGGTTGTAATCATAAATCGCATCGAGTTAAGTTCGATATTTAATACTTCATTGAGTAAGTAATTCTAAGTAAACTGATTTATGTACAGTATTCGGGTTACGAGTTATTTGTCCTATTAAGAATTAAAAACAAATATTTTGTTGAGTAGGGTTACGTTTAATTAACAATAAAACAATCATCTTTCTTGACTACTTGTATAAAAAAAACTCTCTTTCATAACCTTTATTCAAACCTTTATTAACAAAAATAATATAATGAACTACATCCATTACAATTAGTACAAAAAATATTCCTATTTAATTGTATTTTTTAACTAATGAAAACTTTTAAGTGATTCTTTTTCATTAAAGTGTTTATACTGTATTGATAAATCGTTATATAAAAGTAATTTACAGGGTTTGGGAAAGTAAATATTATCAACTGAAAACTTATCCGTAATAACGTGCATGTTGGGCGTGCAGGAAACGAGCACAGTAAATGGAGTTGCTCTGAGTCGTAAATTGTTGTTATTACCTTCCCCCCACCCCTCAATAGCCTTCTCCTCGCCCTCACTGCATTGATAAATCATTGTTGGTGTATTCAGTTAATATGGTTATACTATGTTTATAATGTTTACTGTTCTGTACATGTTCTTGTTATAATTTATGATTCTCTTAGGGTTCATACAACACAAACATTCTATTCTTAAATTCAACATCAGCTAAGACATTTTTCGATCAATTACATTTGACATCGACATTCAAAACATTAAGATAAACGCTTTTGCAGCTTTGGGCGTAAAAAATGTGATCACCTATAACTGAAGAGTAAACTAAACAAACACTATTAAAACGAAACTACTTCAACACTATTAGATGGAACACAATAAGTCTATAAGAGGGTATTATTGAGGGTTCAATTTTTCCAAACACCAAAAAAATAGTTTTTAGAGGAAATAGAATTTCTGGAAAAATAGTTACAAATGGTAATATTACCGTGAAAAACAGGAAATAATAAAAATATATTTGTTAATTAAGTTAAAGAGTATTTTGAATCTGTTTGATAGAAAATATAATTTACTTTGTCCTTTACAAATTACTCTCCTATAATGAGTAACTTTTAAAAAGTCTCTTAAAACTCAACGGATATACAGGATATTATAAGGTATTTATAAGAATATGCTAGATATTTTACTTTAGCATGCCAAATAACCCTCTTAAAAAGCTCTTTGGAGTGGTTCGTGTTTAATAAGACTAATCCTCAAGAGTAGGCCTAAGCACCTTAACTAATGGTTGACTCGGTAAAAATATGATACCCATTAAATGCCTTCAATTAACACTAATTTTTAATTTTGTAAGGAAACAGGTAAACATTGTCTTTAACATAAAGTTTTTGTGACAAAATATAATATGTTGCATTAGTCCTGTTTTATTCGTGTTTAGTACATTTTTAATAACAGTTAACACCAATTTCTGAGCGTTTTGTAATAAATCCTGAAAAAAATCATAAATTGTAATGAATTAATTGTATTCTTTCCAAAAAATAAGGTAATTCCAACTAGCAAGACTTACTTCTAGCTATGATCTATCTCAAAAGGTAAAATAGTATGTATTGAAGTGTAAGATAGTTATATGGTCTTTAAAAACATTAGATTTATTTATTGGTAGACAGTTTTGATGTTAAACCGTTTTATCAGATGTATATAAATATTTTGTTATATATCCATTTGTTTTTCTCTAATATTCCTACAAAACTGTTTGTTCATTATTTTACTGCTACTATGGGTATAGTTTAAATTTATCTAATACAAATTATCTTGTGGTTGTTTTTGTTCAAAAACAAATGTAGTTGATTTAGAATATATTTTATCACTGGTATTCAATCGGGGTTTCCAAACTTTGTTTCGAACAAGATATAATACATTATGCCTCACAAGTCTACAAATATATTTACACTTATACTGTAAACATACAATAATGTAAACATTCACAAAACATAATTCGGTGTTTTTGATTTCAATAAGTCACACTATCTGACCCAACCAGAGAATGACCAGAGTTATTGATGTGAATTCGTCAACATTTATTGCCCTGAATTATCTTAATGCATGGCAAACATATATTTATGACTAAAGTAACCAATTTGGAATAGTCGCACTGACACATCTTAATGAGAGAAACATATTTTGTTTAGATTTATATTACTTTATACGTTACAAACAAAGTCTCTAATTGCTACACAATTAGCTTTCAATCTCATTGGCGTCTTAAAATTTACCATTTCAATTATTATATGAATCAATAAATAATATTTACTCAAATTAATACAGCCTATAAATTGATTCATTTAGAAAACCTTCTGGAACTACTAATACATATGAAAACCATTGAACCTTAACGCCATTGATTAACTATTGATTTTAAAAGCAATTAACGTGTATTAGATAAATTAGATAATATTAGTTGTTTAAACCCAACGCCTTTATTAAATTCGTTAAAAGATAAACAATCTTCACCATACAAATTCATAATACTGCGGGTTCGCAGCACAATACTGCGGGTTCGCAGCACAATTCTGCGGGTTCGCAGCACAATTTTGTGGGTTCGCAGCACAATTCTGCGGGTTTGCAGCACAATTCTGCGGGTTCGCAGCACAACGCAGCACGCGGCTGGCGGAGCTTGCGAGCCTCATTATTGCAACGGGTTCGGGTTGTTTGAGGAGTTATTCTGCTGGAAGCTTCATTAAAATTATTTACTCGTCAGTCTGGATTATTCGTTACATTTTAAATTTTTTGTTATCATATCCAATCCGTTATTATGCTACCAATCATAATTTGTTTACTGTTTAAACGTTCATTTGTTGTTTTACAATTTATTTTCATGGGCCAGCCACCATAATTTTCATCAGCTCAATATCTGAATCAGCAATCATGCACAAGTAGCTTCACTAATGGTTTTCATTTTCGTAATAAATGCCAGTCAATTATTTTTCGTGAGCGCTGCCAAGTGTAAAACTTTGAAACCACACCGAGCGCTACACGTGGCAAATATTAAAATCAGTGCCGTCTACTGCTGGATGAATTGTAACTTTTATTTAGTTCGACACGCAATGGTAGTCTAATGGATATGGCACTGGATTAACAATCATGCAGCCCTAGGTTCAATTTTACCTTTTCGTGTTTACTTTTTGAGGTACCAATTTTTGTTATATTTTACACAAACCAATTTTCGCAATATGTTACAAAGAAAAGAACCGCCATACAGCGCTAGATTATTTTACTATAATTTTTTCGTAAACGTAGCGTATTTTTTTAGAATATAAGAAGGTTTCCTGTGTTTACATTTGAAAATACTACATTTCACTGTTTTCTCATAATAAAGCATCTGTTTCGGATAGTTCGTTCGTCATCGGACAAGTTCGGCTTCCTTCGGGTGGCAAAGTCTCCGCTTCCAGTGGCTCGAGTGGTTTTTTAGCTGCTAGTGATAAACCCTAAAGTATTTCTTTTTTACTTTACTATATTTAAAAAGTAGTTAGTTATGTTCCCATGGTGCTGAACGTTTTGAGATTACCTGACCTTTTTGATAGTTTTCGACGTATCATTAATTTAATCTATCCATTTGCAATGTTTTTAGCGAATTTCCCCTATAGGGAAGAAGCTATTACCGTAGTCGGCATGGTAAGACCTAGGCCCGGGACCATGATAACTTTTTGTATTGAGGTCCCCAGACCCCAAAAACACTATTCGTTCGAAACTGTATATATATCTATATATATATATATATATATGTGTGTGTGTGTGTGTGTGTGTGTGTGTGTGTCCGTGAGCACGATAACTCTCGTAACAATTATCCGATTTTGATGAAATTTGGTATAAACGTGTAAAGCAACATTTATGACTTTAAGTTCGAAAACCAGCCAGATCTCTCTATCCAAAGGGTTATTTTGGGGGGGTTTTGTACCCCAAAAATGGGTTTTTCGAATTTTTTACATATCATTTTGGAAATAGTCAAATTTTAGTTTTTACCATTGGATTCAGCTTATAAAAACACACAATTTGGTATTTTGATCATTTCTCTACGTCAATTGGTTACCGAGATATTGAAAGTGCTAAACACAGTACGTTGTCTAATGTTATTCTTATGGAGGAAAATAAAAATTTTATATCTCGCTTATTTATGAACGTATACTGACGAAACTTGGTATACGACTTCATCTGGTTGTGGACCATTGATATTTGCTCAAAAAAATTTTTACCAAAGGCTCCCGTAGCAGCAAACCTGCGTACTCAGCCCCATGTTATTCTTATGGAGAATAAGTAACGTGTTATCTCCCTTCATTATGAAAATAAATTAATGAAATTTGGTATATGGCTTTACCTACATGAGTTATATTGATATTTGTATAAAACCCCTTTTATGTGTTCCTTGCTTCAGCAAACCTGCATACTCAGCTGCCATGTTATTCTTATGGAGAATAATTAAAATGTCATAAATCGTTTATTTATGAATGTATATTGATGAAACTTGGTATGTGGCTTTATGTGGTATTAAGATAAATATATATGCATTGGAAATTCGCTGAGTACGCAGGTTTGCTGCTACGGGGGTATTTTATTGTATTCTATGATTTTCAGCTTTAATCTGTCTCAATATGGATTATCAAATTTTCCAATAATCGCATTACTTATGAGTGCATTTTATTACAATATTAGTAGTTGTTTTCCATTAAAAAGTTAGCACTAAGTTCCAAGCTTACTGCCAATATCTGCAAATAAACTTCGTTAACGCTCCACTGCTCCACTGATGCACTGTAATCGGCCTAAGTACACCCCAACAAATAAACTTAAATCCATTTTGAACTTCTAAACTATTAGGAAATTAAAGTTTAAAAATTAATTAGCCCTATATCGACATTTTTGTTTTTTGACCATTCGACCTTTAATCGTTCTAATGATATAAATTAATTTCAACATGTTTTTCTTGGACTAGCTTGGTGTACTTTTTAATTAGTAGAAAGATGACATCCATGTGCTCCAGAGTTAGAGTGACACATATCTTGGTGTCATTATTGTGATCATGATTGTTTCCTGGGGAGATCAGTCATAGGAGTGGTTGGAACTATCAAGAATTGATAATCAGTTGCTTTAACTTTTTGATAACAACAGTAATAATATGTCTGCACAGTATAATCAAATATTAAGTATTCTATATGATTTTAAAAACTAAATACCCCCGTCGCAGAAAACCTGCATACTCAGCGAATTTCCAATGAATATATAACATAAAACATTAACACTTAACAGGATTCATAAGAAATACATTCACAAACAAGCGATATTAAAAATATTAATTATTCTCCATAAGAATATCATTGGGGATGAGTACGCAGGTTTGCTGCAACAAGGAACACAAAATAATGGGTTTTATGCAAATATCATTAGAACTCATCTAAGTAAAGTCACATACCCAGTTTCATTCATATACATTTATAAGTAAGCGATATATAACATTTTAATTATTCTCCATAAGAATAACATAGGGACCGATTACCTAGGTTTGCTGCTACGGGAACCATACCTGAAAATTTTGTATTTTGTGCAAACAACGATAAACCCCAACCAGATGAAACCATATACCAAATTTTGTCAGTTTATGTTCATAAATAAGCGAGATATACAATTTTTCTTTTTCTCCATAAGAATAACATTAGACAACGTACTGTGTTTAGCACTTTCAATATCTCAGGAACCAATTGACGTAGAGCAATGATAAAAATACCAAATTGTTTGTTTTTTATGCTGAATTAAATGGTGAAAAATAAAATTTGATTTAAATAAAAATTACATGTGGAAACCCCAAAAAACCCATTTTTGGGGTACAAAACCCCCCAAAAACCCCCCTTTGGATGGTGCGATTCGTCTGGTTTTCGAACTCGTTCAAATAAATGGTGCTTTACACATTTGTACCAAATTTCATTAAGATCGGACCTTTTTTACGAGAGTTATCGTGCCTACGGGCACATATATATATATATATATATATATATATATATATATATGTATGTATATATATATATGTATATATATATGTATATATATTTTTATATATGTATATATATATATATACATATATAAAAATTTGAACGAATAGTGTTTTTGGCATCTGGGGACCTCAAAATGAAAAGTTATCATGGTCTCGGGCTTAAGTGTTACCATGAGACCTACGGTAATAGCTTCTTCCATATAGGGGAAATTCGCTAAAACAATTTTATTTTAAGAATTTTCTGTTTTTATTATAATTTTAGGATTACAATATAGATTATTCCTAGAATACAGTTTTTGAATTATTCTGTATCGCAGAATTATTGCAGCTTGGTTACAATAACTAACTACTTAAAAATGTATTAACAAAAGTTGATCCACCTCTATCCTCAAATATTGGATTTTGGCTCAGACCATGGGTTGTTTTTAACAACACATAATTAAAAACTTTTAGACGTCATCATGGTTGAACATTTTGAAACTTGCCTTCCCAGTGACATTGACGACGGTCCGCCGTTGCAGGGCAGCAATCTCCTGAGCTAGGACTAATGTTTCATTGTCCAGTCTCATCCAACAATTGCTTTACTGTTGCACTGTTGTGCCTCGGGGATTTTACTCAATCTTGATCCTCCAGCAGTGAATATTTGTAATTGAAAATGAGAATTTTAAGGCGCACACAATTATAAAAATAGTAAATACCACGATGAAACTTATTATTTACTGCAATAGCGGATTTGTGTAAATATTTCTTATGTTTAAAACGGTTGTAGTAATTTAATTTAATAATACATTATCCTAGACAAAGATTATGAACTGAAGCGTATTTTTAGTGAATTTCCTTTGGAAAGTGAACTATTAGCATGACCCGCACGGTGAAACTTAAGCCCGGGACCACCATAGAAGTTCCTAACGTGACCCCCTGAACACGTTTTGGGGGGTCGTTCAAAATATTATATATATATATATATAAATATATGTGTGTGTGTGTGTGTGTGTGTGTGTGTGTGTGTGTGTGTGTGTGTGTGTGTGTGTGTGTGTGTGCGAACTCGTTTACTTTGTTTCCATTAACAAATTAAAATTTTGGAGATCAATACAAATGTTTGTATTTATACTAAAATTTTTCAAAATAATATTTACTTTAAAATATTAAATAACTAAGGTTTGTTTAGAGAATTGGGAGCTAGATTATCTTTGTTATTCTTATATTGGAAACTTTGTTTTATAAAAATCTATTCCTTTAAAAAGTAATGCAACAAATGTATTTTTTTACTTATTCGTAAAATTTGTTCTAACTAAAATATATTAGGAAAATCAATAACTCTAAAAACCGTCTATTGCATATTCCAATCGTTTTCCGAACCTGACAAATGAAAGATAAAATCGAGTGACATATCTGACACCAACAACTCAAGGAGGCTGGATTCTGTGACATCAGTATACTTTTCTGACTAAGTCATGTTTTTCTCGTCTGGTCTTCTTGGGATAAAGTTAAACTTTCCTTGTAGAATATTCTATGATCACTGGGCCTTAAAGTGAAGCTTTCAGAATATATTAAATGTTATAAATTTTTTAAAAAGGGAATTACTCCTAAAATGTGCATGTTTTATATATTAAAAACTGAACATATAAATGTAGTTTGATTCTTTCAAATTTGTGCTTTGCGTTCTATCTTACTGCACGCTATTGGTTTACTTTTAGGGCACAAGGGTATAAGAACCCTTCTGCATATCGAAAGTAAACAACTGTTACAATAAGCGTTAAACTTCAACCTCAATAAACGTTGTACGAATGTCACCACAATTTACTCTTATGAATGTGTTTTCATAAGTTATATTCAGGTGCAAGCTTTGGGCGTGCTTTAAAGTTTCACAGTCCTACAAGGAAATTTAAAACCGGAGTTCAGGAATAATGACACGTGTTCTAATTGTACATTTTGACATTGAACATTCGACGCCTAGATTGCAGTACTGCCCTTCAAATAACGCTGGATCAGATCAGATACTTGATAAGACTACTACAGACTACTCGCTATCATCAAAAGGTACTCGTGTTTGATAGCCCTTCGTCCATTGTGGATATTGCTGAACACCGGATCGTGTTTTAGGATTACTGACCGTTTGTCCTGAGTGTCCGTGTTGCTTTCAAACAATCATCAATCATAAACTTGTATGGCTAGTCTTGTAATTTAATTTTGATACGTAAAAAAAACAATAATTTTCCTCGGAGAATATAGAAACGAATATAAACACCCCGCAAAGCTAAGGTACATATTTTATTCTCGTGTGAAACTTCTTTACGTCGAAATATTAGCTTTAGTTTCAAACACGGATACAAAAATATAATTAAAATTGCCAATTCCATGATTAAAAAATTAATTATCACTATCCAAGCATTTTGGATAAAAATTGTTTTTTATCGGAAAAAATAAAAAAAACTTGTGCAAATAGTAAATGATAAATCTATTAATCCAATTTTGATGGCAGGACAATTAAGGATTTAATTGGTATTTAATCCGACGTTTACGACTTGTTTAAAAAATACGTGGAGTTTCCTACCATTGTATTTTCTTCTTCGCGTACAATGTGCTATGGTGAAGTAGCACTTCAAAATAGATGCTTTATTTTGATGTAAATAAATACAGAAAATGTGATTCTGTCGTGATTTTATGTGTAGCATATATCTTATTAGAGGAATTGATCTGGTTAAAATAATTGATGACGTATCTGGACAAAGACCCACGAAAAAAACAAATACAACAGACGGGACTACCAGTCCTATTTTAGGTTATAAACCTGTTTTGATATTTAAGGACAAATATTAACAACAATTAAATTAAAAGTTAAGGAACCCTTATAAGAACGTAGTTAAGGTTCTAATTCACGGGACTTTCAGGACCTCAAGTTTTATGTCGTGAAGGCTTTATAATTTCAAAAATAGTTTTAATTTGAATTATTAAAACAAAATTAAAGATAGATGTTTAAATTATTTTAATACAATTTTGTCCGCTCATTCTTGAATGCTTAGTCAATAAACTATGTTTTAATTGTTCAAGTTGTAGACAATAACTTGTTAATACAGTATAAACTAGCTATAAAAACGCTCAACACAAGAACTTGTACGTATATATTCTTGTCTTAAATATTGAGACTGGTCCCTGCGTAAAAATTAGTAATATCTTTACAACTGAAATATTTTAAAGACAGTATTATCTATTCAAAACTTTTAAATTGAATACCTCGCACATTTTACATGGAGGAGACAAGCACAGTAAATTAGGTGTCACTGAGCCATAGTAAATGTTATTATTTCCGTCTGCTTCTCTCCAATTTATAGCCGGCCTCTCTCCCTACTCTCTCTCTCTCACTCTCCCACTCTCTCCCACTCTGTTGTGCTGGTGCATTAAGGGCCAGTTAAGCTCTAAACATTTCAGTGTAGAGGGATCAGTTAAATGTTGTCATGTAATCAACTATGATCCTAACAAATTGAATATATGAAAGATTTATATGTACAGCCTGTAAAATCAATTAATTTGTGTTTAGAATAGTTGTAAATATATTTTTCGATTCAGGCTAGCGTAAACTATTAAAAACTCATATCCATATAAAGTTTTCGGTTCGAAACTATTTTTATACAATGCAAAACTCACATATGTAATTTTTCCATTAGTTTAATCCAAAACTTGTAAATCATTACTATTATAAAAATGAGGTGGTGTCTGTATGTCTGTCTGTCTATTGTTTCATCACGTCAAAACCACTCGACCAATTCTGCTGAAATGTTACACAAATGTACTTACTCTATGTACTCAGGAGTGTCATAGGTCCATTGCCGTTTAGAAATGTCCTCATCAGGGCTCTGCCCCACGGGACTTCCAAGTTCCCATGTTATTCATATGAAGGAGTGTTTTATTTTGTTTATTTCACATGTCTGTTTTCCTAATTCAATTCATTTAAATAAACAGCTGTTATAAGGAGCATATAACTACAGACTGTCATTGTTTTGTTTACAATTTTACTACTCTGAATTTTCACCCCTTTGCAAAGTACGGGCGTAGCAGCTAGTTATAAATAAATACAGAAAATGTGATTCTGTCGTGATTTTTTGTGTAGTTTATTAATCTATAAATTGTTATGTTTTCACTAATGAATGGTAGAACAGTATTTTTCACGCTCCGCATTTGTTACACAAATGTACTTACTCTATGTACTCAGGAGTGTCATAGGTCCATTGCCGTTTAGAAATGTCCTCATCAGGGCTCTGCCCCACGGGACTTCCAAGTTCCCATGTTATTCATATGAAGGAGTGTTTTATTTTGTTTATTTCACATGTCTGTTTTCCTAATTCAATTCATTTAAATAAACAGCTGTTATAAGGAGCATATAACTACAGACTGTCATTGTTTTGTTTACAATTTTACTACTCTGAATTTTCACCCCTTTGCATAGTACGGGCGTAGCAGCTAGTTATAGATAAACACAGAAAATGTGATTCTGTCGTGATTTTTTGTGTAGTTTATTAATCTATAAATTGTTATGTTTTCACTAATGAATGGTAGAACAGTATTTTTCACGCTCCGCTGAGAGAAGCATTAGACCAATATACTGATTAAATGTGATCGTTTGTTCGCAACCCGTTTGACACCCTCGTGGCAAGCTTTGCACCATTTCATGTTATATAGGCTGTTACACTGCTGCAGTTTTTCTGGATTTTCAAATGTATCATTAGATCAAAAAGACTTCCAAAAACTGTTCTTATATTAATAGTCTTTAAATAATAAAATTAATTATTGTTAAATTGGGTTATTTGGTTATCAGTTGGTATTTTATGCGTCTGAACAAAATAACGATTAAAAATAAACCAAGGTTTTTGTTAGGAAGTGCTAGCTACAGATCAGATGGTCTTTAATCCATAGATTTGTGACGAGGTTTAAAGATAATGTAAGAAAGCTTTATAATATTTAAATTTTAAACTGTGAAATGAAATCATCAAATAATAATACATAATAATAAGTTCAAATAATAATACATTTTAATTGACTAGGCCTTTCGATATCAAAGATACCATCGTCAGGTAAAATCAACAACATAATATTATAATAATAAAGCTTTATAATATTTATATTTATAATAATTCCCAATCGCACGTTAATTTTTACTTCAACTTCTGTTTTAATTAAGTGGTTAATATACACTCTTGTAAGACAATTTAAATCAATTTATTATAAGACATCACTGTAGATCAGCTTCTCGCACTTATCCAAGCAGTCTTGCAGTATACCATGTAGTACAGTGAGGACAGGCCGTAATGGCTGCCATTATGTCAGGGGTCTTGAAAGCCCATTCTGAGCTGCTGTCTGCTTCATCCCTGTCTCTAGTGGAGGGGAGGCTGTGAATATTTGTGTGGTAGGTTTTTAGCTATCGGCCGTTCAGCTTTAGTTACCTATCTTACCACCTATTAAACAAAGGGGTTAAAGTACGTGCATTAAACAAATTGTAAAATGCCTTGATAATAAAGGGTATAGTCCAGTAAAAATAAACACCCGTGCAAAAGGTCATGTAGTTCTAATTTTTTAGTATGTTGTCAGGACCTATACCACAAGTAAGAAACGAAGTTTGCAGCTTCGAAAGACCTGTGCTACTGGCGTATTACCAAAAAAACAGTCAAATTTTTGCACTTTTTTAAGTTTTTGCTAAATATCTCCGAAAGTTTGCCTCTGACAGGATATGTGGTCCGATCCTTTCTTAAACTAGATACAATTTGCTAACGTTTGAGATGATAACGACTTCAATACGTCCATTGCTTACTAAGGTACAATATTTAAAAAACTCAACTCCCATTAATTATTCTCCATAAGAAGAATAACATTGAGGCTGAGTACGCAGATTTGCTGCAACTAGGAATACAAAAAATGGGTTTTTATCCAAATATTAATAGAACTCAGCTAGGTGAAGCCACATTCCTAGTTTTATTATTTTTTATAATTAAGGGAGACATAAAATTGTAAATATAAGAATAACATGGGGCTTGAGTGCCCAGGTTTTCTCCTCTTTCACGTGACACGTGATCTCTTTATTTCTTACTCACAATTAATTGTTTTGGAGTATTACTATATTAAATAATAAATTTCTAAGTGTTTTATTGAGGTATTTTAGCACATTAAAACATTGTAAATCAGTTTATTTCTTTTTAACAAATGAGAAAGTTTGACAGAGCCACTGTGATGGCCGGTGACGGTCGATACTAAGATCACTCACGCACTGTCAAACACAGTCACGCGAGTCAACCGTCAGGTCGCGCCACTGCCTCTGCCGTTCTCGCTACCCCCCTGTAAACTTGCTCCGTTATCCCCATAACTCCAATACTTGTTTAAAAATATTCATATAAACAATAATCTTTGTAAATCCAAATAAAAAGGCATTTTTTAACTTTGACTGATAACCAAAAACTAGATTGTAATGGTGTACGATCAGGATATTTATATTTTCGATGGAAATTTAATTATTAATTCAAGTTATTATTTGTGATAAACCATAGAGTCAAGTTTATATTAGTTACCTACATTTCAATCTCTTGAGTGTTATACAAATGTAGGTACCTAATATAATATACTGGTAAACTAATATAGTGGTACCAACTTAACATAAGATAACTAGGCTTGTTGGTCAACTGGTCAGCCACCAGTGGTAACAACTCAAAATAAGATAATGAGCAATAAGCTCGATGTAATATAGAGTCCCTACTCTTGATTAAAAAAGTGTGCCGTATTGAAAGCCAGCTTTTGCTCAGTAATGTTGGCAGTAAATCTGGTCGGACGCTGTCAAAATCTCCCATTTGATTGAATGTAAAAACGTATATTCAAAGTTTTTAAGTATTAATATCTTGTCACATATTTAGTGAAACTTGAAGTTAAACTTAACTTTATAATCTTGACACATATGTTAGATGTAATTGGATTGTTGGTTTCGAAGGAAAGTTATAATTTGAATTAAATTAAAACACCCTTGTAAATATTTTTGTAAACAAAGTCGAATGATACCGTCCCACCAACAAGTCGACACCATACTACGACATGTATTTTGAAGGTTATTTTCCATAGAGTAGTGACTCCTGTTTATATTACAACGCATTGATAATGAGGCCTGTTGGCCAACTGGTCAGCCTAGAGTTGGGCCAGTGTTACCAACTCAGCATAAGATAATCTGGATTGTTGGCCAACTGATCAGGCGCTAGTGTTACAACTCACTAGGCAACTGTCGCATACGATCTCTTTAGGATTTATAATGTTATGAACTAACACATTAAAATGTACTCATAGTTAATTATATATAAATTGCATATTGTAGGCCTGCATCAATTTGAAACCACTTGAAATGTCTCCATAATCATTAGTTACTGTCTCCATCTAAGTTTAAGTTCAACATGGTCGGTTTTTAGGGTACAAACATGCATTATTGCTTTGTAAATACCACTTTGGTAATATAGATTTATCGATAGAGATTGAGCTGGATGAGGGTTTAATATTGAGCACTTAATAGGACAGGCTTAAGGAAATCCGGTTAATAGAGCGTTATGCCAGTCTAGTAATATAGTACTTCAATTGCTGCAGTATACGAAACACCACACTTGCTTGAACCATTGACTATAATAGTCAATGCCTGAACCATCGCCGTTCTACCGGGAATTGGGCTGGGTTGTTTATATAATTTGTACCATTTATAATAAGTACCTCTTAACACCTTAAAAAGTGGATGGATAATTGAGTCGTGAACTAATTTGGATAACAATTTTTTTTAATTTGGCAAAAATATTTTGTTAGTTCCATGAAATTTTGCGTTTCAAAAGTAAATGGATTATTCTGTGTACATATACGCTAAAGGCGTCAAGTAAATTCATGTAAGGTAAACAGTTCAAACCCTTGCGATGGGCATTATTGTACTAATAAATTAAAACATGCTTCTCAACAGTTCTCAATCAGTACTGAATCATCATAGTATTTGTCTACTCTTATACTATGCATTATAGAATGGAAATACGTTTCGGTTGGTCGGAAAACTGGCGCTGAAAGTGCATCCACGATTTGTTTGTAGAATTTATTTGGTATAGTTTACATTATAAATCAATAGAACCTATTTATCTAATGGTAGAATATGAATAATACCTGACCTAGTTCGTCAGTAAGTTCTTTCAAAGTAAGGGGATGCGACTTTGAATGTTAAAAATGAGATTGAAATGAAACTATAATTGAAAAAAGGTGATGGTAGTGGGTCGATGGTTGTTGCCGTTTGACAGGAGGTGGCGGCAACAGCAGCGGCCTAACCGCAGTTTTGCGTGTCGCTTCTCCCCTCATCGACCACCACAGTGGCCATCGCTGCTGCTTTGTAAAAAATACGTGCAGTGGTTGATTCGGGCCTAAAAATTACAAAAACACTCCCGTTTGATCAGATGCATCGATATAACTCCCTACTATTGAGTTTTCTTTTAGTTTGTGTTAGCTTGTACAGTAAATGTAATCGCACCTGAACGCCGAAGATAAGCTGCCCCTAACCTTTTATATCTTACTCCCGCCAGACAAAATAATTAAAAATGCTCTTTTAAATAACAAGTTATTTAATATTATTTAATTTTGTTGTTATACATAGGTTTGGAGTTTTAAATGTAATTCTGCGTTTGTTGGATTTCAAAATAAAACTGCGTGTAACGGATATATGTGTGCAGGCAATTTATGAAATGATGGGTTTAACGTCCATACTATAATATATATATATATATATATATATATATATATATATATATACCACCTACCATCCATCCTAAAGCCTAACATTTCAACGCAATTTCACCACACCATTGCTCTAACAACTTGTCGACTTAGTGCTTTAAGTCTTAGCATATTATTACCACCATAATTACTCCACTTTAGGGAAATCCAAAACCTTCTCTCTTTATTACATTGAAATTTTAGTCTGCTAGGTCTGACAGATTAGTTGGATACCTTTCGGTTGTCCCACTCCAATTAGCTGTGAAGTATGGCCATAAACAATTTAGTGTTAATGTGTGGTCTTCCGCTCCAAAATAACTCTTAAATACAAGTATTATTCGCCTGATAATGGCTCCTTTATTTTTAAATGAGGTAATATTTCAAAGTTAAATTATCTTCAAACCATTACTACAAATTAATTCAACACTTCTTCTGCCAAGACAATTGGAGTTATCTTTTTGCTCCATGTTCTTATTCTTAATTAACACATATCTTTTACTCTCGCACATTACTCGAACCATATAAATACCACAGTGGCAAGTAGTCTCCTAAGAATATTGACCTTTGATGTATTATCAATGTGGTCACAATATGTATGCTTCACGTTCCACCCACGACATATGATCACGTCCGTCCTATCACGTACAGTAAAGGGCGCGTAACACGTTTATTGGCAGAACACGTAGGCAAGTTGGCCGTCAATATGTCACTCTCGCCCCCGACAGCCCAACATCCTGATGGTTTCGGTTTTCGTGGAATTCCTTACTGAACAATAGGTTTCGATTATCCTTGTTTCAGTGTTCTCTTGAACTCTAACACCGCTCTTGCAAGGAAGCATCCAATGTTTTCCGGGTTCGATATGAAGTAATGTTGTTAGCCAGTTTTAAATTAATGTTTTGAAATCTTAAAATAAAGTTAAACTTTTCACATAACTGGCGAGTATATGATAATACAGTAATTATTTATTTATTTAATGTATATTTGTTATTACAGGTATATTACAAATACAGGTTACAGGTTATTACAGGCCTAATTACAATAAAGAAATTCTTGGGACGAAAAGAAATTCCCCTCTATTTTACTCAAATTAGATCAAATAACTGCATGTCAACCTTATCAAATGCTTCACTCGGATCTGTAAAAATTCATTAACTTGGAAACCTTTATCTAAGTTATTGGAACAACAGTTTTGTAAAAATGAACAGATTTGCAACTGTGGATCTATTTGGGTAAAATGCATGTTAATTTTATGTTACCTGATAACAGTTAACTGATTTACTTTTATCTGAAACTAACGTTATTCCACTCTTATCCCGTTTAAAACTATCTACTCTACTTTTTATTATATTATTTAAAATCTTATAGCCAACTTTTCTTACAATATATCCATTGTTCCTAATCTGTAAAACCAACAAATCTAAAATATTTACACAAATACTATACCAAATTTAAGTTAGTATCAAAAGATATAAAAATCCTAAATACAACGGGAAGAAATGGACATATGTTTAAACAATCCCCTGACAAATAAAACCATCTTATTCAATAGATCAAAATTTGAAAAGTAAAAGCTAATAAGGGACCAAGAGGCATTATAAAATCTATTTTGGATATTTATTCATTACTAGCTGTGTACCCGTCCTTCGTACGGTTTGTATGTAGAAATAATAAATTAATTAAAGAAAATAACAACCCAGTTAATTTTAAAATATTTAAATTACATTTTACATTGTTACTGTACAGTTAATAAAAGTTAACGAAATATACTGGCAGATAGGTTGACAACATGACTTCAATACATAGTTTATGACACTACGTTTGGCTTTCAAGAGCATAAGAAAACTCATCAACCCCTTAATCTTCTCCAAAATACATTTTAAAATTTACTGTTGAGTTGAGACGCTCAGTGGTCGGCTACATAAAATATATTTTTAGAGGGGCGTGGATCTCGTCCACTCATGTATCACGCATGACAAAGGGTCTGTGTGAAATCTACAGAGAACAACACCGTGACTCCCCGTTATAGTCATGATGTTGTTTCTAATGCCCTTTTAGGTATTAAATTTCAGGTCTATTGGTTGGTGTGTGATGATAAACACGCTTATATTAAAGGCCAGTGGGGACGAGCCCTTGAGTATATTTGTATATGTAGTAGGTTTATGTCTGCATTGAGCTATTAGCTGTATTCCTACCGAATTTCAACTCCATCAATATTTACTCTATATACTTACGATATTTATTATCAATCTTCACTCAACGTTTTAAATAAGAACTACAACAGCTATTTATGGAATAAATATTCTTAAGTCATATCATTGACTTTAAATTCTGTATTCAAAATCAATGGGCATATCCACACTGTATACTTATGTTATTTATTACCAATCTTCACTCAACGTTTTAAATAAGAACTACAGCAGCTATTTATGGAATCAATATTCTTAAGTCATATCATTGATTTTAAATTCTGTATTCAAAATCAATGGGCATATCCACACTGTATACTTATGTTATTTATTACCAATCTTCACTCAACGTTTTAAATAAGAACTACTACATCTGTTTATGGAATAAATATTCTTAAGTCATCATCTGGTTCAATATGAATAAATACTTTGTCCATAAGAATAACATAGGATCTTAAAAACCCCGTGGGTTGGGGTCCTAAGGTAGTTTCAAAAAATCCAATTAGCCTAAAACCATCTAACGCATATATAGAACATAGAAAAAATTTCGTCGAAATCAGTGCAGCCGTTTCCTTATAAAAAGCGAACAAAACATGACCAAAACTGCGCAAAATCACGTTTTTGAGCGGCTGCCATCATTTTTTTTTAAAAAGCGTATGCCAGTTTAAAAACCTAAAACCTTCTCAAGCATGAATAGAACAAAGAAACAAAGTTTCATCAAAGTCACGTGAAAACCCCGTCCCGTGAAACGCGAACAAAACCCGTCCTTGAGCGTTACCGACAGATAGACAGACAGACGGACAGATAGACAGACAGAAATTTAGACGAGACTCGTTTTGGCTTCCCTGGGGTGTAAAACGTGAAAATATGCAAACATTTCATAATTCCAAGCAATATGCAGACAAAACTCTTATATAGATTATTTCGAACATAATGATATGCATAATGATATATGGGTTTTGGTAATATTAATATAACACCTTCAAGTCTTTTACGGTCAATGTCACGTATTATTACGTATATTTCAAAAATAGATGTATAAGTATTAATGTGGTCTCTGTAAAATGTATCTTCGTTCGATAGACAAAAACTCTAGTAAAACACATCCAACCGTAGAGGTTAATGTCCAATTCTCGACGAGGGATTACGTTGGTAATTTTTGAACTCACCGACAGATCTTTGAACGGAGATCAAGATGGACTTGGCCTCTGGGACGTCCGTTTCATCTTTGTTGTTCCGCACTCCTTTTACAGCCTCCTAAACAAACTTATAAAACTCTCACGGGTGTAAAATTTGTTACACGATCATTGTTCGGTTCAACTGCCTTGTTGGTTAAGTTTTATTGCACTAAACACTAAGTACCCCACTAAAATATATGTACTTACCCGCTGTAATTGCACCTATGATTATTAACGCGATTTAATATATGAATGTTCATATTCCTTTTACAATATAGACATTTATTAAATACGATTACAAGATAAATACAATTTCAATTAGATTCTAGTTTGGGTATTACTTTTTGTTGTAATTCTTTAAAGAAATGGTCTTTAACGTAATTCTGAGTCGATGATAGTCGTGGAAGGTTTTAAAATATTTAATGTTGTTTCCCTGAAATTATTGTTTAAATAGACAAGTTACTCCCGGATATATAGTCATTTTAACCTTTTTTGTTTTTGTTTTCTTAAGATTTCTGAGATTAAAAAAAATCGAAAAGAGAGTGAAAACATTTTACGATTCGTTTATTTTTTTTAAATGGCCATGTTTAATATCCCTGTGAAGTATTAAAGTGCAATATTTTCTAAATTTTCTTGCAACTATATAACTGCTTATTACTAAAACTTACCTTAGAAACGTATATAAATCCCAAAAACCTTGCCTTACCTTACCTTAGAAAACCCAAACGCAACCCTACACAGCACATGGCCCTTGATAGATTTTGGACCGCAACTGCAGCCAACGACCGCTCTTTATGAGAACTGAAACCGCATATTAGCTTCAATATTATTTATCTTAATTTTCAAACTGAGTTACAATTAACCTATGATACTTTCTTGACTGTTTTTTTTATATATCTGCAATTTATGATCAGTATATAATTTGTAATTAACTATTTTCATAAAGGCCTATATAAACAATAATTGCGTGTATATAAAATTGTAATATTAATGATCTAAAGAATGTTGTTTAGTTTTGCACAAAATTGTAACTTAAAATTTGTTGCAATGAATTGAAACATTACGAGAAATCCTGGACAATCGAGAGAAAAATGCGTGGCTATAACTAATACAATCACCTCGCCCAGAAAATGTGGTCACCTGCATCTTTACAACTTGATCGATGGTTCAGGAGTTAGCCAACTGCAGTTTTGCGAAACTGGTGATAAGAAAATTCTACAATCCTGGGAATTGTAAGCAGATCCTCTCCGGTACGGAAACTATTTCACCAAAAATCCAGCCTGTAGTGTATAATTTTTTATCTGAGGTTAGTCGTCGATTATGATTGAATGACATGTATTCACTTATACATAAATATTTAAACATTTCCACCAAGTCGCATATTATGTGCGTTTGAAGTAGGTAACTGCAATTCCCAGCGTGTCCCATATTCAGCTCCATGTTGCCGGTGACATGTCTTGCCACGGCGTGTCAGTCACCAGTCGCCGCTGACAGCCAATAATCAATCCGTCCCACTTATACCCACACACCGTATAGCCACTATATCACCCCTTTGGCTCCCATTTAAGCCCCGTTTCCATAGGGCAAATTTATATCACAACATGAGTCTATGCAATAGACGATACATGTTACTGAGAGTTTTTATAATAGAAATAACTTGGGGCCAGGTTTCCGTTATACTCAAAACTTCGCGGGGGAAATTGAATTAGTATATTTGTTTAGTTTTCATTACAAGCACAGAATATGTGTATACACATTAATTACGTTCATTCATATATGATCAGTACAGCAATAACCTTTAAATTACTTTGTAAAGTAGGCCTATGCTACAAGTTATTTCCCTGAAAATATTGTGTTTATTTATTTTGCATGTAATACAGTATTTATTCATGCTAATAAATTGAAGCTTAAATAAACATGCATACATGCATTTTATAGTACAGTTAATCATTTTTGGATTAGTGTTTCACAAAATTAGTTAATGTATCCTTGTGCAATTACAATTTCGTGATTTTTCTTTTATTCCAGAACGAATTTCAGTCTCTTCTATACCACTTGTGAGGGGAATTTGGGTACAGTTATTGAAGATATGAGCATGTGGGTAGTCCTTTGGCTATCCATGATCACAAGCTTCCCTTTCACCTTGGTCCCTCCATGACTGTAGACAGTGGGGGATGAAACGTCTTCCCCTTGATTGTGAACATCCCACATTTTCTATCCCTCCTAGTTTCTCTCCTTATGGCAAAAGAAACTATAAAATACTACAAAACGCTGACTGAAGTAGGAGAAGGTTGTGTTTCTGTGACTACTGTAGTTGGGTCTCCGAGAGGGGAGGTAGCGGGTGAATAGGGAATAAATCGGGTCGCCGAGAGGGGAGGTAGCGGGTGAGTAGTGAATAAGTTGGGTCGCCGAGAGGGGAGGTAGCGGGTGAGTAGGAAATAAGTCGGGTCGCCGAGAGGGGAGGTAGCGGGTGAGTAGGGAATAAGTCGGGTCGCCGAGAGGGGAGGTAGCGGGTGAGTAGGGAATAAGTCGGGTCGCCGAGAGGGGAGGTAGCGGTTGAGTAGGATAAGTCGGGACGCCGAGAGGGGAGGTAGTGGGTGAGTAGGGAACAAGTTGGGTCGCCGAGAGGGGAGGTAGCGGGTGAGTAGGGAATAAGTTGGGTCGCCGAGAGGGGAGGTAGCGGGTGGATGAGGAAGAGTGTGTGTGTACCCGAATTAATCCCTTCTGAGTGACCTAGCGCCACTAGGGTTCATTGACCGAACTAACCTTTTTAAATCCAAATGCCGTTTCTATGGTAATCAGCCGTTTGTATTGTTTTATAGTTATCTGTGCTTTTTGTGGCTTGTGCAAAATTCCAACGTTGAAAAACAACGTCATATACCCAAGCGGATCTGCTAAGCCTAATTCACAAAAACATTACAAGTTTAAATAATTTCCATGGTGATTGAGTGAGTTTTCATCGTGCTAGTCAACATCAACATGCTCGATTGCGGACGTTAGTGTTTATGCTTGCACACGATAGTTTCAAAAATTAACGGCTGCGTTTAGATAGGTCGTATAATGTTGTTTCAGAGTTCAGTGGATTAGTGCTGCTTCTGTAACAGCTCCAATTCAGCCCACTCCTGAGCCTAAATCAACATTGCCCAACCGTAGGGGGTTGATCGACGGAATTAAATACAGTGCTTGTGAAATGTAGAGATTAAAAATACAGATAGGATACTAAAGAAAGTGTTACGATAGAAATATAGTTCATGGGATATTTAAGTTCTCAGTTCGGTATTAATTTAATGTTAAATAATATGTATGGAATGGCATTGATAATAAAGTAAGTTATTTATCAACAGCTAAAAAAGTATATTATGTATAATTGGATTGATCTAAATCAAATACTTGGTTTAAAAACGTGTATACAGGTGAGTTTTAAATGAGTCCCCTCCTGCTTGTTTACATTTCTTAAGATATCGACTCCGGACCACTGCCGATCATGTTTGACCAAGTTATACTTCATTTTGACTTTCTTCATAGTTTTGGCCGCCATCTTGGATCCACCAACATGGATTCAAATGTTTTTCAAATATAAAGGTCATCATATAGAAGTAATTTTTACGGTGAACCCAACTCCGCAATCCGTTTTTGAAAATCATTATATGTTCTCCAGATATTGGTATTTTTTTTAATTTCAAGAGAATTTTAAATGCCCCAACTTTGATTACCCATATTCTCGTCATTACATCAAATAATGGAAAACGAATTGATTAACTGTATGAACCCTACCTTTACATTTTACAACAAATTGTTTATTCCAAAATGTCGGATCTAAGATGGTGGCCAAAAACTTTATTATTTCTTAATGAAGCAAATGCCTCTGGACAATGATTCGTAGTAGTTCATTATCATTATTTAATGTAATTATGAGAATATGGGCATGATTTAAGGTTGGGACATTTAAATTCTCTTCAAAATTATTTTGTTTAATCACCGATATCTTGAGAACTAATAATGATTTTCAAATACTGATTACGGTGTTGTGTTCACCGTAAAAAAGTACTTCTATATCACAACCCCACCTTTCAATTAAAAAAAATATTTTAATCCAAGATGGCAGCCGAAGATATGAACTAACTCAAAATGAAGTTGTTTAGATCAACAATGATCGGCGACAGTCCGGAGTAAATACGTTAAGAAATGTAGAAAAACGTAGGGGGGGCTCGTTTAAAACTCACCTTGTGTACTATTAATCAATATGCAAAACCTTTTAGACCAACTCATTACACGTACGGTATTGTTAGACGGTTTTATAAACCCTGAAACTCACTGGTCATGCTCATCTACCCGAAAGACTTTTTAGTAAGTTCTACATGTCAAGGAATTGGAAGTGATTTATGTGATATTAAAGGACATCCAAGGTAGAAATTATACAACAATTATATATAAAATGTTATTAAATTACAATAAATCTAGTCTGTTTCTTCTGTTTCAATTTACAAACACGGGTAGTGACAGTATGTAAAATATTTGGCAGTCGTTGTTCCAAGTCATTGAAGTTGGTATATGCTAATTCTTGTGGATAGTCACATTGTGCATGTATCAATTATGTATCAGCCTCCAATACTCTATTCTGTAAATTGGCGTTTGCCTTTAATAAATTAAATGAAATGAAAAAGTTTGATTGGCCAATACATCGCTTAGCCACCTTTTCGCGTGATCGTTACCGGTAACTCTTCGCGTGTTCCTGATTGCTACTTTGGCTGTGCTCATAACTTATTCGTGAACTTAGGAAAGAATATTCTATTTAAGACATAACAATAACAATAGTTACGATGATATAATTTATTACTTTCTCCCTCTATACATAGTATATGGAGAAAGTATTGTTTTCGTCAAAATTTTCGAATTTGAGTTGTTGGTGGAAATATTCGTTTTGGTGCTCCCTGAACCCAAAAAAGTGGTTTTTACGTGATGTCTGTCTGTCTGTGCGTATTTTATTATAAAATACGGAATTTTATAATTTTCCGTCCGTCCGTCCGTCCGTCTGTGTGTGTGTGTGTGTGTGTGTGTGTGTGTGTGTGTGTGTGTGTGTGTGTGTGTGTGTGTGTGTGTGTGTGTGTGTGTGTGTGTGTGTACACAGAGCTAGAGCCTTAACCAATGGGCCAATTTTTATGAAATTTGGTATGTAGGTACTAATCCACAATATATCCAGGCTTTTTTTCATTTTTTTGAATTTTTTATTTTTAAGGGTAATTATCCCCCCAAAACCGCCAAAAAACATGAAAAATCCAAATTTCTCAAAAACGGCTCTAACGATTTTGATTAAACTTTAGTCGTTTGCAGAACTTTAGTTTTCCAACAAAATGACACCACCCGCATTCCTGTAAAAATACGGGTTCAGAAATTACAGGACTTAAAACATCAAAAATTCAGTTTTTGGGATTTCTCATAATGAGACATAAATATAAAAAAATATTACTATTCTCCATTAAAAAGACCTCAAAAAACTAAATAATTTAGTATTTTGAATTTCTATTCTACGATTGCTGGTTTCAGAGAAAATTGAAATTTTCGTTTTGCGGTAAACGCAGTACGATGTTCCCATGTTATTCTTATGGGGAATAAAAAAATTACTATTTCTCTCTTATTTACTGATCAATTTCATTCAAACTTGATATGCTTGTCAAGTTAGCATTGACCAACAGAGGAAATTCGAAATATGTTGCCCCTTAATAACCCTGGAGGGGGAATAGGGGGCATTTCCCCTCTTAAAACCACGAGTGTAGCAATGGATTCTGTAGTGCCTCCAAAACAGGGATTTGGGTGGATGTTTTTTAAAACAACTTGTTTACGAGATTTTCTGTACATTCGACCGTGCTTTGTATTCTATATTTAGTAAATAAAAAGTAATTTATTCATTAAAGTTGGGCTAAAAGGGAGAAAGTATGTGTCAGTTTCCTGATACCGTTTATTTTAAAGGTTGTCTACTATTTTAAAACCCGATAATATTTCTAAAGCCAAATCTTTAAGTACTCATACCACACAAAACGTATTATTATGTTAAATGTGTTTAATACCTTTAGGAGAGTGATTGTTTAGCCACCGTCACTAACATAATAAATGTTGCCTTTTTGGAAAATTGATTTTAGGTAGGCCAGACCAACAATTATGTCTGAAACAAATACAAAAATTAAACCAGGGATTTGTGTAGAAAATAATAATTTGAAAAAACTTCGTTGTGCTCATACGATTATTACACATTATTCAAAAAATATTATCCTCAAATCTCGTTTAAACTTTGCTTAAGGTCAATTTTGCAATCCAATTGAAATAAGTTAATGTTTAAGAATACAGTTTCTTAATTAACTTCAGCACTGATCTGAGCACAGAGACATTCAATGAGTAAAACAAGAACGACAGCTCAGTAATCGTTGACGTTGTTTGGTTAACTCCTCTCCATCTAATTGCTCTGAGAAACCTAAATAAACCGTAATTAAAAGTCGTTTTAAACCACTCTCTGCTCTAAACGATTCGGGAATTTTAGTAATACAAATGCAAAAGTGATACGTTCTTCATGCAAATTATTTTTGCCATAAGTTGATAGATCTGTGTTACCATTTACTGTAGTCTGTAGTGATAAAAAGGTCAACAAACGAAATACTGTTTTGTTAGACTATAACTCTCGTATACTATTTCGCAAGATAATTTTGTTATTTTCACTTAAGGGTGCGCCCTACCCCAGACTGAATGATTGTTGTTCAGCGCCGCGCCGGCGCCTCCAACAAGCAGGGCCATGCATATTTACGCTTGAAGACCATTTTGTTCTCCTCGATCGCGCTGTTATTTTACAGATTTCTACCAAACTATTTGCAGTTTCACACTTTTCAGATTCCAATCTAGAGATTGTACGATTCATTTTCTCCAAAATAATTTTTTTCTTTACGTTAGGAAGCTTTAGAAAAACGCTTAATTTGAAACTTTACTAATGGCCTACTGCTTATTTTGAATTTAAAAAAACGATTTTTAAATCGTATGATCTCTAGATCAACATTTAATGAAAGAAATAACAACAAATTATTTTTAATTGGTTAACAATTGAGCCTACAATGTGGGAGATGCAAAACCCTTACTTTAGCGTGCGGAAAGTAGGTAGGGCGCACCCTTAAGTATAGCATCCAACCAACTAGAATAATTGATACTTTAAATCGTCATCTACTCGGATTTGCTACTGAAATTTAGTGGACGTGTCATCAAATAAGCGAAATCGTGGTTAATTAATTGTGTTATTTTTCCTTTCGTTTTCTCGAAACTATTTAAACCATGAAGTTATCTCTATTTACCTACGGTATATCAATCATTAAGGAAGATGGGTACACCCAGAACACGCTATTTCCACTTATGTAACATTGCCGGATTACGTTATGCTAATCATAAGTGAATAAAACCAATTTGTAACATTAGTACCTTTCTAAATCGAAGGCATTTTTCTCTACGAAGAGCAATTTTCTAATTATAACTTGTTCTGTACATATTAATTTTATTAGACCTAAATTTTTATTAATGATAAATATTGTTTCATTCAACCACATCTCTTCAGAACTATACCACTACAGAAATACTACAAAAATCACTAAAGAATTATACATTATTTATAAAAATCCAAACAGTAGCAGTGATAACATAGCCTGTTAGAAGATTTTTGTAAATATCAAAATATGTTTAACAATAGACTCTGTCTCGCTCTCATGAAGAACACAAGCAATATTCCCCCCTCAGATTTGTCGCAAGTGTTCATCTCGTTGTTCTGTTTCTGACAATCTTATTTTATGTAAAACTAGGTGGCCCAGCAGACGTTGTCCTGTCCTAATGTCGATGCATTCGTTTTATGTCAAATACTTGTTCGTTTTCAAGATGAGCTCGTTCGCTTCGCTCACTCGCCTATCGAAAAAAGAGTTTGAGTTGCCATTCAATAGTTTTTTTTATTTCCATAAAGAGAGTTACCATTCAATTTTTTTTTAATTTCCATAATAAACATATGTTTATGCCTTTCAAACATGTTTAGATATAATCCTTGTTAACAACTGTTTGGTGTAACTAACAGAAATTTGACCAAATCAATGGGAACTTTGAAGGCCAGTGGGACAGAGCCCTTAGGTCGGATTAAAAATTTCCTTTTATAAGAACCTTGTCCTGACATTAACGAACACAACAACAAAATAATTATTCAATTTGGTGCACTCATTCTCAAGTTATGGAATGACACAAGGAAATAGGGATTCATTTTTACTTTCTCCCCTTAGTGGAAATATTTGTTTTGGTGCTCCCTGAACCCAAAAAAATGGTTTTTACGTGATGTCTGTCTGTCTGTCTGTGTGCGTGTGCGTGTGCATGTGCGTGTGCGTGTGCGTGTGCGAGTGAGTGTGAGTGTGTCTGTGTGTCTGTGTGTCTGTATATCTGTGTGGATGTGTACAGAGCTAGAGCCCTAACCAATGGACCGATTTTTATGAAATTTGGTATGTAGGTAATACCTCAAACGCCTGGAGATCCTCGATATCTCCAGGCATTTTTTCCATTTTTTGGAATTTATGATTTTTAAGGGTTATTATCCCCCAAAAATCGCCAAAAAAACATGAAAAATCTAAATTTCTCAAAAAATGGCTGTAACGATTTTGATAAAACTTAAGTGGTTTGTAGATCTTTAGATTTCCCACAAAATGACACCACCCGCATTTCTGGGAAAATTCGGGTTCAGAAATTACAGGACTTAAAACATCAAAAATTTAGTGTTTTTGATTTTTCATTAAAAAAATAAATGTTAATGAATAATACTATTCACCATTCAAAATAGCTCAAAAAACTAAATAAATTGGTAATTAGAATTACTATTCTATGATTGCTAGTTGTGGAGAAAATTGAAATTTTCATTTAGCGGTAAACGCAGTACGTTGTCCAATGTTATTCTTATGGAGAATACAAAAAACTATTTCTCTCTTATTTACTGATCAATTTCATTAAAACTTGACATGCAGGTCAATTTATCATTGACCAACAGAGGATGTTCGAAATATGTTGCCATTTAACCCTGGTGGGGGGAGTAGGGGGCATTTCCCCTCTCAAAACCACTGTGTGTAGCAATGGATTCTATAGTGCCTCCCAAAAATGGATTTGGGTGGATATTTCTGAAAACAACTATTTCAGACAATTTTGTGTACATTTATCTGTACTTCATATTCTATATTTAGTAAATAAAAAATAATGTTTTCATTAAAGTTTGGCTAAAAGGGAGAAAGTACGTGTCAGTTTCCTGATACCGTTTATTATATATTAAGATAAACAGTGTTTGTTCATTGTAAATCCTCGTTTCCTTACTCCGCATTATTTTGTAAATATAGGAATATTTCCGAAGCAACATAATTAGGCGGGTGATTTGTTTGTAATTTGACTTAAAGAAAACTCGTGTTAATGTTGTAAATTAACAACACAAACAACGACAAATATTATTTTCCAAAACAAAGTTTCTTTTTATTTTACTTTTAATTTCTAACTTTCTTCTTTACTGTACTAAAAATATATGAATACGAATATTGCCACTATTTAAATAAACCAATGTCTGCATGCCACTCTCTGTTGGTCGCTGACAGGACATGCGACAGACTGACATATATTGCCACCCCACAGTGGCCCTGACAGACAGCTGCACACAAGACGTTGATGCCGACACGCCAAAGAGCTTTGAATAATGACTAGCCTTTTCTTTCTCTGCTGAATAGATACGCCTATAAATCCCTCTTTATTATTGTAGATTGTAACTAAGTAATGTCTAAATAGTTTTGTGGAAGAATTTCAACTTTTAACTGTATTTAAATCAAGGAAATACCTTTCCAGCATAAATTGTTTTCTTCGCCGAGATGGTAACTTATAAAACCGGTTTATCCTTAAATCGTTCTCAACTTTTAAACAAGGTGATCAAAATTCTAAATAGTAATTTTCTGTGCAAAGCAACACCAATGCATCGATTGAAATAGACAGTTTTTGTTATGCGATATTTTCGTAGCATCTGTATAATATTTTTTTCTCTAAAACACTATTAATTCTGAGTCGTTGAAGCAACGCACAGTGTAACTCACGACCGAGCTATATATTACAACGCGACTGCCTAATGTTTGGGACCATTACCTGGTGGCTAATGACCGTACTCGCTTCGCCAACAAACCTGTGTCCAACTTGAACATTCACGGAGGATATATTAGTGGAGGTCCATTCTTCACAAAAACGAGTTAGTGTAATTATTTTGTTGATGGCAAAATATTCATCCGATTTTAGTATGAGCCATAAAAGCTACACAACAAAATTGGTTATACATGTTTCTTTTGATTTGTGACGGTCCAATGGAGTACGAAGAAAATATTTACTAAAAGCATAGGACAACCTGTATATCAAATGTATTGACTAGTAGAGCATAATTTAGTACCCCGAACGTAAACGGACCACTGAGTCGAATGGTAGCTCGTCAAACCTTTCTTTAAGACCTGCGTTAAAACCTTTAAAATGCTATCACATCCGTTGCAATCGTTCTTTTGAGGTCCAGTTTGTGGTATTGTAAAGTGACATTTAAGATACATCAAATTATGTATGACACGGTGTAGGCAGACCTTGTCACAACTAAGGGTAGTTTATTAGAGGAAACATTGTATGACTTAAGGTAATCATAGGTCATATAACTTAACGCAACACCACAATCCGGACCTTAAAATGATGATTGTAACGGATTTAATCTAATTTAAAGTTTTGCAGGAGCATTTAAAGAAAAGTTTGGCTGGCTGCCAATTTTTACTCAGTTATCTGTTTGAGATAGGGCTTACGTTATTTCTACTAGTAAACTAGTAGTAAAGACCTTCAATTTGGTTAAAGTTTAACTTTAGTTTGTACCAGCAAAAGATCGTAAGAAAAATGTCCAATACATTGTTTTGACGAAAAAATCATACAAAATTGCGAATAAATCAACTAATATGTGAGGAAACAAATGGTTCCATAAGAAACAACGCAGATTATTACTCGTATAAATCTTGAACCCAACAACATCTATTTAAAGACTTGTTAAAGAAGTTTATTTACACGGTTCAGTTATTTTCAAGAAAATAGTTCACGACATAAAATTGTTTTAGTATTGGTTTAGAAATGATTAATTGTATATCACTCTATTTCAATCACAACTGTTGGCTCATAAGTTGGAAAGTGATCTGACCGTTGCTGAAAGGCAATTAGGCATGTCGATAGCTGCTGACGATCAGTGGTTATTGGGGAGGAAACTTTAGTTTCGCCAACCTCCATGGGTTACACGTGATTGGCTAACTGTTATATTGTGTGTTTTAATTATAATCAAATTTTAACTTTACCTTAAAAGTATCTCTTAAATAATTTAGTTCATGTTAGAGATCATTTTACCTAATTTTAACAACAATCCAACAACTATAGCTATAACAATACGTAGAGAAAACCTAATAACACCTCACTTCAGAGGAACAACTCTAAAAATACACAGC
The DNA here is from genome assembly GCA_963675035.1 of Allygus modestus. Taxonomy (NCBI): domain Eukaryota; kingdom Metazoa; phylum Arthropoda; class Insecta; order Hemiptera; family Cicadellidae; genus Allygus; species Allygus modestus. The sequence continues at coordinate 31,683,775 of OY776116.1, forward strand.
CAACAGCTCACACGGTTGATTCTTAATAAGTTGCCAATATGTTTTAGACTATTAATTAACAATTGTTTTAAGGAACAACGTCTGAGAGGGGTTAAATCAAAGACCATTTTATTGTATTGAAGAATACGTTAACTTTTATTTCTCGAATAGGTTATTTTTACAGGATATAATAAAAGACACTTTACAACACTTAATAATATATTTACACTTATACTGATTCACATACACACGGCTTTTATTACATCCTGTAAGTAATAACAACACGTAATATACTAATCAAAAAGTTGTTTAGCTTATTTTTAAGACTTTTAGTTCAAGTGTTGTTGACTATTGTAAATGTAAAATGTGACTTTTCCCTATTTCTGTATGAAAATGGTTAGTGGTGTGAATAAAACCTTATTGAAGTGATTCGTATTTATTTGTGTAGTGCAAGGTAAAAATAAAATACCGTATTTAGATGTTACAATACTATATGAGCTATGAGCATTTTGAACACTTATTACATTAGTGTGTTCGATCAAATTAAACACATATACGATACATATAAGACAATGTAGCATAAAGTAACACAAATATTTAAACAAATATACTATTATCTCGAATCTTTCCAACTTATTCCAAGTTTAGTCAAGTGCAAACATATCTAATATGAACTTTATTCGCAACATTTTTAATTTATTTTCAACTTCGGCCTCTTTAAATATTTTATTCTCTTAACCGAAAGGTTCGCCCGATTTAAGAAGAAAAGTTGTAAGCATGTGTATAACAGAGGTGCGGTTCTGCACGTTAGGCCCTGGCGCTTCATACATATTGATGGCCAGAACTAGCACGCCCCTTCCCCTCTTGTTCAGCTGTTTTTATGTTGATTATTTCCGTGCAGTTGCTTCGAACGGTACTGATTTCCTTCTAAGTCTTAATGATAAAAACGTAATGATTTTTTATTTTCGCTGATTATGGTACACATAAACAATGTTTTTTACTTTCTCCCCTTATACATAGTATATGGAGAAAGTATTGTTTTCGTCAAAATTTTTGAATTTGAGTTGTTAGTGGAAATATTCGTTTTGGTGCTCCCTGAACCCAAAAAAGTGATTTTTACGTGATGTCTGTGTCTCTGTCTGTCTGTCTGTCTGTATGGATGTGTACAGAGCTAAATCCTTAACCAATGGTCCGATTTTTATGAAATTTGGTATGTAGGTACTAATCCACGATATCTCCAGGTGTTTTTTTTCATTTTTTCGAATTTTTGATTTTTAAGGATAATTATCCCCCAAAAACCGCCAAAAAAACATGAAAAATCCAAATTTCTCAAAAACGGCTCTAACGATTTTGATTAAATTTTAGTCGTTTGTATAACTTTAGTTTCCCAACAAAATGACACCATCCGCATTCCTGTAAAAATTCGGGTTCAGAAATTACAGGACTTAAAACATCAAAAATTCAGTTTTTTTGGATTTTTCATAAAAAGACATAAATATAAAAAAATATTACTATTCACCATTAAAACGAACTCAAAAAACTAAATAATTTAGTATTTTGAATTACTATTCTACGATTGCTGGTTTCGGAGAAAATTGAAATTTTTCATTTTGCGGTAAACGCAGTGCGTTGTCCAATGTTATTCTTATGGGGAATACAAAAATTACTATTTCTCTCTTATTTACTGATCAATTTCATTCAAACTTGATATGCTTGTCTAGTTAGCATTGACCAACAGAGGAAATTCGAAATATGTTGCCCCTTAATAACCCTGGGGGGAATAGGGGGCATTTCCCCTCTTAAAACCACGAGTGTAGCAGTGGATTCTGTAGTGCCTCCAAAGCAGGGATTTGGGTGGATGTTTTTTAAAAAAACTTGTTTACGAGATTTTCTGTACATTCGACCGTGCTTTGTATTCTATATTTAGTAAATAAAAAGTAATTTATTCATTAAAGTTGGGCTAAAAGGGAGAAAGTATGTGTCAGTTTCCTGATACCGTTTATTTAACTAAAGGTTTGAAATTTGTCATTAAATATGTTGAACTTTAATAACTAAATTTTTACATTTTACATTTTAAATAAACTTAATTACAACAACAATACTACACCTTTATAAATTTATATACCGTAATACACCATTTAAGCTTGACGATAAAAATGTATTCGCTCAAAATTTAGGCTTCAATAACTAAGGTCCTCCCATATTCTGAGAAACCTTTTAGTGTTGCTTTACATCAATGCACATTGAACTGCTGCATTACCCTGATTACCAGTTTAATGGTAACACAACCCCGCTAAACTGTGACCTAATCCTACAATCATAACGGAGAACGTCTCTTGTACAATAAGAATATTACAACTGTAACGTTATAAGTTTGAGGGGTAAATATGTTTTTTTACCAACGACACTGATTATTTCGATTGCTAAATATTCTTCGTTCAAAACTAATTTCATTTCAAGCATTTCATATATAATTTAGCTAGCAGTTGTATGTCATTCCTTAACATATTTTCTCCATGTGGAAGTTATCGGATTTTCTCAAGCATTCTTCAATCATTATTACTTCAATGAGACAGCTGTTATCCTCAATATTTAATATGATAACAACAATTATTACTAATGTAATATATTACTAATTGGTTAAACGCATTTTGTAACGTCTTTACTATAAATATTTACTCCTCAAAGCTGCATATTGACGTAAGAAGAAAATTAAGAAATATTTATTTTACCATAAACGAAAAAGTTTACTGATTGTACAAAGAAGGGAAACAACTGATTCTGTGTAAGTATGATTTGATAGCTCCCACACTTCTCCGTAAATTCTATTGCGTCCACCTTTCGACTAGCCTTCACAAGAACCGCTTTTACACAAATATAAATTTACAATTTTAGCTATTTGTCCCGTTATGGTCGTCATGATTGTTATAAATGGGATATTATGTTAAAATTGTTATGAGGGTTATTCGTAAAAAGTATACACAACAACAATAATTATAATAATAACAACCACAATAATAAACGCACAACAATGACAACAATACTACAGTAATAAAGTAATTTCTATATTTATTATGTTCATACCTGATAGGCCTTCTTTAAATAAAATTGTCTATCGTACTAAGGATGATTTTTAAAATCCTATTTTACGTTAGAACTGTTTCTGCTAGTCTAACAAAATAATAGCTAAAATGCTAGATAATATAAGAATAGATGAAATATTTGTTAACATTAATTTTGATAATTGTCTTGTTGAGTAAAAGCGATTGTTCTATACTTAGGGTAAATATCTTAAAACAAGTAACTGTATCAAATTATGGTGTGAAGGCTTAGTCGTAATGGAAGGTATTACGCAAGACGCAGTACAGTTTAAGTGTTACTCACCCCACCCCATCATCCCCACCAATTCCCACCCCATATTCACTGAGCTTGTAGTGTTTGCGTACTTTAAGGAGTGTGTTATCTCCCTGTGCGTTATCATTAAACACTCTCGTTTTTCCATACTTTTGTAAAATAGAGTATGCTTAGGGCGTGTGGTATTTGCCTATTTCAGATATTTGTTGAGCTTTTGCTGAAGTTTTCCATGAATTGTAATTAACAGTCACTTTCATTAAACGTGTTCTTGCCTTGGATTGTTCAATTATGTTTGCGTTATGTCTGATTTTCATTTGTTTTTTATATTTATTCTAAAATGGTTTGTTAACTTTTATTAAACTGTACATAATTTAAATTGTACGGATTTTAACACTTTTTACATTCCAATAGCAGTTAATAGTACATTTCGTCACTAGGATCAAAAGTGGATCTTTTTAATACGAGCTCCAGTTTAACTGCCGAGGCGAAGCCGAGGCTGGGAAATGAGCGAGTATTAAAAAGACACTTTTGATCCGAGTGACGAACTATATTTTTCGTCATACTGCCAAAAAACTTAAGGCTTAAATAAAAACAAAAGTAAAATTTACATACTGTGTCTTCATAACCTCAAATGTTTCTTTCAGCTTGTCTCTTGAAACAATCAGCTGTTGCACATGCATAACTTCGGTTCATTCATATCTATCGGTTGTTGAGTCGATCACTTCAAACCAATCATTGTGGTTCGAATCAATCGGTTGTTCTTCAAAACAAACATTCGATTTGGGCACGGTTGTCATAGAAATATGATTGTTTGGGCTTTTTCTATTAGGTATATTTCGATACGAATCGTTAGGCCTTCTAACTTTCGTCCATCGTGTCACTCACAGTCGTCACTCACCAGTGGTGTACGGGAAACGAACGCAAAAATAATAACAATGAATGTTTCGATTTTTTATAATCGAATGAATTTTAATCGATTTATGACGACCTCGAATCAAAAGTATCATCAACAATGACCTTTTTAGTACTAGTACGATAATGATCATCAAAACATATGTTATCATCCAAAGACTAAAAAGAAGAACTTTTTAATCTCAACGCATCTGTCAAAAACAGTTGTTTTTGAAGCAGTGTGACGAAAACATTTTTACATGTTGCAATGTTTCTAGTATGACTCTGCTAATGGAAGTGGATAACAGTTACGCTAAACTCTGCCTCTTAATCCATATTAAATTCTCATATTATATTAAACGTAAGTCATGCAAACAACAATTACATATGAAAATCCCTATCTGCCTGTCCTCTTTATGTTTCATAATACACAGGGACAAGAGAATAAAATAGTGATTAATAATTTTATCTTGAATATACCTCCAGACAATTCTGTTGAAAGCGCCCTTCTTCAAATCTTCTTTTAAAATGTTACGGTTGAATTTATGGGAAAAGCCTTTTTATTTATAACACATTTTCTCGTTCATTTATGTTTTATTATGTAAAATATAATGTTTCTCGACTTCTTAAAAGGATTTGGGAATCAGCCATATCTTCTGCTCCTCTTTATCAAAAGCGAGATTGGGTTTAAACATAGCTCAATACTCTCATGTGTTCGTCATTTGTTCATAAAGTGCGATAATGGTTATAAACTGCAAGAGTTTTATGTATTTTAGAGTAACGTAATTAGTTAATTAATTAAATATTGATGTCACAAATTGAATAAATCAAGAATAAATGACAAGTTAATGGTTTTTAAATTTGCTATACAATAATATTAACACTTAAGATATTTATTTATTAGCCTAAACAAAATCCGTTGAGTTATTACATAGTACCATTGGACTAAATTATAGAATTTACAATTTGTATTCAATGTAACTTATGATGGATTTGTATGGTTTGTATCAAGATATTGTCAACGAACTTGATACTGCTTGTACAAACATCGCATGTCTCCCTGTTAACAGCTTTCTCGAAGCTGAGCGGCTCACCCACTGGTCACGAGGGAATCATAGCCGTCACGAAGAGCTTTTTCTATGAAAACCCAAATGGGGATGCCCAAAATGTATAAACTGTGAGTCATGATGCAACTTTTATTACGTGTTGTTTATTAAATATCACAGAGCTAGTGAGGGCAAAAATTGTTAACTGAGTTCTTTCGTCAACTTCCATTACAGCTTGTTTTACAATATAAGCTAAGCTCTCTTTGTAAACATTTATGTGATGTTATTTTGGACGTTTGTCATCGCTGATCAGAAAAAAATAAAACCGTCCATCAAAACAAATCACCATCACCAATATCAAACTTCAAATAAAGAGTTCAGGTGACGCGACACAAACAAATTCATGCTTAAAGATGTTTGCTACTTAATATTTACTTACTTAAGTAAATATTAAGTAAGTACTTAAGGTGCTGCTGACCACCCACCAACCAAAACAAACAAACCCACAAACCCCACAAACAAATTCATGCTTAAAGATGTTTGCTACTTAATATTTACTTACTTAAGTAAATATTAAGTAAGTACTTAAGGTGCTGATATCTACTTAAATTTTTTATATGATATACCAAAATCACTATGAAAATTTAATTTTGTCTGTGTGACCAATCTATCGGGCCGATTAGCTTGGTTAGCAATGAGTCAGCATTTATGATTACAAATGTTATCAAATAATTTAAGTATAGCTTTTAATGGATTTCCTTTGTACTCTAAGTTTTCACGTTAATTTGTTCAAGAATATGTTATCAGAGCAGTCTAATTAAACCTTTGTTTGTTTACCTTTTTTTTATTCACGACAAGGTTATTTTATCTGTGGGTGGTTACCGTTTTTTGTTTGTTTTATTCTTCTTTTAATAACTTCATGGTTAGCATAAGTGTTGCTAAAATTTAACAGGAAAACATAAACTACGTCTCACAACACTACAAAATATATTTAGCCTACCCTTTTACTGGACTACCATACAATAGTGTAAAAATACATAAAGAATATTACAAGGCTATTGAAATTAATCAGTTACACCGGTCATCATCAGGCTCAATCAGTTACACCGGTCATCATCAGGCTCAATCAGTTACACCGGTCATCATCAGGCTCAATCAGTTACACCGGTCATCATCAGGCTCAGTCAGTTACACCGGTCATCATCAGGCTCAATCAGTTACACCGGTCATCATCAGGCTCAATCAGTTACACCGGTCATCATCAGGCTCAATCAGTTACACTGGTCATCATCAGGCTCAATCAGTTACACTGGTCATCATCAGGCTCAATTAGTTACACCGGTCATCATCAGGCTCAACCAGTTACACCGGTCATCATCAGGCTTAATCAGATAATGCATTCCTCAAATGATACCAGCGGTGTTCTTCAATTGGTCCTGATAATGACGATTATAACTAGGGCTTCGTTGAAATCGTTCGACTTTTATTATTCTTTATGTATATTTACCGTTTTGTATGTAAGTAGAGTATAATTTTAAACATAACTTGCAGTTTTGTGAGACATGGTTTATTTTATCCTGTTTACTCTTCATTTAACCCTTTCACAAAAATCTAAACTGATGATCAACAGAGGTGACCGTGTTGATATTTACGATACAACTCTACGATACAAGTTTAGAAAAAAATTTTTGAAATGTTAGAGGTTAAATTAGTTTCGTGGCGGGGGTTTACAGGGTCAGTTTACTCACTCGGGGTCGTGTGCAACAGTGGCAGGTCATCAAGGCCCGTCGCTCGGTAGCTAGTGATAACCGCTCACTCGGGGTCGTGTGCAACAGTGGCAGGTCATCAAGGCCCGTCGCTCGGTAGCTAGTGACAACCGCTCACTCGGGGTCGTGTGCAACAGTGGCAGGTCATCAAGGCCCGTCACTCGGTAGCTAGTGATAACCGCTCACTCGGGGTCGTGTGCAACAGTGGCAGGTCATCAAGGCCCGTCACTCGGTAGCTAGTGATAACCGCTCCTGCATGACGGGTTATTATATTATTCGGGCACGATGTCATCAACTATTAATACAAAGTGATTTATGAGTCGCCACGCAGCCAAAATTTGAATTGACGTAGGTAGGGGTGTGGTCTTTTTATAATGCTTTAATTGCTATGAGTAGGTCAACACTTTCGTATGAACGTCGCGAAAAAAGGTATGTGAGTTTTTTAAATTATATATCGTTATTTTTATCATTAATTAGCCAACCCGTTGCAGCTTCGCACGCGTAAACTATGGTAGTTGTGTGTGCTTAAATTTGTGGTTAGCCCCTGGAACTAATACGAATCAAGATCAGCTTTTAGCGAATTTCCCTTATAGGAAAGAAGCTATTACCGGCATGGACCTAGGCCCGGGACCATGATAACTTTTCGTTTCAAAAACCCAGACCCCAAAAACACCATTCGGTCGAAAGTGTAAATATTATAAAACAGGGTACTTTGTTAAATAATGAAAATACATCTAATATGTGTGTGTGTGTGTGTGTGTGTGTGTGTGTGTGTGTGTGTGTGTGTGTGTGTGTGTGTGTGTGTGCGCGCGCGCGCGCGCGCGTGTGTGTCCGTGGGTGAGATAACTCTCGTAAAAATGGTCCGATTTTGATAAAATTTGGTACAAACGTGTAAAGCAGCATTTATGACTTTAGGTTCGAAAACCAAACAGATCGCCCCATCCAAAGTGGTATTTTGGGGGGGTTTGTACCCCAAACATTTTTTGTTTTTACATTAATATTTTAAAAAGTCTAATTTAAGTTTTCACCATTAGATTCAACTTAAAAAACACACAATTTGGTGTTTTGATAATTTCTCTACGTCAAATGGTTACAGAGATATTGAAAGTGCTAAACACAGTACGTTGTCCGATGTTATTCTTATGGAGAATAAGACGAATTTTATATCTCGCTTATTTATGAACGGATACTAATGAAACTGTGTATTCGGTTTCATCTGGTTGTGGTCTATTGTTATTTGCACAAAAAAAATCCATTTTTACCGATTGTCCCCGTAGCAGCAAACCTGCGTACTCAGCCCCCATGTTATTCTTATGTAGAATAAGTAAAATGGAATGTTTCCCTTAATTATAAACATAATTTAATAAAACTTGGTATGTGGCTTCACCTTGTTCAGTTTTATTTATGTTTGCATACAAAACTTTTTTTGTGTTCCTTGTTGCAGCAAATCTACGTACTCTTTGTTATTCTTATGGAGAATAATTAAAACTGTATATATTATCGCTTATTTGTGAATATATGTTTATGAAACTTGCTGTGCGGCTTTATGTGATATTAAGATATATAATGCGTTGGAAATTCGCTGAGTACGCAGGTTTGCTGCGACGGGGGTTTTTGAATTTGTTTCAGCTCAAACCAAAGTGATTGTCCATGAGCAATATATGGGCACTCTGGGACCCAGCGGAGCGGAACACAGGGGGAATTTCGTAATACCGTTTTTTAGCAAGCACCTAGGGCCAAAGAGGAACTTATATGTCAAATTTCAACTCCGTAGGCCTTATAGCAATGGATATTTTGTGATAGGTCAGTCAGTCGGTGGTATTTGGATTTTATATATTAAGATATTATGTATATTATACTTTAATACTGTACAGAATCTACCTAACCTAATACTGGTTATAAAGATTTTGTATAGGAAATATCACAAAAGTTCCAACAATGAGTATAAAACGTAAAATGCTAAAGTCAAGTAACATATGAGTAAACATTTTAACATGCTCTTACAGAAGATTAATTTACATTAAGCTGTTTGAAAATGTTATAAGTGCTTAAAATAGAGTACATGTTATAAAGTGTGTGATAAAGCTTTGTAACTAGCAAGTTTTTTTGTGATTTTGTTTTTTATTGATAAAATTCAAATTGTAAATTCTTTAATGGGAAAAGTTTACAAATTTGTGCACTTAAATCCATACACGTACTAAACTACTCAGTTGAATTATATGAGTAATTTCGGTTTATTTCCAGCTTTTTAACCGCAGAAAATGTTAGTCTTAAAGTATTAACCAAAATTGTATAAAAAAATATGTCTTCTATATGCCATTTATGTCATGAAAATCTATTTGGAAGGAAGGTAAATACTTTTTGTTAAAATATGAAACGTAAAAAACTGCTTTTCTAACCTGTGAGAAAATATTCGCAAATTTTGCCACTTTCGAAACATTTCCAAGTAAAATTAAAAGTTGTGAGAATGCAATTATTGTAAAAGCTACGCCTCTTTTAACGTCACAACGCTGGCTGCTGCTTTGTCCAATTTTCTGGAAAGAGGATTAAATGTATGCCTCGTTTTACTTTATCACATATTTTCTAAAATGTTTACTTGTAGTCGACCTGCTTGTATTGCATCCTCCGCCCTTTTTCTTCATTTTAGGACCTTGAAGATAAGTAAACTTCATTTATCATATTTTCGAATCAATTTACTGTACCAAGCCTTACTTCCTTTCAAAGAATGTTCATTTATTATGGTTGTGACTGATCATACGTAACTTTGAAATTGGGATTGAAATGTATGTTTCCCTTTACCACTGTTTGATCCATAGTAAGGTATGTATTTTTCTTTTAAATGTCTCGCAACAGTTTCGTCATGTTTGTTGACCATGAGTGCGGCATTTCGGGCAATAAAACATCAAATTGGCCAAATTTGTCCCACAAGGGCTAATAATATCGCATTATTCATCGCACTGATGTAACTGTCGCCAGATATATCAGCTGTGTGTTATTGAGTGACGTTATTGAGATCATAACGATAGTAGAGTCGTAGTGGCAGTGCGACTATCATCTGCAACAACAACGATCGCCCTTCCGTGAGTATTTTAACTGTAAAACTACCTCTAAAACTATTTATTATTGGTTTAACTTTAGATTGACTCTTTGTTCTATTTAACTCTTGTAGTAGTGGTATTATATGATCTAATTGCTGATGTAACTTAAGCAAAAGTTTAATAATTACGAAGATTAAATGTATACTTCATTTAACCGTATTATTATTTTCTATTATTTACAGATAGATGTATATAAGATGTTTTCCAAACTTTATTGAGAATGCAGGCAAAATACGAGAATTTAATTGAAACAAGAGCTATCAAAGTGTTTATCAAGATTTGCCAGTTTTAATCCAAGTGCTGAAGAACCAATTTATAAATAAAAAAAATGTTTATTATTTTAGAAAATAAATAATATAATTGAAGGAGATTTTTACATTAAATTGTGTTAAACCAATTACTTATATTTCAGGGGAAAAACAACCCGACTAAAATGTCATGGACATTTTCAAATTATAACATTGACTTAATTTAAACTACGAAGACAAAATTGTTATTAGACAAATCAAAACGAGTAAGGTGGTAGTTATTACCTGACAAACCCCTATATAATTCAGTTCCAACAAGGTCTTTCATTAAATTTATACTGAAGCCGTAGAAGTGAAAGGAAGAAGTGCGACCCACATACTGCGTTTAAATTGAAAACTGTTCAAAGCAACCTTTTATAAAATTACTGCAGCCATGAAAATACTATTAGCTCCAATACATTAATGACGCTTGAGGCGCCCCCAAGATACGCCCTTACCACATAATGGAGATGATTCCAAGAAATAAATAACCGACACAGAGTCAACTTTGATGTTAAGGTTTCTTTGGGAGTCTCAAGTGACACGCAGTGGATTTTATTTACTTGTTTGCCAAACGGTTCTGTGTAAAAAGGTTTGTGCCAACCCATCTATTTTTGTACTATGTTAAATAAACAAATGATATTGGAGTACTGGTATCGGTTAGAGGTGACATATATTTTGACGTTTTGAAAACTGTAATTGTCCCCCAGAAATGGGTGCTCTAGGGCCAATTCAAAATTTTTAAATTGAAACCCACTTTAATTAACCCCCGTTTTAAGAGATATAAAACTAGACGAATTGTAAATACTAGATATTTATATCCTTCCTCTATAAAAATGGCTTCCAAAATTCAAATGAAAACCATACCTGAAATATTGAGGACAGTTTTTTTTATTTTTTTACTCTACATTTACAATGCTAAAATAAACCACCTCAAATTTAAACTTCTACCCAAAGTATATTTTGGGAAATTTGAATTTGTTTTACATCCGGTATTTGTTGTACTTCCGTTCAGCTAGAAGAGTCGTAGGGTAGTTTTGAAATAATCATTGTTAGTATACAAATTAAATACTGCACCCTTTCTATCTGTTGCAGTATCTCAAAGTCACAAACTAATAAACAGTGTTTTACACAAATTGAATAGAACGATAACGTTGAAATTTTACGTAGGGGATCTGAATTCCTATGTAAACGTGCAATGGCGCTGAGATCAAATATTCACATATCGTTTTGAAAAGGGCTGGTAGCATTTTTTAGCTTCTATTACAGAGAACGTATCGACGTTCTATCCGATCTCAGTGCTTCTATCCCCTTTCTTGTACAAAATGGCGTTGGCTTCAAAACTTAAATTCGTTCGTATATTTTGTCTATTTAATTTGACCAAGTTAAGGATTTTCACGTCATGCCATTTGTTTAATGCACGTTGATGTTAAAGTGCGGTGATACTTTTGAATCGAAGATATTACGACCTTTTGTATTAGTGAATTTCCCCTATAGGGAAGAAGCTATTACCGAAGGTCTCATTTTCCCGAGACATAAGCCCGGGACCATGATAACTTTTTGTTTTGTGGTCCCCAGATGCCAAAAACACCATTCGTTCAAATTTTTATATATGTATATGTATATGTATATGTGTGTGTGTGTGTGTGTGTGTGTGTGTGTGTGTGTGTGTGTGTGTGTGTGTGTGTGTGTGTCGGTAAGCTCAATAACTCTCGTAAAAAAGGTCCGATCTTCATGAAATTTGGTAAAAATGTGTAACGTACCATTTATTTGAACGAGTTCGAAAACCAGAGTCCGAAAATCGCACCATCCTGAGGGGGGTTTGGGGGGAGTGGTTTGTACCCCAACAATTTTTTTTTGTGGATTTTCACATGTAAGTTTTATTCAAATCCAATTTTAATTCATACCATTGGATTCAGCTTAAAAAACAATTTGTGTAATGCTATTCTTATGGAGAAAAATAAAAATGTTATATCTCGCTTATTTATGAATATAAACTGTCGAAACTTGATATATGGCTTCATCTGATTGTGATTTGTTGTTGTTTGCACAAAAATCAAAATTTTCACGTATGGTTCCCGTAGCAGCAAACCTAGGTACTCGGTCCCCATGTTATTCTTATGGAGAGTAATTATAATGTTATATATCGCTTATTTATAAATGTATATGAATGAAACTTGGTATTTGACTTTACTTAGATGAGTTCTATAGAAATTTGCATAAAAATCCATTATTTTGTGTTCCTTTTTGTAGCAAACCTGCGTACTCATCCCCAATGTTATTCTTATGTAGGATAATTACAATTGTGTTTATCGGTTATTTGTGAATGTATTTTTATGAAACTTGGTATGCGGCTTTATGTGGTATTATACTACTTTTTTCTCAAATAGCTTTACCTAACATTAACGATATTTCCTAAAATTGTTTACTCCATTGAGGTTAAATGCAAATTAAACTATACAATTTATAATTCATAATATTTATGGTTTTCTGCGGAAGAAATGGTAATCCTGGTCTCCGTGGCAACAACGTACTTGGTAATCCCTGTTGCCATAGTGACCAGTATATAGAGATCGCAAACAGGGTTAGCGGAATATACGTATGTCATTGTTATGAATATATGAGAACCCCCGGTTGGGAAAACAGAATACGCTAAAATTATACTACTGTCCCTTAATTATTTATTTTGCATGGATTATATCATTATCATTGACTCTTCCCATATTTTGAGATGTGAAATCGATGTGTTTTGAAGCGTTTAAGCTTACTGAGATAGATATACAATTAAAAAATGAGGTTTAGTTCATCAGATACGAGTACTAATATATTTCCGATCTCATGGCAACCAAATAGTTTTCCATAAAGTGTTTTTATTTTGACGAGCGAGGTAAACATTTTAATAGTAATAGTCTATAGTCATACAATATCTTCATATATTTATATTTTGTCTTTTTTTATGCTTTGACATCGGGAGGAACTACATACAAAAATTGAGCTGCAATCACAGGTTCTCTGTTTAAATAATATTCTCTGATTATTATTTCGTAATTCGCGATACTGTTGATAATTTCAAAATGTTGGATTGCTGTTGGTTTAAAAAGATAATGTAAATATTTGTTGTCATTATACATTCAGAGAGTTTGGATTTTATAATGACCGACTGGCAAACTGACAACACTAACCCTGCAGTGTTGTCACGTTTACAACTTGTAACTCGATTCCGTTTTAAAAGATCGGTGTTAGAAATTGGTTGTTCCTCAAAAGTGTAATCAATAACTATATCTTTAAAAGATATTGTGTTGGAGTTAAAGCCTTTAATAATTCTAGAACAATGCAAGCGATTTTTTTGCCATGGCTTCCGGTAACCTAGAGACAGCGATATAATAGTACACTGGACTAGGTAGTGTCACGTGTTCATGTGCGAATCCATCGATTTCACATGCAGCCACAACTGTCAATGCCATGTGGAAAGACTAAACCTAAGAAGTTCAAGAATGTCCAGCCTCGTCGATATTGCCCTCACGAGCAAGGATGCTACGACGTCGTTCTCATGAATTTTGATCGCCTTCGCCTTCCTTGCAGTAAATATTTAGGTTCATTTTTTGAAAGTTGAGATTCTATCTTAAGACACTTTATTTTTCACGGACATCGACTCACAACATTTTATGACGTTTTCGCAATTAGTAAAGCTTGCTGGGAGCTAGGTGAATCGTAAAATATATGGTGAATTTGGAGGTTTTTATAGGACAACATTTTTTTATATTTTTGTTTTCCAAACTTTATTTTACGAGCAAATAAATATTGGTCGGTATTCTAAATATTTACATGTTTATAAAGACCGTAAAGGTCTTTATTGATTTTGGAAAATTGTTATTTTTCGAAAGCGATAAAGACAGTTTACATTTGAATTACATGCAACATTTTTCCCACAAATGCAATTTTGGACACCAAATTTCACTTTCATCCATTTTGGCTTAACTCCCGAGATTGAGGCTGTAAAAACTGAGTCCAAATCAATAATCAAGACATTTTTCACTACTTCAGTGAGCGGAAAAGTAAGGCGCAGCTTGCGAAAAAATACCTTTTCGCTCGCTAAACAAAAAGAATTATTTTACTATGTGTTTTTAGATTTAAATAAGCACGTAAGGCGCGGATGTAGGAAAAATATTTATGTCTGTCTATTAGCTGTATCTATTGTTTCTTAATTGTCAACCTTTTATGAGTAGGCCACCATTTTATTCTTTTGCCTTTCCGCCCGTACAATTAAATCAATCTGCCTCTTTTGCTACTTCAGTGACGGTTAATCAAAATTAGGATTGATTTTAACAATAGCTTGAATAGTAATTAATAATGCTGAAGTTTTAAATTTGTCTGTTGGATTTAATTAATGTTTCCGATATTGAAGTGCAATGTGCTTTGGAACTTTTGGACATTAACAACAAAGTATTTGCCTACTCATGCAACAAGATATTTATCGCGATTTAAATGTCTCCAAGAAGATTCCAAGAGCTCCTGTTCCTATTGACATTGTCTAAGGAAGTACGCTTTTGGTGTATCCTTCTCTGACCATAATTGTGATTTAATCTTAAATCTTTTTGTTGAAACACATTAAAATAAACATTAATTTATTTTATTTTGCTTGTTTCAGGCGCAGCGGAAGACATGCTGCATCATGACGTCGGACAATGATGGACAAGGTAAATACAAATAATTTAAAGTTTTCAAACACAATGTTTGTTTGATGTAGGCATGCCGGGTTTAAATGTAACCTGTCTGAAAATAATCGGACAGAGTAATGGTATAAATCAATGAACTTATTCTCAATACGGAGTAAATGTAGCAACTAAAAGACTAACCCATATTGCACCTGAGTTAATGAAAGGGGACTAGAACTCTTTCCCCCCATGCGACTTTCCTAAGGGCTGCCCCTAGAGCCCCACAAACTCTCAAAAAGGCATGGAAAGGACAACTTTTTACTGCACGACAGCTAGTAATTTGGACGATAGTGACCCTCGCAATCACGGTACTGTTTGAAGACCTAGCCCTTCAAGCATCCAATAGACAAACAAGAACACTTCGGAACTTGTACTAAAAGTACGTGATCCAGCACGAATATTATCCTATAAACAGTAATCCAATACAGTTTTACCTTTTACGCTTGGATGATGGCTTGGAAAAG
Organism: Allygus modestus; assembly: GCA_963675035.1. NCBI lineage: Eukaryota > Metazoa > Arthropoda > Insecta > Hemiptera > Cicadellidae > Allygus > Allygus modestus. Next base: position 31,699,375 of record OY776116.1, read on the forward strand.
ACAAATTATTTATTGCATCATAGTTGGTCATTTTGTCGCTATTGAGTGAACCCTGCAACGACAGTAATATTTAAAGACCTACCCCCACAGATATTCCAGTATACATTCATCAGCGTCATAAATGCATAATCTATATATCACAGTGTCCTAGGAATACTAATACCATCATATATGAAGTTGAAACCAAAATGTGATTGTGCACTTGAGGCACAAAAACATTTGACCTGAACTAAAATTATGTTGTTTTTATCACCAATACGATTCCATGAACAGTCATCCAATTACAGCTTTGCTTTTTTACGCTTGGATGATTAATTATTGGCGCTATAGTTTTTGCGCCTCACGTACTCGGTGTTACATGACCAATTACTGGCCATCGGCGATGCTACAGCCTCTCACAGCTATCATTGTTATCTCACAACATTGCATTTGTTACTTTTACTATTTTAATCTTCATTTGTTAATTAAAATAATATAAAACTAGAGTACCCCCGTGCAGCGCAAAGCGCCGCTTGCTTGCTTTGCTCATAATAAGAAGGACTTCATATTGAATTTATTAGTTTTTAATAAATCTGAATATCATGAAAGATTAGTGAAGGGAGATTGGGATAAAAATATTTTTTAGTATGGCTAAATTGTCAGCTGATATTTAAAAGTATGCCATAGTAACCTTCAAAACAAATAATAATCAGCAGAAAATAATTATCAGGCAATTTAAATATAATTTTATGAAAGCACTTATGTTAATTTCTATAATTTGAATACACTATACAAAATAAAAATTGTAATGATAGTATTTCTAATGTTTTATAATTTAATCGGAAAGAGAAAATCAGATATTATTTTTTTTCAATGTCTGATGACACATATAGAGGTAGTTACAAATAAAATAAGACATAAATAAGCTAAATCGGTCCATCAGTATGGTCAGGCTCGCCGTCATAAACTTTTGGCCCGTGTGTACTTAGGTCATTGTAATAAGTATATCTCTAAGTCACCCCCAAATAAGTTAACCATAATTGCCTCGAAATGAATCTACTCATATTTCTGAACAAAATGAGCCATGTGGGAGTAAAATCTGTTGGGTAGATCGGCCAGAATTACTGTTTTTGTTCTCTTTAAAAAAAAAATGGCAAAACCAATAAAATAAGCGTAAGGAAAAGCCAAGTGAACAAAATGTTTTTCCAATGTCTGATGACACATCTAGAGGTAGTTACAAAAAAGAGACGTATATCAAGTAAATCGGTCCAGTAGAACAGTCAGGGTCGCTGTCTTTAGTACTGGCAAAAGTTTGTTAATATATAAGAAAGATGATACTACGAAAATTATAAACACCTGTAGATAGGAGGAAAAGGAAAGGAGCTGCATTTTGTTGCATTATTCTTTGGCAAACCAAATGAACCCTCTTACTTAATGAACATATGTTTTAAGTAATCATCTGATGTAAACAAACTTTCTCCATAAGATTAACATGGGAACTTTGAGAGCCACTGGGGCAAATTCCATTGACGATATGTTAGTTTGGATGGGTTATGACATATCTAGGCATAATTAACCTGTCATTTAAAAAAATAATCATGCAAATCGACCCAGTAGAACGATCAGGGTCGCAGTCTTTAGTTTTTAATATATAAGCTCCATAAGATTAACATGGGATGGGAACCTTAAGAGCCACTGGGGCAAAGCCCATTGAAGATATGTTAGTTTGAATGGCTTATGAGATATCTAGGCATAATTACCTGTCATTTAAAACAAGAATCATGCATATTGACCCATTAGAACGGTCAGAGTCGCTGTCTTTAGTTTTGATAAAGGTTTTTTAATATATAGGATTAATTAGGGGGTACCAATATTTGTAATTTGCATTTAACCTTATTTTTCAAATAAGCTGGATACAATTTAGAATTTTTCGAAATTCTAGTCTACAGCTGATATTTTTTTAAATGCCCCCTGATTTAACGGCATAGGTGGTATCTAACGGAATATTTTTTGGGGTTTTAGGCCAAACATTATCATAACTTGTTATTAACTGTTGCTTTGTACGGTTGGTTTTATAGTTATTGTCACATGACCTCTGTTTTTCAGTATTATTGCAGTAGTTAATTGTCTGTGATGGAGAACAGTTGCTGCTGCAAGCTGTATGTACTTAACATGTTTTTGTCCATGAGATTTGCCAGCACTGGATTTTCTTTGAAGTGCAACATACTTTAAGTTTGACAACACCATTTTCCCAACTCAAATTATAAATTGCAAATTTAAATTATTAAAACGGGGAAATCACCCGAGGAACGTCTTTAATAAATACAAATACCCGGAACAGAATGAAACATGTGTATATTTTATTTTTCCTGTGTTGAACGTATGAAATCTCTTCTTTACTCAACATACTTTTAAGACGTCACCTGATCAAATAATACATTCTTTGTATAATTCAAATTATATAAATGCCCTAGGAATAAATTATAATTTATATGCGTAATGACTTATCTAGGTATAAATACCATTTAACAAAATAATCATGTACAGTTTCCGCATACAACGGAACCCTGATGGACGCAGTGTTCAGTATTGACCTTAAATTTTCAGAGTTAGAAAATTTATACATTTTTATGAAATAAAAATGTTTATGCAACGACAAAAGTCGTTCAAAAACATTGCAACAACAAAAGTCTCCGGTTGGCCTTGAAGAAACTTTTTTTACAAACCATTGGAAAAAAGTGTACGAACATGGGGAAATGACAGGCCTTCAGGTTGGCAGTAATTACAAGAACCTCTCCGTGAATACACGTTGATTGCCGCTGCTGCAGAAGTGCTCTCTAACTCAAGGCAGAGGCAGTAAACAGCTTCATTGTATTTACTGTCAGGTCCTGAGTCTTAGGGTGTAATTAAGGTTACAAACTGCACGGTCATGGGGGCTAAATACTCTTATGTTAACGTTTTACCGGATCGGTTTAGTTCTGTTCACCTTCATTTGCATTGCATTAGTCATTAGGCTATTAACTGATGACAAAAACCAGTGGGTGTAGCCTGTAACAAGGATACACAAGGCATCTCACTCGTTCTACATTTATATTCGCCTTAAAATACCCACGACATCTCACCCACGAGCCTAGCTTGTCTTATCCTATACTCTGATACGAGCAATGTTCGTCTGTTTCTTTGAAAATTTGTCTCGCAAACAAGCGGAACTATTTTGCTAAAACTTCGTAATTGGGGGTTTTGGACCTAAACAATCTATAGGTAAAAACTGAAGCTTTAGAAAAATTTATTTGTTAAAAATCTCATTTCAAAATTGAAAATTTTAACATTGGGCTTATGACGTTTCAAATCAAAACAAAAGAATCATAGCAGCTGTTGATAAATTAACCAGTGATCTGTCAAATTAGAACTTACACAAGGTAAAGTATTAACAAATGATTTCTTAAAAACAGAGACTAGACCACAACTAGTCCCAGAACATTAGAGTATTCGACCACTAGAATAAAGATTACATATGGATTGAACATCTTTTTCACCCACAAAACTAATTAAATCAAACCGAGTATGGCTCGGACTCCCCGACATTAATGCTGATATAGTTATATCTTATGAACAAGTAAGAAACGTTATCTAACATTATGTTCTATTAATAATTATCATGAATCATTTATTGGTTACAAGTTTTAAAGCTATAAACACCATTATTTACCAATATCTCTGATGTTTACAAGCACAATTGTTATCCTGAGATTCAAAAAACTAAAAATTTACTAAGTAAATGGAATTTAATTCTTTATAGGCAATTGTGTTTTACAATACCTATAAAATTGCCAGTGCCACCATTAAATTAGTCTTCCTTAAATATATAATTGTAATCAAATTATAGTTTTGGATTTAAAATTCTTCTTTGGGTCAATCATTTACTAATAGTAATTGAAGAATATTTTATACTGTCTACCTGCAAATAAATAGTTCACTATTTATTTTGTTTTGCTGCGAAAGTGTCACCAATCAGAATTCATAACTTTATGATGTTTCGTCAAAAACACATTAAAAATCCTCAGTGAATATGCCCTCTAAATAATGCTTTATAAATATCTCGATACAGTCATTACATTTTCTGATTATAACCTGGAGCCTTCTTTTTCTTATACGTTGTACTTTTTTAAGTATTCAGTTTTTAAAATTGAATCGGTAGTAGAGATAATTCATAATGATTGTTAGTCTGATGAATTATCTTTATTATTATATACTTAAACATGTTTTCCCAGGACTTGGTTTCTTCAACAACTTATCATTACGCTAAAATATATGTTTCTTATTTTTCTGATGTCTTTGACCTTGGGATATCTTAAGCTGAACAGATATTTTGCATTACAAATTATTATCTTGGTCACTTTGGCATATTATTTTCAACTTTAAAAAATTGCCTTACATTAATTATTTACTTTAACGGTTAAAATACGTTAATAGTTGTAAACAATTCTCCCTACGTACATTTGATTAACCCCCTATATTCATTTTTCATTTCAACCCCCTAACCTAATCCCCCTAACCCCCTATAATTTAGTGCTTGAATAGCGCAATATAATAGGATGTAAATAAAATAAAAGTTAGGTAGGAGTGGCCAGTAAGTAAGTCAAAACCAGTATTATTACAAAACACTCTCACAGTATACTAGATTTCAATTTTTACATTGGGTTGAAGCCTCAAATTGTGTCAGAAAATTAATTTCCCCACCACTTTTACATCGTGTTAGATCCTAATATAGTTATAAAAGGATTTCGTAAATTCAAAAATATGCAGTTTTATCGCACCAGTTTCATATGCTTGCCATTACAGAGTTGTACACCGCGTGTCCGAAAGTTTCAGCAACATGTTTCCAATCAGCGAACGTCACTGACAGCTGTTGCTCGTGTGTGACCAACTCTTGTTATCTTTTGTGAAATTTATGATTTATTTTTAAAAACTTAATTGCGACTTTCGATGATGAACATGATATAGATTTCAGAACCAAAATACAGTAGTGGAATCTAAAATTGTTTACATAAATTTCTGAACTACTTCTTTTTTATATATATATGTGTTGGTATATATTAAAATGTTCGTTGGTTCTATTACTGTTCTTACTAAAGTAAAGAGTTATATCATAAACATAACAGCGCAAGCAGAAAATGTATTGGCGCTTCTCCATTAAAGATGTAAATAGAAACATTATTGACGCTTTTCCATAAAATATGTAACATAACAATGTAAACAGAAACATTACTGGCGCTTCTCCACTGAAAACATAACAATTTAAATAGAAACATTACTGGCGTGCCTCCATAAAACATGTAACATAGAGGGTCTCTACGAAAGACGTAACATAACAATGTAAACTGAAACACTACTGGCGATTCTCCATGAAAGACGTAACAAAAGAATGGAAAAAGAAACATTACCGATGCTTCTCCTTGAAGATGTAACATAACAATGTAAACCAAAACATTATTGGCGTGTCTCCATGAAGGATGTATCATAACAATGCTAACAGAAACATTATTGACGCTTCTTCATGAACTATTTATTAATTTCACTTTTTTTCCAATCCATTTGTTTATACTTTACAAAATATATTAAATTTATTTGCATTCATTCCATTCCAGTATTTATCAATCGATTTAAAACAATATAAAGTGTTAGGATCGTGTTAGCGCTGTATTTGTAGGTAATGTTTCTGCATCCGTATACTTTTCAAGGTTGTTTATATTCGGCTGGCAAATCTACAAGTGACGCCTTGTTGGAGACGCGAGCGCAATCAGGTTGTATTCACTCCAAGCGACAATTTCAGTCATTATTGACTGTAGCGTCGCGCAACAAGCTTGCTACGCCTAGCCCCCGCACTCTCTGCCGATCCTTTACAAACTTGGTACACTATATATGTGTATATCAAAATAATCAAATTTTGAAGTTTACGGCTTCGGTATTATTTAAAACATTTTTGAATACTCTTTCGTTTTGTTCAGTTGTAGCATCGAATATTGAAAAATTGGCGAACAAACTAGCCAAAAAAAAACTCATTATTTTGATTATTTTCGTAATTGTGGCTAAAATAATTTTTAAAATACTAATTGATGGTTTATAATTTATAAATGATTAAATGACCGATTGAAATAGAGAAAGATTAACTCGACCCTTGAGCATTACAGTATAAACTACGACAGTAAAACTAAACGAGTTCGCACGCAGCACGCTGACGTGAGGGAAGTGAATTTCCACATGAAAACTTTTAAAATTCAAAACCAGTGTAAAAACATACATTTATTCAAATTTGTATTGCAATCTGAAAACATTGATTTTTGGCTGTTCTGATGCTCCTGGTTTCATTTACCTGCTAATCTGGGAATACAATTTTGAGCACTATAATGTTAGGAGAAGATTCAGACAGGCTTGAAAGTAGGTGTGAGGTTGCTGGGGATGATAAACTACTCTAACAAAGGAATAACAGGCTTTTCTAGTGTAAAACCCCCATAAGACAACGTACTGTGTTTAGTCGATACACATTTTCTTTAATAACTCGGTAAATATTTATGCTAGAATGACGAGAGAGGGCTTAAAACTTTCGTCTCGCTAATTCCCATCTTTTTACATGCATTAATTTTACATCCGGGGCTATTCTGACCCTTTTTGGGCCCAAAAACTCGAAATTTTAAAGATTAATCCCCAAAAAAGAGGTTTAGAGTTTTCCGATTGTTTTGCCCAACGAACTTGTCCAACTCAAACACACATATATATACACATACATATATACACATATACATATAGGCATATACATATATATATAAAATTTTGAACGACCCCCCAAAACGTGTTCAGGGGGTCACGTTAGGAACTTCTATGGTGGTCCCGGGCTTAAGTTTCACCGTGCGGGTCATGCTAATAGTTCACTTTCCAAAGGAAATTCACTAATAAGATCAAATTACAGTTTACATTGATGTCGATTGAGAGTTTTGGCCTTCCGCTGGGTAATGTAAACACCCCCGTCGCAGCAAACCTGCATACTCAGCCAATTTCCAATGGAGATATAAATGTCTTAATACTACATCAAGCCACTTATCAAGTTTCGTATTCATAAATAAGCTATATATACAATTTTAATTATCCTCCATAAGAATAACATTGGTGCTGAGTACGCAGGTTTGCTGCAACAAGGAACACAAAAAATCGGTTTTTATGCTAATATCAATATAACTGAAGTAGGTGAAGTTATTTACCAGTTTTTATTAATTTATGTTCATAATTAAGGGAGACATAGCATTTAATTATTATCCATAAGAATAACATGGGGATGAGTACGCAGGTTTGCTGCAACGGGATCCTTTGTCAACAAATTTTTTTGAGTAAATATCAATAAACCACAACCAGATGAAGCCATATACCAAGTTTCGTCAGTATACGTTCATAAATAAGCAAGATATAAAATTTTTCTTTTCCTCCATAAGAATAACATTAGACAACGTACTGTGTTTAGCACATTCAATATCTCGGTAACCAATTGGCGTAGAGAAATGATCAAAATACCAAATTTTGTGTTTTTTTAAGCTGAATCCAATGGTGAAAACTAAAATTTGAATATTTCTAACATTATATGTGTAAAATTTAAAAAAAAACATTTTTGGGGTACAAAACTCCCCCAAAATACCACTTTGGGTAGAGCGATCTGGCTGGTTTTCGAACTTAAAGTCGTAAATGTTGCTTTACACGTTTATACCAAATTTCATCAAAATCGGATCATTTTTACGAGAGTTATCGTGCTCACGGACACACACATATATATATATATATATAATATATATATATATATATAATATATATATATAATATATATATATATATATATATATAAAACCTGGGCCCGGGACCATGATAACTTTTCGTTTTGAGGTCCCCAGACCCCAAAACGAAAAGTTATCATGGTCCCGGGCCCAGGTCTTACCATGCCGACTACGGTAATAGCTTCTTCCCTATAGGGGAAATTCGCTAAAAGTAATGTAAATTTAACCATTTTTTTTTAATTTACCAGCTTTATCAATTTGAACTTGAATTTGGAAATATTAAACTCATAAGTACATCCATAGCTATGTTTAATCAACAATACGCTACATGATATTTTGAACATTATCTTTAGCCACATACATAAACCATACCTCTAATTATGTAAAGATAAATGTAAAAGTAAATATGGATTATTATTTATAAATTATCTTAACAGCCAATTTAAATTCACCTAAATTTGTGTTTGTTTAATGACACCTAAATACAGCGATCTGTTTGTTTATTTTAATTAAAATCAAGATCATCGCCCATAACGTGAAGATTTTTACCTACTGAAGAGATTACCTACTGCCAATATGACAGGCCTAAATTTACCTAGTTCAATCCCTCACTACCAATCAACATGCAAAAATCAAGACATATTCTCAAAACAGTTTATTTAATTACTGCCTAACTCAAAGCCTTGTATTGGCGTATATTGTCCGCAGTAAATTCCCAGGCTAGATTCTCTATGGAGCTTAACGTAATTACTGCCGATTGTACAGCCTGTCACCTCCCCCCATGTTTCTTGCTCCCTTAAAACTTCAGCTACTCAAATACATAATATAATAACAATAAATTTCTTTGCCATACAACCAGTTACTTGAATAATTCTGACGTGATTCCAAACGATCTTTTACATTTCCATACGAGAAATTTCAGATTGTTGAACAGTAATGATTTATTTCTAACTATATGATGCTTAGATAATTAAGCACCATTATTTATGAATGAAGCAATAACAAGCGAATGTTCCAAGCTATCGTCTTTATATCAAAACCTGCAAGTAACTATTTTGAATTTTTCAATAATAGAATTTTCTACACACGTTTACATTTAACATTGTAATGAAACACATTTACTTACTTACTTCACTTAAGTTTCTTGTCTAATATGCTCCTGGCAGAGCAATGAACGTGTCAGACGTGGCCAACAGGGTTAGGTCACGGGTAATATAGGTAAAAGAAGATAAGAAGATACTAAGAAGGCGAAGGAGAGATGAAAATTGAAGGTGGTTAGTTAGGAGACAGGCAGAAAGAAATACTCCCGTTGCAGCAAACCTGCATACTGTTTTATTAATTTAGGTTCATAAATAAGGGAGATATAAAACTTTACATCTATACATTTATATATATATATATATATATATATATATATATATATAAATAACATGGGGCCCGAGTATGCAGTTTTCCTGCTACGGACTCAATCAACAAAAACCATTCTTTTTGTGCAAATATCAATATACCAAAATTAGTAGAAGCCACATACAATATAAAAGTTTGATCAATATAAATTCATAAATAATCGAGATATTAAATTTTATTTATTCTCCATAAGGTAAGGCATTCTCCATTGTGCAACATACTGTGTTTAAAACCTTGAAAATCTCCACAACAGTTGGACGTAGAATAACAATTAAAACACCAAAATTATTGTTTTGTAGGCTAAACGTATTGGTAAAAAGTTAATTTTATTAAGTTTTTAATAAAATTGTCTCAGGAAAATCTAAAAACCTATTTCCCATAAGATTAACATGGGATGGGAAATTTTATGAATAGGTTTTTTGGAATTTCTCCGCAACCATTTAACCTAGGTTAATGATTCAAATTACTGAATTTGTTTTTAAGCTCTATAAAATGGGTATATAAGCAAAATTGAGTGTTTTAAAAAGTTTTGGGTAACAATTGCAAAAAAATGATTTTTGAAAAATGTTAAACCCCCATAAAACCCCATCCCATGGTCCGATCGTTCTGGTTTTCGAACTTAAAGTCATGAATGTTACTCTCCACATCTCCACATTTGTCCCAAATTTCATCAAAATCGGGAATTTCTTTCAAAAGTCGTCGAGGTAACGGACACACACACATATATATATATATATATATATATATATATATGAATTTGAACGAATGGTGTTTTTGGCATCTGGGAGCCCCAAAACGAAATGTTATCATGGTCTCGGGCTTAAGTCTTACCATGCCACCTACGGTAATAGCTTCTTCCCTAGAGGGAAAATTCGCTAAAAATTACAAATTTGCAGAAAGCAAGAAATGCAAGCAAGAAGTACAGCAGCAATCTCAAAACGAGCCATGAGAAAGAGTGTTAGAACGGCATTGAGTTAGTTAATTAGTATGTTAGTTTAGGTTAAGTTGGATTGGGATGAGAGATAGCCCAAAATAAATAAATCGAGTATAGGCATCTTTCTAGTAAAACTTCTTTCGGCATGGCCTTGAATTTAGTGAAGCTTTGTATACTTTTTATTGAGTCTGGAAGCGCCTGAAATAATTTCAGGCCTATATTATAGTTAGGCTTGTTCTCGTAATAAGCCAGTCTGTGCTGTTCTGCAAAAAGATTCTTATTCCTGGGGTTGTATCTATGTTTATAACTATTGCCAACAATCTGATTTGATCTTTTTATGTGCAAAATTTATTCAAAAACAAATAGGGACGGAAAGTAGAGCAAATTAAATTGAATGAAAGTAGAGCAAAGTATTGAAAGGCGTTAAAATCATCAACTAGTTCCGCCTAACAACCGCCATGCACGTCACGGCTATGCTGTCCTCAACACTTATTTTATGATTGAATACTTTTATAAACTTTGCACCCATATTCATTACGACGAACCAATATTGCCCTTTCTTAAAACAGTTACTGTTATATCTAAACTAGTAAAATGGAGATGTTAAACTCTTCATAATTAAACTATATTACCTTATTTAGGTGATTTCGTTTGATTATACAGTTCTTGATTTCTCACCAACGCAAGATCACTAAAAGGTAATATTAATTTACAAACACTGATTTAAAATTGAGTGATGAGTATTAGAACAAACTGGATCTGACATTTCTACCCGAAGCGGTGTACAATAATAGACATTTTTTAAACTTCTTCAAATTTTATATATGTTTTTGTGTTTTTTCCAGAACATTACGAGATAAGTCGTTAAAATTATAAACTACAGGCAATTAATTTATAGATTTATATATCTACTTATGGTTTTAAATTCTGTAACATCAATACAGTTACAAACAAATTATTTTGTTTTCATTTTTTAATAAATTCCTAGTAAAACTCTTGTATTTAAAATAAAGGAGTCTTCCAAATAAAGTGTTTTACATCAGAGATGTCAAATAAGTCGTGATTTGCAGTATTTTTTTACTTTTTATAAGCCTATAAACCCAAATATTTCCATGCAACTCTTTTGCATGAAATCAACTTTAAATATAATAGTGATTATACTTTAATAGTGATTACCTTTAGCCTTTGATTTCAAATATCCCGTCTAAATAGCTGTAATCAGTTCACTATAGTTATACTGACAACTCATCAATGCTACTGGAGTAATAGACGAACGCAAAGACCCAGTTTTGCAAATTTACATGCTAAAACGTGCTAGATTGATTTAGATGTCAAATTGGCATTTATTATTAGTGTAATACTTACATTATACTAAATATGTACAAAGGTGATAGCGTTTTTCAAGGTCATTTAATTGTTATATTTCTTAGAAATGTATACCACTTAAAATTGTCCTTGGCTACTGAGACGATAGATAGATATGAAATAACTTCTAGTTGTAGGGTTATCATAATAGTGCGGCGGTTTAGCTAGGATATTTCAACATATTGCGCACTTTTTGATAAAAGCACCAAATTTGGCACAGAGGTAGACCAATGAAATATGAACAATTTGGATGTGGAACCTTCGGCCAACCACCCTCTGGCGGCCGTGGCGGCCATTTTCTAAAATATTTGAATCGTGGTTTGAATTTTTAACATTTTCTGAAGTAAACATAGGGAAATTATATCATTTTAAAGGACTCGTTAAAAGAAACGTTTTGGCAAAAACAGAATTCACTTACCTTTATCCGTTTCAAAATGGCGGCCACTCTTGTGTAAAATATTGACAGTTACGGAATACCCTATATTTTCTAAACCATAACTCGTATCTTCTTCCCGATTCAAATTTCTTACTTGTGATAAACTAAGCTTTGCTCTGGTATGTTACATGACAGGATTTCTTGAAAAAAATCAAAATTTCAATAAAATCTTGTTTATGCTTATATCAAAAACTCCAAAATTTAAATGGGAGCGTATATCAAAAAACATACCATTGAAAGGGTCTTGTAAAACTTATTAACTTTATACACCAACCTTGTAGCTCTTGTTTTTTTTTCAAACAGCAATGTTAATTGTACATAATACACTAATGACTAAAGGAATGTGGCCACGAAATACTTGCAAGTATAATTCAAATTAACATGCATTCATACGGAAAAATAACGTTTTTTTTATTATATTGGATTAGCAAGCGAGTACTATCAGTACAGTAAATATACTATTGAAAATGCCCTTTAGTAAAAGGTTAACATTTTCTCCAACTATATACTGAAAAACAAGGCTAGTCGTATATTTATCGGATGGGTAACACATATACACCACAAATGGGTTTATTACATTTAAATATTAAAAACTAAATGAACGAGGACAAATCACAACAAGTAAAATTAGATGAATGCGTAGAGTTTTTATCAGAATTAAAATTGCTAGTAAACCTTTCCCCATGGCACCCGCTGTAATGGATCATCCATCATCGTGCATTTAAATTAGCCTCATTACCTGCCGAAGACATATCTGAAATGTTTTAAACATTTAAACGTTTGACGTTTTATTTTTTGTTTTATCTACACGTACGCCAATGGCATTTTGCTTTAGGGTCACAACTAAAGTACAAGGTAAATTTACTACTTTACAAGTAACATGGTTTAATAACCAAAAATGTTGACCGTTTGCTAACTAAATTCCCGTCATATTTTAAAAAGTGTAGTCTCAAAATAAAAACTAAAACCTTAATCCAAAATATATTTATATTTTTAGGGGTTTAAAATTAAGACATATACTGCAGTGTCTGATTTCTGACAGAATCAACATTATTCAAGCGTCCATTTGCGTATATTTGCGCTACCGCAAGTGTGATTTTAAAATTGTCAACTGAACTAAAAACATAATATTATTAACGCAATTAGAGAAAGAACCAGTAAGAAAAGGTATATATTGTGGAGCGATCCTATTTGTTGCACCTTCCATCTTGCACGTGGTTTGTGTCTGCTTCTTGGGAATTGCATCAAGTCCCGGGAATATCTAATGTGTATGTTGTTTTCTAAGAATTCTCCAATAAAACATAAACCTGAATCTTCTTTTATGAAACTATTGCTTGCGTTTCGTTTTACCTATATTAATATCTCTTTGATAAATACAATCAGTTTAGATTTAGATTTATTTTTCTTCTAAACATTAAACGCATAACTTAATTGTTTGAACGCATTTCTCATCGTAACATTAGTAAGACAGTTGTTTAATTATCCTTATCATTAAAGTTACTCTGATTCATATAATGCAATGTCACAAAAACATGACCATAAACATTCATTTTAGTTTTATCCTTTTATAATTCGTTCCTCAAATGTTAATTTCTTTAAAATAGGCTTCCTAAATACTTACGCTGCCTCAAAGAATTATTTCATCTTTAATAGACCTAAGCCACCATCACTCATCACCCCTCAGATCTGCCACCACTTAAATTAATTCAATTTATAAATTTAATCACCAACTCAAACATAGTTTGTTAGTTTTAATCATTTAATAAAATAATTAGATATAATGATCAATGTAAAAGATTGCCTCATATAAATAATTGTATATATAATAATTTTCAAAATTGATCTCTATTAAAATTTTATTTGAAAATCCATAGTTCAGTGTATAACAGTGAAACATGCTAAGAACATCTGTGATCAGCATTGTTGAGGATCCATCACCAAGTCCAGAGACCTCTTCCTCTGACCTCTGAATCCAACCATGGCGGTGGAAGCACCCCATTAAGAGCATTGCTCATTATTTTCTTCCCCCTCCCAGTAAAACAGTATATTAGGTACTAAAAACGTAATCCCTAATAGACCACTAGAGCTCAGTACATTATCATCCCTTTTTTGCCACATCAAGCGAAATTTTATTACTGAGTGAAGAATAATATAGAATCCAGTTGGTAAGAAATTTTCATATATGTACATATTTGGCCTACAACTAAGAAATTCAAAGGAGAACTTAAATTCATTTGATTATTTTTTTAACAAATTCATCCAGTTAAATTTTATTAATATCATAATTTAAAACTATTTCAATAGACGCAAATTTTTATCATAGAAAGTCAAGAGTAACTTCCAAAGAACAATTCTGCGTCTGGCCTAGATTTCTTGACCAACAATCAAGTGGACTTTTACCTAAATTAATTTCATCCAGAGATCCATATTGGTAGAGTTTTATTTAGTACAAAATCTTAAATAATTGGTTTTAATTTTCTTGTGTTTTAATTTATCCAACGTTCGATAACCTTTGAGCCAGCATGATCCATGACCCCCAGAGATTTAAGGGAAATTCATAGCCGTCATTTAATTGTATTCATTTGTAACATTTTTAAATTTCCCTTCTGCCTGTAATATTCATTGTTAGTTCCAAAATGTTAATCACCTGTATTTATGTAACCTTGAAATAAAGTATGTTTGTATATCAAAACACTCAACGTTTAATTATTCTTTAATGGTGTATTACAATAAGATGACTTCTGTTTTCCCTTAGTTCAAAACATGTGCATGATTCAATATCAATTAGAAGTTTAGGGGAAAATCAGCCTGGATACTCCTAGTTTCTAAAAAACCTTTCCTAAAATTTCAATAACGAAATTCTCAATCGTGATAAAACATTTTATTCGCGATAAAACCTAAACTTCTGACGCCGTCTGTCGCTTGAAATGGTGAAACTTGCAATGACTAGTTGTAACGGGTTTCGCACGTGCTGTCTGTGCTTGCAAGCTTTCAACTTTAATAACGTATTCAATATTTGTCATGGAACGGTGCGTTACGTCATAACACGTGTCAAGAGAGCTTTTACTCTAAAAATAACTTCATTCTCATAATACCGATATTAATAATGTATGCCATCGTTTATTAGTGTCACAATGGTGTATTTTAGATTGAAATATCTAAAGATAACTATCTAAATCATAATTACATTTTGTGCTTTACCGATTTTAATATTTTTCATGGAAACTTTACATTGTGAGGATATTTTTATTATTATTACAATTGCATTATGTGTGAAGTAATAAAAACAAGAGAAAAAAGGTTTGTACAAGCTGATGAGAAAAAAACGAAATTATCAAAGACATAATTGGTACTAAAATACCAATAAAACAAATATTGAAACATAAATTTTTTACTACCTACACACTTTTGACTACCTACCGATCAACTAAGACAACCCCTCTCAACTTTGTATATGTACTGATAATGTATACTATAATTTGTATATGCGTTATCAGTAACGATCATAAAACACAATAATTCCTTCACTTCTTTACTTATTGTTTATTATTTTAGGTAGAAAGATGTTATGTTTCAATATTTGTTTACGAATAAAGTATTTTAGTACAAATTATCTCTTTGATCATTTCGTTTTTTTTTTCTCATCAGCTTGTACAACATTGTTTTTTTTTTTTTTTTTTACTTCACACATAATGTTGTTGTAAGTATCTAATGTGCATCAGTGATGCAATGTGTCAGACAGAATGTGAAATGTATACATGATCAGTTGAATAAATAGTAACGTATTTAATACAATTGACGCACAAATTTTCATACAATGATAATGAACTCCGTCTAATTATATAATGTTTAGATTAATCCACCTGAAATAGTGAGTCATTCCCGATTTAAGATCTTATGTCTTCCTCTTGCGGCTATTTTTACGTCTCCACCCTTGGGAATCAATAGCACGGTGCTCTCAATACAACCCTCCCTTCAACCCTTTACACCGTTCGTTATCTTTAGAGCTCAAAACTTGTTCTGGAATTTTTTAACTTATTTTAACTTTTCAACGGTTTTTAATCAATAAGAAATGTTGTGCCTTTTCTGAGCTTGCCTACCACCCACTCTGCCTCAGAGACTGAGTTCTTTCGGAAATGTTTACAAATGCTTTACTCATCTAGGAGAGCCAATGCTCTGCTTGCTTGCACGATTTTAATTTTAAAATAAAACGAGTTCGCACGCAGCACGCTGACGTGAGGGAAGTGAATTTCCACATAAAAAACAATAAAAACTCAAAATCAGTTTAAAACATACATTTATTCCAACTTTTATTCAAATCTGAAAACATTGATTTTTTGGCTGTTCTGATGCTCCTGGTTCTATTTACCTGCAATGCTGGGAATCAATTTTGTGCATCATAAGGTTAGGAGAAGGTCGAGTCAGGCTTTAAAGTAGGCGTGAGGTTGTTGGGGGTGATAAAAGTACACCAAAAAATGAATAACAGGCTTTTTTAATGTAAAATACCCATAAGACAACGTACTGTGTTTGGTCGATACACATTTTCTTTAATAACTCGGTAAATATTTATGCTAGAATGACGAGAGAGGGCGTAAAACTTTCGTATCTCCAATTCCCATCTTTTTACATGCATTCATTTTACATACGGAGCTTTTCTCACCCTTTTTGGGCCCAAAAACTCAAAATTTGAAAGATTAATCCCCTAAAAAAGGGGTTTAGGGTTTTCCGATCGTTTTGCCCAACGAACTTGTCCAACTGATTACAGAAAGGAACGTCCCTACCAAATGTGAGGTAAATCGGACAAAAAATGCGACTGCTAGAGTGCAAACATATATATATATATATATATATATATATATACATATATATATATATATATATATATATATATACATATAATATTGAACGACCCCCCAAAACGTGTTCAGGGGGTCACATTAGGAACTTCTATGGTGGTCCCGGGCTTAAGTTTCACCGTGCGGGTCATGCTAATAGTTCACTTTCCAAAGGAAATTCACTAATAAAACGGAAAGTACCATCAATAGAAAGTTTAATTCCTTCCTAGTTTGTACCTAAATTCACGATAAAAATGTTTCCTCATCATTTTTTCTTAATATAGGTTAATTTCTTATGTTCCGTGCATTTATTTGACAGTAAATTTACGAATGTATCACAATTTATCTATGAACAAATTACTGATATGCGAAAACCCTTCCAATGAGTTTTTCATAATTTACGACTCAGAAACTCGTTTACTGGTTGTAAAGATAACTGGTTATAAAGGCAGTTTTATGAGTAATTTTGTAGCGATTTCATGATGAAAGTTAAGAGTATGAAGATGAATGTTTCGCCGGGGAGTCTGGCGAATGAGAATTTATTAGAGATGATACGCGACCCTATCAACCTTGGATCGTGGAAAGATAAATCTCGTTTACATAAAGTCGTTATTCTCAAAATTAAATCATGACTTTTTTTAATACCAGCTTTATTTGTAACCTTGGGTTGGACTTTGTAATGTTTTCCATTGTAAGATAAATAAAACTATTTGCCTTTAACACATAGGATCGGTTATTTTAAATCATCTTTAGAAGTCCGATTTACAGGAGTATATTTTCAATTTTTCCACTTTGAGCGCGTTTGTACGGAAACGGTAAGAGGTGGCCAAAAACTTTAAATACAAAATTTGTAGAAAATTTCATTTCCAACAAACTGTTTTTCGTCAGATTTAAGATCCAATCATCCGTTTAGCCAATATTCATCGGAGAATGAGTAATTTTGAGTATTTTGGTCCATTTAAATGTGTACAGTTTTGGAAAGCCGTTTAAATGAAAGCACACTATCTTTGGCTAATACCACATATTTGTATCAGCTGATTTAAATAAACAATAGCTGATTTATTTAGTAGTATAGGCGATCACATGAGGTGTATATAAATCAGCTGTTACAAAACAAGGTGAGCACATTATCGCCTACACGGGCGGTTCAGTATCGCGAATATCGTTTGTTACGAGATTTGAAAATGTAATCAAACCGATTGTTCATTCTATCGAATGAATTTAGCCCAGTAGCCCAGTGGATTTGTTGGTAGATGATTCAAGATCATGTGGTTATGGGTTTAAATCCTACTTTTGATGCTTACTTTTTGAGATCTGCAATTTATGTATAATTTGACTTAATTTTGATTTTACAAATTAATTTATTTGTAATTATGTTGCTCAAAGAACAGCCACCATGCAGCGCTCTGCGGAGTTAGGTTAGGTTTCTATAATTTTGTCGTGAACTGAAGTCTAATTTGTTTTTATTTTTTACACGCAAAACCATTTGTATAACTCCAAATTGTAACCACGAATTGTTATTTAACTTATATTTGATTGATTTGATTGAGTGAGCACTTTATCATTTGCTTTTATACACCTCGAAACAACCATCGTAGTCGGGAGTTCATTCGATAAAACGAACAAGCAGCCGGTTGGTAAAATGTTTCGATATCGAATCGATATGGGCCCGCCTGTGCTTATGTGCTAATGTTAGGTGCTAGGTGTTAATGTGCTCACCAAAAGTCATTGTTGTGTAGTTTTTCTTTGGTTAATGAACTACGAGTTTGATTTAAACTTGAGTTGACTTAGGAATGCAAGTGAGCGATGCGAACTCCGAAAGGGGATTTGGGGGCGAAGCCTCCAACGGTGATAAGCCTAGTTACTTTATTAATTTTTAAACCCTCTTAAAAACTTTGACGTATATTTTTACACGTTTTAGGACTAAGTAAATGTGGTGTTTGAAAACAGTGCGTACAATTTCAGAGAGTTATACCATACATGGAGAACACCTGGTTAATTTTCTACGTGGTATTATGTCCCTACAGTAAACATTTTAAATACAGTATAGGCAATTATTTAATAAACGTTAATTTAACAACTTCTTTGATTCCCTGAAAGTTTATATTCGTTTATTCTTCTTAAATAAGCAGGTTTACAAAATAGTGAGATTTAAGGAACTACTGAACGATTTTTATGCTTGTTTTGTTAACTAAACTACATGGAGCGTGAATACGAATAATTTGCATTCGCTTTTAGTGCTTCGCCCTACATATCTTGAAAGCCTTAAAATAAATCTTTTAAAAGAATTAAATAATTATAATATTATATTCAACGTCTTCCAATACATTATCAGAACACAGCTAGAACAGGTGTACAGATTACCCAGCAAGTACAATATGTTATATGAGGGTATGTAAGTTCAGAAGAAGAGGAGAATATTTTCCTTGAGTTTCAGTTGGGAGCCAGAGTTAAACGTTACACTATAAGGTTTTCTTTACTTAACAATTAAAATTGGAATGACCTACAAGTAGATATAAATGTTACCTAAACAATCATTTTGAATAATTTAACACCAATCTTTTTACCTAATATTTGTTTATTATTCAACTATTTCCTCAACGACACTTTATGAATAAATGACGCCATAAAACCAGTTAAGAAATGCAACAAAACGTATTGAATTCCGGATACTGGGGAGTGAACACATGGTGCACGCTCCATCTTATATGTGATTTCTGAGCGCTTTTTGTAAACTAGATCAAGCCACGGGAATATCTGATGTACGTCTCGCGTCGATATATACGAGAGAGTTCAGAATCTTATATACATTCTCTGCTTCATCTTATATTTATGATTTCAAAATGATTTATGAAATTAAATCAATCTTTATATCCATGTTTCTTTTTCGTTTCATGTTTGAATCCAGTCATTCTCAAACAAATATGTTTGAATTAAATATGTGATTAAATATAATTGGGATTTCTAAAATATAATGTACCGAATTCATAGCATCAAAACCACAATAAGTATATTAACTCTTAATCGGCTAATAGTAACTGTTTATGTCACTTGGTTATATATGCATATATTATATGTATATATTTAAGGTAAGGTCAATTAGTGTCAATATCTTGCTGCAAGGTTTGTAGCATATCGTCTTAGGCCATAACAAAAATAATGGTACAACCTTGTGTGGAGGCAAGTTCCCTTAAACTTTGTCGCACATTTGTTGGAGCGTTCTAACCAATCGTCTTAGTTTAAAATTTGAACTAAGAGAGTAAATTGAATATTGAACTGATTTGACTAGTAAAATATGTGCTTTTTATTCAAGAGAGTTCTGCTGGAAGAGTGATTTTTTTTAAATAAACATGTTCTTAACGGTAAAAGGTGCATTTCTCTCACCACCGTCATATTACATTATAAAACGTCCACGTACAAGTTTTAACCAATACTACTCCAACCGACTGTTACCGATTTTTAATTTGTCCGTAAGTAAATTTATAAACTGTAATTCGGTCTAATTATTGATTATTAGCATGATATCCAAAGGCGAAATTTGGGAATTTTTATTGGGGGGAATATCTTCTCCCCCTTCTTGCTACTCCCGAAATAATCCGAATAAACGTTCATTGGATAATCATGTTTTGACAACTGACACTCCAAACATGTTATTTTTTACCTAATTTGTTTATCTTGATATGATCGGAAAAAGGAGTTTCTAAAGCATTGTTCGAAGAGTAAGTCTACAGTAAATCATAAGTTTAGTCAAAGCTTTTTCACAAATATCAATGACTTTTACAGTGTTATATTTCACAGTGTTATATCTTACAGTGTTATATTTCACAGAGTTATACAATGTATGTTTATTTGTTGTAAATGTTTGAAAACATTAGGAGGAATAAATAATATTATTGTTCTTTGTTCTTTTAGCGAATTTCCCCTACAGGGAAGAAGCTATTACCGTAGTCGGCATGGTAAGAACTAGGCCCGGGACCATGATATCTTTTCGGTTTGAGGTCCCCAGACCCTAAAAACACCATTCGTTCGAAACTGTATATATGTGTCCTTGGGTGCGATAACTCTGGTAAAAAATGTGCGATTTTGATAAAATTTGGTACAAAAGTGTAAAGCAACATGTATGACTTAAGTTCGAAAACCAGACAAATCGACCCATCCGAAGTGGTATTTTGGGGGGTTTGTACCCCAAAAATGGGTTTTTTGAAGTTTTCAAAGGTAATATTTTAAAAATTCAAATTTTAGTTTTCACCATTAGGTTCAGCTGTAAAAAACACACAAGTTGGTGTTTTGATCATTTCTCTACGTCAATTGGTTACAGAGATATTGAAAGTTCTAAACACAGTACGTTGTCCAATGCTATTCTTATGGAGAATAAGAACAAATGTATATCTCACTTACTTATGAACATATACTAACAAAACTTGGTATATGGCTTCATCTGGTTGTGGTCTATTGTTATTTTCACAAAAAAATCAATTTTTACCGGTAACTCTCGTAGCAGCATACCTGCGTACTCAGCCACCATGTTATTCTTATGAAGAATAATCAAAATGGTATGTATCGCTTATTTATGAATGTATATTGATGAAACTTGGTATGTGGCTTCACCTAGTTGAGTAAT
The DNA here is from genome assembly GCA_963675035.1 of Allygus modestus. Classification (NCBI taxonomy): domain Eukaryota; kingdom Metazoa; phylum Arthropoda; class Insecta; order Hemiptera; family Cicadellidae; genus Allygus; species Allygus modestus. The sequence continues at coordinate 31,720,769 of OY776116.1, forward strand.
ATTGATATTTTCATGAAAACTCATAGTTTTTGTTCCTTGTTGCTGCAAACCTGCGTACTCATCCCCAATGTTATTCTTTTGGAGAATAATTCAAATTGCATATATCGATTATTTGTGAATATATTTTTGTGAAAATTGGTATGCGGCTTTATGTGGTATTAAGACATATAATATTATGCATTGGAAATTCGCTGAGAATGCAGGTTTGCTGTGATGCGACGGGTGTATTTCAGTCCTTGAAGTACTCGCTAAAAAGGCTTTTTAAAACAAAAAAAGTGCTTAAATTTCCTATGACTCCATCAACACCACCTGCTAGGTCTTATGTTTGGCTCTTGAGGGTTATTTTTATCTCTACCCCTCAGAATCAATAGCAGCGGGTGTTCTCAATACAACCCCCTACCCTACTCCTCCCTCGCCACTCTTATCTTCCCGTTCTTTAAGTTTTTGTGATCAAAACCACGACGGGGTTTACTAATTAATGTTAACTTTTCTAAAGATACTTTTTGATCAGTATCGAACTTTGTGTTAATAATTTAGTACCGCTTTCATTGGCAAGTTCAAAAGTTTAAAGTAACTCAATTTAATATAATTTCCTTGTTTTTAATTTATTTGAAATAATTTTATCTTCGTACATTCTACTTTACAAATCGTTAAAGTTGCTTTGCATAACTTAAATATGCAAATCATCACAAAAATCAAAATATGCTATGTTTATTATTTTTATTTTGAATCAAAAGATATTTTGATCCAGAAGATCACATAGCTTAAAGACTATAATTCCTATTTTGGCCATCTACGGCCTGACGACCTTCTACGACCTTCGAGCGAAAATAAAAGGTTACTGTCTCGTACAAATGTAAAGCAAGTTTCGTAAAACTACACTAAAGCTGTACCTTTATCCTATAATTCTTCGTTTTTAAATCATTATTCCTTTATCTTTTAGCTAACGAGCATTGGTTGAATTTTGTTCTAAGCTCTCTTCAACGGTAATGTAACTATACTATACTATACTATACTATACTATACTATACTATAGAAGCGTTCTTGGCCCAGTTTAATTCACATATTAAAACAACAAGAGAACTCTTAAATCCCTTAAGTTTAAAGGCAATCTGTTTTACATCGCTCTTACAATAATTAACAAGCGTTAAACTCAACAAGAGTTCCTACTCGCTCTTGCCGTATTAGTGAGGTATTTTAAGCTTTCAAAATGTTGTCCGAGCCAATCGATTTATATCAGTCACACCAATTAGTATTAGAACCACTGAGTGAACTACTAAGCTTTAATAACTTTCTGACATTGATTGATGTGACATAACATTTATAACCAACATTATTACATTATTAATGTCAGTATTGTTCTGCTAAATATTTACTTTATATCAGTTGTATTATGTATTGTCAAATATACTTCATAATTTGTATTTTTTTAGGTATGATACAATTAGAACATCAAAAATCGTAAGTTTACTTCGGATTTATACAATTTGTATACATAGTATTACGAATGTTAACTGTGTATTATATTGTTATTTATAAGTCTTCGCACACTGGTAAACATAAAGTTAAATATTCAGTATCATTTTCTTTTTGGTGATTATCTAATAAAGTATTGAAGTGTAAGTACAATTTTAAAATATAGATTAAAATGCAATGAAACCCGTTAAAACAGCATAACATATAAGACGGACAATGTTTTTCGAAAAGATGGCAAATACTTATTCCACCAACCGATCGAATCTAGTTTAGTTGTACTCTAGGTGTATGTATCGTCTTTTAGCGAATTTCCCCTATAGGGAAGAAGCTATTACCGTAGGTCTCATAGTAAGACTTAAGTCCGAGACCATGATAACTTTTTGTTTTGAGGTCCCCAGATGCCAAAAACACTATTCGTTCAAATTTATATATCCGTTAACACGATAACTTGAGTAAAAAAAGGCCAATTTTGATGACATTTGGCTCAAATATGTAAAATGACATTCATGACTTTAAGTTCGAAAACCAGAAAAATCGGATCATGGGAAGAGGGGTTTATGGGGGTTTTAAATTTTCCAAAAATCAGTTTTTTGCATTTTTCACCCTAAAGTTTTTAAAAAACTTAATTTTGGTTTTGACCATGTTATAGAGCTTACAAAAACAAATAATATAGTATTTTGAATTATTAACCTAGGTTAAGTGGTTGCGGAGAAAATCCAAAAAACCTACTCATAAAATCTCCCATGTTAATCTTATGGGAAAAAGGTTTTTGGCTTTTCCTCTGTTTATTTTAATGTAAACTTCACATGAAATAAACAGAGAACTTTTACCAATCAGTTCAGTTCCACAAAACAATCATTTTGGTGTTTAAATTGTGATTCTACGCCCAACCGTTGCAGAGATATTCAAAGTGCTAAACACAGTACGTTATCCAATGTTATCCTTATGGAGAATAAATAAAATTTGATATCTCGATTATTTATGAATGTATGTTGATGGAACTTGGTATGTGGCTTCACGTAGTACTGGTATATTGATATTTGCACAAAAAGTTGATTTTTTGTTGATTATTCCCGTAGCAGCAAACCTGCGTACTCAGCCCCCATGTTATTCTTATGGAGTATAAGTAAAATGTAATGACTCCCATAATAATGAACATAAATTAATAAAACTTGGTATGTAGCTTTACTTGGTTGAGTTATATTGATAATTATATAAAAACCCATTTTTTCCTTGTTGCAGCGAACCTGCTTTCTCAGCCCCCATGTTATTCTTATGGAGAAGAATTAGAATGTTATATAGTGCTTATTTATGATTGAATATTGATGAAACTTGGTATGTGGCTTCGCCTAGTTAAATTCTATTTATATTTGCATAAAACCAATTGTTTGTGTTCCTTGTTTCAGCAAACCTACGTACTCATTACCAATGTTATTCTTATGGAGAATAATTAAAATCGCTTATATATGAATATATTTTTATGAAACTTGGTATGCGGCTTTATGTGGTATTAAGACATATAATATGCATTGGAAATTCGCTGAGTACGCAGGTTTGTTACGACGGGGGTATTTTTCAACGGTATAGAGCCATTTACAATAGATTCAATACGTTACAAACATAATAAAATAAACTACGTCTCACAATGCTACAATTTATACTTTTCTGTCATACAAGACGGTAAGTACACAAAAGATGGTAGAAGGCTTGTGTCATCTGTTGTGTTTATTTACTGTCTTGTATGTAAGTGCAACATAAGTGTAAATCTACTTTGCAGAGTCGTGGGGCGAATATAAAATCGTGTTTCAATTGTCTGATCACAGGAATAATAAAGCTTTTACTTATCATTGTAAATATTTATACTCTTCATCTATTGTAATTTATTTTTGTTTACAAACAAAATTCATCAATCAATTTTTTTCGATCGTGTTCAACTTTTTCGAGTAGAGTTAAGCTGAATTTAGTAATAATGATTTTAAAACCTTGATAATTATTATATAAACCGGTGTGGTTAGGTTGGTTTTCATTAAGAACTGAAACTTCTTTCATAACAAACTAGCTCACTTACTTGATTAGTTTTACGAGTTCTAAAATCATAGAGATTGTAGCCCGTAATAAGTTAGTTTTGAGGTTGTAATTTGGATCCTTAAAACTTCTCTGATGCGGTTTATTATAAACTTGGAGTAATTTTGCTAAGCAAGAAACATTGACATTAGTGAAAATTGTGTTTGCGGGATACATCTCAACAGATCGCTAATGGTTGGTCTAATAATAACGTAGAACCAATGACTACATAATTGTATATTATACAATTGTATATGTAGTCATTGGTAGAACTTTTAGAGCAATCATCAAATATGAGACAGATCTTTGTTGATCATAAACTTCAAATCTTAAAGATATTTCCAAAGAAAATTAGTTTTCTCCTTGAGTTCAAAATTCACACCAAACCGACAAAGAGAAAAAGTATATGCCTTTGATTACCTATGTTTCGATGTTCACCTATGTTTAAATAAGTAAACATAGTAACATTAAAAGCCAGGGGGGGAAACCCTGAACATTTTCTGAATGTTAATACGTGTGGCAATCTTAACGAACGTTTTGACGAGCATCGTAATCATCTTAATCAACATGAGCATCATACTTTTAGCGAATTTCCCCTATAGGGAAGAAGCTATCCCATAGGTAAGACTTAAGCCCGAGACCATGATAACTTTTTGTTTTGAGGTCCCCAGATGCCAAAAACACTATTCATTCAAATTTATATTTATGTATATATATATATATATATATATATATATATATGTTATCGAGTATCCGTTAACTCGATAACTTTTAAAAAAACATCCGATTTCGATGAAATTTGGCAAAAACATGTTAAGCAACATTCATGACTTTAAGTTCAAAAACCAGAAAGATCGGACCATGGGAAGGAGGTTTTGTGGGGGTTTAAAATTCTCCAAAAATCAGTTTCTTTTTTTTACTTTTTACCCTAACATTTTTAAAAATCCTCAATTTTAGTTTTAAACATTTTATAGACCTTAACAAACTAATAATATGGTATTTTGGATTATTAACCTAGGTTAAGTGGCTGCGGAGAAAATCCAAAAAACGTGTTCATATAATCTCCCATGTTAATCTTATGGGAAAATGGTTTTTAGCTTTTCCACAGTTAATTTTACTGTAAACTTCACATTTGCTTTCACCAATCGTTTCAGCTCTGCAAAAAAATCATTTTGGTGTTTAAATTGTAATTCTACGTCCATTCGTTGCAGATCTATTCAAAGTGCTAAACACAGTACGTTGTCAAATGTTATCCTTATGGAGAATATAAAAAATATGATATCTTGATTATTTATGAATGTATATTGATGAAACTTGGTATGTGGCCTCAAATATTACTGGTATATTGATATTTGCACAAAAAAATTATTTTTTGCTGATTGTTCCCCTAGCAGCAAACTTGCATACTCAGCCCTAATGTTATTCTTATTGACAATAAAGTTTTGTATCTCCCTTGGGTATGAACATAAATTATTTACGTAGCGTCACCTGGTTGAGTTGTATTGATGATTGCATAAAAATACATTTTTTATATTTCTTGTTGCAGCAAACCTGCATAACTCAGCCCTAATGTTATTCTAATGTAGAATAAATAAATTTTGCTATATATCACTTATTTATAAATTGTTTTTATGAAACTCGGTTAATGTGGTAGTGAGAAACATATACATGCATTGGAAATTCGCTTAGTATGCCGGTTTTCTGCGTCGGGGGTATTATAATAAGCATCATGTAGCAACATGGTGGGTTTTTGTAACGTTAAAGGTAACACCTTAAAATTTTAAACGGAGGATTTTCCTTTGATTAGGTGTTTCGCTAATTTACGTTTTAAATATACCTATCGCTATTACATCAAACACTTCATAATTCCCAATACGGTATACGTTTTCTTTTGAATATTACATGAAATCATATGGTTCAAGTGTACTAAGAACAATATAAAAGTTTCAAGAGAGAAATAGAATATGACTATCCCATATATGTATATGTATATGTATATGTATGATGTTTGCACGTCTTGAGAATGTATTAAAGGCAACGCCTTATTTCTTGTGTATCTCATGCAGTGTTTATTAAAGGCCCTGTGCTAATCTACTTGTTTGCGTTAACTTCAAACAACCCGGTCTAAAGGGAATACAGTTGTTTATATAGCCAAAATTATTGTATGCAGTGTGTGTGACGTTAGATTCAAGCAGATTACGGACAAACTACTTGACCTAGAAAAATGAAACAAAAAATATATCCTAAACCAAACTCGAGGAATAATTAAAAATATGTTTAACTTTTCTTAAATACAAAGTGTTCCAAAAGTTAAGCCATACGGGAAAACAATTTTTTATCTTGTTAAAAAAAAGAAGAAAAGTTTAATTTAATTAGAAAGTCACTAGAATTTACATGGTCTTTTAAATAGTATGTTTTTTGAAATATGTTATATATTTTTTTTTACTTTGGGAAACATTGTCAAAAGATTTAGTTTAAATGTTTGTTTAATACTATCTTGTATCATATTGTATTAAAGCTAAATTTATTATGAGAAGGAAAAATATGGGCCTATTTATTTACAAAATGTAGGGTATTCCGTAAATGTCAGTATTTTTTCACATATGTGGCCACCATTTTATAAAGTACCATGACGAATAAGTCCCGCTTCGCCACAATGGATGCGTATTTCAGTGCTTTAAAACGGTGTAAAACATGACGTATGTTTACGTTTGAAATTTTGTAGACTCACCCTAGTTATTTTCATTTCTTGAACTTCATGTATCTTTTAAATATTAAAAATATATTACATTATTTCTCTGGGTTGACTTCATCTTGAACAAATTTGTTTTCCCTTCTAGATTAAATAGTTAGTCTATAATCTATTTGAGACACCTTACGTGAATATATCCTTGTAGAATATAAAAACGTATAGGGCCTACTGGCATACAAAGAGTTTAAAATTTAGGCATTAATATTTAATCATACGATGACGGAATCTAGTTATTTCGTGATCGTAAATACCTAGTATATTTACGATAGTATCGATCATAAAATATTTATGATATATTTATGATGTAGTATATTTATGATTTACGTGATCGGAATCTAGTTATATCTAGTAATCTATTATTTATTTTATTATTTGGAGGAAAACTCGAGCTGAGTTTGTAGAACATTCGGGAACAAGTTGTCTTTACCGCTTGGTAAATTACAGTATCAAAGTTGAATGCTACGTTTTACTGTCTTACGACTGGAGATACACCATGCTTTAACTATGCACATTTTTAATCTGACTTGGTTTAAAATAAAAGTGCTTATTCGTACAGCAGATTTGCTAGTCTTTAATGGTTGGACAAATTAAAGACAATTAAAATCACTCAAACAAAATGCTCTTAAAAGTCCAACTAAAATTGTTTTAAAATACTCTGGAATATTCACTGCAAATTCTAGGGTTGTATCTATTTCGAATAAAACGCATTAATCTTTTCAATAGTGATTTTCTCTGACAGAACATCCATTATTTATAGTGCAATTAAATTTGTTTCATTTCCCATTCCTTCAACCACTCAGAACACACAACTGAAATAGTTTCACCAATAATATTTAAACGGGTTTTTGCTTATAACTTATATTTTAGACTCAAATTTTCAGTATTTGTCATTTCATGTTTTAATTAGCTTGTTTAAAACGACATAAATACTAAGTATTAAGTATATTAAGTATTTATGAAAATGAGTTTGGAAATATTTGGAACATATTGAACTGTGCAGAAATAATGCGATTTGTCGTCATGTATATGATTTGTTGGTGCTTGTTGAGAAATGTCTCAGCCACTAATTTTATTTTCATGCGCATCTCCTGTAATGTTATACAAAATCTTTCTGAATTTTCGATTTAAAGCTATTTTCTATTCATAAAAGAGCAGAAAGCATATATCAACTTCAGTTTGAGTGTTCCTCAAACCAATAACAATTAGTTGTATTTAGTTTGGTATTGAAGCAGTACATTATTAATGTATATATTTGTTAGGGTATTAAAATATAATTTATACATACAGACTATCAAACTTTAAATACCCAACCTATTTTATTTATTTTTTTAATCAGCCTAGAAACTCTGACCTATGTTTTCACATGGCGCTGTAACCTCGGGCTCTCTGTACCGCAAGGGAACCTTAGCCATTTCTCTCATACATCTCTAGCCATCTTTTTGTTAGCATACACAACTTAAGTCCGACCCAATTGTTTGTTATACTTAAAACGCCTCTTATATGTTCTCCCTTTACTCCCGTTGCATTGCCCATGAAAAAATTGGCTGCTAGAAATGTGTGTTTGTTAAATTTGGTTTCGTTGTTGTTGTTGTTGTTGTTGTTGTTGCTGCTGTTGTAATTCTTTAAGTATATTAAAATATTAGCGCCATAACAGTATACAATTTAATTCAAATGAAGGATTCTCCCCTAATTAGTACATTATTGTCTGCATTTTGTAAACTACATTAAACTATATCAATGGAAAATTCGTTATTCTTTGTATTTTCCATCCGTAGATTAAAGGGAACATAATATATTTCTCGTTATATGTATATATTTTAAGAACGAAATACTGACATAAACCGAACATAAACACAGCAGTAGTACGTTCATTATTTGTTTGAAAATGTTGTAGAACTAGTAGGAGGGGTGCTTGTTACGACCCGAGAACAATGATAATCCTCGTTCCTCTATGCCTCGTTATAACTTTCGGTCCATCGAGTTTTTGAGCCCTCCAGCCGTCGCGGAATTATCCGAATCTGAAGGACCTCTGCTTATTATCTCATTTTTTTATTATTTTAGTTATTATGATTCTACATTTATTAATGATCCTGGCTACAGAATCAGTCGGTTTTAGTCAGTAACAAGGCTGCACAAGGCATCTCACCCACTCATTATTCATTCATATTCGCCTTAAAATACGCCCTATTTGCGTCGGCGTCTTGGACAATGATTTAATGATTAATTAATAAACAAACTTAATCCTATACTATGGTATCAGCAGTACTATGGTCTTCTCACTTGTATATTAGCTTGTACATATTTATTAAACGATTTTTTTGTAATTTAGTTATTTCGGTAAATACTATTTAGGTAAAATGTTGATTAAAGTGTTAGTTTTCAAACTAAAAGATATAATATAATTGTAAAACAAAGCTGCGAACTGAGTGTCGGTCGAAAAATGACTTCAGTCCTACAAAACATCCTGACTGGCTTTCCGCAAGCAAAGCTTTGCCCTCTATCACTTTTTATTCCTAAAACATTACACAGATTTTAAATACTTCTTTTTCATAGAGAAATTCAAGGTTAATGTTCCCTACTATATTTATATTGATTTCTGATTTTATTGAAAATAAAATATATATTTTCTTATAATAATGTTATTACATTCACTAAGACAAAAGTTAAAATACTTCAAAAGTTTTAAATAAACGAAAACTTTAAAATCAATTGAAACTTTTCAGTTGTTAAAACCATAATTTGTGAGAAATCGAAATCAAGTAATCAAATTAATAACTCTGATGTGATATATTTCTTCCAACATCCCAAACAACCAACGTATTAAGCTTGTCCGATGAAACCCACAAACATGGTTAAAATGTGTTACTGATTGCCCTTTGTCCGGTATAAAATAAAATATACATTCGCTGAGATTAAAATATGTTTAGGCCTACGACATGAACTTGCTTGACTTTTTCAATAATTTGTCCCTTTCTAAAAGGAATAAATCCTAAAACAGTGTTTTTATTAGATTATTTTAAATGATTACCTCAATATACTTAATCCACAATAACAGGTAATATTACTGTTTATCCCAAAGTGCGTGCGTTAGCCCAACCGGTGTAAGGATTTGGCCAATCCCTCGTTCAAAATTTAGATGCCGGTAAAAGCTCAATTTTTATAACAAAAATTCTCGTATTTCTGATAAAACTGACAAGCTCTGCTGCAATAGGCTCAAACTGTTGACTTCCGTGGTCGGGGTTTCTTAGACAATATTTGTTTAGCTCCGTAAACTGAGATAAATATTATTTTTAACTCAAATATTCTTTCACTTTGTCATATTTGTCTATGGTATCAATACGAATAGAATGTCTGCATTTTCTGGCATTATTGCTAACACCGTTTATTTACTTTTTTGGGTACGAGAATATAATTTAATAAAGTGCTAACAAAAATACATAATGAGTATGAGTATTTATTTCAATTTCAAAGTTACCCATTTCCTTAAGACTTTAAAAATAATAAATGCATTCATGGTAATAGCAATTAAGAGCAAATTAAAAATTTGGTTACTTTTTTATGTAAAACCACGTATTATTTAGTATTACTAAGTTTTCCCAATAGAGCGATTTTAACTTGACCTAGACTAAAATAAATAACTAATTTTTGGTTGACGCTATTTATTTCATTATAAATTTAGAAAATAAATGTGATTGCCATAAGTTATAGTAAGACCATATTTATATCACTCACCATATTTATTTCAGCAATGTACATATGTTTTCGCCTCGATAAGTAATTAATTAACAACTAGGTCCAGTGATCTCTGAGAAAAGTATACACAACATCATTACACTTATACTAATTATATAAATGAAAAGGCAAACTAAGGCCCCCCTTTTATGGCCATATTAATACTTCTAGGCTATCTAATAGCTTAATCAAATATTTTAGATGTTCAAATACAGAATTGTTTATATAAATTCATTCTATAAATGTATAATAAAATATCATTCACATGCATAAATGTCGGCTAGTAAGTGTGTTACAAATATGAGATTTACAAATTATTGGGGTAGAAAAAGATAATATGCGAAAATAAAAATAAAAATACAGACAGATTTTGAGTTGCACTGAAAAATCATGTTGTGTTCCGTTCAGGAGAGTATCGAGGAAATAGCAGTAGCAGCAGAAGTATCAAAAGATGAAGTAGAATATACTACGACGTTGCTGGCCGAAAGTTAAGTGATAGCTGGGATAACACATAAACAATAGTTGCAAATCTGACACCTCGACAGTTATAATTTTTATTTAAATATAAAATCGACTTAATATAAAACTGCAATAATATGTTCTATAGTTGTAATTGTTATCTCTTAAGCATTATTTGAACGTTTAAAGGTGCTTTAATCGCGTTGACTTCAATGGAAATCGTCTTGTCAAATATAATAACAAAACCGGAATCTTCTCCAGAGAACATTTGGAACATATTCATCTCACGGATGTGGAATATGAGGCACTTTACGTAATAAGATAACTGCCTAAATGAGTTTATTATCATAAGCCTACGTAATCATCCGATCAAATCAAATATTCTCATTATTATTTACATGTTAACTATGAAGCTAAAGTAGGGAAAGTATGGACAAATTATAGTCAAATGCCTGACGTCATGTATTTCAGCATAAGCCGATGACTTTGAAGAAATCAAACATATTAAGCTGCATAGTCCCACCACACTCACTAAACATTAGTTTGGGTTTTTTTTATATACACGATACTATTCTTAGATTATACCACATTTATTCTCGTCGTTAAAACAAAAAAATATTATTCCGAGTCACACCAAACGAATTAAATTGTATGCGGTTCAACAATCATTTATTTAATGCAAATTTTAAAAAATCAACAATAAAGAAAGATATTTTTTTCAGCGGTACCTTTAAAACTTCTCTACTATTCTCTTCTTACTTAGAAGGAAAGTGATGTTCGTGTACAAAAGTGTGAAAGTGTAAAAGTATTCTTGTGAAAGTGTAATAATATACAAATTGTTGGCAGTCCAATTTTAAACTAAGCTTTGCAATTTCTACGAAATTAAACCCTACGGCAGTCCCACCTACGGCAGTATTCAGCGGTTTTCCTCGTCGATTATAGCTCGGTTACAGTCTAAAGACCGCCCACCTGTCTAAAGGCCCCCTCCCTCTCACTCCCACCCTACACCAAAACCGTCTACTGTGGTCACGTGATGGTTTTAGCGGGATCTTTGATTGGTTAATCGGACCACAGACAAATTTGCTCCCTGCGCATCAACTGCTTGATTAATCGGCTTGAGACGTACACACCAACTTACTTAATATATACTACACTAAAGAATCAGGCGTGTTCGTGGTAGAGTGGGACTGGCTTTGCTGTAAGGTCTGGCTTTGCAGGAGCGCCTTCAATGTCGTGGAAACTTAGCCGCTCAACACGCCTGTGTCCATATCACCTGCGGTGCCGTTTTCAATTCATTTGTATTATTACCAGCTTCTTGTTGCGGCCTTGCCCGCATAAACTATAACCATAGATTAAACATACTAAAGAGTATGCTTAATCTATGCTATAACACAGGATTATTTACACGCGTTTTTTACTCTATGATCTTACGATTACAATCCATCCTCACTCCAAAAATGCACTACTTCCATTTATAGAGTTATTCTTAGCCGATGGTTTACATCATGTGATTTAAAGTTCTTTGAACACCAACACAAAATGTATGTGACGGCTGTGAGAATTTTTCAAAATTAAAACCAAAATTTTAAAACATTAAAACTCTAAATGGAATAGGGCTTAAACATTCCCTTTTACTCAAAATTGCCTTTCCTTCAACAAAGTGATTATGAAAATCCGTCGACTGGATAACAACACCAGTTTATTTAAATATGTACCTAGGATTACCGTGGCCGGCAAAACCAATCTTAAACCTTGGAAACCAGGAAAGATTGCAGAAGAGAATTGTAAGATATTGTTTTGCATCAACATTTTCTTTCTTAAATAAAAATATGTTATATATTTGTATTAAATATTTAAATATTTTTTAGTCTAACCTTTTTCTTGCATATTTCTATTAACGATGTAATTTTGTAGTGTATTAAGAAATTTAATGTCATATATATACATTTTCACCGGGCTATCGTATAAACCAATATTTTTGTTATATGTCATTAATAAGAGGCATTTCCTATCATAATAACTTTCCGCATTAAGAACTTAATTTAAATGGTTCTCAAATCCGTGTGACTGGTAATGTTACCTTCCACAAACGTTACCAGCTGCAGAGGTTACCTGCGATAAGGTTTCCCATTACAATAAGGAAATAGAAAACATAATATTAGTTTGTTTTATTTACTACCAGTTGGAATCAGTTTCGTTAAATCAAGGGAAACTTTAGGGTTACCAGCGTTTTGAAATGTGTTTCTGTTCCGATCATATGATTGTGTCCCACTCAATCACAACACTAACACCAACTTAGACCTATGATAGCTGGATTATAGCTGGATTTTACAAGTTACGAAAAGAGAAGCGAATGCTTTTAACAACAAAGTAATATATTTGCAATCAAGTAATTTTATAAACAGCTGCCACAAATGTTAGTCACGTCTAATCCAGTGTTTATGTTCATCCCTCAATAAACAACGTACGAAGTAAAAATATGATGAGGGGATATAGCCCCCCACCACAACTCTTCATTATTTATTTCATTGGACAACATTATTTGTTTGGTTTCCATTGCAGCTGATTGGGTCGTTACAGCCAATCGTCAAACACCATTACGTTTCACAGGTAATTTCTTGGTTAGCTTTGCCAATAAACAGTGTATAAATAGTAGAGCGGTAACTTTCCCCTTCGCTGGACAAACAAGCCACCTCCGTATAGTATCAGCAATGTAACAGCTGATACCAATGTTATATACTGGGCTGTGGAGATAACAAGAGTACACAAGAGTAACAAGAGTTACGCCCTGCGAGCACGCCACCGTGTGACTAACATTATTATTAGTTAATTTCCTTTGGAAAGTGAACTATTAGCATGACCCGCACGGTGAAACTTAAGCCCGGGACCACCATAGAAGTTCCTAACGTGACCCCCTGCACACGTTTTAGGGGGTCGTTCAAAATTGTATATATATATATGTGTATATGTGTATGCACTCTAGCGGTCGCATTTTTTGTCCGATTTACTTCAAATTTGGTAGGGACGTTCCTTTCTATAATCTGTTGGACAAGTTCGTTGGGCAAAACAATCGAAAAACTCTAAACCCATTTTTTGGGGATTAATCTTTCAAATTTCGAGTTTTTGAGCCCAAATAGGGTCAGAAAAGCCCCAGATGTAAAATTAATGCATGTAAAAATATGGGAAATATGGGAATTAGAGAGGCAAAAGTTTTAAGCCCTCTCTCGTCATTCTAGCATAAATATTTACCGAGTTATTAAAGAAAATGTGTATCGGATAAACACAGTACGTTGTCTTATGGGGGTTTTACACTAGAAAAGCCTGTTATTCCTTTGTTAGAGTACTTTTAAGACCCCCAGCAACCTCACGCCTACTTTCAAGCCTGTCTGGACCTTCTCCTAACCTTATAATGCGCAAAATTGTATTCCCAGCTTTGCAAATAAATGAAACCAGGAGTATCAGAACAGCCAAAAAATCAATGTTTTCAGATTTCAATAAAAATTGGACAAATGTATGTTTTCACACTGATTTTGAGTTTTAAAAGTTTTCATGTGGAAATTCCCTTCCCTCACGTCAGCGTGCTGCGTGCAAACTCGTTTATTTTTGATATATGAACAACTACTCCTTACAACGCAGGACTGAATCTATGGAAATTATAATAATAGAAACATTAATAATTTTATAAACATAAAGGAACGTTGTTAGTATCGTAAATATTTTGATGACCGAAATATTTTAAAGACATTTCAGTTCAAATAACAAATTATTATGTTCATGTAAATACACACTTACTACAAATTACAATAAATTCACTCGAGTACAACTACTACAACTAATTCGGTTCAAAATATTTACTGTTTTTTTTAGTAGGAGAATGTTCCCCAGTTAATAACTTAATCATCCCTCCCTGTACCTGTGTTTTATAAAACAACGTCAGTTTTTATCCCATTTATCAAAAACGACAAGCTCTTATCAGCCTGAGTGGCAGCTGCATTATGAACGAGGATTTCGCAAATCCTAGCGCCAGTTGGGCTAAATGCATTTTGGCTTAAACGGTAGTTTTATTCTCGCACCTGTGTGTATAAAACATGAGAATGAGAATAAAGGTTAATCAGAGACTTTGTTGAGATTTGTTGTGACGATCATTATCAAAAAAGATATCAGCCTATTTACTGCTTTTCACATCTGTAAAAAAAATAATCGATTAAAGCCGAATTTTCTTTTAAATTAGTTTTTGGCATTTTATATGCAAAAGGTCCTAATAATCCTTGAACTAATCCTTTTGCTCACTCCTCAGTATATATTTTTTTAACAAAAAAAAATACATTTGGGTTTAGACTAAAGGTTAAGCAAAAATATTCTACATGTCAAACTTTTTTGTTTTAATTTTTAAAATATTTAGCAACCATCAATTAGATCAAATTACACTTAAAATTATCTTGTTAATATCTTGTTAAGGTCTAATGTTGACTGGTGTCTGAGAGGGGGGAGGCATGACCCGACGCATCACTTATTGTGGACATAACCGGGGCGTAACCCCCTTCGCTGACTTCACCCTTTTAGATTTTTTAACTTGTTATTTACCCATCTGATCCTAGGCAGTGGTCTTCAATTCAACACTGACGCAAACAATTTTCCACTTATCAACCTGAATCAGTTAGTGTTCATTGTACGAAATATTTATCTTGTCCCAGGTACGCTTTACAACGTTTAGAAAGAAATATTACCAGTGGCAATAATCACTTACGAATAAGTACCACTTAATTACTTAATCACTATATAAGACGCCAATGCCACTAGGGCGTATTGTAAGACGAATATGAATGAGTGATGAGTGTAGAATAGATGAGATGCCTTGTGTAGCCTAAGACCGACTGATTCTTTGGCCAGGATCATCAATGTAGCCCAATGACTAATGGCAGCTGGATCCAGTTTATTAACAACACAAGGAAGACTCATGCCTCACTTGTAGTCCAGGTTTGGGCGAGGTATTTCTTTGATCATTCCTCAGCACCGATATTCCTTGGAACGTTATCTTCATCGTCATAAAGAAATTGCCATCAAATTATTCATAAAACTGCGTTTTATCTCGTTACCGTTACGATCCTATAAACAGAGTTTAAATCGGATTACGTCGCAAGATTTATGTGGATCCTGCAATAAGGATCATGGCTTGGTTGATATTTCACTCTAAAGTTATTATCGAATGTATACAGAAGAGGATAAAATGTATCCCAGCCTGAACTACGTTAAAAATAAATTGTAATATCGTGTCTTTGCATAGGTTTCTGAAGCTAGCTCAAGACATAGAAAGCTGGAACTTGAAATATGTATAAAATGTAATGGGGAAGAAACTAACGATGCCTGGTTTTTTATTTTGCCCTTATTTTCTCTTTAAAATGTCCTTAAAGTACAAAGATTAATGTAAAATTTTCTAAATGAACTAATGATCAGCCTTTTTATATTCTAGATTTGTAAAATATAAACATTAGTATTGGAACAATTTTCAGTAAATGGTTTCTCCAATAAAACTTACACTCAAGGTTAGATGTCATTGCCTCGACAAGCCTCTAGTAGAATAAAATACTGTACTAATTTATGGTATTTTCTTTTGTAGTTTCCAAATTTTCTGAATAAACTCTCCTACTGTAGGTAATAGAAAGTTGACGCCCCTTAACCTCAACCATGTTCAATATTCTCAATTCTAGAGTCCAACAACACGCCAGGTTTATCCATAACTAGTCTACAAAAAGGATATAAAACAAATAATATAGTTCTCAATTATGAGGTTTCTTTCTTGAAGTCTTAAAATTAGTATTTTGACATTCGAGATGTGTAGAGAAAGCCCGTGCTCTCTACCAACTTACTGGTACCTATTAGATACCTAATATAACAGTATCGACCAACTCAATTTATAAGGAAGTAGCGCAATTGTTATATATAATGCTAGTGAAAGAGCAAATTTCCCACTGAGTGTGATAATTTTAAAAATAATTATATGAGTACCTGTTTGTTTTGAATACCAGTAAATAAATTGAAATTTTCTTATAATAAATGTACGATTGAATATGACCAACGAAATATATAAATAGATATTGATACATGTCCTCTATAATTTAATATTTTAAAAGCTGTATAATTATTTCTTATATAAATGATAATGCACTTTTGAACTAAAGTGTAAAATGTTCATAAATGTATACATTACGTTAGTTTTAGTGTTAGTGTGGTAGTGTTATGTAGAGTGGGCGTAGACAGGTCGCAACTCTACCGAATTTAACTTAATAATTGACAATTGTTCGGTCAACAAACAGCCCAACAGTTTTATCCGGTTTCCGAGTGTATTATTTAGTGCCATTTCAATTCCCTTTGATCCTACTAATGACAATAAAGTGTTGTCAGTAGATTTCGCTCTTATTGCTACCAAATTTGTCCGTTTGTTAAAAGCTTTATCGATTTTCCTGCAATAGCTAACCATGTAATTGGGCACGGCGAGTTTTTCAGCCTCGCTGGTATTTATACATTGTCATCCACATCTTCCCTCTCACAAAAGGGAAGGCGATTTAAACAGTCCTTTTTAATCTTTTTCCCATTTTAAAGACTCACAATCTGACCCAAACCTGTTTTAAATTCCTTGAACCTTCAATGGCGTGGGAGTAACTCGTTTATAAATAGTTTCTTAATCCGAACGAGTTAATTTTTATCAATGATGAAAGTGAAAGTACGACAATGATGAAGATTGAACAGGCAATTTGACTGAGGCCACAACTCGATCGTCGCTGTAGGTCTTGCGGTTTGTGCCACTGACAGCGCGCCGCGTCTATTGGCTGTCACATCTGGTTTGGGGTTATACACTAAACAAGTCTTCTTCCACCTCTTTCCAAAATAAAATATTGTTTATGCATTCGTACTCGTTTATTTGTATCTCCCATTGCAAATAAAATCTCAGGAAACCGTTTAAAAGACAATACCCCCGTCGCAGCAAACCTGCATACTCAGCGAATTTCCAATTAATTATAACATAACACATTAAGCCACTTAACAAGATTCATAAGAAATATATTCAAAAACAAGCGATATTTAAAATATTAATTATTCTCCATAAGAATAACATTGGGTATGAGTACGCAGGTTTGCTGCAACAAGGAACACAAAATAATGGGTTTTTATGCAAATATCAATAGAACTCAGCTAAGTGAAGTCACCTATACCAAGTTTCATCCATATACAATCATAAATAAGCGATATATAACATTTTAATTATTTTCCATAAGAATAACATGGGGACCGAGTACCTAGGTTTGCTGCTACGGGAACCATAGGCGAAACAATTTTTTTTGTGCAAACAACAATAAACCACAACCAGATGAAGCCATATACCAAATTTTGTCAGTTTATGTTCATAAATAAGCGAGATATACAATTTTTCTTTTTCTCCATAAGAATAACATTAGACAACGTACTGTGTTTAGCACTTTCAATATCTCAGTAACCAATTGACGTAAAGCAATGATCAAGATACCAAATTGTTTGTTTTTTTATGCAGAATTCAATGGTCAAAATTAAAATTTGATTTAAATAAAAGTTACATGTGGAAACCCCAAAAAACCCATTTTTGGGGTACAAAACCCCCCCCAAAACCCCCCTTTGGATGGTGCGATTCGTCTGGTTTTCGAACTCGTTCAAATAAATGGTACTTTACACGTTTGTACCAAATTTCATTAAGATCGGATCTTTTTTACGAGAGTTATCGTGCTTACGGACACATATATATATATATATATATATATATATATATATATATATATATATATATATAAATATATATATATAAATAAATATATATATATATATATATATATACATATATAAAAATTTGAACGAATGGTGTTTTTGGCATCTGGGGACCTCAAAACGAAAAGTTATCATGGTCTCGGGCTTAAGTCTTACTATGAGACCTACGGTAATAGCTTCTTCCCTATAGGGGAAATTCGCTAAAAATAAATTAATCTATTATCTTCATTTTGTGAAGTGTTTCAAATATGGTTAAAAAATTTAGTATCAAGCATAATCAAGGAATCCTTTTGATGAAACCCATCGGCAACGAAACGACAAAGTTTGAGCTGTAACTACGAATATTCTAGCAAAGCCTATCCATTGGTTAATTTTTCGAGGTCAGTACTGACAATTTTAATTTTCCTGAAGTGTGGATATGTTATAATCAGCTATGATCTCTTCGAGTGACCTCTTCCTTTAAACAATAAGAAAGGTATTTAGATGTATTCATGTAAATTAATCGTATTTAACTCGGATATCTTGAAGGGTAACAAACTTGCATAATCCATGAAATTCAATAAAAACAACAAGACCGTTTTAGAAAATAGTATTATCAGTTTACCGACATTATCACCATTTTGTTATTAAACCCCTAATATTATGAAATCAAACCTTTTTAGAGAGATCATCGCTCTTTTAATTTCAAATTCCCAATTTTAAGGTTTGGTTAACAGTATTTTACGTCTCTTGAAATACTTTTATGACTAATAAAACTAAAATGTAGCCTGAACATTAAGTTCCCTTGTATTTTAATATCATTTAACAGTTCGTTTTTTTACCATCCCCCAACTACTTGTAAATGCATCTTCATTTTGTTTGGTTGAACTGATCGCGATGTGGAAGACGCTGAGAGTGGACGAGAATAGGAAGCAGCAACTGATAACACTGATTAGACGGACACCCCCCTGGTGGTTGTAATTAGTTTGTTTGGGGTGGAGAAGACGGTGGTGGACAGAAAATGAACCGGTGGAGAGTGGGAGGCGGCGGCGGGTAGAGAGGAAAGTGATTGTTTCTTAGATTGAAATAAATTTTAATATATTTTTCGATATCCAGAAAACTCTAACTGTAAAATACCCCCGTCGCAGCAAAATAAATTTTAATATATTTTTCGATATCCAGAAAACTCTAACTGTAAAATACCCCCGTCGCAGCAAAATAAATTTTAATATATTTTTCGATATCCAGAAAACTCTAACTGTAAAATACCCCCGTCGCAGCAAAATAAATTTTAATATATTTTTCGATATCCAGAAAACTCTAACTGTAAAATACCCCCGTCACAGCAAAATAAATTTTAATATATTTTTCGATATCCAGAAAACTCTAACTGTAAAATACCCCCGTCGCAGCAAAATAAATTTTAATATATTTTTCGATATCCAGAAAACTCTAACTGTAAAATACCCCCGTCGCAGCAAAATAAATTTTAATATATTTTTCGATATCCAGAAAACTCTAACTGTAAAATACCCCCGTCGCAGCAAAATAAATTTTAATATATTTTTCGATATCCAGAAAACTCTAACTGTAAAATACCCCCGTCGCAGCAAACCTGCATACTCAGCGAATTTCCAATGAATTATAACATAACACATTAAGCCACTTAACAGGGATTCATAAGAAATATATTCACAAACAAGCGATATTTAAAATATTAATTATTCTCTATAAGAATAACATTAGGGATGAGTACGCAGGTTTGCTGCAACAAGGAACACAAAATAATGGGTTTTTATGCAAATATCAATAGAACTCAGCTAAGTGAAGCCACATGCCAAGTTTCATCCATATACATTCATAAATAAGCGATATATAACATTTTAATTATTTTCCATAAGAATAACATGGGGACCGAGTACCTAGGTTTGCTGCTACGGGACACATAGGCGAAAAATTGTTTTTTTGTGCAAACAACAATAAACCACAACCAGATGAAGCCATATACCAAATTTCGTCAGTTTATGTTGATAAATAAGCGAGATATACAATTTTTCTTTTCCTCCATAAGAATAACATTAGACAACGTACTGTGTTTAGCACTTTCAATATCTCGGTAACCAATTGACGTAGAGCAATGATCAAAATACCAAATTGTTTTTTTTTTTAAGCTGAATTCAATGGTATAAATTAAAATTTGATTTAAATTAAAATTACATGTGAAAACACCAAATAACACATTTTTGGGGTACAAAACCCCCCTTCGGATGGTGCGATTCATCTGGTTTTCGAACTCGTTCAAATAAATGGTACTTTATACATTTGTACCAAATTTCATTAAGATCGGACCTTTTTTACGAGAGTTATCGTGCTTACGGACACATATATATATAAAAACACCATTCGTTCAAATTTATATATATATATATATATATATATATATATATATATATATATTTGAACGAATGGTGTTTTTGGCATCTGGGGACCTCAAAATGAAAAGTTATCATGGTCTCGGGCTTAAGTCTTACCATGAGACCTACGGTAATAGCTTCTTCCCTATAGGGGAAATTCGCTAAAAGCAGCTTAACCCAGTCGTTTAAGAAAACTTTGTTAATTTAAGCCTAAATCAGCTGATCTTACTAATATTATAAATTTAACGTATTTAGTTTGATTGATTTTTCACCACACAACAACAACCGGACCAATTGAGCCTAGATGTTTGTGGCAAGGATCATGTAGTGTTTCAGTCGCAAAACTTTCGGTTTTTTTTTTATTAGTTAATCTACTTTATTTTGTATAATTTAATCTATTTCAGCCCTTCTAATCGTACCCTCATAACTAACACGTGGTTGCCTTAAATCATGTATGAGTGTGTGAATGTCTTGTAAAGTGATATATGTAGTGACACAATGAAATTTCTTAAATTTGAAATAGTTTAGTTTATTTAAATATACTGTATTAACGTTTTTTTACTATAGTTGAATTTGTTTCATATAAAAAAACACGATCACAGTATCGTAAGAAAAATATTGTTTATTAATTAACTCTTGTTCCCAACTTAAATTTCCCCTATAATTAATTAGCTCTTTTAATTGGCCAATCTATAAAATAAATTAATGACCTATCCTAATACCCTTCGTTAGCGGTAACCGTAATTTATTGATAAGTGATTATTTTGGTCGTTGCCGCCAAATCAAAATCTCCTCTCCTAACCCAGTTCCCAGTCCAATCCCTCCCCCTACCCCCTATCTAAGCAACAGGTGTTCAATCCTTACTCCATTTGATCTGCTTCCCTCTCATCTATGGTAAAATTCTATAAATATTTTAGCAACAAAATATTTTGTTTCGTTACGAGTATGTTTTGTATTGTTGTATTATCAGTGTTAAAAATTTCTTAACTAGATTCGTTATTATATAAAATATTTAATATTACACTGTATAATTATTATTATATTATATTATAATTACTGATATTTCTATTTAACACTGTTAAGCAGGTAAGAAATTTGCACATTTTTCAGCATTAAGAGTAATTTCAAACGCGTATTCATCTTCTTTTATAATCCTACGTCATCGTTTTTGTTTATTTGAGTTTATAATCTTGTTTTTTGATTTTCAATACCAGCAGATTATGTTCAGAGTACATTTCAAACACTTTGTATGAAAGTTCCTCAAATTTTTGTGGAAAGCGGGAATTGAACCCGTGAGCCCTTAAACCGAAGTCCTAGGCGCCAACCGCGAGTATATCGGACACACTCTATACTTTTGTAAATTACCAGTGTTTGTATAAGCTGCTAATCCGAGCAAACTCTAAAAATATATTACAACATTCTCTTTCGTAACATCGGTGTAAAATCTCCAAACACCACGAAAAATATTGTCTATAAACAAACGTATTATAATAATCATTATTCAAAATTGTAATTAATGTGATCGTTTATTTACTCGGTAACTGTATACCGGAGCACATTAATTCATTTTTCGAATTTATCGAAAGTTATTTCATTCCGGTCAGTCATGTTATTCAATTGGGAAAAATTATTGAACTCCCTGTAAAATAATTTGAAATTTCAGTCTGACATAAACTGTTTATCGCTGATAATCAACATTGTTTTACATTATATAACATAATATTATTACTAAACTCCTCGTGGGATTTAACGGCCGAGAGCTTTAAGCATTTTGTATGTTAATTTTGTTAAGTAATATTTTTGTATATTTTGTATAAATGGTCTTAGCTTTGTCATAGCCTAACAGTGATAACACTTTTAATTAATTTTTTATAGATATATTTTTCCGAATTATCTAATTTTTCATTTCTATTGAACAAACTACAACCATCTTAAAGCCCTGAATTTCTGTACATCAATAACTGACGTTTGCTTTTTTATTTGTAACTCATGGGTTGCGTTAACATTACTACATAAATTGAAATATTCGCAAATTGATTATATCTTCACTATCGGCATTTAATGTCAACTATAAAACAGTGAAACACATCAATAACCATTTTAAAAGTGATAGGGCCTGTTTACCCAAACCACATTGTGCATTGTGTTGATTTTATCACCTTCATATGATTATAATATATATTGAGTTTCAATCAGGTATCAATTGTATGATGAAATTCCTGAAGTACAGAAGAACGCTACGACGACAAGGATATTGTGTGGTTATAATTTCGCATAAGTACCAAAAAATACTCTTTTACTGACAATTATTTTGCCAACTATGTTGAATGTTAAATATTTTTAAATCCTCGTACAAATTCGATCTATTTCTTTTAATGAAATTTATGCAAGTATTAAGTTAATTGTTTATCAGGATTAAATAAGCCATTTCAAGGACGATCGCCCAGCACTAGGCAATACGTGGGTGGTTTTAAATCGACTCTTTCAATGTTTCACCTAGCTAATTTTAACTAGTTTTTCAGCTATGGATCAACTGGGTTTTCAACTGGGCTATTTGTAAGCCATATTTTAGTTTCTGTTCTATTTTTTTATTACCTTCAATTCGACACTAATATTAATATAATTTCAAAAACGTATGTTAAATGTGTTCAACACATAGGCCTCATACACATTAAAACACTTTAAAAAATGCCATTGTTCGACTAACTATGACAGAAATATTTGAAACAATCATTAAGACATAAATAAAATATTTTTTAAATACTATATATATATATGTTATCGTTTTTAGGTGTTAATTTTCATCTCAATCCATCGTTGGGATTTGTTATTGCCATAGTGAACATCCGTGATTTTCTTATGAGTCATATATCCTCGGTGTCTCTCTCTCTCACCAATAAGAACTCTATAAAAGGTAGACTATTTGATCACGAAACGGGCTTTTATTTTTAAACTTAGCCTGTAAGATAATATGTTGCCTCCTTTTACGTCCGACAACCTCCAGCATAAATTAAAATCAAAATGCAAATTAATTTAGTTTTTAGAGCACATAAAAATCGTCATGATTTAAAGGAAAGTCGCTTAAAGATGGTTTAAGTGCTACACGAAGTCAAAAGAACAACTGTCAAATCGTGTGAGTCAAAAGTCATTTGTGACTGTTTGTATTTACTGTTGTATAATGAATACATTCACTATGCATATGAATTTTTAAGTAGCTTTCTGAAAACATTACCAATTCCTGGTTACTCAATCTTTAAATTAATCACTCTGCATTTAATCATTATAGACGTGACAAAATTGGATCAACAATTCACAGTGAAAAAACAGGTCGGATAATAACGAATGAAAGTTTGTTAGCATCGTAGGAGAATAACACATCAGTACCAACTGACGTGTGTCCATTGTTGTGGCATCTGTCAGTCGCACGCCAAATGAAATTTACACAGTTATTGATTCATGAACGGGAGGCGGAGCGGCGCGGCGGCAGCGTGGTGTGACGTCAGTTCCGTGCCAGTCGCACATGCTACGCCCGCCTCCCGCCATTCCGGTCGATGTTCGGTCTGACAACGTCGCATGTCGACGTCGCGTCGCGTGGACGTGGCAAGCCGAGATCGCGCATGCGCGGGTCAGTTTTCAGTCGCTTCTCGTTTGTGGTTTGCTGCCTGTGCTAACCTTCAAACATTGTGTTGTTGTGAACCTGCTGTTCGTGGTTCTCTGTGATCATGCCTCTCCCGGACAACGAACAGATCAACGTGGAGTTCGTCTCCTCTGTGGAAGAGTTCCCTGTGCTTTACAACTACAACCTGAAAGACTACAGCAACAGGAACGAGCAAGAGAAGGCCTGGAGGGAACTCGCTACTAGATTCAAAGCTACAGGTAAATTGAATTATATTTAAAATTGTTCAGTGGCGTCTTTTTATACTCTTATAGTAATTTTAAATCCATTCAATAGGTATATTTATCAGCGTATTTATGTAATTGCAACAGAGGTTTGGCCGCCATCTTGGATACCGCACTTCCGGTCCAAATTTCGTTTTGGTAGCAGGCAGATTCGTATTTAGCAGGGTCGAAATACTCTAAAAACGTTGTTTCCTTAATATTAACATGAAATGCTTCTCGTACTTTATAGGGATGGATTTTCTAATCATGGGCCTGGTCTAATACCTTCAAAAGTCATATTTTTCATGAACTACTTATATGCTCCTTTATTTATCTTGCCGCAAATACACGAAAGCTGACAATAAAACTGCCCATTTTAATTAACGTGTCAACGTTTGTTGTTCTGTATTCTAAGATACTAGCATTCCAATTGGGCATTGAATTATTTCCTTTGGCCCAAAAATTAATGATTACACCATTATTTTACGTAATTAATTCTCTGTTACCTTTTAACTAGTGGAAACAGATAACTATTTAAGAAAAGCCTTTCTACCTAATTAATTATCAGTGGAAAGAGTTAGGGCCTATAACAAAAAACCGTAGGAGAGAGCGATCACCTTAGAGTGAATGAAAGGGTTTTATAAAACGTAATTCCTTCAGGACCCAATATTTTTTTACGACTGATACCCCATTTTAGTTTTATTAGTCATCTATGTTTAGGCCATGACTTATAGTGATCATTTTTCAAACACAATAACAGGTTGTTACCGGTAAGTGTTCAACAACTTGCTAGCTAATGATATTCCAAAAGGGCGTTTAATACAGAAATAATATTTACTAATGGCTTGAAGGGGCGATAGCCCCTA
The DNA here is from genome assembly GCA_963675035.1 of Allygus modestus. Classification (NCBI taxonomy): domain Eukaryota; kingdom Metazoa; phylum Arthropoda; class Insecta; order Hemiptera; family Cicadellidae; genus Allygus; species Allygus modestus. The sequence continues at coordinate 31,746,184 of OY776116.1, forward strand.
ATCTGATATTTTTACTCTTTACATGCTGAGGAAAATAAAAGAATATAAGTTGGAACACATGCCTCCTTTGGTAAACAAAGTAGACACTTGATCACATGTTGTAATGTAAACTAAGCAAACGTGCTTAAACAAGCAACAAACAAATTAACCAAACGTTTATTCCAGCATAGTTACAGCTTTTACATCACTTATATATTACAATTATTACTAAAATCTATACTACTGTGGACAAATTAAATAGAAAATTTGAATAAGCTGTCGTAATAAAAATATTAAAAATATGGTCATGGAAATCAGCAGATATAGGCATCATAGGCCTGAGCGTCTGCTCGGGGCCTACGATGTAGGCCCCCGTCTGCTACGTTGCTGTGAAATAATAAATTGACCTTCTTGTTTTTAAAATTAGTAAATTTATTAAATTTGGAATAATTTCGTTTTTAATCATGAGAAAAAAATTAACGGGAGAAAAAAAGAGGGATGGAAATGGTTTTAAAATAAATTTGGAGTAATTATATTAATTAAATTCCCATGCTTTCCTTATGGGGGATGTTTTACGTTATTTCTCGTTGACTGGTAACGTTTTAGAAATACTGCTATTTTTCCCGAGTCCCTGGGATCGAGACCTTAAATTTGAGCCGTCTCCCATCATCCTGCGTTTGCCAAACTCCCACAATTTTGACTTAAACATTTCGCTTACAGAATTATGTATAAAGATACCGATAAGTTCCTAACCGTTTTGGATAGATAGGCTTCCTGTAGTATATTTGATTAATAATTGTGTACAAAGCTGTGTCAGCCCTCGTTCTAAAATCAGAACTTATTTCCAGATGCCGAATGCAAGTTACGCTGGAAGAACATCAGAGGTGCGTTTACGAGATACATCAAAGCCAAGAACACTGTAGGGGGTGCAGCAAAGAAGCCATATTACCTATGGGACGAGTTGCAGTTCTTATTGCCGTATACAAAATCACGGAATCCGCCGGAGAAACTGGAGATAGTTCCTTCGCCGCAGCAACAAGATGAAGGAACAGACGAACTAGATGAAGATGCAACTGAAGAAGATCAACTAGGTGAAGAAAAAAGCAGACTGCAATCAGTTCGTCAAGCTGCACAAAAATCAGAAGCACAACAACCTCAGACTTGTATTCTATCACCTTCACAGTCACTCTGGCGGAACTCTAAGACAGCTGAAAGAAGAGTCGATCCCCTTGAAAACGTTGTGACTCAGTATTTAGAGAGGAGAGGAACCCTGGAGGAAGATATCAACACCAGTGCTGATCTTCTTTTTTTCAAAAGCTTGCTACCCGATATTAAAGACTTTTCCCCAGCGAAGAAGAGGAAGTTTAAACGCAAAGTGATTGAGATCATTGATGAGTTGAGTGAAGATGATTAGCCGTCACAAACGTCACCAAGTATCCCCAACTGTTCAGCGTCTGCACATCGTCACAAGAGGGCTGCTGCAACCCCTGCTACTCCACCTGACGATTCGGCCACAGGGAAGTGGTCAAGATCAACCGTTGTATGTCATATGGTTAGAGATTAATGAACGGTGAAGAACGAACTATCAAAACAGTTTTACAAATGCTGCTCAGTACCTGTAATTAATTTGTGTTTTACCAAAATTAAGATTAAATTAGTTTTCATCAATGTGCGTTCAATTATTATCAGCCCATAAATTTTGAAAATTACAATTTGATGTCGCTATCGTTGAATACTCAAACATAAAAGGATGAGTCTAAGGGAACAATCTTACAGAGGTTTAGCCAGTACGAAGTAATTATATTTTGTATAACTCTCGGGAGAGCAGACTCTCGTCAATTAGGTTTGGTCTGCGGTGACAGCGTCCAAACATAAGAAAATATGTGAATCAATTATTTGCCTAACCTTCTTCAGTTTGTCAGTGCTCATTATTGCTGTGTTATTTTTTTTTAATGGGAACGCCAAGTAACATCACAATGTTGGTATTACCTTGAAGAGTTTGTTTCATTTGAACTAAAGTTAAGTGGTTAACAATAACCAGTTCAAACACTAATTTGCAACATTTATGACATTTCACCTTAACTGAGCTTTATTTTATAAATCAAGCTTGCCAATCTAAAATGTTCTAAGCTGTACTGCTTGAGTTTGCGTATGGAGATAGTTTCCTGAAGTATTCCCAGGAAGCAGCACACACTGTCAAATTGCAGTGCCTTCAATCACGTGCATAAACTATCCCGCCCAACATAGCTGTATCAATTTCACCATCTACAGCGCCGGGACGTTTAGCTCTCACAGTAAACCACATTATAAATAGTTACTTCTAGTATTTTCAAAATGTTTTAATCATATTTGAAATTACACGGTTAGACGGGTTTAAACAACAACGATCAATTAATTTCTCAAAAATATAGTTATCAATATTGTTTTCAACCATACGCTATTTTAATTTTGGTAAAAATGTGAATTTTGTTTAATTGAGTCGTCGATATTAATTGTCTTTTTGCATATTCATAGACATAATAAGTTTAGAAAGTGTCCAGTTATAATATTAAAAGGATAGAAGATGAAGCAGGTAAAGACTTCTGAGGTAGGATCACGAAATTCATCTTCCTCAATGGGTAATAAACATTTAGAGTAATTTTCAACCCTCGGTTTGGAACTGGTATTGATAGATAAACGAGATCGCACGCAGCACGCTGACGTGAGGGGAGTGAATTTCCACATTAAAACCTTAAATAAAATCTAATAAAGGGCTTAAAACAAAACTGGTAATATTGTTTTGGAAAATTGAAAAATTTTATTTTTTGCCTGTTCTGATGCTCCTGGTTATAATCAAATTCACTATTAGGATGGCAATGTCATACATTATCAGGTTAGGACGAGGTATAGTCAGGATAACAAGTTGGTATAGGGGTATTGGGGGTGATAAAACTACATAAATATATGAAGCAGCCTTTTCCAGTGTAAAATCCCCATAAGACAACGTACTGCATTTTAACAATTAACATTTTCTTTAATAACTCGGTAAGCTCTTTGGATTTTTACGTATAATAATTAAATGTGCAATAAGTGTACATTCGGGGCTTTTCTGACCCTTTTTGGGCCCAAAAACTCAAAGTTTGAAAACTTAAAATCCCAAAAAAAGGGGTTTAGAGTTTTCCGATTGTTTTGCCCAACGAACTTGTCCAACTGATTATAAAAAGGAATGTTGTCTCTACCAAATTTGAAGTAAATCGGGCAAAAATTTCGACCGCTAGAGTGTGAATATATATATATATATATATATATATATATATATAACGTTTTTAGCGACCCCCCAAAACGTGTTCAGGGGGTCACGTTAGGAACTTCTATAGTGGTCCCGGGCTTAAGTTTCACCTTGCGGTTCATGCTAATAGTTCACTTTTCCAAAGGAAATTCACTAATAACTGTATATTAAATACTACTATACCAGCTGTGTATCAGTCCTTAGTATGTATTTTAATATTTGAATTTGCAACTAGTTTTACACCAAATCTAAAAGCAAAGCGTAAGGACAACTTAATCCCTAAGTCAGTCTTGGCGTTGTTTATAGTTCACGTGATACGACACATACTGTCAGCAGATACCTGGGATATATGTTAGTCTGCAGGGTGTACATGGATACTGTAAATACATCTCCCAGAGTTACGCCATGCGAGCTCGAGACACCGGCTGATGAATGGCATAATAGTTTCCCTCTTTGTTGTAAGCAAAAATAACTACTTTTTATAGTGCATAACACAATTAAAATCAAAATTGATTAGATTTATTTCAAACATTTACACGAAACCTAATTTTGTACTGCCCATGAAAACAAATAAATATTGATGATCACAAAGAAAGACCAACGTTTACTATCTATTAGCTGAAGTGCGTGTATAAATTGCACAATAAATAAGTAAATAACAAAATGTAACCTCAGTTAAAATAAAGTAAAAATAAGTTATTTTTGAAATTTCAACATTAGGCTATCGAAATCACAAAAAGGCCAACCCTCTATAACCTACGTTCAGTGGTAATGCTGCATATTTTGGTTTTAAATATAATTGGATGTAATGTCTATTTAATTCCGCGGGAATTTGGTTTGTGGATTCTTTTATGGAGCAAGTTCACAGAATTGTATAGCCCTCAATCTGTTTAAGTTCCATCCTAAATAAAAGTGATGATACAATTTGAAATAATTTGTTGAATATCATCGTTGTACTTCACAACTGTAGCAATAGACGATTGTAAGAAGTCAACTTTTGGGGTCGAAACCAGTAGTCATTTATGGATTCCATGGCTGCTAAAGGTTAAGCACATCTACATTCAGTCATTATATTATGAAATTTCCCTTGGCGTACTTAAAAACCTACAATAAAACAATTATGTGCTTCATTTATTAGAAAACCGTTTTGGTACAAACTTCTTCTGGCCTCGTTTTATCTGAACTACCTAATAAATAATAAAAAGATGGGATTTTTATTCCATTTCACAAAAACGTCAAGCGGTTATCTCGCGGAGTGGCGCTACATTATAAACGAGGGTTTAGGCAAATCCTACGCGGGCAAACAAACTTTGGCTTTAAATGATAAGCCTCAGACTTGCTCAGCCCCTTCCGTGAGCAAACAGCCTTAATTATAATATTGTTTACTGTCATTCAAAATGTCACAATATGTTAAATTATGTATTGCACGTTATTAGAAACGTACAATTAATTTTAAACAAACTATGAAAGTCAATATAATCAAAGAGGTCAACATAAAATCAGGCAACCTAGTTTAATTATTTTGAAATCAAGCACGTAATTTCTTTTTTTAATACGTAATTAATAAACAACGGAAGAAAATGTCAAAAGATACAATTTTATTTAAATTTTAAGAATGTTCTACGATGCCTACAATATTCTTTTGTTGTTGTACTACAGTAGCTTTTAATTTGCTTTTGATTGGGATTTTATGTATTCATAAATGTAACTGGTAAATTATTAATAACTCCTGCTTCAGTTGGGACACCGTTGAGAACGCCCCAATAACCCGGACACATGCTTGAATACCGAACTATCTTGGCAAGTTCCGTTGAGAACACCCCAATAACCCGGACACATGCTTGAATACCGAACTATCTTGGCAAGTTCCGTTGAGAACACCCCAATAACCCGGACACATGCTTGAATACCGAACTATCTTGGCAAGTTCCGTTGAGAACACCCCAATAACCCGGACACATGCTTGAATACCGAACTATCTTGGCAAGTTCCGTTGAGAACGCCCCAATAACCCGGACACATGCTTGAATACCGAACTATCTTGGCAAGTTCCGTTGAGAACACCCCAATAACCCGGACACATGCTTGAATACCGAACTATCTTGGCAAGTTCCGTTGAGAACACCCCAATAACCCGGACACATGCTTGAATACCGAACTATCTTGGCAAGTTCCGTTGAGAACACCCCAATAACCCGGACACATGCTTGAGTACCGAACTATCTTGGCAAGTTCCGTTGAGAACACCCCAATAACCCGGACACATGCTTGAATACCGAACTATCTTGGCAAGTTCCGTTGAGAACGCCCCAATAACCCGGACACATGCTTGAATACCGAACTATCTTGGCAAGTTCCGTTGAGAACACCCCAATAACCCGGACACATGCTTGAATACCGAACTATCTTGGCAAGTTCCGTTGAGAACACCCCAATAACCCGGACACATGCTTGAATACCGAACTATCTTGGCAAGTTCCGTTGAGAACACCCCAATAACCCGGACACATGCTTGAATACCGAACTATCTTGGCAAGTTCCGTTGAGAACGCCCCAATAACCCGGACACATGCTTGAATACCGAACTATCTTGGCAAGTTCCGTTGAGAACACCCCAATAACCCGGACACATGCTTGAATACCGAACTATCTTGGCAAGTTCCGTTGAGAACACCCCAATAACCCGGACACATGCTTGAATACCGAACTATCTTGGCAAGTTCCGTTGAGAACACCCCAATAACCCGGACACATGCTTGAGTACCGAACTATCTTGGCAAGTTCCGTTGAGAACACCCCAATAACCCGGACACATGCTTGAGTACCGAACTATCTTGGCAAGTTCCGTTGAGAACACCCCAATAACCCGGACACATGCTTGAGTACCAAACTATCTTGGCAAGTTCCGTTGAGAACACCCCAATAACCCGGACACATGCTTGAGTACCGAACTATCTTGGCAAGTTCCGTTGAGAACACCCCAATAACCCGGACACATGCTTGAGTACCGAACTATCTTGGCAAGTTCCGTTGAGAACACCCCAATAACCCGGACACATGCTTGAGTACCGAACTATCTTGGCATTAACACCCTTCCCGCACATTTTTGTTCTAAATGTGTTATCGATTCCAATATGATAACCGAGGTAGGGTGAGTAATGTTATTATGCTTGTGAAAAATCTGAACAGAAAGGTGAGACGTAATTCTTCAAAGGTTAATGTAAATTATTACATTATTCTTATACCAAATATCAGTATAGCTTTAAATGAAGAGAGATGTTTAGTACAGAGACTAGTAATTTGTTTCTATATACTGTAGGTGGCGTTGTCGAATTAAAAAATATATTTTTTTAGATAGTGAAAAGGAGCGTTGCAGGGGTCCGCAGGATTACTTTTCACGGATTATTTGTGTCACACTGTGAATTAACTGTTTTAATAAGACACTTTAAATGGAATATAAAAGAATAAAATAAACACTACTCTTGTCTTTTGTTAAATTTTGTTATAATATATATGTCTGTAAAGGTATTCAAATTTGAAAAAATGTGTCAACATTTAAAAGAGCTTGTATGTTTCCCTAACCATTATTCCCTAACTCCCTAACTCAGCTCAAAAAAGAATGAAACTGTGAAAAACGACAAGAGTAATTTATTTTTCTCTAATATGGGACTTAAACTTTTCAGTTTATTCAGACCTTGTTAAGCTCAATATTGTAAAACCCCTTTCGAGTAGACCAGAAACCAATGGGTACCGAACATAGAATGCGATGTAGAGTTCTATGGTACTGAACGAACGACCAGCGGTATGATATCCATTGGATGGGATCGAACCCCGGGTCCCAACATATCCAAATTATCACGCTTTAACCCCTCCCGGACCGCACCCATCGATTCTATTCATCCCTTACAGAGGAATTTTACTGTGAGCGTCTCAAAATATTTTCGTAAAGAAGTATTCAACGTGTATGCCTCCTTTGAAGGCAAGGTTGATCTAAATGGTCCATCTTTAAGATGGGGCTCCAGTCACGTAAACTTTGCTGTTCCTTCCTGCGTCCCTCAGGAGGCTTGTTAACTTTAAAGTTCATCCCTTCTCAATTTACTATCCAAATTTTGTATCAGTGGCTGATTAAATATTTTAAAAATTTTAAAGAGCAAAAAAGGCCCAGCGATTTCAGTGAGCACAATTTTGATATCACAAAATATTCACTGTTTTTTAGCGAATTTCCCCTATAGGGAAGAAGCTATTACCGTAGTCGGCATGGTAAGACCTAGGGCCCGGGACCATGATAACTTTTCGTTTTGAGGTCCCCAGACCCCAAAAACACCATTCGTTCGAAACTGTATATATATATACATATGTAACTGTATGTATATATATATACATATATATGTCCGTGAGCACGATAACTCTCGTAAAAATTATCCGATTTTGATGAAATTTGGTATAAACGTGTAAAACAACATTTATGACTTTTAGTTCGAAAACCAGCCAGATCGCTCTACCTGTAGGGGTATTTTGGGGGGGTTTTGTACCCCAAAAATGGGTTTTTCGAATGTTTTACATATAATTTTGGAAATAGTCAAACTTTAGTTTTTCCCATTGGATTCAGCTTAAAAAAACACACAATTTGGTATTTTGATCATTTCTCTACGTCAATTGGTTACCAAGATATTGAAAGTGCTAAACACAGTACGGTGTCTAATGTTATTCTTATGGAGGAAAATAAAAATTTTATATCTCGCTTATTTATGAACGTATACTGACGAAACTTGGTATACGGCTTCATCTGGTTGTGAACCATTGATATTTTCTCAAAAAACAATTTTTTACCAAAGGCTCCCGTAGCAGCAAACCTGCGTACTCAGCCCCATGTTATTCTTATGGAGAATAAGTAACGTGTTATCTGCCTTCATTATGAAAATAAATTAATGAAATTTGGTATGTGGCTTTACCTACATGAGTTATATTGATATTTGTGTGAAACCCCATTTTTGGGTTCCTTGCTTCAGCAAACCTGCATACTCAGCCGCCATGTTATTCTTATGGAGAATAATTAAAATGTCATAAATCGTTTATTTATGAATGTATATTGATGAAACTTGGTATGTGGCTTTATGTAGTATTAAGATACATATATATGCATTGGAAATTCGCAGAGTACGCAGGTTTGCTGCTACGGGGGTATTTTTTTGTATGTAGGATATTAACTATTTGTGTTACTAAATTATACTCACTGAAATCATATTTTGGATGATCCATTGAGGAAGTAATTTAAAAGTTAACGCTAGTCTTATGTGATAAACACACAGAAACTCCAAATACTTCCTGACCGAAGCCCCCTCTTGAATCCTCCCCCTCCCTGGTGCAACATTACCGTATAGTCTCTCTCTCAACTCAATCGCCGCTAAATTATTCATACAATTATCGTTTTACCGCTCTACTCTAACGACCCAATTAACAGACACCGCGGGAGTTTGCGTTTAACTTGCACTAACTTGATCGATATTTCATTTGAAATCGTCTATTTTACTTTATCAAATATGTAATCGATAATCGATTATATGTAATAATATGAGAATCAATAGCAGTTTGATTCTATAAGTATTTATTTATTCTATATGCTTACAATGTGTATGTTTTAGTATGCAATCAAAAATGTTTTCACTTTTTATACCACCAATTGACAAACTATAAGAGAATACGATTCAACAACGAATAAAATCAATCTGTTTCTCATTTTTTTATCGACTAGCTGATTGTTGCTGCCTTTCCCGCATGAAATAAAACATAGGAAAATTAACACGCGATGTTTACTCTATATCCTTATGTTTGCAAACCATCCTCACTCCACAACTTATCGAATTTTTCGCAGCTAATGGTTTACACCATGTGATTTTAAAGTTATTTGAAAACATTCTTAAAATGTTTGCTTCGGCTGCTTTAGACTTGTTCAATATTAAAATCAAATTTGTCAAAATTTAAAACCGCAAATGGACATTATGGCTTCGACATTCCCTTCGCAAATTTAAATTATGGCTTCGACATCCCCTTCTAATCAGAATTGTCTTTCTCTCAAAAAAGGATCATGAAAATATGTCTAGTGGTTAACAGAATCTTTTGTTAAAAATCGCCAGTTTCTTTTAACATATAGGATTACCTATGAAAACAAGTTTCCAAATATGTTTCCAAATAATACAATTGGTTCGCATTGTCAGACCACCACACACGGTTGGCATTTACCTCGGTCTCGGTCTGCTAATATTTATGTTAAAGACATGTTGTGCACCCGGTTGTAAAAACTGTCTCTTTACCCTCCCTGACTTCTGACTTCTGATCAGTTTAATGCAAACTCGAACATCATTTCGGTTGTTACGTTTGGAATTCTCCTTGCAATACAATTTTTGGATCTTTTCCTGTTTATTCACTACCACTCGAATTTATATTGTTATTACATTACTTCATTCCTGTGTATTAACTAAGTTCTTAACGTTACTATGCTTTTTCAATTGTCCTTATATTTTCAAACGAAAAAATGAATCCTTTATACAGTTCGTCTGAGACCTCAACTGGATCGATTTGCATGCAATTAGCACTAAATGAACGATAATTGTAGGTTGTTATTATTATTATTATTTGTATTTGGAGTGCTCTTTCTTGCATCATGTGATGGTACAGACTAATTAGAATATTTAAGTAGAGGTGTTTGGAAATGTCTCTTACGAAGAAACCATGTCTGTAGCAATCAACCAATATTTCTACGATTCTTAGACCGCCAATTGCCAACTACCCAGAATGCCCGACCTGCTTAAAGTGAGACCTGTAAACATAATAATATTACATAAATAAAGTTTTTCGTCTTTTATAAACACATGTATTTACAAAGTTGTTAAATCCCCAAATCAATACATTCTACGCCATATCGCATTTGATGCTAGGTCATAATGTTTCGCAAGTGGAGGTTCAACTAACATTTTTATAATTTATATTTACATTGTATATAATCAACATTCCAGATCAGACTTTCTATTGCACATTGAATTATTTGATATGTGTCAAAGGTCTATAGGTGTATTAGGTTTATATCAGCAATTTTAAAATAAAATGTATAAAACTCAATTAAGGCATTTTACAGCAGTTTCTTTCTTTAGTGGATGGATTTAAATACGAATATTTTAAATTTAAACAAATGGGAAACATAAGAACGAATTCAAAATTGCTAGGAAGCTCAGCCAACCCAAGTGGTCCAAAACCTAATCTTTTTCCAAAGTTCACTTTATGACGATTTATGTCATTAAAATTATGTTCGTTAGGGGATCATGCAAAATTAAACAATTTTCTACCGTCCATCTGCATTATTTTTCATAAATATTTCTCTATGCACAATTAAGTGCACTCTTTCAGCTAAAAATCCTATTCCCTTTTATATACTGTATAAGTTAAACTATGTTATGTCACTTAAAAATTTATTTTATTTTATTTTTAATTGTAATCCTGAAATATACAATGAATGCTCGAAACTCTAAAACCAGTTTAAATAATTGAAGATTGATTGCATCACCGACAGTAGATAGTTTCTAACTGATCCATCTCGTTAAATTGGACATAGTACAATTTACTAACGCCTTTTTACCTGCGCCCTTCGTTAGCGGTGACCCCAATTTATGAGTTATTGTGGACATTTTCGCCTCCGTCACCAAATCAATATCTGTCTTTCCTCCCCTCACATATTTCCACGTCCCTCCCTTCCCCTCCCCTTCCAACTCCCACCCCACCCCGTAAATGCAACAGGTCTTTATCCGCTTCTCAATATGATCAGTTCTTTTGTCGACTATTGTGAAGCTCGGCAATCATATTACTGTGCAATATTTATTTGATCATTTTTCCTTGTAGATTTTGTATCGTAAATGTACTTGGTTTTAGAACATATAAACAGTTATCTTCAGTATTTAGATGACTAAAACTCATAGTTTTCAAAACCCCTTGCTTTTTTCATAAATGTTTTTATATTTCAAACTATTAAATAAAACAAGACGTTTTCTATAAATAAATAGGGAATCTTGCTCGTCTAACGATTAGCCTTTTTAACTTTAGGGGTCACGGGTTCGTTTCCCGGAATGCCCATATGACAGTATGGCTTTTGCCTTATATCTATAGATTAATATGCTAAGGACATTTTTGTGGTCCGGTTTTTTTGGGTACGCAGGATCGTAGAATTTTGAAACTTGGCACACTTATTTAGTACTATTAGGAGATGTGCCGACTGTAAATAACGTTGTGTTTGGGTGTGAAGGGCTATGCCTTTTTGAATAAATAGCTTAGTAAATTAGCCTTTATTTCTACAGTAGTTAAAAAGACTCTCTATATACGTTCAGATTAATTTATTTTAATATTCTATATTAAAAAATTATTCTACAAAATATGTTGACCCAAGCCCATTTTTGTTCAAACTAACGAAGTCGTAACTTGACAGATTACTGAGAATAAATTTCTTCGAGCCCGGCTAGTTTTTTCTTATAGCAAAATGCGTGTATATTTAAATCCGGGTGGTGAATCCCGAACACGGTGTTGTTATTTTGATGTTTATTACCCCCAGCTTTGGGTCTTGTTGCCGCTACGAGTAATAAACCTACCAACAGCCTTTCATTAGTCACACCACACGTTATTGTAGACCCACACACGATGCGATGCGACACCCGTTTTTTTTTTAACCAAACATTTACAATTAAATTTATTTCCACATACTAAAAATAAGTAGTACTTAGTTTCTGTAGGGGGATTTTACTAAAAAGTAAGTTATCACATATTCTCGCTCGCATTGAGAGGGGGCTCCTCTTCTCTGATGCGTTTACATTTTCCACCATAATACCAATGTTAACTTTCAAAGTCCGCCCCTCCTCAACGGGTTATCTGGAATCGATGATTTATGGTTCATTTTAAAGAGAAAAAATATAGCTAGCGATTTCAATGAGTAGAATCTTGATATCACAAGTAGTTCACCCATACAACATCGTAGATATTGAACACTTTAGAATTTTTGGAACGATTATTGTTTGTGATATCGAAATTTGCACACTGAAATTGCTAGGTATGTTTTGCTCTTTGAAATGAGCCATAAATCAACGGTATCGGGTAAACTGTCGAGGAGTCCAACATGACCTTATAAACGGAATAGTCCACGATTCATGACTTTAAGGGTTAGGCTTTGAAGGTTAACATTGACCTTATGGGAGAACATAGGAACGCGAGAGGTTACGTCACTGGAGTGAAAGTATTTACATTCATTTATAGTACCCCCGTATATGTAAGCGCAATCTCAATTACAATTTTTTTTAAATTCCCAGTATGCCAATCATTACATCAACTCATACTATATTACCCAGGAGCATTATATCAACCGTCTGATATTGGCATGGAGCTCAATTTAACGGCCGACCGCTCATCGCATGGGTGTGTTACTGAGTGTGCCAATCTGAATATGATTGCCCTTATACTGTCGATATTTGACCTTATAGTAAACACATCTTTGTTTCATGATGTTTATATTATGTTTATTTATGTTTCATAATTTGTTTTAAGTGTTTGCATACACTCAAAATATATTTCCATCTGTCATATATTACTGTTACATATTTAACGCAGTTATTTTTATCTTACTTGAATCCATGTGTTGAACTGGGGGTATAGCAAAAGCTTGGCACTATGTATTAACATTTTTAGCACACACGATTTTTTTTCTTTGTTTATTGCAAGTAACATAAGATTTCACATTTGTAAGTAAATTTGTGTGTGATTTCTGGGAAACATACGAGTATAAGTAACCTCATTAACTTAACCTCTAACCTCTAACTTAACTTTGTTTGCGTTTCAAGGCATGTTCGAATAGAATTACAGGGTGTATATAAAATGCTCACAAACTTATTAATTCATATACTTTATTTTTTTCCTCAGCACTTACTTTCTTTTTAGACGGTTTACTTGCTGGAATTTAAAACCATTATTTTAAATTATAAAGTAATTCTACATTATTACGATTTATACTATGCACTGATATTTGATAAAGTAACTAGCTTTCTTTTACTAAAATATTATTAATCTTTAATTTTTAAGCCGTGACTTAAACTGAACAAAGGAACTACCAAACCGATACGTATATTCGTAAAAACATTCTTATTTAAATATCTTATTTTTTAACTAAGTATAGTATGTTAAGTATAGGGGAGATTAGGTTTTATGTTACCATTTAAATACATTCACCTTTGGGCATCTCATTTGCCGAATGAGCGCCAAACTTCAGTATAAATCAGATTAGCGTCTTGGACTTTTGTTCAAGGGGTCACAGGTTCCATTCCCAGGTTGGCCACAAAGATTTTACGCGTTTGGACCGATTTCACTCCTTTAAATGTCTTAGTATCTTAATATTTCTTTAACACACTGACGCAACCTGGGCGTATTTTAAGGCGAATATGAATGAATGATGAGTGTAGAATGGGTGAGATGCCTTGTGTTTACCGACAAATTCTTTAGCCAGTCTTTTTCTATGGTCTTACGTTTACGTGATACTCCTATAACAACTCTTTGGCGTTGAAGTAACGTAAAAGAATTCGTTTCATAATTTTACATAATTTTAACCTTACTAAGGTTAAACTTTTCTATTGCAAATCGCCACGCGAAATCCTAAAAGGTCAAATTAGTTCAAAAAGGTCAGTTTTACGAGTGAACACTCGTCCAAAAGTTTAAACAAGGCTTTAGAAAAGTCTTTACCCTCAGCCGGTGCCGTAATATTGTAAGGTTGCATAATTTCCAACCCACCTGCTGCGTTATGGTTACTTCATCGTGATATTTGATCAACCCAGCTCAATACCGAATCAGTGTATCCATTGATCTTGGTATACGGTGATTCGGTAAAAGAGCATTAACATTGCAACTGCTACAAATCATTAGGCATGTTTTGTGCTAAAGTTTTTTTCTAGAAGTAGTATTTATTGTTCGTATGCGATATAGGTTTTGCTCCCATTTGACAAATAAGATGATAAAAAAAGTACTCAAAAGTATAAAATAATTTACTCAATAGTAAATTTATTTTAGACTTTTTAACCCGAGTATTCTCAATTAGAACCAGCAAATATGATTATAACACAAAATATACTTAAGCGTTGGTTTATTAAACGTCTATTATTAATTGCATTATTGAAAAACATTTTTTTTAAGGGCAGTAATTATTACGTCTTAAGAAATTTATATAAATTTCGATATAAATTTGCGAACTGATGGGGGTAGTATGATAAAACGTTGCCGTAATTCTAAGATTATAGCAGCTTTTGGGGTTCTACAAATTTAAAGTGTGTCTAAATTTTATGAATCCCCCCTCGTATAAGCTCTAATGTAAATTCCCATCTTGATTCGCACAGTAAAACTGTGGCTGTAAGACTTAAAATGTCTTAATTATAATTTTATTATAATATTTAAAATATTAATGGCCAAGAAAGCAGTGCGCAAAACAAGATTTAAGTTCAAACAGTAAAAATTTTACGGTTATCCTTGGTCAATTGATCACAATAATTATCATATGAATTTAAAGTATCCAAAATATCATTATCGGATCTTTAATTGAGTAAAATTGCACTGAATGAATTAATTTATATTAATTTATTAGATTATTCATTTCATAAGTCACTGTGTAGAGAATACGATTATATTAAAATAACTTCACATTTCTTAAGCCTAACATAATAGCATATAACATACCGATGAGAGCTTGTATTTATCGATCAGTAATATTGGTCCTTTTGGGGTAAATTTGAGGCAGTTACAATATGGCACTATGCAGTAATTCTAAGGAAATATATCATGCAGGCTTTCAATGTGCCTGCTTCTGTTATACATGTGTTTGTAGATACTGGACTCGCTTCGCTCGCTGGGGGCTCCGCCCCCAGACCCCTGTGGGGGGCTTCGCCCCCAGGTCGCTCTTTGGCCAAAATTTAATGTAAATTGGTCCAAATCTATACTTATTTAATAGGAGAGCAGGGTTTTTGTGACAATCACTCCTCCTAAACTACACAACCGATTTTCATGTTTTTGGTGTCATTGGAAAGAGCCTAACGTGAAGTTGTGCAGGAAACCTTTTTTTATAGAGAAATAATTTGTGAGTGAGGCCCAGGGGCCTTTTAAAGTTGAGTTTTTTCCTATAAGCTTAACATTGGGAAATAACTATAAGTTTTAAGCAATCAGCTGGATAGAGTAAACACAGTTAATCAGCAGGCCATGTTGGCTTTGGAACGTTAACACGATATTTATAAATGATGATCGCGAGCGAAGCCGCGACAGGTTTACTAGTTCTCTTTAAGACCTATGAACTCTACAAATATTCCAAGGTTTTTATTATTTTTAGGGATTTCACCTATAAAATCTGGTCATATGCCAGTTGGTGAATACTACTTGGCATGGAGAAGTACTGTATGTTAAATGTTAAGTTTCCATTTATTACCTAAGTGCTTGGAGAGAAAATTGAAACCCTACACTGGATTTTGTGATATAGCCTTTATAGGACGTCGCCTAAACCTTATAAGGGGGAAAACAAAGTTAACAACCTAAATTGCTATGTATTTGGTCAACAATAAGCATTCCGCAACAAATATAACATTATTTATAAGGGTTTTTACCCTTGCTGGAGCGCTACATAAAAATACACCTAATAAAAACAAATAAATTTACAAAAGTTCAAAGTCTTTTTTTTCGGGTGTTTAAGTGATATAATCTGGGCATATGACTGGTTCTAAATACTAATTAATTGTAATATAGGAATACTATGTGCCAAATACTAGGCCTCTAAGTTCTGTATTAGAACGGCAAACCATTGAAAACCACGTTAAAATCTTGAAATTTAACAAATATAGCGCTATCTAAGGGTTAAGGGGTCGAGATACGGCAAAAAGTCATGGGAAGAAAATTGTAGATCGCCTAAAATCCGTGGAACGTGATAGTCTCCGTTTTTTGATAGGACAATCTGTTTGGCCGCTAGAACTCAAATAAAACGACACTTTTTTATTTAATTTTTTGATTTGCCATTATTAATTTTTATTAAGGCAATTTAAACTGACTAAAGTAAAATTTTGAAATTTTCTCTGGGAGTCTTCGTTTTTTGATAGGACAAAATATAGAAAATATGCCGAAATTTGAAAAATCTAGCACTACCTAAGGGTGAAGGAGACGAGATAAGCCAAAATGTTATAGGACCAAAGTTGTAGATCGTCTAAAATCCGTGTGTCGTGGAGGTCTCCGTTTCTCGATAGGACCAACCGTTCAACCGCTACAGCCACAAAAAATGCACTATTTTGGAGATTTTCAAAATTTCCTCCATTTTGAATTTTTTTGAGGAGGTTAAAATAAAAAATTATACCTTTTTACAATTTTTCTGGGGGTTTCAATGGACAAGCTACATGTAGGCCTAATTCCATGTTTCTAGCTTACCTAGAATTACCTGAGTAAGTCGATAATGCAGTTTGACATTTATGGAATAATTAGGGGTTTTTATTTTTTTGGGATGTTTAATTATTAAAACATGTTAGTTTATTGAGTGTTTCGTGAAGGGTAATGTGTCAACATATTGAGTGCCAAATATCAAGCCTTTACATACTAAATTAAAGTGATAGGAAATTAAAGGCCACAAAAATAACCGTCGAAAAAGCCTGAAATTTGAAAAATCTAGCGCTATCTAAGGGTGAAGGGAGCAAGATACGACAAAAAGTCACAGGAACAAAGTTGTAGATCTTGTAGAATCCGTGGCAAGTGGTGGTGTTCGTTTTTCGATAGGTCAATCCGTTCGGCCGCTAGAGCTCAAAAACTGTCATTTTAAAATAAGCCTTTTTGGGGGGGGTTTAAATATTTTTTTGGGGGGGTTATGATAAAAAACTGTCAGTTTTGGCGATTTTCCTGGGGGTTACAAGCTATAACCTACCTGCATGCAAAATGTCAGGTTTCTAGCTCGTCTAGAAGTGGTCTAGAATTCGTATACCTCAGTGAGTGAGTGAGTGAGTGAGTGAGTGAGTGAGTCAGTTACACATGCGGCTGTATATATATTAGACTCACTTCGCTCGCTGGGGGCTCCGCCCCCAGACCCCTGTGGGGGGGCTTCGCCCCCAGGTCGCTGTTTGCCTCATTTTGAAGTGGCGTCAAATCAAGTGGCCATGAACCCCCATAAGACAAACTACTACTACTACTAAGAAAACAGACCAATCTTCAGAAATTGAAATATGAGAGCATCTGTATGGCCGTTGGAAATGTTTAAACAACACTAGTTTACGATTGTTTCTATCCGCCATTATTAAGTTATTGAGGTAGTAAAATTGGAAAAAGTAAGGCTTATGAATTTTCTCTTTGGTTAGAAAGTGCAAAGCACATGAATGCCAAATCTGGAGTTCCTAACTTTAGGAAATGTAACCTAAATACTACTACTATTAATATAATACTACGTGGAAATAAAACCGAAACCAGGTAAATAATAATATTAGTCGTATAATCAGACTCCGGGTATAATTTAAGTTATTCAAATAATTGAATAACTTTGAAACATTTTTTAGTATGACCTGTAAATAACGATTTTTAAATGTTGTGGATGGATATACACCTTCATAACATACCATAATAATAATATATGTGGTGTCTATAGGACATGTCCAACTGATCAAAACAAATTTGTGCTGGTTTTTACCCACTATGTAAGTCTAACATGCCCAAATATCAAGGAAAACACCGGGAAATCTAAAAAACTAGAGGATTTTCAAAATTGTTTAGGGTTCAAACAATTCAAATTGGTCATGCGACTTCTGCCACATACTTCCTGTAATGTAGAGATATTCCATGCCAAATATTAGGACTCTAAGTACTATTTTTGAGTATCAAATAAATAAAAACCACTAAGTTTTGGTGGAAAGTTGCTAAAGATTTAAGAAATCTAGCGCTACCCAAGGGTGAAGGGGGTGAGATACGGCAAAATGTCATATGAATAAAGTTGTAGTTTGTCTAAAATCCGTGGCACGTGGTGGTCTTCGTTTTTAGATAGGACAGCCCGTTCTGCCACTAGAGCCCAAATAAAAAAATATTGCATTTTGATTTTTTTATTCACAATTATTTATTTATTTTGAGATAGTTCAAACTAAAAATAGTAGGATTTGGGAAGAAAAGGTGCAACGCACACGCATGCCATATCTCACGATCCTATTTAAAGTATAAATGGTGATACGTGCATTCTATTTAATAACAGTTGTTCCAGAACCGGCATTTCCTTACTACTTATACTTAGAAAACTGTAAAATATATAGATTTTAAGGGTTTTTGATTTTCCGGCAGGTTTAAGTAGTAAAAATGGTTATATTTCTGCTGCTATTTACTAAGTGTGATATAGACATACTGCGTGCCCAATATTAGGCCTCCGACAAGTATATTAACGTGATAGGAAATAAAAAACGGCCACAAAATATAGAAAATATGCCGAAATTTGAGAAATCTAGCGCTATCTAAGGGTGAAGGAGACGAGATACGACAAAAAGTCATAGGACCAACGTTATAGATCGTCTAAAGCCCGTATGTCGTAATAGTCCCCGTTTCTCGATTGGACCAACCGTTCGGCCGCTACAGCACAAAAATATGCACTATTTTGGAGATGTTCAAAATTTCCTCCCTTTTGAATTTTGTTGAGGAGGTTAAAATGAAAAATTATACATTTTTTGCAATTTTCCTAGGGGTTTCAATAGACAAGCTACATATAGGCCTAATGTTATGTTTCTAGCTTATCTAGAATTACCTGAGTAAGTCGATAATGCAGTTTGTCATTTATAGAATAATTAGGGTTTTGAATTTTTTTGGGATGTTTAATTATTAAAATATTTTAGTTTATCGAGTGTTTCGTGAAGGGTAATGTATAAACATATTGAGTGCCAAATATCAAGCCTTTACATACTAAATTAAAGGGATAGGAAATTAAAGACCACAAAAATAACCGTCGAAATTGCCTGAAATTTGAAAAATCTAGCGCTATCTAAGGGTGAAGGGAGCAAGATACGACAAAAAGTCATAGGAACAAAGTTGTAGATCTTGTAAAATCCGTGGCACGTGGTGGTGTCCGTTTTTCGATAAGTCAATTCGTTCGGCCACTAGAGCTCAAAAACTGTAATTTTAAAATAAGCCTTTTTTGGGGGGGGGGGTTAAATATTTTTTTAGGGAGGTTAAAATAAAAAATTGACAGTTTTGGCAATTTATCTGGGGGTTACAAGCTATAAGCTACCTGCATGCAAAATTTCAGGTTTCTAGCTAGTCTAGAAGTGGTCTAGAATTCGTATACCTCAGTGAGTGAGTGAGTGAGTGAGTTACACATGCGGCTGTATATATTTTAGATATCTTGTTTGCTCCTAGTCAGTTTTATTTTACAGTTTTGTTACTTTAATGCACTTATCTGTTTCAGGTACCATTTTCGCTACCACTGGTATACCGTAAGTTTAACTTAATACTATTTCGACACGTAATACAAGTTCTACTGCTGTATTATTTTACCAGCAGCAGTTTCCGGCGTCGTTGTGACAGTGATAATTTGATTGTTGCACAACTTTTCTATCCTCCTTACAGGATAGCATTAAAATCAGACGCGTGAAAATATTCTAGCAACATACATTATACGACTCCTGGGGCCAGCTTCGTCTAAGTAACTCAACAAAATCACATCTTTACGGCAAACTCGAGTCATAAAATTACGTGATAATCCCGTCAGATATCTCGTAAGAGACTTAATACGCATACATCTCCATAAACCTTCGACCAAGAATACATTTTTAAGTTAATCCCTGAACATTGCATATACTCTTTCAAAGTATCATAATAAAGACATCTTACCACTAAATTAATTTATACGCATTTTCTGTACTATTACTGTCACAGCATTACGATGTACCCTAATGTATTTGTCAACCCTCTCCGTTTTCAGTAATCAAACGCAACTCCTCCATCCCCCTCTTCGAACGGTATTACAGGTATCGATACTACACACCATACTAAGTGGTAGAGATATTTAATGTTAAACTGTAAATCGAATCTGTGTTAAACGGCTAAAATATCGACAATGTAATCAGTTTCCTGAGTCAAACTGTGTGGTTTATGCTTCTAGAGTATTTTAATCAATGTTATATTTTATGTCCCGGTTTATGCTTCAAGCCGATATTACCTAGTTTATCACAAATAGCTCAAATTTAATAATTTGATACTCGGTAGTTAATGCCAAATAGTATTAGGCTTCAACTACCTTTCAAATGTAACATTTTTATGTATGTGTTGTAATAATTTTAGATGTATTATTCTACATCATTTCAATTATATATAGATAACAATTCTTCAAAATTGTAAATGCTACAATATTGTCCATTTGAAATAAATAACATCACAGAACAATTTAAAAGCTTTTCCTAGTAAAAAAGGTCCGGTGATTTTCCAGTCAATGAATGGAACAACTATGCACAACAAGGACGTACAACTTTGTAGTAATGCAGATTAATTTATTTATAATACAAAATAACTAAACTAGAGGATCTGATGCTCGAAACCGAAAATTGTTTACCTTATAAATGAATTTATACTCTAGATGTAAACATTGAGCTACCATTTCAATGACTTGTGTTTTAATATCTAGCTCATAACATACATTGTATATATATTTAAAATAATGATTTTGGAATGCATGTAATTAAATTAGTATTTCGCCGTGCAAAACTAGTGTTGCCGAGACAGAAACGTGTCCAATTGCATATAAAAATGTTCTTTATGATTCTTAGTTGTGCAAAATTCATAAATTCAAAAATACTTTAGAACTTCGCCTCTTTGAAATAAGAAATAGGAAACTTTATTACCATTGATCACATAGGCATAGTGAAATAGGCAACGTCAACAAAATGCAATACAATTCAGGCAAATTTCTTAAGCTAGCTCAACAATATTTACAACATTTAAGATCAACTTATACACAGATAAAAGAAATGAACAATTAATTTTGATTATCAAAAATTGAATTCAAACTATTGACAGGTACATCTAAAAATTCATAAATTGTATAAAAAGTATTCTCTAAAAGCCAATTATTTACAGAGTTCTTAAAATTTGAAAATGTGACATCTTTTGCTGCGTTAGGCAGTTCGTTAAAAGAGTTAATGGAATTTATTTCAAGAGAGTTACCTGTTAAAGCAAGAGGGTGCTGTGGGACATCTAATTTTTGCCTTTGTCTGGTATTGTGACTAAGTATATTTTGCCTGGATGTATTAAGGGCGCGCCGTACCTCCCTTCCGCACGCTCAAGTAAGGGGTTTGCATCTCCCTCATTGTAGGCTAAATTGTTAACCAATTAAAAATAATTTGATGTTATTTAATTCAATAAATGTTCATCTAGAGATCATACGATTTATAAATCGTGATTTTAATTCAAAATAAGTGGTAGGCCATTAGTAAAGTTTCAAATTAAGCGTTTTTCTACAGATTCCTAACGTATGGAGAAAAATTATTTTGGGGAAAAGGAACCGTATGATCCCTAGATTGGAATCTGAAAAGTGTGAAACTGCAAATAGTTTGGTAGAAATCTGTAAAATAACAGTGCGATCGAGGAGAACAAAATGGTCTTCAAGCGTAAATATGCATGGCCCTGCTTGTTGGCGGCACCGGCGCGGCGCTAAACAACAATGAATTCAATCTGGGTAGGGCGCACCCTTAAGCCTTTGCCTTTATAAAGCTTTGGCCTTCAAAGTTTAAAGCGTTTTCCTGTTTCAAGCGGTGATTTTTATTTGAACAGGTGATTACTTAAACATATGATTATATTTCAATATTCCCGGTGTAATTGAAAGGCCTAATTATGTTAATTATGCAAAAAAGTGTTTATAAATTCATTAAATTTAGAATGCAAATTAATTAAAATTTGCCTTCATTTTATCCTTATGGGCAAAACGCGGACTTGAGGACGACCTCTTGCCTTCAAAATAAAAGAATTAAAATCACTTGGTGCAACCATTGAGACCATTATTTTGATATCTCGATCGTCGAAATCGATTAAGATAAATGGGGGTGTAACGCCTACAAACTTCTTAAATATCTCAATTTCAGCTTTATACCAAATAGCTTGAACTATAGTAGGCACTAAAGTCAGTCTTGACGTGAGGGAATAATTCATATCCGTTAAAACTTTAAGTACCGAAGTAAATAAAAAACTAAATCTTCCCGAAAAGTATAAAAAATAACAAATATGCAATCTCGTTTTAAAAGGTTATATTTGTATCTTCATAGTTTCTTTAAAAGAGATCAAATATAAAAAGCAAGCAGGTTTCTGATATTGAACTTTGGATCATAAAAGGGCTTATTTTAGTCGTTTAGGAATCAACTTGACGTTCTTCCTTTTACAAATATCTAAAGATCTTTGAGATTTCCGCCCCTGTGATCTTTCCTAAACAGAATCTCGGAAGAATCTCAAACTCTTTGCGTCTTTTTTACCTCAAATTAACCTATACTTATAGGTAAACCTATAGGTTTATTTGAGAAATAAAATATAGGATAATTTTACTTATATATGAACGAATTACGTTTCTCTTTCTCTTCTATACAGATTTCGTAACTTATTTATCCTTTATCGGATATGATTTTGAAACATGATAAAGGTGATTTATTTAGTTGAGTTCAAGCAGGAGAGATTACTAGTCATAATTAATAGTTTACACTTCATTTGGTTTTTAATTCGTAAATTCCCTTAAGTTCTTTAAAAACCAAACGTCTAAAATTAAAAAATAACATCTAAAATAGACCTAACAATCAAATTTAATAATTCAATTTATATCTGTTGCCAAAACATGACAAACAGTAAAAGCGCAGATTTGAAGCTTGTAGCGCTTGTAGTGTTTCAGCACCTTCTAGAATGTTCTACAATATTCCATTATGTTTATCTTCCACCAGAGTTGTTTATAAAATCCGTCAGAATGCGCTGCAGCGCTGCATGTCATGAGAGGCTGACGATAGGTCCCGCCTTATCACTATCAGCCACTCGCGTCACTCGAGGAGATTGTAGCACGCCCTCACCGCTCGCCACTCTTATCGTACCCGAGGCCTACGTCTTATCACCCGGCACGCGGCGCGGCCATCACTATCACTATCTCGCTATGTCGGCCGAGGTGCCCCCTGCGCGTTCCTCTATAAACAAAGATATAGTCTACAGAGTATTTTTTTGCCTAATTTATTTGTGTTTGGAGTCATCAATGTACTTTGGCAATCGGTTGTTGCATAAATTTGTAGGGATTTGTTCTTAAAGCAATTAGTTATGTTTAGGTAACCGAATAGTAATAGCACAATTATTGTATTGTCACCGACAGATTTTCATTTCAACCGCATTTTAGTACGTCACAACTTTAAGCAATCTGATGTATATTTAGACAATTTTGTGAGTCACAAACTGTGCAGTTCTCAGTGGTTTATGTGCGTTTCACATTGTGTAGTGAATTGTTAGATCGACAGAGTGGTTGACTTACAGGTTAACTACGCTTTGATTGGTTTAATGGTTAACTCATATAAAAACTAGTTGCCATCGTACCCGGTTTCACCCGTGAATAAAACCTTTGGCGTGTGCTGCGTTATGTGGTTATCCCGTGGAACTACTACGAATCATGATCAGCTGTTTGAATTTTCATCAGCTCAAACCAAAATGAATGTCAATAAGGATAACAATGGATTGAATATTTGACTCCCTTTGGGGCGGAGCCCTACGAGAATTTCTTAAAATACTTTCTTAGTGGTTACCTACGTTGTGGAAAGAGTATACGTGCCAAATTTCGTGTGTGTAGTTGTAGAGGTTTGGCCTAGGGGATGGTCGGTTTTTTACTTTCTCCCCTTATACATAGTATATGGAGAAAGTATTGTTTTCGTCAAAATTTTCGAATTTGAGTTGTTAGTGGAAATATTCGTTTTGGTACTCCCTGAACCCAAAAAAGTGGTTTTTACGTGATGTCTGTCTGTGTGTGTGTGTGTGTGTGTGTGTGTGTGTGTGTGTGTGTGTGTGTGTGTGTGTGTGTGTGTGTGTGTGTGTGTGTGTGTGTGTGTCTGTGTGGATGTTTACAGAGCTAGAGCCCTAACCAATGGGCCGATTTTTATAAAATTTGGCATGTAGGTACTAATCCACGATATCTCCAGGTGCTTTTTTCATTTTTTTGAATTTTTGATTTTTAAGGGTAATTATCCCCCCAAAACCACCAAAAAACATGAAAAATCCAAATTTCTCAAAAACGGCTCTAACGATTTTGATTAAACTTCAGTCGTTTGTAGAACTTTAGTTTTCCAACAAAATGGCACCACCCGCATTCCTGTAAAAATTCGGGTTCAGAAATTACAGGACTTAAAACATCAAAAATTCAGTTTTTTGGATTTTTCATAAAAAGACATAAACATAAAAAATATTACTATTCACCATTAAGAAGAGCTCAAAAAACTAAATAATTTAGTATTTTTAATTACTATTCTACGATTGCTGGTTTCGGAGAAAATTGAAATTTTCATTTTGTGGTAAACGCAGTACGTTGTACCCATGTTATTCTTATGGGGAATAAAAAAATTACTATTTCTCTCTTATTTACTGATCAATTTCATTCAAACTTGATATGTTTGTCAAGTTAGTATTGACCAACAGAGGAAATTCGAAATATGTTGCCCCTTAATAACCCTGGGGGGGAATAGGGGGCATTTCCCCTCTTAAAACCACGAGTGTAGCTATGGATTCTGTAGTGCCTCCAAAGCAGGGATTGGGTGGATGTTCTTTAAAACAACTTGTTTACAAGATTTTCTGTACATTCGACCGTGCTTTGTATTCTATATTTAGTAAATAAAAAGTAATTTATTCATTAAAGTTGGGCTAAAAGGGAGAAAGTATGTGTCAGTTTCCTTATACCGTTTATTTTATTTATAGAATGTTCAAAATAATAACACTGGATTTAAACTTTGACTCCCCGTGGGGCGGAGCCCTACGGGAATTTCTTAAAATCCTATCTTAGTGGTTACCTACGTAATAGAAAGAGTATACGTGCCAAATTTCGAGGTTGCAGACGTAGTGGTTTGGCCTGGGTGATGATAGGATTATCGTATTTATAGGATGCCCATAAGAATACCACTGGACTGGAACTTTTACCCTCCGTGGGGCGGAGCCCTATGGAATATTCTAAAAATCCTTTCTTATTGGTTCCCCAAGTTATGAAAAGAGTATACGTTCTAAATTTCGTGGTTGTAGGTGTAAATATTTGGTCTGAGAGATGATCGGTTTTCCGTATTTATGTATAGAAGATTAAGGAAATCAGTAATTTGTATGGCATTCAGTCTGTAGTGAAGGTAGATAGAATTTAAATATCAATGCAACCATTGTTGATGCATTTATAGTATTTTATATCAATACATGATAAGATAATCCATCGCTCTGACTCTTGAGGCTGCGGCGTTGATTACAAGTGCGACGCAGTGTACAGTGCAGTGTGGACTAACCCAGTAGTGCAACGCTAGGGCAATCCATGGCGGAGGCTGTACCGAGGTATCCTCGTCGGGAGCCTTACAGAGTCACACAAGAAGATATAGGAATGAACTGATTTGCTTTTTTTGTAAGAAGTCATTTGAACTGGGTGAAAAAGTCAGCTAACTGCCATGCATTCATCATTCATATATTCTGTACTCGGTGCATTTTCGTGTGGTTGGGGGAGATGGGTGTGGACCACGCCGGGGCCGTGACACTTGTCCGAGTTGCAACATGAATGTTAGAATCTAGCTAAGATAATAATGCCCGGAAATCGTCATAATGTCCGGCCGACTTGCTGAACGAATACAGTGATTTGGAATATGTTCTGCCTCAGTTGCTTTTACCAATTACTTTAATAAGCGGTGTTGAGTTGTAGATGATTAGTGCAAAAAGTGCTTATTTGTAGAAATATATGTTTATAATATTCGTCAATCAGTATATCAACTATTATGGAAAACCTAATTAGAGTCATATCACTGTTTTAATAAGATGTCAAAACAATTGTTTTTTAAGAAAATGTTTATTATCAAATTAACATTTAAGTAATTTTTTAAGCTACAAAATTTTCCCAAAATGTATTTTCCTTAAAATATTCCAACCGAACTAATAAGTCCTTCCTTTCTCGGACATTAAACCTTTTCTAAGAACAAACTCCTTTCTTACCATGAGACCTACGGTAATAGCTTCTTCCCTATAGGGGAAATTCGCTAAACGGTCAAACAATCAAAATCTTAAATAAATAACAGTAACAACTTACAAATTTTCATAGACATTTTACATTGATACATTTAATCATTTGTTTGATGCTATAAAATGCTGGTTTTAAGGGATACTATTGATCTCAAAACTATAGAAACGTGTTTACTATTCTGTTTTAGCGAATTTCCCCTATATGAATTAGAGAATTCTCTGTAGGAATGAAGCTATTACCGTGGGTTGCATCGTGGAAGGGTAAAACTAGAGTATAAGGTACCGTTGTCAAACATGTATTTTTGTAATTGTACCTAATGTATTTTTATCCGTAGACTCCAGATATTATTCAATTTTTTGCCGGAAACTCATATTTTACTGCACTAAACACTATTTGTTTCAAGTGTTTTACATATGTTTGTTTGTTTACATCGATACTTATTTAATAGGCGAGCAGGTTTTTTGTGACAATCACTCCTCCTAAACGACTGAACCGATTTTCATGTTTTTGGTGTCATTGGAAAGAGCCTAACGTGAAGTTGTGCAGGAAACTTTTTTTGAGAAATAATTTGTGAGTGACGCTCTGGGGCCCCTTAAAGTTGAGTTTTTTCCCATAAGCTTAACATTGGGAAATAACTATAAGTTTTAAGCAATCAGCGGGATAGAGTACACACAGTTAATCAGCAGGCCATGTTGGCTTTGAAACGGTAACACAATATTTATACGGGAATGTCAGTATAATATTACATTGTGATCGCGAGCGAAGCCGCGACAGGCTACTAGTATTATTAAATGGGAAACCGTATTTTTAGCTTTTTTGGTGACCGTTAACTCGATAACGGCCTTAAAAACGGTCCAATTTTAATTATTTTTGGCACAGATATGTAACGTACCATATATTTGAATGAGTTCGAAAACGTGATGGATCACATTATCCAAAATAGGGTTTTAGGGGGGTGTTGTACCCCATATATGTCTATATGTGTCCGAGAACGAGATAACTTTTGAAAAAAAACGTCCGATTTATATTAAATTTGGCACAAAGGTGTAGAGAGCCATTCATAACTTTGAGTTCGAAAACCATAAATATCGGACCTTGAGAACAGGGTTTTATAGGGGTTTACAATTGTCAAAAAATCGGTTTTTTGCATTTTAACTCTTAATTTTCAAATTCACACAATTGTGGTTTCGTCCATTTTATAGAGCTTGAAAAAAAATCTAGTTATTTATAGTCATCCCCAATGTTATTCTTATGAAAAATAAGTAAAGTTTTAAATATCCCTTAATTATGAACATAAATTAATACAGCTAGGTATAGCTTCACCTGGTCGAATTATATTGACAATTAGATAAAAACACATTTCTTATCTTCCTTCTTGATGCAATCCTGCGTACTCAGTCCTAATGTTATTCTTATGGAGAACAAATCAAATGCTCTCTCTCTCTCTCTCTATATATATATATATATATATATATCACTTTATTTGTTTATACATTTTTATGAAACTTGGTAAGCGGCTTTATGTGGCAGAGAGAAACAGCATTGGAAATTCGCTAAGTACGCAGGTTTGCTGCGACGGTTTTTTTTTCTTTTATTACTTTACTATGGAGTAGAATTCTGAGGAAAATTATAAGAAAAATATCCTAAAAATTCAAAAGATATTTCTGAGAATTCCTACTTTCTTTAGGAAACAAGTTTCATACAGCCCAATGTTTTAAAATAACTTGTTAAGAGGCCAACAAATATGCAGAATGTTGTTTTATATTATGTAGCACTTGATTATTGTTTTGTATTAATTATTTAGGCAAAATCCAGAAAGTAAAACACTGACAGGAGAAATATATTTTATTCAAGAAGAAGTTGTCGGAGGATCGCAGAAATGTTAGGTTAATATATATAACATAATATTCTTTGTCTCGAATAAAACGTCATGGCTTAGCCCATAAAATAATTAAGGGAAAATAAGTCAAAAACAAAATATCGGGAGCTGTTTGGGTATTCCCGATCAAAACTGTCTATGCATGTTCCAATTTTCAGCCCACTTGGTTGTCCGATGCTTCAGAATCTGTTAAAAAAATGTTTCCTTTTTTACTCAATTATATATGAAAACATGACATGAAAACAATTATATATATTTATTTCAGTAAACCAATGAAATTACTGAAAACAATCAAATTTAACATTTCAATTTATATTTAAAAACTATAGAATTTGACGCTTGTATTGCACGTTCTAGAGTGTTCTACATTTTTTGGTAATGTTTTCCTTCCACCAGAGCTTTTTATAAAATCCGGTAGAATGCGCTCCAGCGCTGCTGACTCATTATGACGTCACGAGAGGCGGGCGAATTTAAATCCGCCGCACGTCAAATCACCGGCGCGGTCATCTCTACCACTGTCCGCCATTGCCTCTGAGGTTGACTACTGTCAGGATCGTGGTGCAAGCTTTGCGCGAAGATACAGTCAACATGTCAAACAATCCTGCATCTGTACGTCGAGACGGTTTTTATACAAGTGAGGAGGATGTGAGGAACGAGTTGTCTTGCAGTATATGCCTGGAATACTTCAAGCTCAAAGAACGTGGGTGTCGAATAAAGTGCGGTCACGCGTTTCATCCCGAATGTATAATAAAATGGAATTGGCGGCAGGGAAATAACCCGTCATGCCCGAACTGTCGAAGAAACGTTGGAACGAAGATGAGGTTGTAAAACTGTGGACTCTTGGGTCAAGGTACGGTGTCCGAGGTGTGATCTTCGGTAGGCGGTGACATTCATGAGATTCGCACTTCAACAAGGGATGGACTGCAGGCTCATGACTACTAAACTACGTTGGTGCTGTGCAGCAGAGGAGAAACTACGACCTGAGGACTGCCAAAGTCGGGTGTGGACTAGTGGAGGGTGAACTAGATCAACAATACAGTGCATTTCTTCTGAAAACATTGAGGTGATCTTGAAAACGCAAATGACAGTTCCGTTTTTGTTTGTTCATCTTTATCTTCTAAGAGACAGTTCTCAACACAGATAAATTTGAAAAAGTAAGTCTGTTTAATTATTACCATATTTTGGTAACATTTTTTACCACTATGGTTTGTAATTTTGAAGGATGGATCGAAATTACGAAAAAAGTGTGACGCAATATGCAATATGTGTGTGGTCTGTAAGCGCAAGGAGTGGACTGACGAGCTCAATACATCTAGAGTGGGCAGGCAAATGGAGGTGACCGCCATTTTCCCCCTGCACCCTCCGTGTGACCTTGGCAACCCAGCTCACCACAGCCTAGTTACATGATGCAATCTGCAATTTATGTATAAACGATTTTCAAGCAGAAAACTATAACAAGTTTCCATAAACACCAAATACTATAGTTAAAGTTGATTTAATATTAAATAATTTAAATCGTTTAGTAAATATTTTCTTTTAAAATACAAATTTTATGTCTTGGATAGAATTTAAATACTGAGGCGGCCATTTTGTATGCGTTTATAGTATTTTATCGTAGTGCATGATAAGAAGACGACCGGAGGCGGAAGAGGCCTCGATAAGGGTCGACCACTCCGACATTTGAGATGAAAAAGTGAAGTCTCGCTGGAAGATTATTTAATCTTGCCAAGGTCACACGGAGGGTGCAGGGGGAAAATGGCGGTCACCTTCTAGGCTTCACCTTTGCCTAGAGATTACCATTTCCTGCCCACTCTAGATGTATTGAGCTCGTCGGACTTGCGCTTACAGACCACACACATATTGCATTGCATATTGCGTCACACTTTTTTCGCAATTTTGATCCGTCCTCCTTCCTTGTTTTACACATTGATCGTTCTATTCCTGTGTCATTCCTACAAACAAAATTACTACTTATGTGGTATTTCGCAAGAATTTACATACAACTGTACTAAAAAAATGCTAGGTTTTTGTTCAATAAGATCGCATTTATTTTTTATGGCCTAGGGTTCGTTTAATGTGTTATATTTCATTGGTTTACCAATGTTTAATATCAAGAACAAATATATCCATAACACGAAATATCATAAAACAATGGTTTGTTCAAAACAAATATTGTAAGCTTTTACAGACACAAAATTTAAAATTGAGTAACAAATTAGCAAACAGTCCGATAAAATATAAATTTGTTTACAGAAATTTGCATTTATATTACATAACTTTTAGACTCTGTTACATTTATCAACTTTGACGGATTAAAAGAATGCATTCAAAATATTTACCTCTCCGATTTTTTTTATCTTTTTTCGTAAGCCCTGGCTGTTGTTACGCAAAATGTGTTTGGTCCCCATTAGGTTGTCTCTAAGCACCAAGTGCACTAAGCATTAGAAAAAAACTTTAAATCAACCTGATCATTTATTAGTGTTTCAAAACTGTACTGATTTCAATCAGATCACTATTTTCGTTTCTGTTGAATTGGTTATTCCCTAACAAATTAAAACCTCTAATATGACCCCCACTTTCAAAAGGGAAACTCACTATCAAATCTAATCATAAACCAGATGCTGTAACAACGAATATATTTTTAATAATAGAGAGCCATTGTTAACCTTTTTCAGTAGCACAGCCCTAACATTAAACTTGGATCTGTGAAAAACGTCCTGTTAGTGATCTCATTAGCTTCGCGAGTTAAAACTTCTCTTGTTTGTATTTGGGGTATTTTGCTCGATCTCATTACGATGTTTCCAGAGCGGACTGAATTTTTACGTCTCTGCGGAAACTGCAATTTTTCTCATATCCAGATAACAGGATTTTTCTTCTTGTTAAATAAGTAGTTTTTTTAACTTATGTGCCTACAGTTTAAAATCCCACAGTTGGTATACTAGGTTCCGTTATCTAGCTGTATTATTTATACAATTATTTATATATTTTAAGGTTTTTTTACTTTTGTAATTTAATTTAGTTATCTGTTTAGCACTTAGTCTGCTCTGGGTTCTGTTTGTCTTGTAGGGAAAACAATAAGTACCTACTGTACTACTTAACTCGGTTTGTATCAGTTCCTACATGTTTTGTCAATTATTTGTTATCTTTAAGTTTCATAGTTTATTTCCCTGTTAATTTTTAAACAAACCATGCTAACAACCGTTCTCTTGTTTTTTTGTCTATTTGATGTTTATTTACTATCGACCTATAACTGTTTTTTCTAAATTTTTGAAATAAGTCGCATGTTACAATTACTTTAACGACAGTGATTATTGGGCTTGCAAACTTTCATCGGACACTCGATGATTATTAACTACTGATCGCTCATTGACATTAGATTAAGACTTTTTGTAAAGCGGTTGACAATAAATATAAATTAATTTAGTTTGTGTACAGTGTAGTGATTCAGGACTCCCCCTCCATCAGTTCCATTGGATGTTTGATTCGAATAGGGTAACCGAGTGGCACATTGTTGCAACACAGAGCGACTGGAGGCCAATGAGCTTTATATACAATCTGAACTTTATACTCCTGGTTTAAAAAGTGTGCCGTTGTGAAATCCTTTGCTCTATTATGTTGGCTGTGCTGATTATCCTACCATTGGCTTTATAAGGCATTACGGAGGAACTGGCAGGTACTATACAGTGTGACCCAGATTGCACCAAACCCCGACAAAGGGTTTTTAAAAGTTGAAAGGTATAGTATTTACATCAATGTTTAATTTTTATTCGTTCAGAACATGACAAATTATTAAAACTAAACCTATCTAACTGGACCAATAAAACGAGGGAAAGATTACATTGCAGTCGGCACGGCGGTGGTGCTGATATGATAACAAACAGCTGTGAGCTTATCAGAGAACTTGACCTCGTCAATATTGCCAGTATTGTTCATGCGCAATTGTTGTTCTTTGCTCGGCGAAATAGATCCACTTGTTATTATCTCTTGTCACTTATCGGTCGGCGGAGTGATATCCATGTACTATCTAGGCTATCCGGACTCAATAAACATTTTCGGAAAATAGGATAGTGGTTATTAAAGTGGTTTTAAATATTGGTAATTGTTTAAACTGATTTTTATTTCAACAACTAAATTTCCACCAGCTTCATCATTTCAGCTGAAGAATGCATATTTTTTTATACCTTTATGTCAACGATACAGACGTATTTTCACAGAAAGATTACTCGAGGAAACCAAATTATAATTTGGAGAGAAGACGATTAGTTGGAAAGGAGAAACCATATTGGTGATTGCTGTTTCATCTTAAAGATATTACTAAACTGTGACTCAAAATTTTGGGGGTCCAGGCTGGTCAAGTTTGACAAACATACATACTAATGAATATGTATACAAGTTTTACATATAAATGGGATGTTAAATACGGAGTATCTCACTCTCTATGGAACATTTTATAAGTCCTGTAATCATGACTTACACTCCGTGATGTAATAAAGCAGTTGACATTGGTTTACTATGTGTGTAACCGCAGATAACTCGAACGGCCTTCGCGTAGTGCGGTAAGTTGGAGTAGTGCAAGTCAATGTAACCTGAGTACTATATGAGGAGCTGCACTGATTGGTTTATGTTTTTGAGTACAATTCATTCCATATTTATAACCTTTCTTATGGAATAGGTAGTAGTAAAAAACTCTAAGAAAAGTCATTGTTGTTCTATTGTTAAACTTTGTTGATTGAAGCAGAGTCTTGTCTAGTCGATAGGTAATCTATTATTCCATTAATTTTAATGACTTATATCAATCTATGCTTAGAATTCGTGGATTACTCATTTTAAATAGTAAAATAATCTATATCTATAAATACGAAAAACGATCATCCCCAGGCCAAACCTCTACACCTACAATCACAAAATTTGGCTCGTATACTCTTTCCATATAGGGTAGGTAACCACTAAAAAACGATTTTAATAAATTCTTATAAGGCTCCGCCCCACGAGGAATCAAAGTTCCAATCCAGTGTTATTCATATGTACATTCACTTTTGTTTAAACTGATGAAAGTTCAAACAACTGATCATGATTCGTAGTAGTTCTACGGGTTGACTACAGGATGCAACACGCCACAGGTGTTTACCCTGGTACGGTGGCAGATAGTATACACATAAAATCCATGGGGATGTAATTAAATACGTTTAATTGTACGAGACGATGGAAGGAACTGTCGCAGCGACGACTACTCTCTGTACTTGTTAACTGTATATTTACATGCACTGCACTCCTACACACTAAGTAAGTGCAACTAAGATGATACAAGCGCAGAAAACTAAAACATTAGTTTTCTTTGGTACAACAATTTAGATCGATCACGCCAGTCATCATCATGCTCAAACACCCAACAAAACTATGGAAAACTTAGATCTTATTTTTTATTTCATTAAGGAATATATTGTTCAGTTAACTTAGATTTGAGTCTATTTCATGATGATTTTTATGACAGATTTGAGAGTTTAAATGTCAAATTAGAGGGATTGTCCTCTAAATCTTTCGAAAGGAATTGATTTGTTCTCGGACATCAGGGCCCTCTAAACTTCCAAAGGTTCCCATTTTATACTTATGGAATAAATATTTGATTGTGTTTATGTCACGTGTGTTTCATATAAATTAATTTAATTTAAATAAACAGTTTTCATTATACATATTCCTAAGTACGCACTGTCACTGTGTAGTTTACATTTTTAATTTTGTACTGAATTGCATTTCATATGTCTGGAAAATCTTCGCGGGTAGAATCAGACATTGGCTAGTTTGTATTGAGTAATTATGACAAATATTTCTTTTAAAAACCTCTGCTTGAGGATATGAGATTGGGAAAGGGAAATCTAGAATGATTCGCGAGACGACACGGCGCGACGCCGGCGCCGTGCGGCGGTTTTCTGGCTGATAACTTTATCACCACTTGTTTGAATCATTCGATTCACCAACAGACGTCTTAAATGACAAATCAGAGGTGTTAAAATAATTACTTGCTTTAATAACTCTTTAAAAAGCAATTTACCAACCACCTTGTAGTGCGTATGTTTCTCATTCAAGTTCTATTTTTGTTGTATATATTATTTTTATTTTTAATGAAAGATAAGATAGCAGGAGTAATTTGATAGCAGACCTATAGAGATATTTATTACAAATGGATAAAATCATGTAATATTCATTACACGGCTAGGCGCGGCGGTGTAGCGCCGTTCTGTACAGTGTGATACTAACCCGCATCACACCTAGACAGCACGGGCAACGACAACGAACTTGACGGCACCGTTGTTCATTGTTCCATCGTCAAGGTCGATTATCTTTGCAATTGTTGTGAATTCGCGCACATTAACAATAAGCTACAATTTACGGTACAATGTTACAACTTTTGTATTCTCTCTGTCAGTCAAATTACCAAATTGTTTGTTTTCTGTGGACGCTATATAATTTTATAAAAGCACTAGAAATGTATAACAAAATTATTTATTTATAACTAGTGTCTTGAAGGGGCAGAAGCCCCTAACCTTGCTCCAAGTAGGAACACATGTCAGTTCGTAAACAAAGTAGACTCTTAATCACTTGTTTTAATGTAAACCAAGCAGTCGTTTTTAATTCCCCATGCTTTTCTTATGGGGGATGTTTTACGTTATTTTTCGTTTGCTAGTAACTTATAAGAAATACAGCTATTTTTCCTGAGTCCCTAGGATCAAGACCTTTAAAGCAGTCACCCATCATCCTGCGATTTGCCATCCTCCCACAATTTTGACAAAAATTTCACTTTCAGAATTATATATATAAAGACAACTAGGCTTATATCCGTTGGAGGCTTCGCCCCCAAACCCCCTTTTGGAGTTCGCTTCGCTCACTTACCTTCCTCAGTCAACTCAAGTTTAAATCAAACTCAACTATTGTAGTTCATTAACCAAAGAAAAACTACACAGCAATGACCTTTGGTGAGCACATCGGTTCGATATCAAAACATTTTACCAACTGGCAACTTGTTCGTTTAATCAAATGAACTCCCAACTACAATGGTTATTTCGAGGTGTATAAAAGCAAAAAATAAAGTGCTCACTCAATCAAAGTTAATTAGATATATGTTAAATAAAAATTTGTGGTTACAATGTTAAATTGGAGTTCTACAAATGGATTTACTTGTAAAAAATAACAACAAATTAGACTTAAATTCACGACAAAATTATAGTAACCTAACCTAACCTAACTCCGCAGAGCGTTGTATGGTGGCTGTTCGTTGTGCAACATAATTACTAATAAATTAATTTGTAAAAACAAAATAAAGTCAAATTAAACAGAAATTACAGACCTCAAAAAGTAAGCATCAAAAGTAGGATTCAAACCCATGACCGCATTATCTTGAATCATCTGACAACATATCCACTGGGCTACTGGGCTAAATTCATTCGATAGAACAATCGGTTGATTACATTTTCCAATATCGCAACAAACGATATTTGCGATATTGAACCTCCCGTGTAGGCGATAATGTGTTCACCTTGTTTTGTAATAGCTGATTTGTATAAACCTCATGTGAGCAAAATAGTATCGCCTACACGGGCTGTTTATTTAAATCAGCGGATACAAACATGTGGTATTGGCCAAAGATGAGCTTTCATTATGCAACTTTCCAAAATTGTACACATTTAAATGGGTCAAAATACTCAAAATTACTCCTTCTCCGATGAATAGCGGCTAAACTGATGATCGGATCTTAAATCTGATGGAAAATCGTTAGTTGCAAATTAAATTTTCTACAACTTTTGTATTTATTATTTTTTGCCATCTCTTACCGTTTTCGTACAAAACGTGCTCAAAGTGGAAAAATTGAAAAAGTGAAATTTTTCCCGCCCCAAAAATGCCTCAAAAACTAAAAAATGTTAACTTTTGGCAAATTATCTGACAGTTTCTCGTCAAGAGCTTTGATTCAAGTATAAGGTTGAGGGGGGTTCGATTACGGGAAGTGCCTCATAGTTTATGTCAGTGAATGAGTGAGTGAGTGAGTGAGTGAATTCGTCTAGCTTTATATAAGTAGATGAGTGTTCTGTACAGCCTATTCACAGGTTCAGCCGATTCTTTAGAGCTCAATTAGGCAATCGTAGTTTAAAGATAGTAAACATGAGGGTATACTGTATAGTGGACGCGTCACTTGTTAATTATTACAACAATTAATTGTGAACACCGCTGCTGTAGGTATCGGGACGACAAGAAAATTGTATAGGTAGCACTATTGTCTATTTCAGTTTTAATATCACAACTACAACAACGCCACCAAAACCGCGCGGAACTATATGCATCACCATTAAATTATCAAAATCTTGCTTTTATTAGCGAATTTCCCCTATAGGGAAGAAGCTATTACCGTAGGTCTCATGGTAAGACTTAAGCCCGAGACCATGATAACTTTTCATTTTGAGGTCCCCAGATGCCAAAAACACCACTCGTTCAAATTTGTATATATATATATATATAAATATATATATATATTTATATATATATTTATATATATATGTGTCCGTAAGCACGATAACTCTCGTAAAAAAGGTCCGATCTTAATGAAATTTGGTACAAACGTGTAAAGTACCATTTATTTGAACGAGTTCGAAAACCAGACAAATCGCACCATCCGAAGGGGGGTTTTGGGGGGGTTTTGTACCCCAAAAATGGGTTTTTTGGGGTTTCCACATGTAATTTTTAATAAAATCAAATTTTAATTTTCACCATTGAATTCAGCATAAAAAAACAAAAAATTTGGGATCTTGATCATTGCTCTACGTCAATTGGTTACTGAGATATTGAAAGTGCTAAACACAGTACGTTGTCTAATGTTATTCTTATGGAGAAAAAGAAAAATTGTATATCTCGCTTATTTATGAACATAAACTGACAAAATTTGGTATATAGCTTCATCTGGTTGTGGTTTATTGTTGTTTGCACAAAAAAACAATTTTTCACCTATGGTTCCCATAGCAGCAAACCTAGGTATTCGGTCCCCATGTTACTCTTATGGAAAATAATTAAAGTGTTATATATCGCTTATTTATGAATGTATATGGATGAAACTTGGTATGTGACTTCACTTAGCTGAGTTCTATTGATATTTTGCATAAAACCCCATTATTCTGTGTTCCTTGTTGCAGCAAACCTGCGTACTCATCCCCAATGTTATTCTTATGGAGAATAATTAATATTTTAAATATCGCTTGTTTGTGAATATATTTCTTATGAATCCTGTTATGTGGCTTAGTGTGTTATGTTATAATTCATTGGAAATTCGCTGAGTATGCAGGTTTGCTGCGACGGGGGTATCTTTTACATCACATGTCCACTATATATCCTTATATTCATTAGCCATTCTCATCAACGATATATCGTATTCGTATGCGAGCTTACCGGAAAAGGAGAAGCTACAACAATTAAAAAATCATATGATAGAACCATCATATTGAGTAGAACAGTTATTTGCTTTGGCGACATCAATCATCAAATCTTGTATTTTGTATTCTTATATTTATTCTTTTTCTTTTTCGATATCTGGCGTGCGTGAGAAAAGATTGAAGAAAGATTAAAATGTCTAATCCAAAATTTGTCCGCCGTTCAGCTTATTTTATTTCAGAAAGTGATGTACAGAAACAATTAACTTGCAGTGTTTGCCTTGAAGATTTCCAGTTGAATGAACGTATCTGTCAACTAGTTTGCGCACATGTATTTCACCCTAGATGCATTATGGTTTGGGTGAAGGAGGGGAGCGAGACTACATGTCCCTTGTGCCGCTGTGATGTCGGTATTGAGCTGAGGATTTAAACGAGACATTTAGTGTTAGAGCGATTAAACCACTCCTCGATTAGACACAATGGCTGTGTGAGGTTTGTTTATTTAATGTCCTCTGTTTGTAATAAAAAGTGATTCAGGAAATATGTCCGCATCAGTGTATTTTTAATTAATAATAACAGGTAGTGGGGGGATACTTTTAACATTTTTTTAAATGGTAAAAATCACTTGCCAGAGGTCGCTTACTTGCCACCATGACAACCGTCATAACAAACTGGCGTCATTACAAGTCTGGTGTGTGCATAAGATAGCCTATTATTAGCTGTAGTCAAATTTATTTTAGTAATTTGGTAACTTACAATTGAATGAACACAGCGAGAGGCCACAAAATACGTGTTCTTTTGTAAATACGTGAAATTTGTAAGGCCCATAGGAATTCTGTAGGTTAATATTTGTCCATTTTGAAAAGGCAAACTAATGTTAAGATTGAGCTCGTTAAAAACTGTTAATCAACTCCTAACGTATGTACAATATTGTATTGTATGAGGTTAAAAATCGCCGAACAAAAACTATAACACTAATTACAAAACTAAGAAGGTATCATTGTGACAACCTCATTAGACCGACACTGGAAAAATTCTTACCCATTTCGCCCCTGTGCTTCATATAAAGCGAAAACATTTGTTACTTAGTTTTTTTTATGCTGCATTATGTTGTGTAATTTGTTTACAAATTTGTATTTCTGGATTAAGATACGTGGACTGCATACTCAGAAGAAAATACGGATTTTTAACTTTTACAGTTAGTAAATACATGATTATTTGATTTCATAATGATTTGTAATCAGCTGAACAGATAAAATCCCTATCTGCGTTAGGTGAACAAAAAATAGAGTTTCTTCATTTTATATGAATTAACGAATGTTATGATCATATTGATCAGATTTTGCCACGAAACATATTTGAACCAAAACATTTTTTACATTTGCATTTGCTTAAAAATTCATCATTTCAAAATTGTCTGTTTAAATTATAGACCACCTCTTTTCTAGTTTTCCACAAGGATATCTGGGATCTGCCCAGCGATCACAGACGACCAATAGATGAAGTGTACTGGTCCGAAGTTGGTTTTTGAGTGAGATGTCCACTGCAAGATTGCGGCGGCCGAAGATGATAGATGATTGATTCAAGGGAAAGATACGGAAAAACGAGACGCGTGCTCAGCTGAATTATAATTTTTGCCAAGATAATTTGTTTGTGGCCATAAGGCCTTTTAATTCGTATCAAAAATATTACCATAACTGTCCGGTTTATATTAAAAAAGGGAATAGTAAAGTAGAGAGGAGGCTTCACCTCCCGTAATGCATCCCCATAAGCTGTGGCTGTGCTCCATCTATTTAGGGCCGGATTTAAACATAGGCTACACAGGCGCGCGCCAAGGGTCCCGTCCCACGCTACACAAAAATCACATACTACAATTTAAAACAACATACCACGTATAAAGCAAAACAAAGGTTATTGACCTGTGTGGTGGGCGGTAAGGGGCCCGTATCACAAGTTGAGCTTAATGGCCTACATATCCTAAATCCGGCACTGCATCTATAGGTCTCAACAAGCTTAAGCTCGTTCCTTGGTCTTATTACCGATGGGTCTGCCAAGCATTGGAGTCAGGATGTTTTGAAAACTTCACATTGTATCAGCTGGCAGCAAGCTGACAAGATTATTAACATTGGAATTTTGAAAGCTCGTAAGACAACCCCCTGATGGGGGGTGTTTTGCCTAGATAGTAAGAGCTTTTGATTTATACCAAGCATGTTTATGAGTTAAAATTTGCCTAACAAAAACGTATAAATCGATTTAACAATAGAAGAAGATCCGAGGATACATCATAGGTCCCACTGTGAGATTTGAAACACATCAATGTCAACTAGATGAAGTGAATTTGGAAAAAATCAAAATCTATGAAAACACAATCCCTTATTATAAAGAAAAGTATAAGATAAAAGAATTTGAAGTATTCGGAATTTTAATTGGTGCAAGAGGTATCATACCAGTGTTTGTCCAGGAGTTTTGGAGAAAATTCAACCTGGACTATAATATATTAAATAGTATAGCATTAGCAACTAACTATCAAACATTCCGTTCGAATTAAAAAAAAACCATTTATATAACAACAAACATTAAGTCAATTGTTGTAATTAGTATTCTTTGTCAATTAGGCATTTTACGTTGTGTAAAAACATATTAATTTTGTTTGAATAAATTATATATATATATATATATATATATATATATATATATATATATATATATATATATATATATATATATATATATATTTATTTATTTTTGTAGTTTTTGCGCTTGGGCACTTTTATTTACTCTATGCTCCAAACGCCGGGACAAAACTCTTGGCAGAGGCTACGTACATGTCTGACGTGAGCCGCTACTGTTCACGTCCGTTCCAAATTATGCACCGTACGTTACTTTTCCTGTGACTTTAAAACAAATTGAGAGCCAGAAAACCTCCTAACCTAACCTAACCTAACGTAACGTGACGTAACCTAACCCAACCTAACCTAAGCGGTAGCGAAGTGAATTTGCCCTTACATTGGACGTGTACGTAGTCACTTCACTCTGGCTCACCTATTATTGACGATGAAAAGGAAAAGGAAATGGGATTCAAGCCTACTCGGCACCCGGACCCGGAACTACTTCAATCCAACAATACTCAAGATTGAGGTTTGCTTTGTGCTTAATTTTTCTGTAGTCTTATATCTTTGTAGTCTTATATATTGGCGTATATTAGCCTTTAGTTTGTGGTATATATTAGTGCCAGGATAAACTTGAACTCACGTCTGCATGGTAAACTGACCAAGATAACCTCTAAATAAGCTGATCAGCAAAAATTATAATATAACAAGGCTACTCCACTTTATGCAGATTGATAGATCAGCACATCCACTTCATAGGCCAATAATTAAGTAAGTTATTCCACTCTAGCTCCGAGACACTCAGCACACGTAGGCCGCCTTACAGTACCTTGTTCCTTCAGTTCTTCATCGTTTGTGGTTACTGTGAGTGTGATAAGTGTAAACACGTT
Organism: Allygus modestus; assembly: GCA_963675035.1. Lineage (NCBI taxonomy): Eukaryota > Metazoa > Arthropoda > Insecta > Hemiptera > Cicadellidae > Allygus > Allygus modestus. The sequence continues at coordinate 31,787,461 of OY776116.1, forward strand.
TTAAGCTTTATTTGTATCTTCAATAAGTTATAAAACGTTATAAAGGATACTAACAATGCTTCCTATGGCAAAACTGTCATGTGCAAAAGATACTACGAAGACCGAACCAAGTATAAACGTTACTACCAAGCATTATGTTACGCAAACTGATGTGAAGAATAAATTGAACTGTAGCATTTGTCTAGATTTTCTACAGCTGAATGAGTGTTGCACCAAGTTGTTGTGTTCCCATGTTTTTCATAACAGGTGTATGTTTTTGTGGGTGAGAAAACAAGGTAAGATACAACCTACATGCCCCTTATGCCGCAGTCCTGTTGACACAAATATGCTAACATTTGGTCAATCGTGCAATTCTTCTTGTGGAATAACTGAGCCATTAAACGAGGATTCCAGCAATGACATCGAAGGACCTCACACTGAGAATCATGATTTCAGCAACGATATTGAAGTATCCAGTTATGAAACAGATGACTCCCTCAGCGAGACGGAAGAAATCATAAATGATGACGGCACTATATCTGTATATTGGCTTCATAGTCATTTAGCTGTGCGTGTTGAGAACGATATGTACGGGGATCGTTATCGTGAGCCCACACCATGGTAATTATTTTGTTTTGGGTATTTATTAATTAAATTAAGAATAGGCTAAGCGTAACTTAGTTCACCAGGCTAGATACAGTACTTAGTTAGCCTTCGATAGACCTAATGTATCCACAAGTTAGTCTATTATTTTAGCCAAATCGAATATCATAAAACTGTCTTAGTCGAACCATCCAGGCTTAGAGACCTTTGTTATTTCTAGGCCTAAGTTTCATGCTTATTTTACTATTTTTGGAAAATATTAAAAACAATAAGTTACCCTCTTAGTTATAATAGTGGCTTAGGAAGTTACTGTGGTGTTGAAGTTGAATTTTAATTAGGTTTTCAATGAGAAGAGAAACCAAATGATTTGCCTGCTTCACAGAACTGTATTTTGGTTAAAGCATTAAGTTATGGTAGTACTTATAGATGTTCAAGTTGTAAAATAAATCAGTTAACATAGCCTAAGTTTAGTAGTTATTTACGGAAACAAATTTTAATCGAATTGTAGTCCATTGAATTGAGATAGGTCCCAACAGATTAATTTTGTTTCTAAAATTATATTTAAGACAAAACTATTTTAATAGGCTGGTACTTCCAATTGAAAAAGTATCAATTTGATTAAAGGTCAAGTACGTTCCCTATGGTATCCTTCCATACCTATCTTTGTTTGTGATTTCCATGTTTTAAAATACTAGGTGTACAGCCTATGTTTGTCAAATAAAGTCATAACTAAGTTGTATTGGTAGCAAGCCTAATGTTCCTTTTGTTTCTGCTAAAATTTAGGCCAACACATATGTATATGCCAATATAAAATGTATATTACCTGTTTGATTTTTACTTAAATTTCAATGTAATTTTTATTGGAAAGTTTCTGTTTTTTTTTTTTGTAATTGTTTTGGTAAGACGATAAGATAGATAATATTCATTGATTTTTAATACTCATTAGTGCGGTTGGTATTGAAAGTTTTGTAATTCTTACGATAATTAAGTTTTTACTTGTAGACTACTGTTTTCTAGGCTTTGTATTATTTTACTACAGACCTTCCCATTTAGAATTGGCCAGATTGTGGCCTATTTAGAATCTAGATTGTGGAATATTTTAATCTAATACATTTTATGCTTAGCCTAAAGTTGTACTTAGTGATATTAATATAGCCTATGTTAGGTTAAACCTTAACTTATAAACTTGTTACATTAAGTTACTTTACTCCACAAGACATAGTAAAATAAAGACGTGTTTATAATCCTTTCAATTCCTGTTTATATTTGTATTACCTTTATCTAATCCCAAAATTTGTTTTTCAATTTGTCTGACTATCTGCCTGTATCTCCTGGCTGTGTATATATAAGCTTATGGGTACCTAAGTTATGCCTAGAAACCATTGCACAAACAGTCATCGGATACATTTTTTGTTTTAAATCAGGACAGGAGCAACATAATTTTATTTAATTATACTTTCAAAAATTATATTGCAAAGAGAGAATTAGAAACCATAAACATGCCTACATTTTAAATTAAACAGATACCGGTAAATTACTGTATTTTTGCCAACAAGTTCTAGACTCAGGGTCGACTTTGGTTGTAATATTCTCATTAAAAAAATAGCCTTTCCCTATTTCTAATATAAATTCCTGTTCTAAGGAATGAAGTTAAATGTATTATTCAATGTAGCTTCTCTTTTGCCATTTTTAATAATTGCTGCAGATGCCAGGGATACCTTGATATGAGGGCCACAGAGTAATTTCAGTGGGCTTACTGAGCCAATCAAGGGCTTGATCCCATAGAAATTCTCACTTTCCGATGTATTCTCCTTCATAATATTGATTTATATAAGTGAGTCAAACCCAAGTTTTTTTAAATAAAACACTTATTTGGTAGGATTTTGTTTCTTTAATATCAAAACAAGTTTAATACCAAACATATCAAATAGGGTATTTATCTATCATTCAGATTTATTTATTATCTTTTTTATGTATCGATATGCTGAAAGGCAATTTAAAATGGAAATCAATTTCAATTCAGTTGCTCATGCAATATAATATTACTAGTATCCTGTCGCGGCTTCCCTTGCGATCACAACTTAATATTATATTAAATTTATGTAAGCTCTTCTGATATCATGTGTTTTACTATGAACAGCTGTTTTAATATGCAATTAATAAAAATTATTTGTCTGTTTAAGTAAACAAAATTTTTTCTTCATAAGAAATATACTATAACTTTGAAGGCCTGTGGGGCAAAGCTCCAGTTTTATTACAGGAATTGGTGAAAGGGGGCGCCTACATAAAAAACATTTAATTTTGACACATCGTTTGCAAAAATCCGTCCATTATTAACGGAGGAGTAGTGTTTCGTAGAAATCGCCTTCATGTATTATATTTAAGGATAGTTTTACAGCATTGGAATTTGTTTTGATACACACTCTGCTACAATACCAATACAATCTGTATATGCTTGGTGCTTACTGCTTATGACAGCTAACTCTTTTGATAAGTTACAAGATGGATCAACAACTCTCCTGGTTTCGAGCAACAGGCTAATCAGTAACTCAGTAACCAAACAGCTGTTAACAAGCATTATATCTCAACATACTTGAAAGGGATAAACATATGATCAGTATGGAAATAAATTTCGGTATCAGGAAACTGACACATACTTTCTCCCTTTCAGCCCATTTTAATGAATAAATTATTATTTATTTACTATATATATAGAATATAAAGTACAGTTGAATGTACAGAAAATCTAAAACAATTGTTTTCCAAAATGTCCGCCTAAATCCCATTTTTGGAGGCACTACCGTACAGAATCCTCTGCTACATACGGTGGTTTTAAGAAGGGAAATGCCCCCTACTCCCCCCCAGGGTTAAGAGGTAACATAGTTCAAATATCCTCTGTTGGCCAATACTAATTTGACCTGTATATCAGTTGTTAACGAAATTGATCAGTAAATAAGAGAGAAATGGTAATTGTTGTATTCCCCATAAGAATAACATTGGACAACGTACTGTGTTTACCGCTAATGAAAATTTTAATTTTCTCCGCAACCAGTAATCGTAGAATAATAATTCAAAGTACTGAATTATTTAGTTTTTTAAGTTCTTTTTAATGGTGATATCTAATATTTTTTAACATTTATGGTTTGTTATAAAAAATCAAAAAACTGAATTTTTGATGCCATAAGTCCTGTAATTTCAGAGCACGAATTTTTCAGAAATGCAAGTGGTGTCATTTTGTTAGAAACCTAAAGCTCTACAAACTACTGAAGTTTAATCAAAATCGTTAGAGCCGTTTTTGAGAAATTTGGATTTTTCATGTTTTTTAGCGGTTGTGGGGGGATAATTACCCTTAAAAATTGAAAATTCAAAAAAATTAAAAAAACCTGGAGATATTGTAGTTTAGTACATACATACCAAATTTCATCAAAATCAGTCCACAGGTGTCGTCTCTAGCTCTGTACACATCAAATCAAATCAAATCAAAACATCTTCATTTTACAAAATTCATGCACTGTTGTACAATAATAAATAGCGTCAAGACTTAGCCTACCTATTTCAGTTGCAAACATAAATATTATAACTACTTTTCAGAGTCGAAAATTCAAAACCAGAATTCAAAAATACAATAAGTTGGTCCCATTAAAAGATAATCAGTTAAAGTATTCCTCAATTGAATATAATGACTTCTCTATTAAAAATATTTTTAATTTGGTTTTAAACAATTTAGTATTATTTTCATCCTTTAAGCTTAAAGGCAATTTTCTAAAAAATAAATGTCCTGTATAAGTTGTTTTTTTTTCTTATAAAATTCAAATTTGTGTTGATGGCATGAGGTTACAATATCTCTTTTGTACCTAGTGATATAGTTATGAATTTCTAAAGGCTCTATTCTTATATTTTCTTCTCTTGCAAGACATATTGTTTCATGTATGTATGCTCCATAAACTGTTAAAATACTCAGGTCTTTAAAGTACAATTTTACAGAGTCGTCAAACTTTAGGTGTAATATAATTCTTATTGCTCTTTTTTGTACAATTAAAATTTTATTTAAATTAAGTTTGGAAGTAGCACCATATAATGCTATCCCATAACATATATGTGAGTGAATATGGGCAGAATATATTTTTTTGAGTGCATCTAAATTACTCAAATATGACATCCGTTACAATCCTGAATTGAGTTTTTTAGAAAATTTTCAACATGAAAATTCCAATTTAAATGTTCATCTACATGAAGCCCTAACAACTTTGTCTGGTAAATTTTTCCTATTGGCTCTGAATCCATTTCTAAATTAGTTTGAGGATAATTTTTTCTATTTTTAGTAGAGAATGTCATAAAATTTGTTTTTGATGTATTTAGAAAAAGGTTATTTTGTTGAAGAAATTGTTTTATATTTTCTAGTTCTATGATTGCTGATATTTCCAAGTCATCAACTGTTTTCCCAGACACCTTTAAATTTGAATCATCAGCATACAGGCATAATTCACATTTTTCAGGGTGTACAATAAAATGGCGCATATCTTTAATATAACATAGAAATAAAATTGGGCCTAATATTGATCCTTGAGGTACTCCCCACTTAATGTTACGTTTTAATGAATTTATTGTACTAAAAAAAATTATTATTATTTGATTTTATTTCAAAAAATTGACTTTGCCCTTCTAAATAGGAGTCAAATCATTTTAGACTACTCCCTTTAATACCAAGTGCTTTCAGTTTTTTAACAAAGTTAAATGGCATACACTGTCAAAAGCCTTTGAGAGATCCATATAAATTCCTAATAAATTTTCGTTCTTATCAATGGATTCTAAAATATATTCAAGAAAATCAACTGCTGCTGTTATTACAGACCTACCCTTTCTAAACCCGTGCTATGAATTATCAAGTAAGTTATGTTCCTCTAAAAACTCTAAACTAGTGCGCATTGCCCTCTCATATATTTTTGATATACATGGAAGAAGTGAAACAGGTCGGTAATTGGAGATTTCTGTAACCTCACCCTTTTTATGCAATGGGATTACTTTTGAAATTTTCAGTTGGTTTGGAAATAAGCCAGAAACAAAAGAGGAATTTAAATGTGCAAAAGGTTTCAACAAGGTGTCACCTACAGGCCTTAATGCCTTAACTCGAATTTCGCCATACCCGCTTGACATTTTGTTTTTGAGTGAATTAAAAATGCTTTTAATTTATTTTTCCTCTACAGGAGTACATTCAAATGTTTTAATATTAAAAAATCATTTTCTGAGGCACAATTAAAATCTAGTTCATTATTTAATGACTGTGTTTTGCACATTGTATCTCTCATTATGGAAATAAAAAACTTCTTGAATGGCAACTCAAACTCTTTTTTCGATAGGCGAGTGAGCGAAGCGAACAAGCTCATCTTGAAAATGAACAAGTATTTGATATAAAACAAATTCAATGACCTTAGGACAGGAAAACATCTGTCGGGTCAGCTAGTTTTACATAAATGACATTTTCCAGCCTTTTGGGTTTGAGTCCTGTTACAGCCTCTCTGTTTCTATATACCAATTACTCAAATTTGAGTATACCAACAACATCCCTAGAAGCAAGTGGTAAATTTAACTGAAGTCTTTGAATTCCAGATTTGGCAATAGAATAACTGGATGTATATAACTTTTTTCCTTTTTATATGTTTTGAAATCCTACTCAGATATTGTTCATAAAACTTGTTTTTGGTGAACACACTGACAGCAAGGGTATGTAAAACATCTGATCGGTTGTGCAATTCACAAAGAATCTACCTAACCGATCAGCTTATATCCTTGCTACCCACCGTATATTTTAGATAGGCTTTCCCTTTGAACTTTGCCACAGACAGGTAAAGACTGTCTGACTGGAGGTAGTTCACCTCTATATTATGTGTGACAAAAGAAAATCCATTGACTATGAGGGGTTCGACACCGTGATCCAAGCACGAGCTACTGTGGCTAACAGTCAAGTTTATACTTTAAGAAAAATGTACTATGTATACAATATTTCTGCTTTAACTCTTTATTCCCCAAGCTCATGAATAAAATAGGTGAGTCTATGTTTTTTACTAATTTTTACTTTCTCCCCATATATGGAGAAAGTATTGATTTTGTAAAACTGTTCAAATTTGAGTTAGTGGGTGAAATATTTGTTTTGGTTGTCCCTGGACCCAAAGTAGATGGTGTGAGGTAGCTAACACTCGTTTCAGCCTTAGTAACTAACACCCTTTTCTCCCTTTCGGCCTAATTAGTGAATTTCCTTTGGAAAGTGAACAATTAGCATGACCCGCACGGTGAAACTTAAGCCCGGGACCACCATAGAAGTTCCTAACATGACCCCCTGAACACGTTTTGGGGGGTCGTTCAAAATTTTATATATATATATGTGTTTGCACTCTAGTGGTCGCATTTTTTGTCCGATTAACTTCAAATTTGGTAGGGACGTTCCTTTCTGTAATCAGTTGGACAAGTTTGTTGGGCAAAACAGTCAGAAAACTCCAAACCCCTTTTTTGTGGAATAATCTTTCAAATTTCGAGTTTTTGGGCCCAAAAAGTGTCAGAAAAGCCCCAGATGTAAAATTAATGTGTGTAAATATATGGGAATTAGTGAGGCAAAAGTTTTAAGCTCTCTCTCATCATTCTAGCATGAATATTTACCGAGTTATTAAAGAAAATGTGTTTAGACCAAATACAGTACGTTGTCTTTGGGCGTTTTACACTAGAAAAGCCTGCTACTCCTTTGTTAGAGTACTTTTATCATCCCCAGCAACCTCACGCCTACTTTCAAGCCTGACTTAATTATCCTTATTTATCCTAACATTATAATGCGCAAAATTGTATTCCCAGCTTTGGAGGTAAATGAAGCCAGGAGCATCAGAACAGCGAAAAAATCAATGTTTTCAGATTTCAATAAAAATTGGAATACATGTATGTTTTTACACTGATTTTGAGTTTTTAAAGTTTTTATGTGGAAATTCACTTTCCTCACGTCAGCGTGCTGCGTGCGAACTCGTTTTATTTTGTTTTTATATTTTGCAATAAACTCCTTTATATTTACTAAATATAGAATATAAAGTACGGTAGCATGTATAGAAAAACATTTTCCTCTTTATTGAAGGCACTACAGCATCATTTGCTACTCACAGTAGTTTTAGGAGATGAAATTCCTCCCCCCAAGGGTTAGGTGGCAACATATTCTGAATATTCTCTATTGGCCAATGTTAACTTAACCTGCATACTAATTTGTAATGAAATTGATTAGTTAAATATCAGAGAATGATAATTTATCTATACTTCTCATAAGGAATAACATTAGACAATTTACTGCATTTCCCGCGAAATAAAAATTCAAATTTTCTCCGCAACCATTAACTGTAGTAAAATAATAATTCGGAATACTAATTTTAAGACCAGATTTCTTTTCTCTTTTATTCATTAAAAAATAACTAGGCTAAGATAACATTAGTGAATAGAGGATATTTTAAATATGTTGCCACCTAACCCTAGGAAGAGAGAACGGGGATTTCCCCTCTTACAACCTCTGTATATAGCAAGTATCTCTGTAGTGCCTCAAATAAAGGGATTTGGGAGGACATTTCTGAATAAATTGTTTACTAGGCTAATACGATTTTCTATACATGCTCATACTTTATATAATCTACATATGAAAATATAAAGGAATTTATCGATTACCTAGGGCCAAAGGGAGAAAGTTTGTTTCAGTTTTCTGATGCTGTTTATTTAAATATTTTGTACACCTGAACATATAGAATTATAATATACATACGTCTGGTGGATAAGCACACGGTAAGGATAGGAAAATCATGCAAATCACCTGACCAGATGTGTGACGCAAAGAATTTACCCATATACTGTCAGCTTTGATCCATGATGTCCACGGTTAGCTTATAAGATCCGCCTTCCCCTTAAACTCTGCCACACACATACACATGATATGTGAACTCTACATGAGATGCACATAAAACCACCGACTGAGAAGGGTTTACAACCTCGATTCAAGTGCTATCCACTGGCTGGGGGATAGAGCTTTAGATCGCTCCGCCACTGATCGGACTAGGTGGTAATACAACCTATGCACTGAACAAGGTAGTTCCAGTTACATCTACCAAGTCCAAGTTTCACTGCTAGTCAGACCCAGACCGCAGTCAGACAATCCTCCTTACAATGTACTAATTTGTACACATCCTTAACCAACCACATTTTTTGGTAGCAGATTCAAATGCTGATAAATCCACACTTAGGGCTCATCAATATGTTAACGTGTGTGTCAAAGTGTCAACACTCATATAATTATTTTTCATGAAATCAATAATGGTTCAACCAAAAATTTAATAAAAATACAAAACAAAGAAATAATGTAATCAGGGCTTTAATAATGAAATTTTGGATGATTAGGATTAAATACAGCATATGGATTACATGTTTTTTTTTTCAATTTGCACTTTGCATAACAGTTATGCAAAAAACAGTTGTTAAAAGCAAACAAACCAATACAAATGCTCCATCAACTCAGAATAGAAAGTAGCATACAGGTAACCAGAAGACTTCAATGGTCAGGGTTATTTTTAACATTACTTTAAGAAATACCACATTCAGAGGAAATAAATTGTGCACATGGAAAAATAATAGTTTACTTCATTAGTAGGACCACATCTTTTGTCTACGACAAAAAGTGAAGCTTTTCAATTCAAGCTCAAGTTTAGCAGCTGAAGAAAAAAATGAGTGAGGATCAAAAAGCCACTTATTTTGGTCCGAGTGATGAACTATATTTTTCGTCATACTGCAAACTATTGTAAGCTAACAACTTCACAAAAACTAAAATTGTAGTACCTGTTTGCCTTCAAAAGTTTGCTTCCATCTCGATCTTGCTACTCGTAATAACAGCTGTTGCGCAAGTTTACAGCTGTTCAGTTTATGTTAGTAAACTAATGATTGTCAGGTTGAATTCTTCAGACTATCGATTAATCAAAAAAATATTCAGAATACAACAATCGCCCAAAATCATTATGACCTTGTTTATTTTGAGCAAGAGAAAATATTTTTAAACTTCAAATGTTTGATGTTGATTAAGTCTAGAATTGAATATTGCTGGTCTTCATAAGCGTAATTTCAGTATTTTTGTTGGAGGGGCAAAATCTGTTGTGATTGTAATTATTGTGACTTTTCATATGTTACAATAATATCTTCTAAATTATTGGGGGGCAACTGCCCCCCTCCCAAATTACGCCTATGCTGGCCTAAAAACCAATTGCTTTTTGAGAAAGGACTTCAAACAGTAATAAAGTAAATTCAATACTACCTGTTATTAACGCAGTGACGTTACAAAAAATCCTTACAGCAATAATAACTGGTGTCTGGTTACTAAAAACAATATAAAATTAAAACTAAAGTAATAGTGTTAGATGTTGCCTTTATTTCCATAGAGGAACTCCACTAAAGTTTTGAACAATATATAATAAATTGCCTTTAAAACCACCCTAATAAGCTATCCTGGCCTGATCTTGATGTTTTCTTAGAAGTCTGCTAGTTGTGGGAGGGAAGAATTGTGTATGAGATGAGCATTTGAAACTCCCATTAGGCCAGCGCTCACAGATGGTTATTTAAAGACAACTGGTACATCGGCCAATCTGTACAACATTGATGGGAATGGAACTTCCATTCCATTATGGAAGTGCGCACACAGGCTATCAGTTGCGACAATTCTGCGTCAAAAGCAAAACATCACTTTAAAAAACCCCGTCGCAGCAAACCTGCATACTCAGCGAATTTCCAATGGAGATATAAATGTTTTAATACTACATAAAGCCACTGACCAAGTTTCATACAAATATGTTCACAAATAAGCGATATATGCAATTTGAATCATTCTCATTGAATAACATTGGGGCTGAGTACGCAAGTTCGCTGCAACAAGGAACATAATAAATGGGTTTTTACGCTAATATCAATAGAACTTAACTAAGTGAAGTTTTTATTCATTTATGTCCATAATTAAGAGAGACATAGCATTTAACCCATTGGCGTAGATATACGAGCAGGTCTCGTTCCTTACTTGTAATTTTATTAACGTGTGAATTGGAGTATAAAATTGGTGTTTTTAAATGGATTAATGGCATATTTTAATTAAAATATTGTTTTATTTCAGTTTAGAGAGTCGCATTGGCACACAAACAGTAGACATAAGTAAAAATTAGCAAAATCAGTGTTGACCATGTGCAAGTCTCAAAGAATTAACCGATCCCGTCAACTTCCAAGCAAGCCTGCCACCTTTTATTTTACTTTGGCCCTCCCACCAACGTTGCCTCAGACCGGTTAACTCATTGAGAGTTGCACAACTGGTCAGTTTTGGTCGTGTGCGGGAATCGAACCCACGAACATCGTATCGCCACCTGGCCAAGGTGTTTCCACGACGTAGCCAACTCAGCTAACACGACCAAAGGCCTGGCGGCGATATTAAGGGTTTTCAGTCAGTCCGCGCCCCTAGCGGATAGAACCGTAGACGCCCGCGGTCATTAGTTACATATTTTGCTACTAGAGTGCAGCACCAATCAATTCCCGTTATAGGATACTACAAATAGAATCAAATTACTACCTCAATGGGTTAAATATTCTCCATAAGAATAACATGGGGGGTGAGTACGCAGTTTTGCTGCTACGGGAGCCTTTGGCAAAAAATTGCTTTTTTGAGCAACTATCAATAGAGCACAACAGATGAAGCCGTATACCAAGTTTTGTCAGTATACGTTCATAAATAAGCAAAATATAAAATTTGTCTTTTCCTCCATAAGAATAACATTAGACAACGTACTGAGTTTAGCACTTTCAATATCTCGATACCAGGTAACCAATTGACGTAGAGGAATGATCAGAATACCAAATTGTGTGTTTTTTTAAGCTGAATCCAATGGTAAAAACTAATATTTGACTATTTCAAAAATTATATGTAAAAAATTCGAAAAATCCATTTTTGGGGTCAAACCCCCCCCCCAAAATACCCGTTCGGATGGAGCGATCTGGCTGATTTTTGAACTTTAAGTCATAAATGTTTCTTTACACGTTTATACTAAATTTCATCAAAATCTGATCATTTTTACGAGAGTTATCGTGCTCACGGACACAGATATATATATATATATATATATATATTTTTTTTTCTCTAAAATCTATTTGTTTACCTTATTTGCCTTTGTTCTTGACGTTTAACCAAACATCAAGAACTAAGGCAAATTAGATAAACAAATACATATACTAAAGTTCTTGAAACTGGAGGAAACAAAAATAATTCTATTATCAATGACATGATCCCTGGTACCTTGTTTTAGCGAATATCCTCTACATAGGGAAGAAGCTATTACCATAGGTGGCATATGGTAAGACTTAAGCCCGAGACCATGATATATTTTTGTTTTGAGGTCCCCAGATGCCAAAAATACCCCCGTAGCAGCAAACCTGCGTACTCAGCGAATTTCCAATGCATATATATGTATCTTAATACCACATAAAGCCACATATCAAGTTTCATCAATATACATTCATAAATAAACGATTTATGACATTTTAATTATTCTCCATAAGAATAACATGGCGGCTGAGTATGCAGGTTTGCTGAAGCAAGGAACACAACAAAATGGGGTTTTATACAAATATCAATATAACTCATGTAGGTAAAGCCACGTACCAAATTTCATTAATTTATTTTCATAATGAAGGGAGATAACACGTTACTTATTCTCCATAAGAATAACATGGGGCGAAGTACGCAGGTTTGCTGCTACGGGAGCCTTTGGTAAAAAATTGTTTTTTTGAGCAAATATCAATGGTCCACAACCAGATGAAGCCGTATACCAAGTTTCGTTAGTATGCGTTCATAAATAAGCGAGATATAAAATTTTTCTTTTCCTCCATAAGAATAACATTAGACAACGTACTGTGTTTAGCACTTTCGATATCTCGGTAACCAATTGACGTAGAGAAATGATCAAAATACCAAATTGTGTGTTTTTTTAAGCTGAATCCAATGGTAAAAACTAAAATTTGACTTTCTCCCAAATTATATGTAAAAAATTCGAAAAACCCATTTTTGGGGTACAAAACCCCCCCAAAATACCCCTTCGGATAAAGCGATCTGGCTGGTTTTCGAACTTAAAGTCATAAATGTTGCTTTACATGTTTATACCAAATTTCATCAAAATCGGATAATTTTTACGAGAGTTATCGTGCTCACGGACACATATATATATATATATATATATATATATATATATATAGATATATATATATATATATATATATATATATATATACAGTTTCGAACGAATGGTGTTTTTGGGGTCTGGGGACCTCAAAACGAAAAGTTATCATGGTCCCGGGCCTAGGTCTTACCATGCCGACTACGGTAATAGCTTCTTCCCTATAGGGGAAATTCGCTAACACTACCGTTTAGATTGATATACATGCATATATGAATGTGTGTCTGTGAATGTGATAACTTGAGTAAAATACTTCTGAATTCGATGAAATTGTGCTCAAATGTGTAAAATTACATTTATGACTTTAAGTTGGAAAACCAGATAAATCGGACCATGGGAAGGGGGTTTATGGTTTATGGGGGTTTTAAATTTTCCAAAGATCAGTTTTTTATATTTTCACTACAAAATTGTAATTCCCCCGTCGCAGCAAACCTGCCTCAGCGAATTTCCAATGCATATATATGTTTTAATAACACATTAAGCCACTTACCAGGATTCGTAAGAAATATATTCACAAATAAGTGATATTTAAAATATTAATTATTCTCCATAAGAATAACATTGGGAATGACTACGCAGGTTTTCTGCAACAAGGAACACAAAATAATGTTTTTTTTTATGCAAATATCAATAGAACTAATCTAAGTGAAGTCACATACCAAGTTTCATCCATATACATTCATTAGTAAGCGATATATAACATTTAAATTATTCTCTATAACAATAACATGGGTACCGAGTACCTAAGTTTGCTGTTACGGGAACCATAGGCAAAACTTTTGTTGTGCAAACAACAACAAACCACAACCAGATGAAGTCATAAACCAAGTATTGTCACTTTATGTTCATAAATAAACGAGATATAAAATCGTCCTTTTTCTCCATAAGAATAGCATTAGACAACGTACTGTGTTTAGCACTTTCAATATCTCAGTAACCAATTGACGTAGAGCAATGATAAAAATACCAAATTGTTTGTTTTTTTAAGCTGAATTCAATGCTGTAAATTAAAATTTTATTTAAATAAAATCTACATGTGAAAACTCCCAAAAAACCATTTATGGGGTACAAAACCCCCTTTGAGATGGTGTGATTGGTCTGGTTTCAAACTCGTTTTGGACCACATTTTATTAAGATCGGACCTTTTTTCCGAGAGTTATCGTGCTTAAGGACACACATATATATATATATACAAATATAAAAATTTTAACAAATGGTGTTTTTGGCATCTGGGGACCTCAAAACAAAAAGTTATCATGGTCTCGGGCTTAAGTCTTACCATGTGACCTACGGTAATAGCTTCTTCCCTATAGGGGAAATTCGCTAAAAAAACTCAATTTTGTCTGACCATTTTATAGAGCTAAAAAAAACAAAGAAGATAGTATTTTTAATCATTAACCTAGGTTAAGTGGTTGCGCAGAAAACAAAAAAAACATGTTCCTAAAATGTCCCATGTTAATCTTATGGGAAAAAGGTTTTTAGCTTTTCATCAGTTAACTGAAAACTTTACATTTGTTTTTACCAATTAGTTCAGATCTGCAAAACAATCATTTTGATGTTTAAATTGTGATTATACGTCCAACCAATGCAGAGACATTCAAAGAACTAAACACAGTACGTTGTCCAATGTTATCCTTATGGAGAGTAATTAAAAATTGATATCTCGATTATTTATGAATGTACATTGATGAAACTTGATATGTGGCTTCACCTAGTACTGGTATATTGATATTTGCACAACAAAATATTTTGTTTATTGTCCCCGTAGCAGCAAACCTGCATACTCAGCCCTATAATTTTAATCTTATGGAGAATAAGTAAAGTTTTATATCTCCCTTAATTATGAACAAAAAATAATAAAACTTGGTATGTAGCTTCACCTGGTTAAGTTATATTGATACTCTAATTGCACAAAAATATGTTTCTTATATTTTTTGTTGCAGCAAACCTGCGTACTCAGCCTTTAATGTTATTCTTATGGAGAATAAATAAAATGCTGTATATCACTAATTTATAAATGTATTTTTATGATACTTGGTGACTTTATGTGGTAGTGAGAAACATATACATGCATTGGAAATTCACTGGATACGCAGGTTTGCTGCGAAGGGGGGTATTTTAAAGTGATGTTTTGCTTTTGACACCGAGATGTTTATAGGTGAACAAAATAAATGCATTGAAAGTTTAAGAGATTAGAATAATAGAATACCCCCGTAGCAGCAAACCTGCATACTCAGCGAATTTCCAGTGCATATGAATTTATCTTAATACCACATAAAGCCACATACCAAGATTCATCAATATACATTCATAAATAAACGATTTATGACATTTTAATTATTCTCCATAAGAATAACATGGCGGCTGAGTATGCAGGTTTGCTGAAATAAGGAACACTAAAAATGGGCTTTTATACAAATATCATTATAACTCAACTAGGTAAAGCCACATACCAAGTTCTATTAATTTATGTTCATAATTAAAGGAGATAACACGTTAATTATTCTCCATAAGAATAACATGGGGCTGAGTATGCAGGTTTGCTGCTACGGGAACTATCGGGCAAAAAATGGATTTTTGTGCAAATATCAATAGACCACAACCAAATAAAGCCATATACCAAATTTTGCCAGTTTACGTTCATAAATAAGCGAGATATACAATTTTTCTTTTTCTCCATAAGAATAACATTAGACAACGTACTGTGTTTAGCACTTTCAATATCTCGGTAACCAATTGACGTAGAGCAATGATCAAAATACCAAATTGTTTGTTTTTTTAAGCTGAATTTAATGGTATAAATTAAAATTTGATTTAAATTAAAATTACATGTGAAAACCCCAAAAAACACATTTTTGGGGTACAAAACCCCCCAAAAACCCCCCTTCGGATGGTGCGATTCATCTGGTTTTCGAACTCGTTCAAATAAATGGTACTTTACACATTTGTACCAAATTTCATTAAGATCGGACCTTTTTTACGAGAGTTATCGTGCTTACGGACACATATATATATATATATAAATATATATATATATATATATATATATATAAATATATATATATATATATACATATATAAAAATTTGAACGAATGGTGTTTTTGGCATCTGGGGACCTCAAAATGAAAAGTTATCATGGTCTCGGGCTTAAGTCTTACCATGAGACCTACGGTAATAGCTTCTTCCCTATAGGGGAAATTCGCTAAAAGCAAAATATAAACGAGTTCGCACGCAGCACGCTGACGTGAGGGAAGTGAATTTCCATATAAAAACTTTTAAAAATCAAAATCAATGTAAAAACATACATGTATTCCAATTTTTATTGAAATCTGAAAACATTGATTTTTTGGCTGTTCTGATGCTCCTGGTTTCATTTGCCTGTAATGCTGGGAATACAATTTTGCGCATTATAATGTTAGGAGAAGGTCCATTCAGGCTTGAAAGTAGGCGTGAGGTTGCTGGGGATGATAAAAGTACTCTAACAAAGGAGTAGCAGGCTTTTCTAGTGTAAACCCCCCATAAGACAACGTACTGTGTTTGGTCAAAACACATTTTCTTTAATAACTCGGTAATTATTTATGCTAGAATGACGAGAGAGGGCTTAAAACTTTTGCCTCACTAATTCCCATCTTATTATATGCATTAATTTTACATACGGGGCTCTTCTGACCCTTTTTGGGCCCAAAAACTCGAAATTTGAAAGATTAATCCCCAAAAAAGGGGTTTGGAGTTTTCCGATTGTTTTGCCCAACGAACTTGTCCAACTGATTACAGAAAGAAACGTCCCTACCAAATTTGAAGTTAATCGGACAAAAAATGTGACCGCTAGAGTGCAAACACATATATATATATATATATATATATGTCTATATATATATGTCTATATATATATATATGTCTATATATATATATGTCTATATATATATATATATATATATATATAAAATTTTGAACGACCCCCCAAAACGTGTTCAGGGGGTCACGTTAGGAACTTCTATGGTGGTCCCGGGCTTAAGTTTCACCGTGCGGGTCATGCTAATAGTTCACTTTCCAAAGGAAATTCACTAATAAATAGTGGGCATAGCTGTGTGTTTCCACTGAACCACTTTTTCCCATTGTTCATTCCAAACTTCAGCTGTTTTCAAGATGCGGAAAAGAGAGAAAAAGAAATTGGCATTTACGTGATAAGTAAATTATAAAGTTGGCTAAAATTTGCATCACAGTTATTTTGAAGTTTAAGACTACATAAACAAGTCAAATCCATGAAATTGAATGCTCAACTATGCTAAAAAATCGCTCTAGTTTGCTCAAACAATCATGAAAGAAAACTTTTAACCGATTACTTTATAAGCTGACAGATTAAAATGATCGTCTGGATTATGCCTTAGATGATCCAATCTGTCTTGTATAATCAATTTGTAATCCTACTGAATTTGTTAAAATCCATAAGCGTAATTTGAGTATTTTGATTTGGGGAGGGGAGCAAAATGATCGTGTTTATGATTATTGTGACTTCATTTATTACAATTAAATGCTTTCCAAATGATTGGAGAGGCATCTGACACCCCCTTGCATCTCCCAAATTATGCCTATGTTAAAATCATAATTTGTTTAAATTAAAAAGTTATTTAAATGACTACATTTATTGTTACTAATAAAGCGAGTTTATTTACAATTAATTTCGTAAGTAGATTGTGTTCAGTAAGGTGTAGCAGTTATCGATTCCTCACGGCAAAGCTGTTATCAATCCTCCACCAAACGATGAAACGAGCCTGGTTTAATTAAATTCCCCGTATCACGAAAGCAGTGTTAAATTACATTCGGTATTCGGTGTTATTTTGAGCCAACCAACTCAAAACATACAATTGAACATACAAAATTCAATGAACATACAAAATGTTTTATCAGAGATTTAGGGAATCGCAAAGTAATTAAATTTGAATACTCTTAATTATTCAGCAATTGTCATGTTTTTGTTAAGATGGAATCTTCAGTTTTATTCACTTCGTGGAAGGGTTTGCACTTCACTTTTTAAGGATGTACTTTTATCTAGAACTTCAATTTCTAACGTAATAAACAAATAACATTGTAACATCTTTTAAAGGAATATATTTGCATTGTTTTAAGAGGTATTTTTCCTTGTACTCATCGAAAACCTGTGGCAGGCTCTCTTTACTAACCCGTGCAAATTGTGTTTGTCAATCTTTATTTGTCTACAAAATGTGTAATAAAGTATGAAACTTAAATATTTCTCAGCTCACGATATTTTGCATAGTAGTTATATAACGGTTTTGGTCAGTTGCAGTTGCGTTGAAACTGCAGCAAAACCCCTCATATATGTTGCTGGCAAGGCCATCCTATGGTTTGAACAAAATCAATAATTGACAGTGAAATAAATATACCTATATTGTCAAAACACACTCATATCATATTTCTAAGCATGGACAGAAGCTCACTGGTTGATTTAATAAAAACGGAGGTTAGTAACTTTAAAGTTGAGACAGGCTTGGCTTGGCCGCAGCTAATATAAGGTGTGGAGGTCGGTCAGAAACGTGGTTGGTTAGTTATGAGGGGTTCTACTGTGACAAAGCCCATTTTTCTCATCCACTCTTATTTTCTTACAAATCTAATTTTTATTTTTATGTCTTTTATTGTTTGAATTTATTGTAAATTTCACCAAAAATCGACTAAAGGAGTAAAGAGCTAAGATCTTATCTTCAAATTGTTGGTCAAAGACATTAGTTTTCTATATCAGTGGCTAAAGTACTAAATACAATTTCTTAAACAAATTTCCAAAATGGATTATACCTAACAAATACTTGCATAACCTTACTTTGCGTAAATTGACTGGGCAGCGTAGTGGTTAGCATGCTGTTTCAAAGTATGAAGTTTGCCAGACCAATCTTGAGTATCACCAGGAAATTTTATTGGATTCAAAACTGGATCCAGCTGTCATGGTTTGGGATATTAATTAATGATCCTGGCTAAAGAATCAGTCTGTCTTAATAACGAGTTTGCACGCAGTACGCTGACGTGAGGGAAGTGAATTTCCACATATAAAACTTTTAAAACTCAAAACCAGTGTAAAAACATACATTTATTCTAATTTTATTGAAATCTGAAAACAATGATTTTTTGGCTTTTCTGATGCTTCTGGTTTCATTTACCTGCAAAGCTAGGAATACATTTTTGCGCATTATAAGGTTAGGAGAAGGTCCAGTCAGGCTTGAAAGTAGGTGCGAGGTTGCTGGGGATGATACAAATACACCACCAAATGAATAACATGCTTTTATAATGTAAAAACCCCTTAAGACAACTGTGTTTAGCCGATATACATTTTCTTTAATAACTCTGTAAATATTTACGATAGAATGACGAGAGAGGGCTTAAAACCTTCCCTTCACTAATTCCTATCATAATATAAGCATTAGTTTTACGTCCAGGCCTTTTCTGACCTTTTTGGGCCCAAAAACTTGAAATTTGAAAGAATAATCCCCATAACAGGGGGTTAGAGTTTTCCGATTGTTTTGCCCAATGAACTTGTCAAACTGATTATAGAAAGGAACATCCCTACCAAATTTGAAGTAAATCGGACAAAAAATGTGACTGCCATAGTGCACACACACACACACACACACACACACACACACACACACACACACACACACACATATATATATACATATATATATATATATACACATATAATTTTGAACGACCCCCCAAAACGTGTTCAGGGGGTCACGTTAGGAACTTCTATGGTGGTCCCGGGCTTAAGTTTCACCGTGTGGGTCATGCTAATAGTTCACTTTTCCATAGGAAATTCACTAACAAGGCTACATCCTACACTCATAATTTGTTCATATTCACCTTAACACGTTTGCTACCAGCCGCCGCATATATGCGGCGGCCGGGTCACTCTGATAGCCCATGAAAAAAATCATAAACTTCCTTGTAGACTGGTCCTATTACTAGCTACAGACCAAACGCCGCATATATAAGGCGGATTATCCTGTAGACCATGCCTAAACCATCTAACCTTTAAAATAGACTGTTGCGAAGAAATTTCTCATTTAGTATCAAGAAACCAACGCCGCAGTTCTGCGGCGGCAGTCTATTTTAATGAACCCAGTTGCCGCAGAACTGCGGCGTTGGGATATGAGTAGGCCACGCCCGCTGCAAAATTGTGGGGGCAGTGTGTGGTTATGATTTTTTTTAACATTGTGGTAGCGAACGTGTTAAAGCAAGCCCTAGTTGCATTGGCGTCTTATGCAGTGATTAAGTACATTTAACTGTTTATATTACTCAAACCATGTACCAAGCACTATATTTGTTTACCATCGTAACTCATTTGCAATAAATACAGTTTTAGATGACATTAAATGTAAGAAAAATAATTATGAAACAAAATATGCAACAACTTTCATACTCAATGACACATAAAATCAAATTTAAAATTATTTTTTCCTGACTAAAATCCTTAAAACAAGTAAATTTGTCAAGTTCTTGATGACAGTATATGCATTTTAACTACTTAAAATTTGTATACGGCATTGATGAATATTTTATTGTGATTTTGTCATATTTTCTATACTTTTAATATGAGCAATGTCTACGTGCAAAATGTATCTTCGAATCCCTTGGAGGGATTTTGCTTAACCTTTGAAAATAAGGTGTTTTGGGCCTCAGAAATCAATTTACAAAATCCTTAACCCACCAAAAAAATGTTGCTAAAAAACTTGTTTAAAAGATTTTTGTAAAACAACCAATGAACTGTCAGAGCTCAAGTGGTAATGTATATGCGTTTGCTCCCGTAGCAAAGCTCAGTCCCCAAGAACTGATACTGATTATTAAATAAGTTAACTATAGATTTTTATAAAATTTTAATGTTTAAGAATGAATTGAAAATGGAGAAATAAGTCGGTTTAAATCTGGGCTCTGAAAATCATATTCAATTAAAATCAAACAGAGGTTTTTAGTCTGCAGCGTTAAATTACACGTTCAACAATCAAAATTGTTTTAACGATTGAATCGTACCTGCAGCTGCGCCCCTTATGATTGGTATTTGATATCTGGAATTGGAACACATTGTTTTAGAAACCATTTATTTCCGAATCTTTTTAGGTTTCAGAGCATATTGTTTTCCGAGGCAATTTAGACTTTCCTTTTTTTTAGTACAGGATTTTTTGTATTTGTTTCAAACTCAATATGAAATCATTCACTTTACAAAATATATATTTCTCATCTTATATATTATTTTTCTAGCCTGTTTTTCTGTCAGCCTGCGAGATCTTCCTTATTCCTTTACCAATTTCCATGATTTACCCCTCATTTTAAAGCTTATCATGCCGACTAATGACGAAAAATAGACCCACGGTCTAAAAATGTACCGCTTCTCTGAAATTTGAATAATATGAAAGATAAATAAAGGGAATAGTTTGTTTTGACAGAAGCGAAAATGTAAACGAAAGAACATCTGATCAGTTGACAAGATTTGGTTCGCAGTGCGGAATTCCGCAGGGGTCGACTAGTTGACATCTATTTTAATTCAAATCTGTGAGTGTAAGCTTGTAAATTGAGTGGTTTAATCTGTGTTATTTTGTGGATTCTTAAAATATTGTGAACATTAAAAACTCTAAAATATGTATTTCCCGTGGACAAACACATAGTAATAAGGATAGATAAAAAGAAGCAAACCATCTGTGGGAGGTGTGCAACTCACGAAGAATCCACCTATCCCGTCAGCTTCCACGTGTGCCATCCACCATTTAGGTGGGCCCATGTGGCCCTATAGAGGTAATGACCTAAGTCGCCGCCTAGGGTGGTGAATTTTACGATGTTAACATTGTATTGTTAAAACTTAAACCAAAAGCTGAAAACAATAAATATTGAACAACTAAATTCTAACTTAGAAGCACAATCAAATCAAATCAAATATGACAGCGCTAATATGTAGAGGAACCACAGATAGCGGCGGGTACATTTGGTACCCAAACTTCAAGGCAGCCATTTTTAAAGAAAATTTGCTGGAATCCAACTTTTTGATCACCAATCTGAACTTCTACGACCAGAACAAAATTTTGTATGCAATAAAAATATTTTAGCCCCAGGGTGATTATTATAGATTTTCTTGCCGTACTCAATGTGTTAACCTTAGAAGATTAATTTTTTCATAGATAATATTATTTCAATATCTGTTTTAGGAATCTTTTGTATTAGTTTGAGTTACACATATAATTGTCATTTACTTTATGTGAATGTTTATGTATAATTGATTTTTTGGAGGAGAATTTATAGGGAGAAGAGCCTTTCCAAAAATATTTCTTGGGATGGGAAAACTACTGAGTGGTTGGTCCTGACTGGGCCCTTCCCTTCAACTCAGCCCCCTACTGAGTGGTTGGTCCTGACTGGGCCCTTCCCTTCAACTCAGCCCCCTACTGAGTGGTTGGTCCTGACTGGGCCCTTCCCTTAAACTCAGCCCCCTACTGAGTGGTTGGTCCTGACTGGGCCCTTCACTTCAACTCAGCCCCCTACTGAGTGGTTGGTCCTGACTGGGCCCTTCCCTTCAACTCAGCCCCCTACTGAGTGGTTGGTCCTGACTGGGCCCTTCCCTTCAACTCAGCCCCCTACTGAGTGGTTAGTCCTGACTGGGCCCTTCCCTTCAACTCAGCCCCCTACTGAGTGGTTAGTCCTGACTGGGCCCTTCCCTTCAACTCAGCCCCCTACTGAGTGGTTAGTCCTGACTGGGCCCTTCCCTTCAACTCAGCCCCCTACTGAGTGGTTAGTCCTGACTGGACCCTTCCCTTCAACTCAGCCCCCTACTGAGTGGTTAGTCCTGACTGGGCCCTTCCCTTCAACTCAGCCCCAGACAGGAGAACTCATCTCCTTGTGATTTACATAAAACCATCAACTGAGACGTAACGTGAACACTCGATCCAATTGCTAACCTCTGGTCTGGAGGTCAGTCAGGGCCCCTAGACACAGTGATAGTTGTGCCCTCCTTCTCACCCGTCCAATGCTGGTCGTCGAAAAATGTCATTACCTCGCTAGATAATTTTCCTACCTATTTGGACAAATAACTCAATGCAACACTTTAAAAATGTATATTAATGTGTTAAATTATTTAGCAGCTATTACAACACAATCTGTTATTAATAACCTCTGTCACAGTCATTTGAAACCCTTAACTTTCTAAAGGTACTGTAATAGGGCGCAAAGTCAGTTTTTCGTAATTAAATCCTAAAAGCAATCAAAAAGCCGCTGTACGGCGTATTGTGTACCGATAGTAACACTGGCTCCCATGATCCAATTATTAATACTCACATTATTAATATAAAGTCAGATCTAATGTTAAAAATTCAGCCATCTTTTTTGACTTTGCGGGCATTGTGGACGAAGTTCTACGCAAACAAAAGATAGTGTTAGAGGCGTTAGAGGCATGGAGGTTTATAATTCCTCCATGATCGTGCTTGGTTCAGCTGCTGTCTCTCTCACGCACTATCCCTTGTCAATACGGAACTACATCGAATTGGTAAAAATTGTTTCCAAATTTTGCCCATAACACTTGAACTTCTTAGTGTTTGTGTATTCATTGCTTCCTTCTGGATTGTCCTGCTGTTGGCGGAACTACATCCAACTACGTTGTAACGCAATATTCTACAACAGCATACAGTATCATTTTTACTTGTTAACTGGGGTTTAAAATTTGACCGCGCCCATCGAGACGTTTGCCGCACCGGGAAACATCATGGCCTCGCTAAAGCAGCAGTCAATGTAATATTTTGATTTCTTTGCACTCCTTTTGCGTCCCTTATAATTTTGCGCCCTCAGCACGTGCCTAGTTGGTCTAGTGGGAAATTCGGTACTGAGGACAGTGTCTTAGACCTCTCATCCACTGATCAGACCAGCAGCTGTCACGGACAGAGTAGTATTAAAGCCTAAGAGCTGAATGAGATTGAGCCTAAGTTGCGCTGTTGTCCCCCAGGTTACAGAGCAGCAATGCTATAAAATGCTTAAACAATGCTATAATGGTACAATCACATATACAGTGTAATGAACAATATTTTTGTGTTTGTGTAGTTTGTGTATGATATATCGGCTCATGGCCCTCAAAATAAGCCTGGATAAGAAATGCTAATCTTCTATCTGCTAATCATTTTAGATGTTACAGATTGAACAAAGATAACATTTTTGTTTCAGAGATGCTGATAGATCAAGTGACAATGGACCTTCAAGTACTTGAAAACCGGTAAGATACTTTTTTACTGCATGATACTAGCGTGGCTGGAGCACAGAAAAAAAAACAAAGATCTCTTCCTTATGGGCGAAAGCTACGTGTAATGAAGATGGGATATCAGTGTTGTCCTTACGGTGTACAGATAGGCCAGCATGCACATACAATTACTACATGGTGTAAGAGTTAGACACCACGGAAGCAGTACAATAGGTACACAATGGACTTCTTGTCTAGCATTTCCTACCCCCCCTCACTGTGCTCTCTGTAGGGGGCACAACACAGGAAGTCACTTCTTTGTCACTGTAAACAAACAGCCCCTCTTGACAGAACAAAGGGATTATAACGTTCATATTTCCAACAAATCCACCTTAGTTTTTACTTACAAAAAAAAATGAATACTTGGAATTGTCTGTTTTTATCATATACTCTAATACGAGCTATGTCTGTTTGTTGGTTTGTTTGTTTGCAAACTTTATCTCGAGATCCAGCGGAAGGATTTTGCTGAAAGTTTGGGATTAGGGGCTTTTGGGTCTAAAAAATCGATTGGTGAAAACCACTACCTCAGGAAAACTCGTATTTTTCTAAACAACTCATTTGAAAATTTAAAATTTTAACATTGGGCTTATGGAGTTATGGAGTTGGGCTTAAAATCATAACACCGGGCGGTTACTATGAATAACAAAAACAAACCATTAAATCAGCTTCTATAAATTAAAATATTGTATTATATTGTATCATTTTGGGAATAAAAAACATACTTGAATGGTAACTCTCATAATGGAAATTAAAAAACTACTTGAATGGCAACTCAAACTCTTTTTTCGATAGGCGAGTGAGCGTAGCGAATGAGCTAATTTGGGAGGCGAGTGAGCAAAGCGAACGAGCTAATCCGGGAGGCGAGTGAGCGAAGCAAACGAGCTAATCCGGGAGACGAGTGAGCAAAGCAGACGAGCTGATCCGGGAGGCGAGTGAGCGAAGCAAACGAGCTCATATTGAAAATGAACAAGTATTTGAAATAAAACAAATTCAATGCCTCTTCTGTGGAATCAAACACCGAGCATGGTTCAGTTCCCCAGTACTATACAAAATAATTATAACACACATAATTTGATAATTAATTATATACCAGTTAATGATACTACATTTCTCCAAAACACAAGGTCTATCTAGAAGAGGATCATTTTGCACTTAAAACGAAATGAAGATGGGATATCAATGTCGTCCTTACTGTGCACAGATAGGCCAGCATGTACATACAATTACTACATAGCTATTACATGCATACAAGTACTACTGTTGGAGCTATGTATTTTTTTTTATTTTTTATTTTATAACCATTCAGTTAAGCGCGTTAATAGATCGTACAACTTTTTTTTAAGAGAATGTTTTAGTTAAGTTTTCAGATAAAACCAAATTAGGGCCTTGAATAATCCGTACTTGGTCAAAATTGATTATATTATCCTTAGATAAAACCAAGGAAAATTAAGTCAAGTTATTCTTAGTATGTGATCCTGTTAAGCACCTCTAAAAAGTCAGAGAAATGTTTCTTTAGGGCCATGCATATATTACGTCACGCCTCCCCGGGGGGGGGGGTGGCACATCTTAACAGATTGTGACACGAGGAGGGAGGGTTAATGGCTGCATGACGCGTCACGATTAATAGATTTAAAGCCTGCGAAATCGTCAGTTACAGAGTGATAAAATTCCGTACCAACAATCAAATACTTATTAATTAAGTAGTGTGACATTACGGGGAGGAGGGGGGGATGTATGGAGCAGCGTGACAAGGGGGGAGGGGGTTAAAAAGGGCTGAAAATAGTGAGACGTAATTTATGCATGGCCCATTAAGGGCTTATAATATTGATAGTTGTTATATTTGTCAAGAAACTCTTTCTATTAAAATCTTAGGAAAAACACACTTTACTCTTGTTACATATTGCTTGTATGAACTATATCTTATTTATTTCTATTCACATTTAATTTGTCAATTATAGTAATGCAGAGCGAGTGTTGCTGGGCCCAAAAACACTCGTGGATCTCTGATTTAGTTGTGGGTTGCTTGAAAGAAGAATCTGATTGCAAGAAACTATTTTATTCAAATCTGAGCAAAGACATTACAACATATACATAATTAAATTAGAGCCGGAAAAGAGTATTTTAGATTAATGTAAAATGGATCACCTTAGAGGTTATGGCTTTGGTCGATTTCTGGCCTTTTTAGTTTTAATATTTTTTTGTATTTTGTGTTTAAAATGACCAAAAGCAGTTCTCGAGTTAAAGTGTCACAATGTGATAATCCGGAATTCCTAGTTAATCAAATGGCGGTTTATTAAAACAAGCGAGTGGTCGGGAATAAATAATAATATATAAGTCCTCCTAACTAAGCCTCCTGACCTCCGACACACTATCCTCCTATATCTTTTTACCACCAATTTAAATTATACATTCATATGATTCATGATTAACTTATTTATAATATGAAGTGGTTCCTGATCTGAGCTCTGAACTGCTGCTTAATTAATTTTACTCTTTTTTTTTAAATCAACCAAACAGTAACACTCTGTTCTATGAATACTAAATTTCCTAGAATTTTGTATTATACTTAATTTCCAGCTCTTACAATTATTTTAGTTTTGAGACAATTGATTTGAGTTTAAATATTTTCCAAAAGTTTTCTTGCTTAATACAAATCAATTCTTGTACAGAAAAAATATCTTTAAGTTAAATTATGACAAATAGAGAGTTGCTATAAATGATTTGTGAATACGATATTACATCAAATAATTAACAAAGATAAATGAATTTAAACTTAACAATTATTAAACTTTGATCAGTACCAGTTATGACATGTGCTCTATGAAATATGACCAAGTATGTAAAACTAATAAAGATTACTCACATGAACATTGTAGAAAATTACATACACAAAACGCTCACAATATTAATACACTGTAACACTACTATGCACTTAATATTAATAATACCAGTTGTTTAATTTATTCCCCGTAAAACGACAAGAATGGCAGTGTTAAAACCTGCTCTTAGCACGTGTAATTTCGAAAAGTTTTAATTAATTAAATAATACGAATGTGATTGTACCGCGAATTTCGGTCTTTTCTTTAAAACAATTCGCGAAATAGAAAACGTATGGGATGCACCCCGTTAACAAATCGACGAACTTTTGGAATTGGCAAATAAACGCGGTATTAAATTTAGAAAAAGGTTTTAGATGATGTTACACCGAATAGTTCCGAGCTAAGAGAACGAGAAGCCGCAGTCGTCCAGTTTTATGAGCGAGGCGGGTCACGTGACTGCATTGTTGTCAGTTACTCCTGTGCGCGGTGGTGTCTTCTAGATATTTCTGATATGGCGGCAAGTTTGAATTTGAACTTGTAACAATTTTCCCCCCCTCCAAAAGAATTTTTAATTTTTGTCTAACCTAACTTGGGATAAAGAGAGAGAAAAACAACTTTACACAAAAATTAAAAATTACTAAAGTTAACAGTAACAATACTTATAAAGATAAACATAACAATATAGTATCATTAGTGAGAGAGATGGTGGACTCTTACGGCTACATTCCCTGTAAGTTCCACTTCGGTCATAGACTCATCCCTAACACTTGGTGAAACTAAACTGTTCAGAGCTACACAAGGTTCCAGTTTGTTGCACTGCACTACACATGTAATTTTATCCTGAATACTGTCCATGATTATGATGAAGGCTTTTCTGTTTAAGTGAATTCCATCTGTTCTACCATTATAATAGAAATGTTCAATTAAAGAGTTCATGTTGTGACCAGTGAAAATTGTATTTAAATTCAAAATAAAAATGTGAGACTTTGTGTTTAAGGTTTTGATATAATGGTTTAATTGCTTAATCTTTGTATTAAATTCAAAATTAAAAAGAGTCTCTGGTATGGTGAGAAGAAAAACTGTTTTTCCGGCATAGGTTAAAATATTGCAGATGACCTTTATGTTTCGTTTGGAGACCGAGAGAGAGAGGTGATTCCTGACATCGTTGGTGCCAATGAGCAGAACACAGGTTGGTTGTAGTTCGGCAGCGTGTTTTCGCACCTCGGTGACGATGTGTCTCGTAGTCGCCCCTGGTATGGTGATGTGTTTGGCGGCGGCTAGTTTCCACTGTTTCACTGCTCTGTGTAGATGGGAGTCTCCCACACAAGAAAACCTGTCATATGGGTTTACAAAAAGGAAATGGATCTTAAAAAAATTAAATCAATAAGTCACAACAATTTATTCTGAAGTAAAGAGAGAAAAAAGTATATATATATATATATATATTTCAGACTGGAGGAAAAAATTTCTTTATTTGATCAACATTAACTATCTGCTTTTGTGTCTGATCATTGTCCAAAGTTATTTCAACATTAACCGGTGAAGTGAGTTTAGTTACAGTATAAGGTCCCCTCCATTTGTGACAAAGTTTTGCTGTTATTTTCTTATCTTTATTACTGAGGGAATGCCTATACAAAACAACCTTATCACCAACAACAAAATTAGATGGAGTTCGATTCCTGTCATACCGTAACTTCGTTCTATTGTGCGCCTTTGTGAGATTCTGAAAAACATTGTCTAAACTCGGTTTGTTATTATGTCCTGTCTCTAAATTCCAAAGAAATTGCAATGGGTGTGTAAGTTCTCTACCTAAGAAAACGCTTGCGGGGGTGAACTTTGTTGCTTCATGTTTTGCGGAATTAAAAGCAAGCATTAAATATGGTAAATAAATGTCCCATGACTTATGATTCTGATTATGAAAAATTCTCAATGCAGTAACTAGGTTTCTATTAACTCGCTCAGCAACATTTGATTGAGGTCTATATGGTGAAGTTGTTACATGCTTAATTCCTAAACCAAAAAGAAATGAAAAAAAATTCTGCGATGTGAAGACGGAGGCATTATCTGTAATTAGGCGCTGTGGAATACCATGCTGTGCAAAAATGTTGTTTCGTAAAATATTTATTGCGGAATCTGATGTCTGTTTTCTAACTGGGTATAAAAAGCAGAATTTCGAAAAATTGTCCACCAAAACAAAGATTGATTCGTTTCCTCGTTGTGTTCGTTGTAGCGGACCAACAAAATCACAAAACCATTGCTCGTTACAATCCGTCGGTATATGAGAACTTAATTGACCGATTTTCTGGTTTTGCGCCGGTTTTGAGAGTTGACATTGTTCACATGACCTAACAAAATTCCTAATAAATTGTGTCATGCCTTTCCAAATAAATTGCTTCTGAATGTGATTCATAGTTTTGGCTATGCCCGCATGTGCAAACATAGGATTCTCATGAAAATATTTAACAATAAAAGTGTGCATGGACTCTGGAACTACTATTTTGCTTTTTCTGCCCTGTTTACCAAAATACAAAATATTATTGCGTAATGAGTGGTTCTTGACTGGAATTTTATTTCTCAAATCTGAAATAATTAAACTTAAACTCGGGTCTTGTGCCTGTTTCTCCCTAATTGAAGTAAATAGTTCTGGAAAACATTGCAGAGTGCAACATGTAGAATCCTCGATGATTTTAACGGTATTATCCGTATCATCCTTGAAGACTCTACATAAGGCATCTGCCACTACATTTAATTTACCCCTAATATTTTCTATTTCAAAATCAAACTCTGAAAGACGTAACACCCACCTATCAAATTGAGCTGTATGTTTACCCTTATTTTTCAAAATGTACATCACGGCAGAATTATCGGTTTGTAGTGTAAACTTCTTGTTTAAATATGGCCTAAATTTCTCAACTCCATATAAACATGCTAAAAATTCCTTCTTATGCATGGGGTATTTACGTTCTGTTTCACTTAATGTTCTGGATGCAAAATGAACCGGTAAAAGATTATCTCCCTCTTTCATTTGTAGAACTGCTGAAATTGCATTGTCACATGCGTCACAGGTGACAACAAAATCTCCATTAAAATCTGGCAATGTTAGTTGAGTTGACGAAACAAGGGAATTTTTTAATTCATCAAAAGCTTTCTGGTGTGTGGCTGTCCACTGAAATTTAACGTTTTTCTTCCTTAAGTTATTTAGTGGCAAGGCTATTTTGGAAAAATCCTTAATAAAGCGTGAATAAAAGTTTACACATCCTAAAAATCGCTGAAGTTGTTTCAAATTACGGGGTCTGGGATATTTCAAAATTGGTTCAATTCTATCGGGGTCCAGTGAAAGTGTTCTGTTCGAAATGATGTGCCCTAAATATTTAATGGAGGTATGGCCTATCCTAATTTTTTCCGGATTTATTGTGACATTGTATTCCTTAAACTTATCTAAAACTTGTAAAATGTGTTGCTTGTGATCTTCCCAATTCTCGCTATAAATTAAACAATCATCCAAAAAATTGAAGACAAATTTAAATTTAAAATCGCCCAAAATTTCATCCATAACTCTAGTAAGTGCTTGGGATCCGATTTTCAGACCCTGTGGTACTGTGTTAAATTCGAATAAACCATTTGGAGTGCAAAAAGCTGTATACTGTCTTGATTGTGAATCTAATGGGATTTGAAAGAAGGCATTATTCATATCTAATGATGTGAAATACTTGGCTTTACTCAAAAACTCAAAGGCTGAATTTAAAGTAGGTAGGGGGTGAGCGTCATATGAAATATATTCATTTATCTTCCTGTAATTGCAAACTAATCTGAATTTATTTTTGTCCGCTTTTGCGACTAAAAAGGCTGGAGCACAGTGCATACTAGTTGACTTCCTAATTACATTATTTTTGAGCAACTCATCAGTAATATTTCTCATAGCATTCATCTTATCTGGAGGGACGGGGTAGTGTGGGGAGCATATTGGCTTATCTACCAAACAGCTGATGTGATAAGGAGAGACGCGGGCCTGCCCTATCCTCTTTGTTATGACCGAGGGGTATTCTTGCAATATTTTCTGTAAAAATTCCTCTGTTTCCTGTGAATGAATTTTATTTGCGTCGGAAAGTTCTAATAAAAAATTACTATCAGGCTGCTGTTGCTTCACAAAAATGTCACTCATTTGAATCTTACTGTCATTACTGAATTTAAAGTTAATAGTGTTACTAGAAAAGTCCAAATTCATTTGGGATTTCTGCATAAAATTTACACCTAAAATGATGGGAAACGGAAGTGAATTAACTATAAAAAAATCAAATGTCCATGAAAAATTGCCTATTTTGAAATGAAGCTTAACTAATTTTCTAACCATGGTGCTTTGCTGATTAATAGATTTAATCAACATCTTAGTTTTAATAACTTCCTTAATGCTCGGTGATGATTTAATGCTTTGAAAAAATTTATTATCTATTAAACAACTTGTTGAACCAGTATCTATAAGTGCTTTCTGTGATGTATTGTATGGAATAAAAAACTTTACTGTCGGTAATCTCAAGGAAAAATCTAATGGAACTACAGAAATGGAGGTATTCGTTTGTGACAATTTAACTACCTCCTCATTAAATTGCCTCGTGCATTTCCCTGCCTACAAAATCGTGCGATGTGCCCCTGCTTCCCACATGTAAAACATTTAACCTGTGATTTTTGTTCAAAAACTCGGTGAGTGATGGGGTTAGGTACAGTTGCTTGTT
This sequence comes from Allygus modestus, assembly GCA_963675035.1. NCBI lineage: Eukaryota > Metazoa > Arthropoda > Insecta > Hemiptera > Cicadellidae > Allygus > Allygus modestus. The sequence continues at coordinate 31,819,128 of OY776116.1, forward strand.
GAAGTGGGGGAAAGGTACTGAAATAATGATTGTCCGCCTGGACTGACGCATTTACTGCATTTGCTAAATGTTTTAATTCCCAAATTGTCTTGGGTTTCTCACAAAATGAAAAACTATTGCGCATGCGTGGATTAATATTCGAGAGAATTACATCAATTAAATATTCGTCTGGAAAATTGCACTGGAGTGCTACAGCTGAGGAAGTAACATCATTAATAAATGCTACAAAGGTTTCTTGGGGCCATTGTAATCTTTTAACAAACTTGTTTACTACTCGCTCTAACTGTAATCCTGGAAAAAAGGCTGTCAAGATTGAAAAGTGTAAATTATCCCATGTAAGATTCAATTCTAAACCATGTGACCAAATTTCAAAAAGATGTGCTTGCGTCTGAGGCAAAATTAATTTAATTACTTCATTGTGACCAACCCGAACAATCTGAAAAATCGTGTTTACTTGTTTCAAAAACTGAATAAGATGTGACTCATTCTCCCCTGAACAAGGTTGTAGTTTCCTAACTAATTCGATTACAACGGTGCGATCAGTCGTTGAGAGCGTGCTAAAATCCTGACCTGTTTGGTCACGCGTGCAAAAAGTGTCGGTTGCGCAATCCTGTCTTGGCGTGTATCGAACATGTGTGGAGTCTACCCGTGGTTCAAAATTCTCGGGCAATAATTTTGCATCACGTAACCTATTTTCCAAGCTGACATGCGCACCTGAATGGGAATACGGTAAATCTAAATTATTGTTCGCCTGAGGGGCCTGCTCTACCTGTATCACAACTGGAGCGGATCTATCCGAACCTTGAACTCCTAGATAACGTGATTGAACCCTTGCCGCCCTATCTCTTGCTGTTGTGACATATTGACGTCCATAAAACATTTTTTTAATCAATATCTAAATCTAACAAAATATGAATAATTTGCACAGTAATATAACAAAAATATCAATAATAATTAATTGGTCATATTTCGCCACAATTGCAACCCACAAATCAGTGTCTGCCTGCTACCACTTGTTATATTTGTCAAGAAACTCTTTCTATTAAAATCTTAGGAAAAACACACTTTACTCTTGTTACATATTGCTTGTATGAACTATATCTTATTTATTTCTATTCACATTTAATTTGTCAATTATAGTAATGCAGAGCGAGTGTTGCTGGGCCCAAAAACACTCGTGGATCTCTGATTTAGTTGTGGGTTGCTTGAAAGAAGAATCTGATTGCAAGAAACTATTTTATTCAAATCTGAGCAAAGACATTACAACATATACATAATTAAATTAGAGCCGGAAAAGAGTATTTTAGATTAATGTAAAATGGATCACCTTAGAGGTTATGGCTTTGGTCGATTTCTGGCCTTTTTAGTTTTAATATTTTTTTGTATTTTGTGTTTAAAATGACCAAAAGCAGTTCTCGAGTTAAAGTGTCACAATGTGATAATCCGGAATTCCTAGTTAATCAAATGGCGGTTTATTAAAACAAGCGAGTGGTCGGGAATAAATAATAATATATAAGTCCTCCTAACTAAGCCTCCTGACCTCCGACACACTATCCTCCTATATCTTTTTACCACCAATTTAAATTATACATTCATATGATTCATGATTAACTTATTTATAATATGAAGTGGTTCCTGATCTGAGCTCTGAACTGCTGCTTAATTAATTTTACTCTTTTTTTTTAAATCAACCAAACAGTAACACTCTGTTCTATGAATACTAAATTTCCTAGAATTTTGTATTATACTTAATTTCCAGCTCTTACAATTATTTTAGTTTTGAGACAATTGATTTGAGTTTAAATATTTTCCAAAAGTTTTCTTGCTTAATACAAATCAATTCTTGTACAGAAAAAATATCTTTAAGTTAAATTATGACAAATAGAGAGTTGCTATAAATGATTTGTGAATACGATATTACATCAAATAATTAACAAAGATAAATGAATTTAAACTTAACAATTATTAAACTTTGATCAGTACCAGTTATGACATGTGCTCTATGAAATATGACCAAGTATGTAAAACTAATACAGATTACTCACATGAACATTGTAGAAAATTACATACACAAAACGCTCACAATATTAATACACTGTAACACTACTATGCACTTAATATTAATAATACCAGTTGTTTAATTTATTCCCCGTAAAACGACAAGAATGGCAGTGTTAAAACCTGCTCTTAGCACGTGTAATTTCGAAAAGTTTTAATTAATTAAATAATACGAATGTGATTGTACCGCGAATTTCGGTCTTTTCTTTAAAACAATTCGCGAAATAGAAAACGTATGGGATGCACCCCGTTAACAAATCGACGAACTTTTGGAATTGGCAAATAAACGCGGTATTAAATTTAGAAAAAGGTTTTAGATGATGTTACACCGAATAGTTCCGAGCTAAGAGAACGAGAAGCCGCAGTCGTCCAGTTTTATGAGCGAGGCGGGTCACGTGACTGCATTGTTGTCAGTTACTCCTGTGCGCGGTGGTGTCTTCTAGATATTTCTGATATGGCGGCAAGTTTGAATTTGAACTTGTAACATAGTTTCATGACTCGCACTTCCAGAACGGTTTTTAAAGTACATTTTTTATTGTCTTTCCGTTTGATTGACATGGAGGTTGGTGTCACTCGAAGGATTACTGCAGTCGATTAGCCTGAGACAGTTGATTGACTGCACTGTTCGATCCATCATTATATTTAAACTTCATAAGCAAATTAATTAGGGTAATTGGCAAGCCAAGACGACACTTACTTCATAATACAGTTATAATACTCCTTGTTTCTACGTGTGAAAATTATGATATATGTTCACTTTTTTGACAATTTACTAGGATTTATTTTATCAGTGCTGATAGTTTGATAATTAGTAATAATATTTATTCATTATTTATTCATGTGTTGGAATTTAAAAAAATTGTACCTACAAAACTACTTATCAATTGGTTTTGTAGTTGTGCGATGTAGTTTGGTTTTGAGAGATTAAGTTGTTTTTGTGTTATCGAGTGACTATAAATGTCCTCTTCATGATTTTGTATGTAAGTGTTTTTTTTTACAATTAACAAAATTAATTAAAAGTAAATATACAGTATACAAAAATACTCATTCTCTTGAATACCATTAACATTCCATCAGGAGGTTATTACTTATAGCTAATTTAATGATTGCAATAGCAGAAACTGCTACAAGCCTTGCTAATTTGGTTATATGATAAAGGCAACATTATATTTAGGTCCTAATATACTTATTTAATTGGATGAAATAGAAATCTTTAATTTTGCCAACTTTATCTTTAATATTTAAATCCCTGTGATTGGATCAAAAAAATTTTTAAGGGTTTTGAAACTAAAAGAAAACCAGTAGTGAGGTAATCGGGCTCCTGGTCAGAGCTTGAGCTTATCGCTCTTAAGCCTTTGTGAAATCGAACCCAGACCTTCTTATCCTATTAACTTTAAACCAATTTAGGAGGCTTTGTTCAGTAAACAGAGAATGTTACTTTTCGTTATTTTAAACAAAGGACAGTTAATATTTTCCTTAAAAAATTAACTATTAAAGCTTTTTTATAAACAAGTATATGTCATGAAATTTTTCTCACTATGATTTTTTTCCAAAAGGATAAAAAAACACAGTTCATTGAATTTCAATGATTCTCTGTTAGGACTTTTAGTTTTATTTTCAATTGTAATGTTTACAACTTTACGGACATTTTGTAATGTTAAGATCCATACCATTGCTTCATAGAACTGTAAAAATACCTAGGCAAGTGAAAAATAACTGCAGTAATTTTAAATACTAGTGGAGTAGGGGGGAGGAGACTTTTTCAAAGTTTTTTTTTAAATGTATATATAAATTATTATGGATTTTTGATTTAGCTATCCTATTTCAATATGTTTGATGAATGTGTTTTAATTTGTATTATTCTAAAACTTTAACTCTTAATTGTTCTAATCTGATGCGATGGATGTTTAAAGTATTAAAATTGTTTCTTCGGAAGCAGTTTGAATACTTGAGTAATTATTTAACAAATAATTGTGAGTATTCCTTTTCTGGTGAAACTAACTGTATCTTAACCGAGTTGGCTGCTAATTAAAATACTTGGGTTGGAATCTGACAAGTTGTTATAGACAACGCCGAAGCGAACAGCCCTCTTCTGTGGAATTCTCAAAGTTTCAAAGGCGCAGAGTTCAGGGTAGTTGTAGGGTGAATAATCCGTGTTTAATAAACTCTTTGTTTTTATTGCAATTAGATTTTGCTGAAGAAAAATTAGTGCTGGAATTAATTTAGCATGTGCTTGAGGATGTTTATAAATAATTAAAACTTGGAGGCTGGATTTAGATTTTTGTAGATTTTTAGGATGGATAAATAAAACATTTTGATTATTATTATTTAAGAATATTTAACCATTTATGTCTTAATAATTTTTCCAGATCGTTCAATTAAAGGTTGAGATTTTGTATTGAAAGTTATTTCAGAGCCAACCTTCTTACAATCACGCCATCTCACCACATTTGCCCAGGGACAGCATGATCCCAAATCTATCAGCTTCTCTCATACGGCTTACATTCATACAAACATATAGAATACCCACTGTGTTGCTGGGCATATGTCTCAAAAATGGTCATACATTAATAAAGGGAACTCTAAATATTAACGACTTTTCAAGAGAACATTTGAACACTACAAAACAAAATTTTCAGACTCTTAGACGTTTCTTTTCTTCTTTTAGCGAATTTCCCCTATATCAAGAATCAAGAATTTGTATTTGCCATGTAACATTGACAATGGTCTGTTGTTACAAATAAAAAAGGTAAAAAACAGGATAAACTAATACATAAAAATAAAAACAGAACAGTTAACAACTAAACATTACTTTTGTCAGTTAAAAACTCCTGGACACTGTAGTACTCTTTAGATATTAAAAATGACTTTAATTTTCCTCTGAACCTTCTCACATCTGACTCTAATTTAATAACCAAGGCTAACACATTAAAAATTTTTACTATGGCGAAGCATGACTGTTTCTCAAAAAAAGTGGTGTTGTGGTAAGGTATGGATAATGTAGTTGATGCATGCCTGAGATTATAATGACTGGTCTTACGAAAATGAAACAGGTGTTTGTTTATTATGTAAAAAGAAAGACTTTCATAAATGTAAATGCAAAAAAGTGTCATCAGGTTATTTCCGGAAAACACGCCTCAACATGAATCAGTCTTCTTCATTGAAAAAACTATTCTAAAATCGTTACTGATTTTGTGGACTCTGCTCCCCATAATGGGATTCCATAACTAAGATGTAGATACAGGCACCTGAAGTAGGCAGTTAAAAGAACACTGGAATCAGAAAACTTAGACAATCTTCGGAGAGTAAAAATGCCACTATTCATTTTGAGAGAAACTTTATCAATATCGTCGGAAAAATTTACACGGGGATCTACAATTAAACCCAAAAAAACTTGTGCGTTGACAGGAATTAATTTCATTCTCACCAATAAACAAGCTAGAGGAGTCGTCGGATGGGTTCCTCAACTTGAAATCAATAAAGTGAGTTTTTTCAGCATTAACAGAAAGATTATTATCAACTAGCCACTGTAATAACAAACTACTTTGTATGAAGGATTCAATTTCAAGATCACTACGGGAAGAATTACTCATGTTCATAGAGGTATCATCGGCAAAAAGACAAAGATCAACATTTGACACATTTGTATGGATAACATTTATAAAGAGTAAAAATAGCATCGGTCCCAACACCGACCACATGTGACAATAATTTCACCAGATTTCTGAGAAGGAATACATTTATTTTGGTCTAAATGCGGAATCTTGACTGCTCTGGTTCTAGCTTCTAAGAATGATGGAATCCAATTAAGTGCATTACCTCTAATGCCGAAGTTATCCAATTTCCTCAACAGCAGTTTATGATTCACCATATCAAAAGCCTTGCTTGGATCCAAATATATACCAAATGCATGTTTATGCTCATCAATTGTTTTTGATACATTTGAAATTAAACATAGCATCAAGAGTGGAAGTATTTTTTTGGAAACCAAACTGTTTGTTAAATAACAAGTGATGGCTGACCAAGAATGGATAATGACGGTTCAAAAATAACTTTTCCAAAACCTTAGAGAATGTTGATGTAATTGAAATTCGCCTATAGTTGTTTATGTCAGAAATTGTTCCTTTTTTGAAGAGGGGCTTTACAACTGCTGTTTTAAGAGATTTGGCAAAATTGTCCTTCAACAAAAGAAACATTGGCCAAAGTAGACAATAGACATATAGGGAAGAAGCTATGACATTAGACATATAGGGAAGAAGCTATTACCGTAGTCAGCATGGTAAGACCTAGGCCTGGGACCATGATAACTTTTAGTTTTGAGGTCTCTAGACCATAAAAACACCATTTGTTCGAAACTGTACTGAGTGTGTGTGTGTGGTGTGTGTGTGTGTGTGTGTGTGTGTGTGCGTGCGTGCGTGCGTGCGTGCGTGCGTGCGTGCGTGCGTGCGTGCGTGCGTGCGTGCGTGCGTGCGTGCGTGCGTGCGTGCGTGCGTGCGTCTCCGTGGGTGCAATACCTCTCGTAAAAAAGGTCCGATTTTGATGAAATTTGGTACAAATAACGTGTATAGCAGCATTTATGACTTTATATTCAATAACCAGACAGATTGACCAATCCGAAGTAGTATTTAGCTTTAAAAAACACACAGTTTGGTGTTTTGATCATTTCTCTACGTCAATTGGTTACAGAGATAATTAAAGTGCTATACACAGAAAGTTGTCCAATGTTATTCTTATGGAGAATAATACAAATTTTATATCTCGCTTATTTATGACCTATACTAACGAAACTTGGTACACGGCTTCATCTGGTTGTGGTCTATTGTTATTTGTACAAAAAAGCAATTTTTACTGATTATTTCCGTAGCAGCAAACCTGCATTTTCAGCCCCCATGTTATTCTTATGGAGGATAATTAAAATGTAATGTCTCCCTTAATTATGAAAATAAATTAATACAACTTGGTATGTGGCTTTCAGCCCCCATGTTATTCTTATGGAGGATAATTAAAATGTAATGTCTCCCTTAATTATGAAAATAAATTAATACAACTTGGTATGTGGCTTCACCTTGTTCAGTTATATTGATATTTGCATAAAAACAATTTGTTTGTGTTCCTTGTTGCAGCAAACCTACTGAACGTACTCATTCCCAAAATGTTATTCTTATAGAGAATAATTCAAATTGTATGTATTGTTTATTTGTGAATATATTTTTATGAATCTTGATATGTGGCTTTATGTGCATATATTATGCACAAAGTACAAATTACAAATTTGCTTAGTAAGCAGGTTTGTTGCTACAGGTTTTTTTTTCATTTTGTTGTTTTTTTTTACTGAATTGGTACAGTTTGGTTAAAATTCTCCGGGATACAGTTACATTTTTGAAAACTGTTAAATATCAATTATTTTGTTGACATTATTTTATAATAGTTTGCTCATTATAATATTTGTTGTTTTATCACATCATTCGGTTTCTGTTAAATGACTTTTGAATTACACATCCACATGTGAGGCCTGCATATGTTACAGTGTGGCTGAGCTGGAGAGAACCCTGGCAGACAACTGCAATGTCCTTCCCCCCGTCATCCAGGAACTCAAAAGTGACGTCGAGAAGTTCCGAGAAAGACTTGAAACTACCAAACACATCAGCTGGCTCAGTGAGTACCTTTAATTCAAAATTTTCAGTAAGAGGGATTGTGTTTGTGACAAAATATGCACAAATTAACCCTTTGATTGCTATGCTCTTGTATGGGAATGGTTGTGTTTTTGTTGTTTCAATTGACTTTTTTAGCTTTTAAAATTAATTTTCAGTAGATGAACATTTAGTAAAAAAAGGATATTTAACTTTTATACATCCAAGGATGTGAAATAAAGTATGTTATGATTATTATTAAAAAGTAACAAAACACGTGATCAGATATGCTATTTAAAAACAGTATCAACATTTATCCCATCAGCTTCCACCCGTTTATTTATGGAGGGTTCTCCCATTCAACTCTTTCACAGACAACTCTCTATGACTTGCACATAAAAACCAATGAGTGAGGTCCGATTTGAACCCTTGATCAAAAGTAATATGCTCTGGCCGGAAGAATAGCACCTCAGGCCACTGGTCATACTAGTAGTCATGTCACACCTGTTGGTATTTAAAGCCAACACGTTGAATGAAGTAGTTCTGCTTTTGTCAACCAGGTTTTTATCACATATGTCTTATAATGGTATGAATGCATATTCAAAGTCTGTGCTATCGGCCTCTGGTAGTTAAAGGGTTTAATGTTGGTGTTACCACTGTCAGGAAAGTAAACAATCCATGTTGAAGGAAAGGTTTGACTCAAGGAACCTAGAACAAAAAAAGGTAAGGGTCACGTAAACAAAACTGATGACGTATTCGGTGCACTGCTGTTTTTGAGACACCTAACTGTCAAAACCTTCTTCATGTTTTCAGTGGCGGATTTAGGGGGGGGCTATAGGGGCTGTAGCCCAGGGCGGCAAGTTTTTAGGGGCGGCAAATTTACAGAAAATTAATAAGTTGTTTAGAAAAGAAATGTTGAAACGGGGAACATTTTGACAAAAACTGATTACAATGACGGTGTGCCGCCCTTTTAAAGGTAAAGGTACTTAGACTAATACTACTGAGACTAATGTATGTAATGTAATGTAACCCTCACACTGCAGTTCCTCAAAGCAGTCATAATTCATTTGTCATTCATCCGTACTAGCGACAACACGAATAACACGATTACGCTACAGAGAAAGGGCGGCAAGCCACGAACTACATCAGGCACTGCGCCACTATGACTACGTCCAACCATAGATTAAACATACTCCTTGTGGTATTTTTAATCTATGGTCCAACTCACGGACTTCCAAGTTTACCTATACATTCGCATAGCATTACAATTATTTGTAACACAATATCAATAATGACCAAGGCACACGGATGAGAAATATTGCAACAATCGAATTTGAGATGACAATAACAAAATTTAGACTACAGTGCCCGGCAGCAGAGAAGTCCGTTGGAGGCGGAGCCTGCAGTCGACGTGACCTTGAATAAACCAATACGCATCACGCGTGGTTGCCAAGCTGTTTCCCCGCTCTAACAGCGCTTGACGCCGAATCATTGTACTAGTTACATTAAATCAAGGCGCTCGGGTAAAACATGTAAAACTGCAACAAATCTTGTAACACTGTGTTAAAGAACAATAAATTACGAACATTTTAAAAAAAAGTTTAGGGCGATAGCTTTTTTCCTTTTATATTAAAAACTAATTTGATTAGATTCTTTGATTGTAAGGCTAGCAAATGGAGTTCTTGGATGTTATTTTGATTTTGTTTGATGTACTAAACGTCTGAACTCTAAAATATCTACAAATCTAGTAAAGTTCTAGTAAAGTAAAGTTCAAATAAACAGCGATATAAAAGTACTATTTCTCGTTATAATCCAAATTTAAACCATTGAGGCAATTACTTTCCCTATAAATCTTTGAACAATGAATAAAAGTAGGGCGAAGGGGTATTGTACTTGTATCCGGCACTCGGTTTCCAAGAAATCTACCGATCGTCACGGGAATAAGTCAGATGACAGTTCATGTTTTGGACGTCGATTTTAATTTAATTTGCATTTGTACAAACTGTGTTACAATAGTCATATAATGCTTTAAGATCAGTTCTACGTTTTAGTTAATATTGAGTGTTTTATGGTAGTTGTGTTTTTGTTTTTTATTTCTTAGTATTTGTGTTATTACCATGGAACAACCGTCTACAAGCGGTAAAAAAGGGAAACGGTGCATAGTCGTGAGCGCAAAATTGTGTACAATGTTAATTGTTTGTTTGATTTGTGTAAAACAAAACTATTAAAATAAATCACACAGGAGGATATCGGAACCTTTTAAGGTATTTTTGTACATTGTTCATTCATATATATATATAAACAATATTTATATTATTTAATAGTACAGCAATTTGCAAATTAGACTAATATTATATTCATTATTTATATATATATTCTCATTACTCATTTAAAGAGAATAAATTAAATCGCCCTCAGTATATTAACAGTTCATGCCACACCGGAGCTGCTACAGAGCTTAGTTGTGTCTGTAGCCTCGAGCGGCTTTTAGCAGGGTGCCGGGACTGTGCGAGGCTACTGTACACTTGTCAACGCCGCACTCTCGTCCTATTGGCTGCAGCCCAACGGACTTCTTTGCTGCCGGGCACTGTACAATGATATTGTCGTTTCATTTTCAAACTCAAGGTGACAGAGAAAGTTATTTCAGCCGTCTTCAGTGTTGCCACCAGGTAGATGAAATTTTACCCTAAACGTGTGGTGAAATTACCCTAAATTACCCTAAACCTTTTGTAAATTACCCTAAGAGTTGATTTTCTTCTATAAACGCTTAAAATACACTCGAGATTGGTTTTAAAACATGATTAAGGCATACAAAGTAAGGTAGCATAGCATTTATTACTCGTCTTTGGTACTATATTACACATAGAACGAAATATGTATTAAAAAATTCAAATAAATAATCTGTTGTAATATTTTTATTCAGTGCTTTCTATACTTAATGTGCTGGTATCACTGATAATAGAAACTTGCTGATAAATGTCATTAACAGTTGTCGGGACTAGGAGTACTTAGTACTTTGTTGTTTTATAAACTTATTTCAGTTGTACAAATGTGTTAATGTTATTTTTTTATAATAAGGTTTGTCATCTTATTACTATTTGATTAGATCAATAGGTTTCATTGCAATACAACACCACATCACACAAATTTAAACAAGTTATGCCTTGTTGTAATGTTTGTATGTGCGCTAACCTGATTCACCCATGGGCTCACTATGGGGATTTCACAGGCATAAAAATGCCTTCTTGAATGTTGTTATTTAGCTCCTTCATACAAATATGTGTCAAAATAGAGACAATCTTCAGTCAAAATAATCCCTACAACAGCGCTGTAAATCTAACAACCTAATCAATCCGATATATTTTTACTGTTTAGGGTATTCTATATTATTATATTATGTCCAATTTTGGACACATAACATAATGTGCCTCAATTTTATCTGTTCGAAAATTAAACTTTGTGTCCTTTGTGATTACAAGCATCTCTAGTCTAATACTCAATAGGATATACGATGTACATGCAAGTTATATATCTTTTATAGTACTTTTAATTTATCCAGCACTTTATGTAAATGTTTTAATTCCTGAAAAAACATTTTACATTGCCAAAACATCTAAATTTAAATTATAAGGGTCTCTAGATTTTACCCTAAAATTACCCTAAAAACTCCCATTACCCTAAAATTACCCTAAGACCAGTAAAATTACCCTAAAAAGAGTAATTACTCTAAAAGTGGCAACACTGGCCGTCTTATACTTACCATCAAAGCCTACCACACATAATCGTTCATTCTGGAGGATATTTTTTTAAACAAAACATCTGACCAAAGACAAATAAAGAATAACATAATTTGTAAGGAAAGAATTTGATTGGTTGTTGCCATGGGAGCATAGTTGACAGAGGGTCAAAATGGTGGTCAGCATGTAGGCTGCAGTGTTTTACTCCAGGCGAGACCTCTATATATATTTTCTGGGTGGGACGGTGTCAAAATCTCCCATTTCATTAATTGAAAAACCGTGATAATTGAAGTCTTTAAATTAATATCGTGCCGCATTTTAGGCAAATCATGATGGTAAACTTAATTTTATAATCTTAAGACATATTTTATACGTAATTTTATTGTATATCTCAAAGCAAAGTTATGAGTTAAATTAAAACACCCTTTTATTATAGCTTTGGAAATAGTGTTGAAAACAAGCCGCCTTGTGCGTCGAATGACACCGTCCCACCAACAAGTTGACACCTCAACAGGACAAAATACCAAATATGACGGCACGCTTTATGAAGGTTATTTGTCAGAGAGTAGTGACTCCTGTAGTATTATATTATAATTCATTGGATCTATAACATCATGGAGGTGAAACTAGGAGTGTTTGAAAATGTGTAGAGTTTTATGAAGATTTTATCAATTAATTTTATATTTTGATCGTCTAAAACATATAAACAATTCTTTATATAAAAGTATAAATTAAAAAATGACTGAAAACTGTATTGAAAAGCGCTAATTCAGGATTAAAATACTGTAGTCCGAATTTTGAGGCTAATGGTCCGAACGCTACAGTGTCATCATATCTTATTTATAGGTTATTTATTATAATTGTCAGTAGTCAATGCGTTGGTCTAAAAATTAATGTTTTTATTAAGTATAAGAAGGGATTTTTAGGCTTTTGTTGAAGGATTTGTTGTTATTAAAAGTAGCACTAGCACTGCTTTACTGCTTTTAACACAAACATTTGTCTCTAGGGCTGATTGTCATTGGAGTATGTTATATTGAATATTAAACTGTGTTAATGTGATTAATGTCAATTATACATTATTTTACTGGATTTTTCAACTAGGAAATAAAATAAATTTTTTAAACTTATTCATTCAGATAATTCGTAACTTCTTTAGATACTATCACAAAATAACCAAACAAGATATATATAATATGTGGGTAAACCTGGGCGGCGAAAAGGACAAAGATTATATAGCGGGGGGGGGGGGGAGGGCGGCAAATTTCCTAATAGCCCTTAGGTGGCAATTGCTTAAATCCGCCACTGCATGTTTTGATGTTTTGTCTTAACCTATATATATTTTTTATTGGAAGGTTGGAATGATTTTCGCTAACCCCCGCTCCTGCGGGGGTATAGTGATCATTGTTACATTGGTTCATTATTTCCATTAGGATTACTTTCCTTGCAGCTACTGTTTTCTACGAAAGACTCAAACTCGTTGTCAAGTGTTTGCGCATTTACTTTGTATATTTCATCTCGTTTACTTGCAATAATTGATCTGCAGGTTAGAGCTTGGGAGGGATTTTAAGTGTGGGTAACGCAGTTATTTTCAGAGTTCTTCTCGGTTTTAAACATAAGAGTTCAGCTCTGAAATCACGTTCGTAGTCTGTGTCACTGAAATGACAAGAGCATACCCGCGCATTATCAATAATTAAGTCATCTTTTATGCCACACGTAACTTTCCACTTTTGTCTCATTTCTAAATTTGTTGGAAAACGGTGAAATGAAATGCCATTGATTTTTAATTTCCCTCATTATAATTACAATTTAAAACGCGACAACCGGGAATATTTAAATATCGATATAACCTAATCTAAACATAAATACAACAAATTTGTTTGTTTACATTTAGTTAAATGTAAACAAAAAATGACGACAACGGAGCACTATAGCCAGATGTTTGGCGCGCAATTTGTTGGTGACCCTTACCTTTTTTTGTTCTAGGTTCCTTGGTTTGACTCATATTTTGATTGTTTAAATTTCCATGCACTTGAAGAGCACTATGGCAGGGAGCTTTCCACCTAACAATAAAACTGTTTCAACACATCTTATTACAGTTTCCTGACCATATATATGTAATATTTCATGTAGTGCATGACTTAGATATATATTTTATTCAAAAGCTATAAACTATGATACTCTATGCAAATGTGTGATAAACAGGGTGTAAAAAAAACCTTTCAAGACTTTGGAATATGATTCGTCATACAAAAATAAAGAAAAAATGTCATATGAAGGTATGTCCTAAAACGCTTAGTTTTCCGTCTATCTGTCAGTATGTGTTTTTTACTTAATAAGTTATATCTTAGGAACATCTGAAGATATCGACTTCAAACTTGGTACATGTATTACATATAATAAAACCCATTTTGGTATGAAATATCAAGTTTATACTTTGTACCATTTCAATATGGCGGCTATTTTTGTTTTTTCAAAGCTAAATATCTTAAAAACTGTAAAATTTATGAAAAAGCTGTAAGAAAAATTAAGGATGTGCCATTTTCTTAAAAGTAATGATATGAAGATATCAACTAAAGGATAATAAATAACTGAGTTATTGTGATTTGTGTAAGATAAAACATGATTTTTCAGCCCATAAATTACAAAAAATCATGTTTTAACTTATAAAAATCACAACAACTCAGTTATTTACCATCCTATAGTTAATATCTTCATATCATTACTTTTACGACAAAATGCCACAATTTTCTTGATTTTTACATTTTTTCCATAAATTTTATGGTTTCTAAGATAATTAGTTTTGAAAAACAAAAATGGCCGCCATTTTGAAATGGTACAAAGTAGAAACTTGATATTTCAAAACAAAATGGGTTTTGTTAGATGTAATACATGTACTAAGTTTGAAGTCTATATCTTCAGATGTTTCTATGGTATAAAGTATTAAGTAAAAATCACAAACTGACAGATAAACGGAAAACTAAGCGTTTTAGGACACTAGTAGCCCATTGCAGCTTCGCTCGCGATCACCAGGGCCGTACTCAGCTTTCATGGGCCCCTGGGCAGGCCTGGTAGTGTAGGCCCTTGTTGACGTCCGGATCCAAGTTGTTGACCCCTTTTATTTAGACAACAGTGACCTAAATAAGACCAGCCCGGCCGTCGGACCCCCTCCGACAAAGTTTCCCCCCCCTGCTCCCTCCCTGAGTATGGCCTTGGCGATCACAGAGTACAATATTATGTTTGAGAAGTTAGTTACAATTGTAAAATCACCTGGGGGCCGAGCTTTTCTCAAAAAGCCAGTCAGTTTGTTCAAAATGCTTAGAGTGCTTTTATTCACAGTTCCTCTCCAAGGTGAGCATGTTTGATTTGCTTATTATTTGCTCATTTCTCTTCATTTTGGACATGTCCGCTTTATATTCAATCCTCAGTTTTAATGGTTCTCGCAATTAATACATAACCTAATCATCTATGTATATTTTAATTTATGTAAACATTGGTTCTAATTACTATTCTCACACAGATCACATGATACTTTACCAATTGAATTGTTTTTGAATAGCTGTCGGGGGAAGGCCACTCAGTTTGTTTAGATTGTTTTAATATCAGTTTGTAATATTTCACCACTTCCCCCTACTGATAATCAGATGTTTATAACTCATTTGCCTCTTTTCTACATTTTTAAGGTCACTCCAGTTGTTATTTATAGCTCAACGTCCCTTTGATTTATTTTACTACTCTATATGTAATCTTCACTCAAATCTTGTCTCTACTCTCAGTAAACCACATGTTAATAATCATAAACAACATTTTAGTATTACTTTGAAAGTTCCCTGATTGATTATGAACAGCTGTTACAATTCTTTTGTTTTGATTTGAAACTTCAAAAGCCCAATGTTAATTTGTTCAACTTTTCAATTTTGTTTTTTAACATTATTTTATTTTTATTGGGGATGAGACCTGTTTAAAACATATTTTTATACCATAACTTAGTTATTTCCAAAATTTGAAGGAGATAATTGTGCAACCAACCAACCAACCAAACAATCAAGCAAACATTGCTCATATAAGAGTATAGGATTTACAAATCTTAACCATAACCTCAATGTTAGTTTTTCGAATAATTTTGTATGCAAAACTATATTTTTCCAGGGATGAGGCCTGATTAGAAACAATTTAATAACCCATCAATTCGATAGTTCCAACATATGGAAAGCCCCAAGGTATAGCATTTTTGGAGCAGGCGTAGGCAAAGGTTTTATTGTGATGTACTAACTATCTTCCTAACAAATGTACGCGGTCCAGTTAACTAAGTTACTAACGTCAGTTATGATTAAATTAAAAATGTAAGGGCCGGCAGAGCAGATACGTCTGTTTCTGTCTGATAGACCTGTTTCTGATTATAGCGCCTGCTGCATATTTCTATACCAAGTTTTTGCTCAATCGGTCTAGTAAGTATATGATTAACATGGTAGTGTTGAAGGTCGTTAGGGCCGAGCCTCATTTGAACGGGAATGAGCCGATTTTTTAGGATGGACCCTTCTTCTTCCAAATATCTGCACATAACTCCTGTAGTTTGTTGGCCTTTTTTAGACGTCAATTACTATTTTTTGTTGGACCGTAGTTAGGTGGACATTGTATGACGAATCATATACCAAAGTCCTGAAAGATTTGTTTACACCCTGTACAGGAGGTTGAGCGAATAAATCCTTCTTATGATGGATCTGGCATAATGACTTGTTTATTTCTGCCTCCTCCAAAAGTGAAGAGTTTTAGATTACGTTTTTACAAAGTTTAAAATATTGAAATACATAACAGAAAACTTGTAAAGTATTGAAAAACATAATAATATCCAGATCTGATTATAACCTCAGATCTGGCACCCTGATCTAGCCAGATTAAATCACATATAAAACCAGATCTAGCCAAATCTCAAATTTAGATATGGCCAGATCTGGAACCATCAGACTTTTCTATAGGGGATTCTTCATGACTATCGAGGGTCTTATCATTAAGAGATAGGGTTGAATTTTTAAAATATCTTGCACTCTCATTAGTTGTAAAATGTGGTTGAAATCCTTTAAATGAATGATTTTACCTAAAATACTTATTTTTATTTGCTTAAAATGTTCAAATATACAGTACTATGATAATGTCAAGTCATATAGATAACATTTTTGTGCAGCTTGGGGTCACCAAAGGGTAAATTTTGCATGCAGGAAGGAGTTTTCATATACTCAAAATCAAAAATGTTTAATTAGTTATTTGTATCTATAAAATCAAGTCTTAATTGAAGATCAAATGTTTTTAACAAAGTTTTGTAAATAAAAATACACTTTAAAATTAATTCAATAAGACAATAATTTGATTAAATGATTCAACAATTTAATTACATGATAGTATCTTTTACTTGCAAAACCCAAACCAATTAATGTATTAGGGCTACTTTTTATGAATTGCTACAAAAATCTGAGGACCACTTTCAAAAAGTTCTAACTTCAGTCCAAAATAATAAAAAAAATCCCAAACATTGTTCTTTTATTTAAATCATTAGTGTTTTAAACTACTCAATTACTATTTTTGAAAACTTGTCAACTTTTTAATAAGTGTGTACTGATATTATTGGTGCAACAAACATCATGTGTGTTTGCAAGTATGATCACACACATAATTTAAAACACCTGAAACATTACAATTAAGGAGTGGAGGTACAAATCCTTGAAAACCCAAATATCATACTTCCAGCAGCAAACCTTTTAAGCTCTACTTAGCGTGGCGTTTGATCAGACTTATTTATTAAGCATATTTTACACTTAAAAATTAGAACTGGAAATTTCTATTGAGTTCTGAAATTCACTTTGTTCAATTTACACAAATTCATGCCTAAACTGCCCTTTGAGCAGGACATTAAAACGCTTTACACGACACCGAGACAGAGATAGATGGGACAGGGATGACACGATGTTGGCGCTTGTCAATACATTGACAGACAGACAGACGCGCGTAATTCAGTTTGATGGGCCAATTTAGTCTGATCCTCTTCACTACAATCCTCTTAGCTTCATTTTCTATTTCCAACGGCAGTATAAAGTGGTAATCCCACATTTTCATCAAACACTTTCATAAAAGCGAACTGTTGCGTGAGTATGCGGCTCATTATCATTCAATTGGATGGTTTTTAAATGTTAATATTTTCATAAATGTACATATTTTAGTATAACCTTTCCTTGAATTAATTTAATTGAAAATGAATTTATTCATGAAGTAAATAATAATATGCAATGAATGGTCTCAATAAGTATGTAACTTTTTAGTTTGCTAAAGGATAAATCTTTACAAGTCCTGAAAACTTCTAGGTGGGTCTGTAAGCTCCAACCGATCATTTTAATTAAATGTTATAACCAAATCGAATAGTAGCTGCATGATAATAAAACTTAAAACTTGTGTTATGTATAAATTCAATCCTTTGATGAAGGTTTGTGAATTTAGTAGAAGGACGAATATGTTTCTTTAAATGTTACTGTCAAAACCTTCTGTTTAAATTTAAGGTTGCTGGACATTAGGCTACCTAACCAGGTGTTTCTCTGGACGTTAGACTACCTAACCAGGTGTTTCTCTGGACGTTAGACTACCTAACCAGGTGTTTCTCTGGACGTTAGACTACCTAACCAGGTGTTTCTCTGGACGTTAGACTACCTAACCAGGTGTTTCTCTGGACGTTAGACTACCTAACCAGGTGTTTCTCTGGACGTTAGACTACCTAACCAGGTGTTTCTCTGGACGTTAGACTACCTAACCAGGTGTTTCTCTGGACGTTAGACTACCTAACCAGGTGTTTCTCTGGACGTTAGACTACCTAACCAGGTGTTTCTCTGGACGTTAGACTACCTAACCAGGTGTTTCTCTTGACGTTAGACTACCTAACCAGGTGTTTCTCTGGACATTATACTACCTAACCAGGTGTTTCTCTGGACATTAGACTACCTAACCAGGTGTTTCTCTGGACGTTAGACTACCTAACCAGGTGTTTCTCTGGACATTATACTACCTAACCAGGTGTTTCTCTGGACATTAGACTACCTAACCAGGTGTTTCTCTGGACGTTAGACTACCTAACCAGGTGTTTCTCTGGACGTTAGACTACCGAACCAGGTGTTTCTGTGGACGTTAGACTACCTAACCAGGTGTTTCTTTGGACGTTAGACTACCTAACCAGGTGTTTCTTCAAAGTTAACTGATACAGTTTATAGTTATACTCAGCTTAGGTATGGTGTTTTGTAAGTGAAAAATGTTTTAGACGACTCTTACATGTAAGTGCTGTACTCATCAACTTAAATGTTTGAGGTTTATATTATATGGTTATAATTAACTACAGTGTTTACTTTTTAACTTTGTACTAACTTTCATTTTATGTCTGCATCTTCTGTCGTATCAAAACGCTATGGAATAATCATGCTCGAACTGATTTTGACTGCTATTTAACTTAGAGTTGATTTTGATACTTATCACACCATCCCTGAACACGTTTGGTTTCAGGAAAGCTTATTCCACTATTCCTCAACTTCAAAGGCCGGTAGACTCGTGGCAACTGGTATTGAGAGTAAAAAGTACTTAGCAAGTTTTCTCGATTTCAGTGCTGTTCATTAAAATATAGTCAAAGGACTTCTTTTTAAACTAAGGAAACCTTTTGAAACATCTACCCGTGTTACTCCATTCTAAGATATTTTTTTAAATTATAGGAAAATCTGGCTTCACCTACAGCTCTTCAGCCCATCGAGCAAGGCCCTCAAGGTGCAGTTCTACCTCCTGTTCTCTACAATATTTCCACATCTGATTAACCATCTTCCCCACTCACCATTGCTGCTACTTATGCAGGCAAAGCCGTCACATTATCTTCATCAGACTGGTCAGACTCTCCAAACATCACCTCTCAGAATTTACAACAAAACCTCCACCTCATTGAAAAATATATTACTGGCTTCAAAATGGGAGGATTGAAGTAAATGCTACCGAGTCGTCTCAAACACTGAGCTCTATGTTATAGCTTGAGTCACCACTCCGTGGTGAAAAAGCGTGCCGCTGTGTTTATGGTCGTTATGTTGACCAGATGTGTTATGACATTTTGGTGGTATAGTTATTTTATTTCCTATTGGTTGAAATTTTGACATCGTCCACCCAATGTATTCTGATTGGTCCAGTTAACGTCAAAGTGACAACACAATAGAGCAAAAAGTCTGTGTTGACGGCACGTTTTTAGAAAATATTTAGTAAAAAAGTAGTGACTCCAGATATAACATAGAGCTCAGTGGTCTCAAATCACCTTTACTGTCCGAAGAGGAACTTGTCCTCCCATCCAGCTAAACAACACTGGAATCCCTCAAAGCAACACCGTTCGATACTTTAGGACTACGCTTGACTTATGATGACTGACATTTAAGCCTGTTAGATAAAGTCATAGGTGTAATTTGGGGGTGGCAAGGGGGGGCAGTAGCCTCCCCCAATAATTTGGAGGAAATATTATTGTAATATATGAAAAGTCACAATAATCACGATCACAACCATTTTTGCCTCCCCAGTCAAAATACTGAAATTACGCTTATGGATAAAGTGCAAAAAACTTCACCAGAGCTCCCGACTTTGATTATGACACCGTCTTTTGATTTGAAAATCTCTAATGACTTTAAAACATAAACTCTTTGTCTATAGCCTAAAAGCCTTTTCAGGCAGATTTGAACTTATGAAATTCACCTATTTGGCTCAGCAAATAGAAGCAGTTTAACTCAACTGTAAGCTTTCCAGTATATATTACTTAGAGCATTATCTCCCGAAATTAGACTAGTAATAGGTATAATGGCCTACTAAAAAAAAAAAACAATACCAACAGAAATCATAAGCATGAATTTTACAAAACAAGTATTGTTTTAAAGGCATCAAGTTCACTTCCTTTTTTGCCTCAATAAATAAGGAATTAATGTAATAGTAAAAAGTTTTGTAAGAAACTGAGCGTCTTGTGCAATTGGCACTTTATTCTTTTGATGAGTATTTGTATGTAAATAAAATACTGTAGATAATAATTAAGTTTGCAACTATTGGATCTTTAGTTATAACCTTTTGTCCCATGGCACTATTCTTAAACAAGTCTAATGGTGAATAAAGGAGATATTTGATTTTATTTTACATCACAACGTAACAAAAAGATTCCAACGCAGATGGAGCAGAGACTTATTAGACTGTGTTAAACTTTGTGTTATTTTTCTATTTATAAACCTTAGTTTGTTCTTATGGGTTAATAACTCATTCATTAAACCATTTATGTTATTTTGTTTTGTTTTTGTTGTTATAATTTTTTTAACTGTAAAAATTTGTTATGTACCAAGAAAAAAGTAAAATAAAATAAAAGTTAAAAAAAAGTATGCATGAACCCCATGATAAGAACAGGCCACTGACTAGTTGTACACGGAAATAATTCATGGTATCAAATTCAATGGTCATTTCAGTTTATGTTATTACATATCCTACTAATTTTATAAATGTGAAAGTTTAGATGTATGTATGGATGTTTGTAGTTCCGTCACGCATAAACTACTTAACTGATTAATCTAAAATTTTGCATGAACATATCTTACATATTTCACATTAACATATAGACCTGATGATGTCTACATCCAACCTTAGGGCTCCACCCCACCGGTCCTTTAAATCCCAATGCAAATGGTATCCAATGCAAGGATATATTTTGTAAAATTACCAGCTGTAGTTGTTTGTCAGTTAGGGCAAATAACGTCATGTGGTAAAACTAAACGAGGATTTGATAGTGCTAGTCAGGTTAATATTTTTAATTTGTTTTGTCGCGAACAAAGCCGTGGGTAACAGATAGTAATCTTATATTTATTGTAAAAGTTCTATCACCACATTCCAATTACTTTAAAAATATTTCATCTTATTTAAAAAGGAATTAGTTTGTATTACACGAGATTTAGTTTAGAAATGTTGAAAACTACTTTGCAGCGATGATTATGTGATTTAGAGCAGACACTCTATGCCATGTTTGGCTCTCTTGACCCATTATTCAGTTGCTCAGCGATTGCTCGTCTATTTTCATCGACAACATTCCACTTGTAATCGCATCGTATTTGAACTAAATACCTCGTGTTCAGATTTAATCTACCTGCAGTACCCAGCTAATGTTCCTCACAATACCCTAAACATTTATGGGATGTTATAAGACATGTTTGTTGCGTTTTTCTTACTTCTAGGTAATGATTTGATGATCTTAAATAAATTTCCTTCTTAACTCCATCAAAGCTTGTGCCACTCCCATACAGCGTCTACTTGCATGTGGATCTTTCATCAGATGTACGCTATTCATGGTGGAACACTAAGAGGAGAGGGTTTATACGGGTAAAATGTTTTTTAAGGCATAGATAGGTAGGATTAAAAAATGGTACTAAATTACAGTAGACTTTCTCTTAACCGACCCCTCTTCAATAACTGCCAATCAGTTTTACCAGTCCTTTCCGGCAAAAAGCAAAGATCACTTTATAGCTGTAACAGTTTGAGGATGGTTACCTCTTCAGATATTACCTCATTTCTGATCCTATACTCGGCGATTTAGGTACAAAAATACTTATGTGTCTGCTCAGATTAATAATTGGTTTATTAATACTTCTAGTATGCTATATGTTATTACGAGTTAGTTTTCAGTTCTAAAATTAGTACTATTGCTCTTTTGGAAGTGGATTTATATAGAAATAAACTGTTTCATTCCTAATTAAAATGAATTCTATGAAAATACACATTTGTAGTTATCATACCGCAAAAGAAAGGAGACAATTTTGTTGTTATCGAGTACTTTATTAATGACTTTTTTATACATATAGTGTTTCTTCTGAACTTTCTTTTAGTGAAATTTTAGTAATAGATATGTTTTAGACCGTTTAGTTTATTATTCAGTTTATCCGACCTATTTCTTTATCCATCTTGGGTCCTGTGAGGTTTGGTTAGGAAATAGTCTAGTGTATTATGTGCAGTTAACAAAAATTATTATGAATATGTTTTAGAACAAAATTAAAATAAGTGATGTTTTACGTCACCGAACAATTCAAGAGGAAGAGTAGGACAGATATTCAATCAATATCCTGCTTGTTTACTTCAAAAGTCTTCTTGTTTAACGCCAATATTCAGAGTGGGGAGAATATAATTTTTCTCTGAAGAGAATGACATGCAGTTCGACGTTCTCTGCTTTGACGTCACACATCGTAATCAGTTTTAGACTCATGACGTATGTCACCGAGCCGTAACTGTGTTAGGAGTTGTGTTAATCTTTTCTTTGTTCATATTGAGGGATCTTATTAAGAAATCATGGAAATCACAAAATATGCAAAGGCCTCTAGAAACTACTAGTACAGTTTGAATAAAAAAAATCCCACAATTACCTGTGAAATCATAGTGTTTATCAGCTTTGCGTTTCAGGTTGTTACAAAGATCTTCCACCGACAAATCGCAGGCTGCAATATCGGAGGCAGAGCGATGCTCGGCAACGACAAGTGCGTGAGAAATTCCTGAAAATTTGGTAAGTGTACTGGTTTGAAAAGGTGTTAATTCTTCTTAGTCAACAAAATATTCCTGCGGTTTATATTCCTGTGTTTATGTAATCCAGTTTTTGCAGTGTCAACTAGTAACAGTAATGTCATCATATTGCAGAATATCATTAGAGGAATCACAACCTGAGAACTGGCTTAGGAATTTCGTTTTTGCCCACTACATCGTTATGTCTCAATCGATATGTCTTTTGAAACCTTTTATACGGCGGATTTACAGAAAAAACCCAAAATACCGATTTAATTTTGAAAATATTTATGTTTAAAAATTACTCCATGCTATTTAAATGGGAGTATGTGAGTTAACTTTCTAAGATATGAGGTTCAAATTAAAATTCAGTTTGAATACCATGGAAAGAATTTTTATAAAGTTGACTATACAATTCATGTATTAAAAACATTCTAAAAACATTTTAAATTCTAATCAAACTTAAAAATAGTTAAATAAACTATATCCTAGTTAATACCTAAATAATTTGGCTATGTAATAACTTTAAGCGCAACTGTTTCATAATGACTTTTTTAACATTACTCTATATGTTCAACATCACTGCATAAAGATTTGAATGTTAAAAACTTCTTAAAATTCTTTTCTAGAATACTAATTTGTTTCTAGTAATCTCTTTTTCACCTCCTTTGAAACGGTACTTTTGTTTTCATGTCTATTATTTGTTGGCCTAAAATAGTTATTGAATCTGGTATTGCAATTATATGTTTTAATTTTTCTCCCATTAATTTGCAATAATAAAGAGCAAAAGCGGGAAGATATATATTGCAAATTAGCTTCTGCGGTTAATTAGCGAATCTACTGGTTTGGGATCAAATGGGTATTTTAGGTCCAGTAGGGGATACCATTTAACATTCTAGGATATCTTGAGTGATGACACTGAGTAGTGGCGTCTGACATCTTATTATATAGTTCAGTTATGTTATGTTTTATTATTAATATTGCTTCAGTCAGTTGTGCTGACTCCCTGAGTTGTTTCATTGCAACTTAGTTTTTATCATTAGAGCTCAATACTTATCAGATACCTATTTAAATAGTACAGCAGTTGTTTCTCATAACAACCAATAATGTAACAATACATTTTATTCACTGATAATTCTCAAAAAGAGCCTGATTTGATCGGTGTGACTAACCGATATCATTTTCCTTCTTTTGCCTTCTTTTGAATACTACAGTACAGTAAAAATCCAACTATCCGAACCCCAATTATCCGAATATCCAATTATCCGAATCGATTTTGAGTGAAATAATAGAAATATAAAAATCAAGAAAATAACAGCGGGAGTGCGTGTAGCGATAATGCGCCATGAGCGCTAAAATAAAAGCCTGCGCTGTTACCTTCCGGACGATATTTTCGCAGGGAACAATAAGTCATACCCCCTTCCCGCCCTGCTCATCATCAGTCGCTACTGTTCTTTCACCAAGATTATCGTTCGAAATGAGTACAAAACGTAAACGTGTTGTCCTTTCGCTAAGTGATAAACTCACTTTGCTCGAGATGTTCAAGTGAAATAACCAACATTGAACAGTGAAATACGTACAGTATGTAGGCCTATTGAAAAGAGCAACTGTTTATACTGTATTCAATTTAACTCCTGTAATTTAATTTTTATGACGTATATTCTTGATACAGTTCGCTCACTTTCTGTTCACTACATTTATAATAACTTTGTCGATAAAATTCTGATTTTTTATGTATGGTGATGTTTTTTGCTTAATTCCCAAGGTATACCTGATTATCCGAATTTCTGCATATCCGAATTGGCCCGATCCCCAGTTATTTCGGATAATTGGAGTTCTACTGTATATAACTTAAAATGTTGAAAGAGTTATATTCTTTAATCTTTTGCAGAATAATAATTCATTTACCGTAATATGCTTCAAACCATTTCAGAATTTTCTTTAAACAATATTTTCCAATAATTTTGAAAGTTTATTACCCGTAATTCTAAAATTACTTACGCAATAAATATTGAACTTTACTGAATTTTCTTTGAGTTAGGTTCTTTGATAAATTTAACAATTTAGGTCCCAAGCCTTCACTCATAATGCTTCTCAGAAACCACGCAAAGTACAACTTTATGTTACCGAGAACCTGTTGACTTTGATCCCAGAGTATCAAAGGACAGCCCAAGTATCGGTAAAGTACAAAAATATCTGTCATAATTATTTTTTCCCCGAAAAATTTTTATTTTATCTTTGTTTTAGTGCTGACTATGTACAGAAATGGCATTTTCAAGATGAGCTATGGACAATATTTTTCATCATACTAAAAATATTTTAAACCAACAAACTCTAATTTATAAAAGGGTGTTTTATTTGATTTAATATACTGTAAAAACATTTGAGTTTTAAATTATTTAACAATTTACCGAATAGAATAAAAACTAATGGAAATAATGAAGGAATTAAATTATAAATTACAAAATATATTAAATGGGAATGGTTTTACTTAGTTGCAGAGTTTATATTATTTTTAATATAATTACCTATCAATGAATTGCATAAAATAAGAAATAAAGCATTTTGTTTAATATTATCATTATTAGTCTCAGATGGTTATTGTATATTTGATTGGTTACTTTGTATTGTAAATTTGAAATGAATGTGATTTCAATCTATAATATTATAAAGAAGAGGTGGTTTCTGTCTGTCTGTCTGTCTGTCTTTCTGTCTGTCTGTCTGTCTGTCTGATGTTCCGGGTGAACGCAAAAACTACTTAACCGACTGGGCTGAAACTTTACACAAAGATAGATCTTGGACCCATGCAACACATAGGCTTATTCACTTCCTTAAAATCTCCTCGGGCTACGCCCCGTGAACGTTCTAAGTTTCAATGTTTACATTTCATAAGAAAGGAAAACATTCAGAAACTGTAATGCGAACAGCTGAGGGCACTTACATTTGACAGCTTAAAAGAGCTGAAGCATTGACTATAAATACTGATGGCTGAAGCAAGAACAACAGCTGTTTCAAGCTAACTAAAATGAAATTTGCATTGACTATAGAACGGGTAAGGAAAACCCCTGTCCGAAGAACGTGTACATCAAGTATATATATATTTATTTCAATATACCGTATAATTAATCTATATAAATAAAATTAGAGCTTTGTCTGTACATTGCTTGGAATTATGAAATTTTTGCATATTTTCGCGTTTTACACCCTAGGGAAACCAAAACAAATCTTATCTCAATTTATGTCTGTCTGTCTGCTGGTAACGCTCAAGGACGGGTTTTTGTTCGCTTTTCACTGGAAAACGGGTGCAGTGACATTAATGAAACTTGGTTTCTTTGTTCTATATATGCGTGAGAAGGTTTTAGGACACTATAAACTGGCATAGGCCTTTTTTTAAAAATAATGGCAGCTGCTCAAAAACGTGATTTTGTGCGGTTTTGGTAATGTTTTGTTCGCTTTTCACAGGAAAACGGGTGCACCGATTTTTATGCAACTTTTTTCTATGTTCTATATGTGCATTAGAAGGTCTTAGGCTAATTGGATTGTTTTAAATTACCTTAGGACACTGCCCCATAAGGTTTTTAAGATCCTTTGCTATTATTATGAACAAAGCATTTATTTATATTGAACCAGATGATGGCATAGTTATTCTATAAATAGGTTTTTTAGTTCTTTTTTAAAACGTTGAGTGAAGATTGGTAATAAATAACATAAGTGGATATATGATCTAAATCTATATTTGTCAGACTCATGCACTCACTGACATAGTGATCACTTTATCTAAGAAACGACAATGTCTATTGAAGATAAAATTTTGGATGGTGGTTCCCCTTATGCTACAGATTCACAATAAGAATACGTTTAAAAAAGTCCTATAGGGTTCTTCGCTAATTTACTTTTATGGCAATTGTATGAGTATTAGTACTTTCTGGACCTTTGTAAGTTACATTTCGGTAGGAACATAACTAATTCATCAGAAAAAAACGCAGCCTATTCCTGTTACGAAAATGTTTATGGGCTTCGCCCCCCCGGAATTTCAAAATACAATATTTTAACAATCTTGCACATACTCTTGGACTGATGGATCTGAAATTCGGTAGGAATGTAGCTGATAGCTCAGTGCAGACATTTACCTACTCCAGATACAAATATACTCAAGAACTCTGGCCCAATGGCCTTTAATATAAGCGCCTTAGTCATAACACACCAACTACTCAACCAGTAGAGCTGAAATTTGATGCCTTAAAGGAAATAAGAAACAACATCATGGGGAGTCACGGTGTTGTTCTCTGGAGATCTCACACAGACCCTTTGTCGTAAGTGAGATATGAGTGGACGAGGCTACGCCTCTCTAAAAATATATTTTATGTAGCCGACCACTGAGCGTCTGAACTTAACAGTAAATATGAAAATGTATTTTTGAGAAGATTAAGGGGTTGATCAGTTTTCTTATGCGCTTTTAAAAGTTGAGATTGGGACATTGAAAAACAAATTAAGGTCTCAGAAACATCTATCCTTCACTCGGCACTATCGTTGAATCACAGGATTTATTGATTAACAGTTTGTTACACCGAGGTTCATAAACAGTTTAATCTGGAAAGTGCCTGGCTCTGTGATTGTGCCATCCTCACGTCCACCAATGAACAAGCAACGGAGATCAACACAAATGTACGTCTATTCCAAAGGGAGGAACGAACATATACAATATTGAATACCGTTCATTTAACCATGACCACTGTTAGAACAGTTTGTATATATTAATTTAGATTTATTTAAATAAAATCAAGTAGTCATATGTTTTTAAAACATATGATTTTTCCAAGTTTAAATTGTTTATATACAATTATATTGAAAACAGGACCTGGCAAGAATGGAGATTTTAAAAATGGTTTGTCAATGTTTTTAAAGTTTAATGTTTCGTTACATTACTATTAATTTATTGGAATGTAAAGATTAATGTATCAAAGTATTTAAAATGTTAAATTAAACAGGGTTAATATTTCGTTGTACTTGAGTTCTTTTATTTCTAAAATCGAATCCAAAGTGTTACGTGTACCGATTTGGAGTAGCAAAAACCACACTTCACTACCCGACAGAGTTCCTCGACTTGGCAGCAGTACCCGAACTATCTGTCATAGTATATTTTGTTAACTTCAATTCTACTTTAAAAGTGTAAAATGTAATTTTAATATTGTAAAATTATGTGGGTTGTTAATATTTTTAGTTAATCTGCCATTTATGTACAACCCGTACGAAGGACAGGTACATCAGCTAGTTGTATGATAAACAAAGTGATTGTGTTAGTAACATTTTTCTGTAACCATGGGTTGTGTAAACAATAAATGATTTGTATTTATTTTTATTTCAAACAAAATTTATCTTGTTGAAGTGCACTGTTTATGGTGCAGTTACTACTACTATAAATACTTATTACTTTTTTGATTCATTGTTTTCATACTAACCATCAGTTGTAATATTTATTCCGATAAAAAAACCTTGTTTATTGTTTTTCATGGTGTTATTCTACACATCTTTATCTAAATCAGGTTGTTTTCAATTTTTTAGAGCTACTATCATGCTGCATGTATTTTCATCATATTTTGTATTTTTTTACCGAAAGTGCCATGCATGCACTGCTTCCATAGCACTGCTTCATCCAGTTGCAAGTAAACTTGGACTGTGGTGGCATTAACTTTCACATGGAGTAATCCTGGAGTGGGGGAAGCCGTTCTGTCCGCCAAAATCTGTGTCTCCTTTCTTATTTATATAGCTGTACAAGACAACAATTTATCAGTTTAAAGTCTTTCTTCAAACACCTTTGGGTCAAACTTTGATGTGTTTTTCTTCAAACTAACAATAGACCTGCAAAAAGTTGATCGGACTAAAATTGTTAACAGTTATTCAGGTTTATTGAAGATTTTTCAAGTAACTTGTCAATCTCAAACAAAATATGAAACAATATTTTTAATTAATCACACTTCTTAAATTAAAAGTGTTTCCTATTCAACTTCTAAGATAAACGGGAGATACGCTTAATTTTAAACAAGGAAGGTCTTACAATATACATTGACGTGTTTACAAGCTGTGCTAGGGGAAGACAGATTCACAGTACAAGCAACGTCAACAACACAGGCGCTGTGAAGGCCCTCAGCAACTGCTGGGCTTGTTGAAACATAACCTCGGGCCAAAATGTTGTCATAAGCATCAACATGCCAACGCAAAGCTTAGTCTTGTAACGTGTTAGAAACATCAAGTGACAAGCTCCCAATATGAAACCGTATACTCCAGTGCAGGCAATTACTTTAAAATATATATTTATCGTAAATTGAAAAAACTGTAACTCTAATAAATCCATTTGAGCTGGAAACATGAGAGGAGCATTTGATACAGTGAGTCAAAATTCAATCTGTTAAAACTATGAAATGCAGTTTATCGTTCATAACTAAATTTTACTACTCAATCAAGAGTTTGATTGCAGCAGCGAAGTAATTGAAGATTTCATAGTGAGAACAAACTTTGACGCAATCCATATTCAAGTGCTGTCTTGTGAACTTGTTGTCAAACATTCTCTCTGATCACTCGCTTAATGATCTGTTGGTATTTCAAGTTGAATGAAATTGCTGAGTTCCTTCGCCTGGTGAATACTTTTCATGTATCGCAGTGAATTATTCTTTGGTGTTCCATTAACTCAAAAAATACAATATCTGGCTGGCTTTGTCTTTTAAGTTGTTTTAATTTTATTCCTTTTGATAATTCCAATTTTATTTTTTATTCGGGGTTATATTTTTTAAGCCCATTCAATCTTAATATACGGTACGTAATCCAAATACTAGTAACTCACTGACTCATTACAAAATCACATTAACTCTATTCTAAGGCCTACAGAGTTAAAATTTAGTACTAAGAACTCGATAAGTAACAGTTTTACATAATTCGCTTGGTTCTCCACCCCACCAATGGGTCTTAAAAGTTCCAATGTTATTTCTTATAGGCGTGCTTATTATTTTATTTTCATTATTCGAAATATTTCAAAAGGTTAGCCACAGAATTTAGCATGCGTAAGTGATTTATTCCCCGGGTAAAACTGGGTTCTGTACCAGCTAGTACTTAACGTATACAGGTATACAGCTATAGAATACCTTGTTAAAGATAATGTATGCTGTGCTTTGCAATTCCATTTGTAATAGAATGCTTTGATCTCTATATTTTATGAAGTACTACACCTATGTATATTTTTTCATCACACTCTCTTTCATTATTGTTTTTTACAGATATTACCTCTAAAACATTTTTTTCCAGTTTTATAATTTACAAAACTTGGACTCATCTGCAGACACTCAGCCTTATTTATAAACAGAACTTTCTGCCCTGTTAATGTAGTTTACGTAGCTAGTAAAGAGCACTCTTATATTCAAACGAGATCAAAAGATTAAGTATCGGTAAACAGCCAAATTTTTGTATGATTGTGTTCATTCAAGGCACACTGGGAGCACTTATTATTTAACTCTGATGTCACCTGACATCATAATATAATAATAATATAATATATATTTATTATTGGGGTTGTTCAAGATAAATCTTATTCATCTTCTTGTGTTCTTATATGTTGATCATTCAATTCAAGTTCCACCCCTACTCTCCTGTTGCAGTGAGGAGAGCATCAGTGAGGAGGTCCGCCAGTGTCTCCGTCTCCCGTCCTTCGATTGTTCCGACTGGCAGGACGAGGAGATCATGCTCCTGCTGCAGTTCATGTACCAGGACTTCGACTTACCCGCCAAGTTCAACATTGACATGAACACACTCCGCAATTTTTTATTCCAAGTATACAAGAATTACAACGAGGTCCCTTTCCACAACTTTAGACATTGTTTCTGCGTGTCTCAAATGGTGAGTGGATCATAAGATTGTTTTGAGGACAATCGTTTATTTGAGTTATTTAAAATGCTATTCAATGTTTCAAAAGCTTGATTGATGGAATTTAAAATATAGCCTTATAATTTTAAGAGTCTTATGTTTTGCGCAGAAAACAATGCAATATATCGCCTCTTTGAATAAATATAATTGTTCACCAGTACTACGTATTTTGTGCCTAAACAAGAACATTCATGCAAGAGAATCAGCAGCTGATCCAAGCATACACGCTAATGTTACTTTTTTAAAACACTTTTTTGATTAGCATTTAATTTTTTTACATTCAAGCATCAACACATTGTCTTTGAAGTCTAAATTTAGAATATTAGACTTGACTTTCTTACAGTTTGTGTATTTATTCGGTATACCCTATAAACCCTTACACTTGCCTTTTTACATCAAGTTACACTTGTCTGAATATGATGAAAATGAGTCATCAAACCTAATGAAAGTTGATTTTGATCCAATAGATTTATGACAACCATATGTATTGTATGTTTCTTACCAGCATAGTCTTCCAGCCATAGCCAGTATTTTAATCAGTAGTTAGAAGAAATGTAACTGTCACACGTAACTTTTTTTAATTGATTATATTATAATTGTTTCAGATAATGAAAAGGTAATATTATTGATCAAGTAATTGTCATTCCAACAATTGTCATTTAATTAACTTATTCTGCTTCACCAACGACTCTGGTGAATGCTCGTCTGAGATGTAATGGCGGATGTGTTGATAGATGTACGCGATGGCGTGCAAGGTAGACTTGCCGAGCAAGATCGGGGACCTGGAGACTCTCATTCTCATCACGTCCTGCATCTGCCACGACCTCGACCATCCGGGCTACAACAACATTTATCAGGTCTATCCTCTTGTCTTGTAATAGTACTATGATGCTAAGACTATAGTTTGATCATAAGTTTCAGGACCTGAATTGGAGTAATGATGTTAAATAAGTAACAAGAGCAATAATATTTTTTGCAAATCAGAAAGGTCTGATTTGATCCACCTTTAAAACCCTTGTTAATGTTAGTTTTGACATATTTTCAGTTCTTACTGGTGAAGTAACATCTTCTAAAGCCTTGTTTATGCTTAACTGAATGATATTGTTATTATGTAATTTAACTGTAAGTGCTTAAAATTTTCTTTTGTAAGAGTCCTCTATGTAGATTATAATTTGTGAATACAGTACTAGAATGGAAACATATATCCCAGGGTGGCCACTCGTCCCATTTAGAACGTAAAAATCATTTATTTTAGTTTATTCATGTTTGGAGTGTTCCCTTGCACTGTAAGGATTATTTATTTGGTTTAAATGACCGTATCATTAGCAGTTCAATCCATTTTAAATTACTGCAACCTGATTTTAGCGTTTAGTTACGCCATTATCACATAGATATAAATTTAAACTTGCTTTTTTCTAATCAGTGAAGACGACGTCGTTAATAAAAATGCAAGTTTAAAATTACATTTACATAATCACGGTGTAACTAAGAACCGAAACCAGGTTGTAGTAATTTACGACGGATTGAACTGCTGATGATAAGGTAATATAAAACCTTTATTTTAGGTTTTTAAGGGCATCCCATTGGTGTTTGCAAATGTTCAAAAATGCTCTAGAACCGAAGATAATTTCTGTCAAATCTGTTCCAGATAAACGCGCGGACGGAGCTGGCGCTGCGATACAACGATATCTCCCCCCTGGAGAACCACCACTGCTCCATGGCGTTCCGCATCCTCGAGCTGCCCGAGTGCAACATCTTCAGCTCCATGTCGGCCGACACGTTCCGCATGGTGCGGGAGGGCATCATCCGCTGCATCCTGGCCACGGACATGGCACGACACAACGAGATACTGGCGCAGTTCAAGGACGCTGTGGCCGACGGGTTCGACTTCACTAACAAAACTCACGTTAATTTGGTGAGTAGGGTTCGAAGGTTGATCTTACTACATGTTTGGGACTAGTTGCAAGATAAAAATTAGATTTGTAGTTGGTCTGGAGAATGAGTTATTGAAATGCATTATAGATATTTCTCTTCTCTCTGTAAGACTGTATTTAAGGCGTATTCTAAGGCAAACATGAATGAGTGTCGAATGGATGAGACGCCTTGTTGTAGACTTGTTACTTAATAAGACCGACTGATTCTTTAGCAAGGAGCATTAATTAATAGCCCAATTACCAATGGCAGCTGGATCCAATATCGAACCTTCACAAAATGTACCTCATATTAGGGGGAGATCAATAATTAAGTACTATAAAGTGAGTGATAGGTTTGTTTGTGTTTATATGTGTACATTTCTCACAACAGCGGATCTAAAATACATGTATACAGGTAGGAAGAGCTTTATCTCTAGAAATTGCTCACCCTGCAAAATGGTACTGGGTGTGAGCAGCAAAATCACCCAGTGTACGAGGAACCTTGTGAAAAGTTCAATAATTTATTCTGTGTCCAAAAATCCTTCTGGTCTCATGAATATGTGCCATTAGTGAAATGAGATTTTTTCCCCATATAATTTAGTTTACAATTATGTCTTTCAACATTATACTTTTACTCTTTCTTGCAGCTGACAATGGTGCTGATCAAAGTGGCAGACATATCCAACGAAGCTAGGCCCATGGAAGTAGCAGAGCCCTGGCTGGACCGACTGTTACAGGTAACATTTTACGTCACTTTGAAGACGAAGATGTTAGATTTGAGGGATTAGGATGCCCCAGCATTAGCCAGCCAGACACGTTTCCCTTCCTAAAGGAAGGTATTTGCATAGATGGGAAAGGTGGTACTTGGACAGTAAGTCAACCCTAAAAGGAAAGAGAATTACTCTTCAACCTATCTAGCTCCTGGGATCAGAGTGCGGCAACCCTAGGTTAATTCACTCTCTGACCCTATTGACCTCTCGAGCCTATCAGGCAAAGAACTTTCTTCCCAGAAACCACTTAACACGTCTAGCTTTCAGATTACTTTTTGGAGAGTCATCCCCCAGGACGGTTCGCCCCCTACCACGAAAGACTTTCAAAAGTTTGTTGGGTAAGAGCACCCTCCAAAGCACCCCATCCCCTACGAACAGACAAGGAAGATTCATTACACCTTCCAAAGGCTCTAACTTGACTGGGTATCTAAACTCAACCAGGAGTTTCAGATTTGAAGAAACTATCCTTCGAGGAATAAGGAGGTGCCAAGGTGAAATGAAAGCTGGTCTCACTGGATAACTAAAAGGATTTACCAACATTGTGACCACTTCTTTTTGTTGTACCTAATGTCCACCATCAGACAGGCATTGACCAGTCAGAGAGTCGTCTAGGGAAAAGGCATGACAAAATCTTAGCTCAGTACTGCCTTTTGTTAATCGATCCACCCATCAACACAATCACAGTCATTGTTAAACTATTGGTGACTTTTTCAAACTTTACCAGATTTACATTTAATACTTTTTCCATAAACTAATCAAAGCTGTATCCTCCTCCAGGAGTTCTTTGCCCAAAGCAATGCAGAGAAGCAGGAAGGTCTGCCAGTGACACCATTCATGGACCCTCAGAAGATCACCAAACCCTCGTCACAGTGCAGCTTCATCGGGTTTGTCCTTCTTCCTCTCTTCGAAGCTCTGGGAGAATTGTTTGTAGAATTGCAGGTAAAGCACTGACCAAAAATTATATATTGTGAATTTGTAACAATGTTAACCCTGCTGGCATGATTCTGTTGCTGATTTTATGCCCCTGTATCAAATTTCATAAACTGTCTTTTACCTTCTGCCGTCATAAAAATTGTTAGGTCCCCCAACATTGGATGGCGTAGTCCATTGGGGCTAAGTCCTATAGGATTTTAAAAATTCAAAAAAGCCTTAAAGTGGCCCATGTATATTAGATACATGCAAAATTTCTGTTCAATCGGCTCAGGAGTGTTTTATGTTAGAATGGAACTTGCTGGTGACTGACAGAAACCACTCTCTTTTAGCATAGTTTGGAAAGCAAATAATGTGAATTGGACTCATAGTTATGGACAAATTATACTGGTTATGTGTAGCACGAAAGGGGATATCACATTTTTTCTTTCTCGCCACTCTTGACTGACAAGTGGTGGGGTCCAAAAAACAACCCTTTTGGTCAGTTGCAACTCTCGGGCTGTCCAATCCACATTGCTTGGCGTCACGGGCGTTTTTTGTGCTACAACACAATGGTTGGATACATTCGCCAGTCGACTCTTCTCATTTTCATTACGTACTGTTCAGTACCATACCTGCTAATTTAAACTCATTCGCATTCATTAAGTTTACAGTCATTCACATTTATTAATAAACTTTTATTTTTTAGTAACAAAATGATTTTTCATCTATACACCATTTAGTCTACTAATACACCACATCATTTTAATTTGCTCAATATAACACCACGCGTTTACACTGGTCGCTCGCTATATTAAATGTTTTGATTTCAAAAGATTCACTATGTACGCACACTTACTGTTGTAATTCTCATATTAAGCCAGGTACTACTTCAGCAACTTTACACCATTATACATTCAAAGTTGTGTCAAATAAATTCTGATATTTTTTAACAAAATAGGTTAGCAGTCTCTTTTTTAGCGAATTTCCCCTATAGGGAAAAAGCTATTACCGTAGTCGGCATGGTAAGACCTAGGCCCGGGACCATGATAACTTTTTGTTTTGAGGTCCCGACCCTAAAAACACCATTCATTCAAAACAGTATATATATGTGTCCGTGGGTGTGATAACTCTTGTAAAAATCACCCGATTTTGATGAAATTTAGTACAAAGATGTAAAGCAGCATTTATGACTAAGTTCGAAACCCAGACAGATCGCCCCATCCAAAGTGGTATTTTGGGGGGATTTTGTCCCCTAAAAATGGGTTTTTTGAAGTTTTTACATGTAAAATTTTAAAAATTCTAATTTTAGTTTTTATTATTAAATTCAACTTTAAAAACACAATTTGGTGTTTAGTAATTTCTCTATGTCAAATGGTTATTGAAAGTGCTAAACTCAGTACGTTGTCCAATGTTATTCTTTTGGAGAATAAGAAACATTTTATATCTCGCTTATTTATGAACGGATACTAATGAAACTTGGTATACGGCTTCATCTGGTTGTGGTCTATTGTTATTTGCATAAAAAAAGCAATTTTTA
The DNA here is from genome assembly GCA_963675035.1 of Allygus modestus. Classification (NCBI taxonomy): domain Eukaryota; kingdom Metazoa; phylum Arthropoda; class Insecta; order Hemiptera; family Cicadellidae; genus Allygus; species Allygus modestus. The sequence goes on from OY776116.1 coordinate 31,855,158, forward strand.
CCGATTATTCCCGTAGCAGCAAACCTGCGTACTCAGCCCCCATGTAATTCTTAAGGAGAACAAGTAAAATGTAATGTCTCCCTTAATTATGAACATAATTTAATCAAACTTGGTATGTGGCTTCACCTTGTTGAGTTATACTGATATTTGCATAAAAAACATTGTTTGTGTTCCTTGTTGCAGAAAACCTGCATACTCATCCCCCAAGTTATTCTTTAGGAGAAAAATCAAAATGGTATATATCGCTTATGTATGAATGCATATTGATCAAACTTGGTATGTGGTTTCACCTATAGGTGATTTATATCGATATTTGCATGAAAACCCATATTTTATGTTCCTTTTTGCAGGAAACCTACGTACTCATCCCCAATGTTATTCTTATAGAGAATAATTAAAATTGTATACATCGCTTATTTGTGAATATACGTTTATGAAACTTGCTATGCGGCTTAATGTGGTATTAAGACATCTAATATGCATTGGAAATTCGCTGAGTGTGCAGGTTTGCTGCGATGGGAGTATTTTCCTATACTTTGCTCGACAGCATGGGGCTCAGGTATGTGCATGAAACGTATCAAGGACTGCATTTAGTGAGCCGTTACAGTACAAGTTAAGCAGAAGTGGTGGATTTTTCTAGTGAAATAATTGTATACCTTAAGTATATAGTTTAACAACACCATAATCTCTGCAACTTAGAATCAGAATCAATCTCTTTAATGTCATATAACATTTTTCCTACGTCTGCCCGTGAAAGCGGTTGTTTTCGCACTCGATATGTCACAAAACAGGTGATTCCCGTATTCATTTTACATTGCGCACTCATTTTTACTTTGCGTACTCCAGTGTTTCAACTTAAAATAGTCAAAAACAGTATGCAGGTAACGTTGTTTATGCATGAATTAAGTTGGAAACCCTGGATAATAAACAGCTGATCTATTGTTGTTGTTGTTCCCGAACAACATAAACATAAAACATAACTTGCACTTTGTTGAAGTTTAATTAAAGTGTGTTAAATAAAAAAAAGTGTCCATAAATTGTGAGTAGGCCAAGTTATGTTACTATTACTTCAATCAGGTGACTTTGCTGTACTCGAGAGTGACTATTCCAGGAGTAAACATTTCTCTGGACTGCAGCAAAGTGACACTTTGCGCACTTGTTGCATAAATAACTATTCCGCTAGAAGAAACAGGTGACATTGTACAAATTTATATATATTTTACACTTTGTCAATGTAATAAACTTACTTTGTATAGCAACAGACAATTGTAGTCCTACCCAAGAAATAAAATGCCACTCATGCTTAGGGGGGTGAAAGTACTTGAAACTTTGAGTTTTCGGCCGAGTATTTTAATACTCGAACTCAACTCGAAGTTTTTAAGAATACTCGAAAGTTCAAGCGAGTATTTTCCGTCGATTTCCGGACGATCGCTAACGATTGTGACGAGCCAAATCGCGTAGTAACGGCCGCAAAAGGCGATCGCTTCACGTAAAGTCGGCCGAAAATGATGACCGGACCGCATAATTTCGGACGTAAATGACGACGGAAAACATAATATCGGCTAAAAATTACGACTGGATCTACGTAATAAAGGCCAAAAATGACGACGGTTTACATAATATCAGCAAAAGTGGTGACCGGGCTGCTTAATTTTGCCCGTGACTAACGATTTCATTAGACGATTTTGATTATGAGCGATGTATGGACCAGTTGATATTGGCCAAATGACTACCGGACCGTGTTTTATCGGTTGGAAACGAATGTCAGGTCGTGTTTAGTTTGTCACAATGTAAACCAGTTTGATTTTATTAGCCAAAACTTTGTATTGCTACTCATGTATTAGTTAGAAACCATGTTTAGATTGTCAAATCTGGAGTGGTATCCAAATCCCATTTTACTATTTGAAACTACCAACTGTTGATAAACACTCGCTTGAAAATACTTGAAACTCGATAAAAATTAGCACTACTCGCACACTCATAATTACTTGCACCTGCTCCTATCTTTAAATAACATCAAGATAGACGAGTTTGACAAATCTGTTGATCACATAAGTTTTGTTGGGCTCTCAAAATAATTTTCTTCCGGCTTCAGGGACGGAGGAAGTTTTGATCTTCGGTCAAAGCTTCCAAGCCACTGGCAGTAGTTTTTGTGTGATCCTTGAATATTGATATTGTAGCGCTACGGAATCGGTTTCTGAGCAGTCAGCAGTACACACCTGCAAAGCACTACAACTAAATGAGGGACTGTTTCGTATATAATAATTGCTCAATATGCTCACACTTTTCAGCCGATGTTAGTGGAACCGGTTCGTGATGCCCTAGAGTACTACCGCAGACTTAATGAAGCGGCCAAAGATGAACAACGAATGCATCGCAAGAGCATCATACAAGCGGACTTTGCCGCACAACTGGAGAACGCTAGCGCCTCGGTGCCGAGCTCTCCCACGCACAATGCTGCCAACAACACCGACATCGTCAAGTCTCACAGTGGTATCAACATGAGGAAAACTTCCATCTGCCTCTCTCAGGTAAGTGATATTGCTCTTTATCCGAAAACTACACAAATAATGCTACTAGTCATAGTTAAAAGGACGTCTTTCAACATTTTAAATGTTTTAAAATGGCTTTAATTAATCCCATGGTGATGACAACACGTACCATGCTCATGAAATTAGTTTTGTATATCACTACACTTTTAAACTTTGCAAAATAGTAAAAAGTATTTGATTATTTATTTCTATCGTGAATGACCAATTATCTGTATAGTAAAGAGTTAGGCTAGGATAGTGAGAACCAAGATAGGATGGGTTTAACAAGATGGAAAAGTGGATGAGCTTACATTTGTTCTACGAGAAGTGAGAAAATCGTCGATAGTGTATTAAAACTTATCAATTAAATATTTTTAAATTCAACTTTGAGCTTCAGAGCCTTTTAATACTACACAACTTTGGTCGTGTGAAAGTACGACTTTCTTTATGCTTGTGCACAGGACCAGAGTCGTATTGACACATGACCATAGTTGTGACGCTGTACAACTAGTATATCCAAACCATTTGCATTTGTGTCCCAGACGCAGAGGGACTCGACTGCAAAACGAGTCATGCCCTGGTCGTGCACCCCCATGACTGCTGTCGTACGTGTAAGAAAGCGGCCATTTGAATCAGTGCTTCCCAGCATGTCGTGCCCTAGACCTTTTTAGTCGTGTAGTCATGTAATAAGAAAAGGCTCTTAGATTTGGTATTCTATATGGAATTTTGTTCAAACATTTTTTTCTGAGGATGCTGGACTTATTTCCTCAAAACCCCTTTATTTTCCATTCCCATGGGATGAGATCACGGTTGAGTTTTTTTTAATGTTTGTCTTGGATAACAGTTACAGACATCAATCAACCAAAACTTCTTTATTCCTAAAAAGTACAACACATTAATTGAATTGAGTCAGTAACACTTCTTATTACACACCACCAAGTAAATAACCTTAAAGTCTCAAAAATATATCTAAATGTTAATACCAAAAATATAAACTTACATAGGACTATTATGTTCATGTCCATCTCATTCTTATAAATAAAAAACAAACTATAAAAGTACTCTATAACAGTAACTTTACAGCAAATAAGCAAGGTAGGAGGTCCAAGATGGTCCTCAATGGTTCGTGGTTATAGGTACTTGAAGGAACAGATACCCCATCCTCTGACTATAATGATTTTGATAACAAATGTTTAATCTCTTTTCCCCCAAATTTGTAGCATTGCTCCAATTGCCAAGAAGACCCAGTCGTGGTGCAAAAATCAGTCTTTACCAGGCAGTAGGTCTTCCTCTGTAACCAACAGTTTGTTGGTGTTAATCGACATAACAAACATCAAATTTATTTAAGCCCAAATTTAAAAAAATTTTAATCAGGGTACATAATTATTTACAAATTCAGACAAATTATTTTTTTAAATACCAGTCTAATTGTGGTTCTTTTCCCAGCATGCCGAAGATGCTGAGGACATCCTAGGCAGTGAGGATATGTTGCCAGAACTCAGTGAAGATTCAGAAGAGGAGGAAACTGTTACGGAAGTTGCTGTCAGCGAGAAAACTTTGAAGTTTAAAATATCCACAGAAAGTTCAAGGTAAATCACTCTGTTTATTACAAACACCATAATCTTAGTAATCTGAAAATATGGCTTTATGTGGATAGAGAATCTACCCTGTGAAAAGCACAAAGAGAATATTGAAATCTGCAGCTGTAAAAAAACTAACGCAGATTCTCAGGATGATCATGAAATGAATTTAACAAATTCATATAATATGTTGAAACTATATAAGGTATAAGGTATACTTATATTCATATAAGGTTGAAATTATATAAGGTTTTACACTTTATGAGCACTTTTTTATTTAAATTTAATTATTAAAATAAAATATTGTATTCTTGCTAAAGTGTTACATTTTCCATGATTTAAAGAGCTTGCTATTCTTGGTAATGAAGTCAAATATACATTTGCAGAAAATCCCTCAATTTTAGATTTTTTTACAACACTAAAAGACCATTCTGCTTGTTAGCAGTTCCGGCCGGAAGAGTTACCCTGGAAGTCGCAAAGGGAGTCGAGAGAAGACTCATCAACTGGCAGAGCAAGAGTTGGCTCGTATGTTGAGGGATCAGGAGAGATCCATCCGGAGCAGTGACAGTGGAGACAAGCGGAGCTGGTCGTCCGGAGACCAAGGCAGTGAGGAGAGGAGGTGCGGGAGATGTGGGACTGAGGAGAAGAAGGAAACCCGGAGCTTGTCGCTGGCAGATCACGACTGGAGGAGGGACTTCATGACAGTTCAGTTCTGCAAAAAGGCCAGATCGACCTCAGCTGGAAGCCCAGAAGGTTTGAGGGAGTTTAGAGGAAAAGACTCCAATAGTACCAGAAGAACATCACCAATGAGTCCTAAAGCAGACACAGATGACACTAGCCGAGATATCGGTAGCTTCGAGGATAGTTCAGACGGGAAAGACTTGGAGTACTCTTTAAAATCCAGTTGCCTCGGGATCATCAAAGAAGGTTATGTCCAAGGTGAGGACCTGGAGGATCCCAAGGATGAAATTCTTATTGTCGTTAACGGTGGTGAGATGAGTTCTGAAAATACCAATGTGGAAACAGCCGATAGTGAAGCTTTGATCAAAGTCGATCTGAAAGAAGAAGCAAAGTACTGTGATGCATCGCCTGAAGAAAAAGGTGCCAGGAAATCTCCTTCGAGTATTTTAAGAAAACTGAAATCTCTCAGTGAGAGGTTCTCTAGGAGTTCCACAATAGAGCTAGGTTCGCCAAAGGGTTCAACTGATCGAAGCATTTTGATCCCAGCGTCTCCTGCTTCACTGAAGTCGCACAAGGTTAACGCTTCTTCCTCAGTAGATTCGGACAGAAGGGCCATGACGTTGCCGAAAGCTTCTCGCAAGAAAGCGCAGCTGAAACGGGAAAAGGGGTGGAAGAGCCTGCTGAAGTCCAAGGTGTCTGTAGATCAAGACGGGGACACAAGTTCTTCAAAAGAAGATGCCTCTTGTGATGAGGCGAGGGGGGGAACTCCAAACAGAGTGGCCAATGGTCTGACGCCTCCTGAAGAGTCTTTGGGTAAGAGTGAAAAATTATGCAGTAAATAAAATATAGGTTTAAGATTTTTAGAAGAAAACAAAGTAGAAAATATGAAAAGGTTTGAAAATTGTATAGAAAGCTGTAGTTTATAAAATATTTACAGCATTAAATCCTTAGTTTAGCGAAGAACAGTCTAGGATTGACATGTGAATTACACTGTGCAAATATTTTATACTCCAGAAGAGAGAGAAAATCAAAATGTGTCTATACTTACTATTCATATAGTTTGCCAACAAGGATCAATATAATTGTAAATTTTTATTTTTATTAGTTTATGCGGTTTGGTTTTTGCGGTGTTTGATATATGCATGTGAAATATATTTATTTTATGTTTTATTTGTTAAAGCAATTACAAATAATGTTCTAAGACTTGATTTTAGCACAGCCTTAATAGTTGTTTTTGCATTCCTAACATCTTACTTAAATTGTTTTGAGATGTTCTCCATATAGCATCAGTCTAAACTGAATACGAGAGTATGTGTGTGCACTGTAGAGGAGAAACACAGATCTTAGCTTACAACAAAAAACATTTTTCTTATTGCAAGAAAATACAATTTTCCGTGATTCAGTAACAAGTACATTCCCTTAAATATGTTTGTTTGGTGTCGATGTAACTCAAAACGGGTTGTAAATCCGTTATTAACTTAACTAAATAAAGGAATCCATTTTGTTAAATTTATATATAATTCTTGAAAACATAAAGTGAACTCAATTGTAAATATTTATATACAAAACATATGTAATAGTATATTTCGCACCAAGGGCCGAAAGTGGGGTTTTGCTGGCCTGAGATCGTGTTTTATGACCGAGACGAAGTCGAGTTCATAAATCGTTCGAGGGCTATGCAAAACCCTTTCGGCAGAGGTGTGAACGCTATTTTTCACCATACTACAATTATTAACGGGTTAAATGTGATCGGTCATAAAACACGATCGGCCTCATGCAATCTCGGACTAAAAACAGTTAACAAATAATAAAATCATCAATAGCCCAATGTTTTGAATTGTATTGTCATTTGTTCCAGTGTTTCAACCAAAGAACACAAAATAGTATGCACCTATTAACCAGGTAATGTCGTCTATGCTTGAAAATAAGTTGGCAACACTGGCTAAATAGAACAGCTGACGTTTGGCGCTAGGGCCGAAAATCTTTGGCCCTTGGGCGGAAAAACTCTACTTTCGGTATTCAAATGATGTTCCGAAAACAAGTGATTACAGCGTAGTATGGTGGAAAACAAATTAACTATGAATAGTCCACCTGTTCTTGTTGTCTGGACGAAGACTCATGAAGATTTAACAATGTTTAACTTTGGTCTGGTCATTTGAACTTGTTTACACTGGAAATAAATAACTTGTTAAATAATAGGTATTGACATGCAATAGAATTACATTAAAATTGGTTACCATTCTCTTGTTCAGTCACACTTTAGGTTATGAATATGACTGAATTCTTATAATCTGTAATCATTACTTTCTTGAGTAAACTAAGTAGATTTTTAGTGTTATCAACCTTAAGCACCTATTTTATTCAAGTTTATCAACTATATCAACTAACCAAACTCTATTCATTAGGTTACAGCATCTTTTGTGGTTTTCTAGAGGGCTGTTCTGAAGATGCCAGGGGGCAGTCACACAACAACAATCGGAGCCAGGGGAAGGTCCCAGGCGGTGAGGAGAGGGGCGCAAGTAGTTCTCCGAATCTCTCCAGGGGGCAGCACTGGATGTCTTCTCTGGTCTCGACGTTCAGGTCTCGCAAGAGTCAGAGCAAAGAAGAAAGTGCAAAAACATAAGTTTAATGTGTTAATACGCTTGTTATCTCTAGTCGAACAAACAGTAATCAATTTTAGAATATTGTGACTTACATGGTCATTTTATGTGTGTAATAATGTATATCTTCGTCCTTCGAACAAGTGATATTTTTATATAACTTTAGCTATATTTAATTTAGTTTTTTATGACATGTCTGAAGACAAGTATTAATTTATGTGAAAGCCTTTCTTTGTAATTCATTCTGTCTTGCTGCCTTTATCGAGCTGGCAAACTTGGAAACTTTGGTAAGATTTTTATGTGTTGTGAGTCAATAACAATTTGATATTTTGTTTTGTTTCAACAAAATATATATTGCTATATTAGAAAAATCCTAAAACTGATTGTTTCCTCTTTTAAACATTTGCTTGAAAAGTGTTAGTTATTTTTGTGAATTGCACTCACAACCACTTACATACAGATTACAAACCTAAGTATTCAAGAACATTTTATTTTCCTAGGGAAATATTGCTTGAGTAATATTTTACTGTTTACAACTAAACATAATTTGTTAAGAATGTTGTCAGCTTTATAAAGGAAGCATATTGTTGTTTCTTCATCATAGATTCACTACTAAATACTCCTTGCTCTACCAACCATTTCGTGTTCTCTCCAAAAACTTTTCTTAAGACTAGCTAATCGAAAAATTCTATTATACTGACTGTATAGTAATAGCTGCTATAAATACTTTTAAAAATTGTTAAATCCCTGAAGATAATTAAAATTATCTGATAATTCTAAGGAAATAAAAACTTATAGAACGACTGCTGTCGGTCTGACCTCTAAGGTAAGATATCGTTAATATACTATCAAACTGTACAGAATCATTTATTTAGTGTTTCGTACTCTTATTGAACTGAGATCCATGCCTACATTAGCTGATAGTTTTATAAACTGTTGTTGATTATGTAGATATAATAGTCGAGTTGTGCTGATGTATATACAGTTATACGAGTAGTGGTGCAATGTCGTCTGAATGGACCAATATCTCTTCTTGCCAAAGTATTTTTGTACAAACTTAACACTTTAAAAACTCAAAGAATATTTTTTAAGCCCTAATATTGTTAACTTAATTTGTTAAGTGTTTTAAAACTGTGCACACTGACAATTTCTTGCCTACTTTCAGAAATTTAACTATTATTTTAAAAGTATCTATACTCATATAAGTGTAAAATTTAATATTTAACTAAATAAAACTGTTTTGCTTAAAACAGTTTCTTTAACTTTGAAAGAAAAACTTTGTATATGATTTCTTTTACTATAGATTTCTCATTGGTCACATATTCTGCCACTAGAATTTCAGAAAATTTTGAGGATTACAAATTTTGTTTGCATATTCTAATAATATAAAATTATCTTAACCTACTGCTCTTCTGTACATTGCCCATTAGCAATCGTCAACCAAACAAATAGTAATAATGAAATAAATTATTATGATGTCAATTAAATATCCTCAATAGGGTGTCCACAACTTTTTTTCAAAATATGAGTTGTTTTTATCATCAGCATTTGTTTCTACATACCCATTGTCAGGGCCTAGTCTTAACCATATAACATGGTCCCAATAATATCAATAGAACACGTGTTGTCCTCCTCCAAGGCCATACTGGATACTGTATGGAGATGATGGTGTAGGGGCAGGGGTAAGGGTTATTAGCAACTATAAGACTTAAAATGAATTAAAACCAAAAAATGACTTTCATGTGTGAAAAAATTACACAATTAAAATTACATATTTCATATCAAGTAAGACCAGAAAAATGTTAAGATATATTGTATTTGAAACATTAACATGGTGCATACCTCTTGCTCCTCACACATTTTGTTATTTACACAGTGAAGTTGATATCAACCATATCAATGTTTTCAACAAAAGTGGTTTTAAGAAATGCAAATTAATTTAGATGTTAATAGCCAAGATTAATAAGTGATTAAATACATATCTGACCTTAGGAAGGTTGTATTTATTATAGGCTTCAAAGAATATAGTTTATATCAAGTATAGTGTATTAAATTGATTTTTATCAAACAGGGTTATGGCAGTGACGAAAATGAGTTCGCACGCAGCACGCTGACGTGAGGGAAGTGAATTACCACATAAAATCTTTTAAAACTCAAAATCAGTGTAAAAACATACATTTGTCCAATTCTTATTGCAATCTGAAAACATTGATTTTTTGGCTGTTCTGATACTCCTGGTTTCATTTACTTGCAAAGCTGGGAATACAATTTTGCGCATTATAAGGTTGGGAGAAGGTTCAGACAGGCTTGAAAGTGGTCGTGAGGTTGCTGGGGATGATAAAAGTACTCTAACAAAGGAATAACAGGCTTTTCTAGTGTAAAACACCCATAAGACAACGTACTGTGTTTAATCGATACACATTTTCTTTAATAACTAGGTAAATATTTATGCTAGAATGACGAGAGAGGGCTTAAAACTTTTGCCTTTTTAATTCCCATCTTTTTGCATGCATTTATTTTACATCTGGGGCTTTTATGACCCTTTTTGGGCCAAAAAACTCGAAATTTGAAAGATTAAACCCCAAAAAAGGGGTTTAGAGTTTTCCGATTGTTTTGCCCAACGAACTTGTCCAACTGATTACAGAAAGAAACGTCCCTACCAAATTTGAAGTAAATCGGACAAAAAATGTGACCGCAAGAGTGCAAAGACATATATATATATATATAAAATTATGAACGACCCCCCAAAACGTGTTCAGGGGGTCACGTTAGGAACTTCTATGGTGGTCCCGAGCTTAAGTTTCACTGTGCGGGTCATGCTAACAGTTCACTTTCCAAAGGAAATTCAGTAATAATGCAGTTTGAAATCCTAATAAATCTATTGTTTTAATTTCCCATTACAAATACTAATTGGGACTAAACCTGGTTAACGATAATCACAGGCCTGTATACTGAATGCTGTTCCCCACTCACTTTGCTTCATGACAATCACTTGCCTGTTTTGTCGCAAACCACCTTTACAAGAGCGTGTTTTATTTTAATCCCACCTTAAAATGTTATTACTCCTTCGTTGTTCACCTTAATATCACTGTAAGACTAATAAAATTCTTCATTTTTGGTAAGTTTATAAATACCAACAAATTAACTATACGACTTAGACGAGTTGTGGTCAAGCACTCGGCTCGGGTTCACTGTAAACTGAAGGACCCTTGATAATGGGAACGCTTTTTATTATTTTCTCAAAACGATGGGTTTAATGTGGCGTTGAAAAATTAATTGATGAAAAATACTATAGACGCCTTCGAAGAAATAATATTTTTTCCTGGGCATTGGATGCATTTATGACATTATTTCGAGCATTTTATAAATATAATATATATATAATATATGCCTGTAGGAACGTCTAAACAATAATTTATTATGACCCTAGTTTAACAAAGCAACAGTGTTAAAAGCCAAAAGAAATATATGATCCATGTATTGTTTAGTTATTGTGATTTTTTAAATTTTAAATTATTCTCTGGATTTATCAATGCAATATAACAACGATCCCCATTGCCAATTTTACTAGTTCTTTCTAGCTAAACAGACAAATACAGCTAAAATGATTAAAAAGGACGTTTTATTCACTGGTGGCTTCAAGCTTGGGGCCGGCAGTGAGTATGGCAACATTGCCAGATTGAACTCTGCGCCCTTCATTAAGGCGGCTATGAAAATACCCCACCTAAGTAGGACATGGGACTGAAATTTAGAAATTAAACTGAATTCTTAAAATTACATTGGTTGTGTTTGACAATTCTACATTGCATTGTTGTTACAAAACTTACTTTATCTGTGGTTTTGTACCACACGTTTATTAACTGCCATGATTCTTTGCCCAAGTTCAGTTTTTCCATCCACCAATGCATGGATTTAACATATTTTGAAAATCTTATAATTTCCAACTCACTGGTTGTATTCTACTTTACAAATTATATCAAAGTTAGAATATTTCAATCCTCAGTCATATATTTTTATACATGCATTTTATGACAATGTTTATAAATTGTTTGAGACCCATTTTTATACAAACATAGAGGTTTTTAAAGGTGCTTTGATAATAGTTTAATTAAAAATTGTAAATATTTTTTCAGAATTCATTCTTTGTATTTTTTCGAATGCCGAGCACTTTAGGCAGTGAAAATCTTTTTACAGGTTTTTGTTGAGGGCAACTCAGGAATATATATGACCTATTTTTGTTGTCTTGGAGTGATAATTATTTCTTTTGATTACAAGATTAAAAACTGTTAACAAATAATTCTTGGTTTATATTGATAAAAAACTCCTAAATTACGACTATCCACAAATAACATTCTAAAAATATTTATTGTTTTGAAACCTAACGTTTAGTGAATAACATATTATCAAGCTTTAAGTCACAGAGACCTTGTTTGTATATTAACATGTATCTGATATTTTCAAAGTGATATCTGTAAATAAACTAAGTCCTGTCGCCTACGGATTCTTCCGCATTTATTATGAATACTGATATAAAATGCTGTGGGAATGGCAGCACTATTTTCCGTGGTCATTGGACTAAATACCTGTTCAGTGTGATTATGGCGTCAATGTTACTAATATTGTCAAAATGAGTATTTTATGTTTGTAGAAATAAATAATCAAATGTTATGTGTACCTTTTACTTTCCTTGGTTGTTATTCAAATTATTGGGAAAACTGAGGTGTTTTACAAACCAGGAACCAACGAGAGTATAATATGGAGTGGTTATTACCAAAAGAAAATTAAATAGTAAATCAGTGAAATATATGGTAAATACATTTTTTTAACCACACTTTATTAAATAATCTGTAATTTGCTTGTATATTTTTAAATTTACCAAGTGCCTTTTATTTGTCTAACTCATAAACGCAGGATGAGTTAGTTTCATTTGTGTAAAGTTACTCCACATATCAGACACAGACTGCAGGCAGAGCTTGCATCAGCCCAATTGCTCATATAGTAATGAGACAGGTTTTTTAATCAAACAATGATAAAAGCAAAACGTCCTGCTTATCTAGTTACATCAACACAGTACAATACCCCCCGTCGCAGCAAACCTGCGTACTCAGCGAATTTCCAATGCATTGATATGTTTCTCACTAGTACATAAAGCCACTCACCAAGTTTGACAAAAATACATTCATAAATAAGTGATTTATTACATTTTATTTATTCCCCATAAGAATAACATTAGGACTGAGTACGCAGGTTTGCTGCAACGAGGAAGATAAGAAATGAGTTTTTATGCAATTATCAATATAACTGAACCAGGTGAAGCTACTTACCATGTTTTAGTAATTTATGTTCATAATTAAGGGAGATATAAAACTTTACTTATTCTCCATAAGAATAACATTAGGGATGAGTATGCAGGTTAGCTGCTACGGGGAAACCAACAAAACATTTATTTTTTGTGCAATTATCAATATACCAGTACAACATAAAGCCACATATCAAATTTCATCAATATACATTCATAAATAATCAAGATATCAAATTTTATTTATTCTCCATAAGGATAACATTGGACAACGTACTGTGTTTAGCTCTTTGAATATCTCTGCAACGGTTTGACGTAGAATCACAATTTAAACACCAAAATGATTGTTTTGTGGAGCTGAAGTGATTGGTAAAAGAAAATGTGAAGTTTAAAGTAAAATTAACTGAGGAAAAGCCAAAAACCTTTTTCCCATAAGATTAACATGGGAGATATTATGAGCATGTTTTTTGGATTTTTTACGCAACCACTTAACCTAGGTTAATAATTCAAAATACCATATTATTTGTTTTTTTAAGCTCTATAACATGGTCAAAACCAAAATTAAGTGTTTTAAAAATTTTAGGGTAAAAAATGCAAAAAACTGATTTTTGGAAAATTTAAAACCCCCATAAACCCCCCTTCCCATGGTCCGATTTTTCTGGTTTTCGAACTTAAAGTCATGAATGTCATTTTACACATTTGAGCCAAATTTCATCGAAATAGAAAGTTTTTTACTCAAGTTATCGCATTCACGGACACATATATAGATATATATATATATATATATATATATATATATATATATATATATATACATATATATAAATTTGAACGAATAGTGTTTTGGACATCTGGGGACCTCAAAACAAAAAGTTATCATGGTCTCGGACTTAAGTCTTACCATGAGACCTACGGTAATAGCTTCTTCCCTATAAGGGAAATTCGCTAAAAAGGCACGAGCCACTGGAAGTGAAGACATTTCCTGTGTGAGAGCTGCCAGTGTAAAACTTTGAAATCACACCGAGTGCTACCTGTGGCAAATTTTAAAATCACAGCGCCATCATCATCTTTATCGCCAATCGCCATCGCCAATTCATCACTGCTTGATGGATTGGAACTTTTACTTAGTTCGAACGCTAGGGCAGTCTAATGAATATGGTATTGGATTCACGATCATGCGGTCCCGGGTTCAGTTCTACCTTTTTGTGTTTACTTTCTGAGATACTATTTTTTGTTATATTTTACATAAACCCACTTTTGTAATATGTCACAAAGAAAAGAGCTGCCACACAGCGCTCTGCGGAGTTAGGTTAGGTTAGTTAACTATAATTTATTTGTAAATGTAGCATAATTTTGTCGAATATAAGTAGGATTCTTCTGTTTACATTTGAAAATACTACAATTCACTAGTAATTTAAGACACATTGTTCCCTCATGACAAAGTGTCTGTTGAGGATAGTTCGTTATCGGACGAGTTCGGCTTCCTTCAAATCGTAATCGGTCTCCACTTCCAGTGGTCGTGCCTTTTTTAGCTGCTAGAATTCATTTACCCTTGTGACTGCCAGGGATGTCAAAGGTGTGGTTATATTTACATTGTTTCCTTGATTTTCCATGTTTTGAGTGCCTATAGCTATTGTGAATATTTTAAACTTCAAATACTGTGTATCTATGACTGGACACATACACAATTAAAAATAACAAAGCAGCAGGAATCAGGTTTTGTTTTGCAACATACCCCGTTAGTACGGACCGGACCATCCCCTGTTCAAGAGTATCACCCCCTCCCAATCTGCCAGACAGGTGAACTGACCATTAGTCGTATACGAAAACCACTGACTGAAGCGAGAATCTTGACCTAATTAATGATGGCCAGGAGGATACCTTGGACCACTCGACCTCACTGATCATACACCAACATGGTTCAAACCATGTAGTATCTGAAGCTAACCCCTGGACGAATTAGCTCCTTTGCAATCCACAAAGTTACACCACCTACCAGATACAAAACTCAGTCAGGATTATAAGGGTTCAATGCTAATTCACTGATTTTGTTGGTACTGCACTGCCAATGGCTAATATTATTGGCCATACAAGCTTCAGTTACGATTTGAGAGGGGAAGGCTGAATTGTGATTATCGCATGGTTGACTACATTACAGTTTGTTCTCCAATGGCAACTGCCTCACTCCCAAGAATACTCAATGAGCAAAAAAGTAAAATATATACCGGATTCACAAACCAGCGTTTCAGTTAAAATTAAGATATTCTCACAAGTTTTAAAACACTGAACATGACAGCCTATTGAACTGTTTTATACTCTGAATGGCAATAAACTAATCAGAAGTTCAAGGTGTTTCCTATACACAGTAATTACTATAGAAAAGTTTGTATTTATTAGATGGATTCTGTAAATCAAGTATGATTTGGCTATCTTTTTGTATTTTTAATTAGTGTATCTTTTTTAAGCAATTTGTGTTACTTGTGCATAGTCATTAATTTCATTAAGGACTAAATAAAAACATGTAGAATATTTAATATTGTGTTTATTGATACAAATACAAAAACATTTGCTTTAGCACTAAGTTAATTGGCCAGCACTGAATAGCAGTAAATATCAGAACATAAATCTTAAATACACGACAAACACAAGGTTAATCAGTCTTAGTTCAGTCTTGTTAGGAGATACGGAAGCCTACAATGTCATCCAACAGAACATAGTACAGTTACTGGCCTTAAATAAATAATGGACTGTGACTACCTTAAGATTCCATGTTCTCAAGTTTGTTTAGTTGCTGGCTTGTTAGTCTGGACGATAGGAACTTTTGTCTCCCCAGACGCTGGGAGTTTGGCCAATTTCGGAGCTTCCAGCTGCAATACGCCGTCAGAAGACAAACTAGACTTGAGAGCGTTCTTGTCCACATCCTCAGGGATTTTGTAGCGTCTAGTGAACTGACGAGAGATAAAACCGTGTTCATCGCTTCTCTCCTCATGTTTGCCCTCGATTACCACATAATCGTCAACCACTTTGACGTTGAGCTCTTCCGGTTTGAACTGTTGCACGTCCAGGTTGATCTTAAGCCCCTCCTTGTCATGGGAGATGTTGGAGGTGCCGCTGTTGACCCAGTCGAGCTGGCGCCACGGCCGTAGGTAGCCGCAGCGCAGCGGCGCAGGCAGCAGCTGGGCCGTGGGGGTCAGCACGTCCGTCGGCCACAGTCCCAGGCCGAAGTGCTGGTCGTACAGAGGCCTATCCAGATCCCGCAGCATCTCATCCACCAAGTAAGGCACCAGAGACATCTGGAATAGAAAACACAATATTGTAAATGGAATCATTTAATTTAATAAAATTTCTAATCTCCAAGATTTTTAAGTAGGCTCTCATGTCGACACTTTTGAAGAAAAAAAATGTAGCTAAACATTTCTTCAGCTGCTAAAAAAAATCGAGCTGCTACAGGGATCCGAGTCCTTCCAGTTCTGGTCCGTGACGCTACAAATGTCAATAAAACTTTATTCTTTCTTTATTTTTGTGTGACAGAAACTAATTACCCGTGAAACCAAAACACAAATTTATGTTTCATTTTAGAGATTATTAATTAACTAAGCCTTAGTCAAGATTTGAAAATGTCATGCATATTAGCCTAATCAAGAGTCTTGGCTGTCTTGTGCTAGTTATTGGCAGCCAATGAGGAGAAAGGGATCCCCACACTTCCTCTGCCAGACTATGACTGCCGATATTACGACGACCTAAAGACATTGACGCTTCCAGCAGAGTATTTCTATTTATATAGAAATCTTATTCTGCTGAAAATTTGATGTTTTTCTTTCAATTTCGTTCTCATGCATGACAGCTTAAGTTTATTATATTAGTATGAGCAGGGTGACCAGATGAAGATTTTTACTGAGAGAACATTTGGGTTAAAAAAGGAGGACATTTACAAACAGAGGAGGACAACGTTAGATATACGTATATCATAAGTATACAATAACAATAGTGGTATATTGGTATTATAGTAGTCCTTAATACTCAAAATTCATAATTCCTTATATGTAAATAATCAAAACTCACAATGTAGTGAAAAGAAAACAAATATTAAAAATATATATTTGCTATAATATATAAAAATAAAAATAAAGAAAATAAAAATTCACAATATTGTAGAAAAGTAAAAAAAAGAAAAATGTATCTTGGAATTGATGAATTCTACATAAATCTCTAAAATTTGCTATTAAGTATTTGCATTAGGGAAACGTATTGGCGCCAATATTACGGAGGCAGTGGCCAGTGAGTACTGAGTAGAGTAGGGAGAGGGAGTAGGCGGGGCAGGGCGGCGGGGGGGTGGGGTGGGGGAGGGCGAGGGGTCGCCATCTCACCGGCGCCGTGTAGCGACGCTGCGCTCTGCACAAACAAACAGGCGACATAACCATGACGACAACACTGTTTATCATCTGCACTATTTAAATATTATTGGACTTTTGACCGCGGGCGCATTACGTT
Organism: Allygus modestus; assembly: GCA_963675035.1. Classification (NCBI taxonomy): domain Eukaryota; kingdom Metazoa; phylum Arthropoda; class Insecta; order Hemiptera; family Cicadellidae; genus Allygus; species Allygus modestus. The sequence goes on from OY776116.1 coordinate 31,872,340, forward strand.
TACAACGGCAAAGCCTAGTCATGTTATTTATTTATTTATTTTTATTATTTGAGTTGGATTTTGCAAAAAGCCGGACATTTATGATATTTTTTGAAAGCCTGGAGTACAGGAGGACATGACCTCCTCAAGCCGGACGTCTGGTCACCCTGAATGAGCATGTTTGTTTAAATTGTGAAACTGTTACATGATGCACAGTTTAGCCGATGTTAGTTAGTTGGCTAGAAGCCCCCACCTGATTCCTTTCCTCCTCGTTGACAGACTATACCTTTACTGTATATGGTATTTATTGAATGGGTTATTTATAGTTCCGAGGATTTTTGAGATATGGTAGTGGAAGTTAAAGCGCTGAGCTCCCTTTGAATATCTTAAAAACTATGTTCTCTAGGTTGTAAAGGCAGTTAGGCTCAGGATACATATACGTCTAATTTTTTTTAAATTCCCAAACATTGCTCTTTTTACAATGATTTTTAACACTAATTAAAAAACTGATCTGCGAGACTAGACCAGACCTATTTTTTCAATTGTCAAAGACCCAATTAAGTAACTACCAGCATCATACTATGTTTCCAAATTTGTGGAAAATAGCATATTAAATTTGATTTTTTCCATGCAAACTGTGCGCTATTTAATATCGGAATGATTTGGACGTGCAGTTTACCATTGGAAATATCCCTAAATAGTAGACCACAGTATACAGTTTATATACACAGATAGCAGTGTTTTCAAAGTTCAGAAAAATAAATTACCTATATCATACATCTTTATATATAATTCTGTAAGTGAAATTTTTAAGTCAAAATCGTGGGAGTTTAGCAAATCGCAGGATGATGAGACGGCTTAAATTAAAGGTCTTGATCCCAGGGACTCGGGGAAAAATAGCAGTATTTCTAAAAGGTTACCAGCAAACGAGAAATAACATAAAACACCCTCTATAAGAAAAGCATGGGGATTTTAAAACGTCTTCTTTGTTTACATTAAAACATGTAATTGTCTACTTTGTTTAGGATCTGACATGTGTTCCTACTTATATCGTTTTAGTTTCCTCAGCACATAAGTGGTAAAGAAATAAGATGAGGCAGAGCAATATTAGGAGCTATGACCCCTTCAAGCCACTAGTTCCTATATCAAATTACAACCCTTCTCATCACCATTTATCAGAATTCCAAAGTTGCAAATGTATACCGTATAACATGCCAATGCTATTATTACATACCATTTTACACAGTTGCTGTTTTACTGGTAGCTGTATTACTCAAGCAACTAGTATTAGGGATGTCCGAATGACTGTTGCTGGATGATTATTCAAACAATACTATCGGTGGTTGCAACGTTTGGAACAATTGATTATTAGGTATATGTGCATTTTCTCATGTTTCCATGACTCAAAATACAGACTGACCTAAATGGAATAATGTGATTAAAGTGAAGGTAATAGTAATTAATATTTCCCTTTAGAAAACCAACCTGTAGACAAATAATCTTTCCACTTCAATCATGTCACAAATTCAGTTATGATGTCTTGCTCAGTTTTATTTTTACTTTAAAGTTTTACGGTAGCCTATGTTTTTAAAAAATGTAAATTAATAGTAAGTTACAATAAGTTTGATGATTTCTTTATTAATTGATGACGGTATGAAGTGGAGGAATTTATGTACTAGCAGAGTCAATGATTCGTTGTCCGTCAGTGTGTGGGTGTGTGTGTTTTTGGGTGTGTGTTGGAAATGCAATAACTTGAAAACAGCTGCACGGATCGCTTTCAGATTTTTCACAACTGTTTTCCCGTACACTTTACACTTCCAGTTTAAAAATGGATCACACTCGTTTAACCGTGTTTTAATAATTAACTTTTAAAAGTTGTAAAATTTCCATAAGATAAAGCATTGGACAAAATTTACCTTTAGTAAAGTGTGAGATGCTAATAAAATATTGTTTCGTAATGACAAACAACTACTAACAAATTATCCTATTTATATTTTGTATAATTAAATAAAGTACTTTCTTTTTAACATGAGTTAATTCAATTTGTCAAAGGTTTTTGAAATTTTTAGATTAAAAAACTAATACCAGTTTTTACAAATAAATATAATGTTCTCCTATAACTTGAGTAATGTGAGCAAGTTAATAATTTATCCGCTAGATTGCAGCAGCCATTTATTTCGTTTTTACTTCTACCAGCTGTGTTCTTTTGTCAGTTTATGATATTTAAATACCCCGTCATAGCAAACATGTGTAATCAGGTAATATCCAATTTAAAAATAGAGGCACACCTCACTGCATAGACATCTTACTGTGTTATTTTTTTGCTAAAGAATTTGCTCCTCTAATATATTAACCAAGACCTAAAATTAACCAAAATAAAAGTAGATGTTTTCCTACAGAGTTCCCAGGATCAACATTATTTATTAAATATTTTGTGATGAAATTTTGGTTGAAACTTATATTAACAGCAGTAACTTTCATCTACCATTTCTGAGTTCGGTCATCCCATTACGCAAATATTTTAGCATACTCCTAGTTGACCTAGCTGCTCCTCAGATGCTAAGGAGTTTTTTTTGTAACTTAAATGTCTTAGTTTAATGATTAAGTTCACCAGACTCTTCATTGTTAACGCAGGTAATAAAACGTAATACAAACTAGATTTTGAAAAGTGAACTAGATTTTGATATTGTAAAAACTCAGTCCTCTGTTATGTGAACCAAGCAGATATATTTAGATCTTTATGAAGCTTAGGATGACACTTTTACCTAAAGTATTTATTATTGCCTGATAAATAAATTAGGGGGGCAGATACCAAAACTCTCATTAGGCCTACCCACATGAGGATATACCGTTTTGTCGGCTAAAATCTCCCGATCTAGCGATTTGGTAATCCTAGAGTCGCACACCAATGTTGAGACCAACCTGGTTGGGAACGCCCATGCACGACCAAACTTGGTTCTTCCCGACCGCATTGGGACCAGATTGGGAGAATTTTACTTCCAAGACTCCCAAAGAATAATGGGACAATCACCACACACGATCCAACCACATCCCCCCACAACGGGGGCCCCTTAACCAGGGTTGATACCTTTATTAAGAAAATAAAAGGACATGACCAACGGTGTTGGAAGACCCCAAAGCATAACAACAGGTGACAGTGCGGCAATGTCGCAGAAATAAAATGTGAGCTGCAGACAGATCAGCCATCGCACGTCGTAGTACCGAACTTCCCCAAGTGGCGCGCTACGACGCACGTCGTAGTGTTTACCCGCCAAACCTATTCAGTCCCAGAGCGGCAGCACTGTGGGAAGGATGGGTATTTTATGTCAGTGTTTTAGCTTGGAATACAAGCTTTATTTTGGTGTAAGTTGGTACTAAAATTTTCCCGTAAAATCCCGTCTGGCAATGCTAGAAAACAACTTTTTGTCCCGTTCTTGGTGATTTTTTCCCTCCAAATGACATTATAATGGGACTGGCTACGGATCCAGGCAGTGCTGCTATCTGTGGGTGTTTCAGTGAACTACGTCCACTCTCGGGGAAACACAGCACCATCACCGCGACTGTTTTGCGATTCGTCAGACCGAAATATTTGAATGCCAAACACGTTCGCTGATTCGCGCACCGGCCGCGCCTGGGGACGCCCGCCATTGGGTGGCCCGCAGCGAACGTGTTAACCCTAGGAGTGGCCAATGGCCGAGATTCGGCCCTATTTTGTGCATCCTACTGTGGCAGGGGCCAAAAATCGGCCATTCGGGACCGAAAATTTTGTAACGTAAAAAAAACCACTAATAATCAACTCAAAAATGAACAATATATATATCATTCGAAAGATAATATTCTGAACTTTCATTTTATTACATAAACAAACCCTGTAGCAGCTATACAACAATGTCATGACGATTAGAAATTAAATGAATTTTTGGCGCGATGCGATTCTAGCAGCCGATGCTAAGAAAATGTCAAAACACTACTTTTTTGAAATTACCCAGCTTGGGTAATTTTTGTCGTGGGAAGTTGCGGTTGGTACCAATGCACTGCTAAAGAGATGCGCTTTATTTTGGTATTGATGTTTTGAACGAAATATTGATTAGACAGATCATATGATTTTTTGAAAACAGGTGTTTTCTGTTTTGGTGTACAATGGCAGATGGCCGAAAAAGGGCCATCAGGAAAATCGGATTTATATCTAGTGTAAGTTATAGTTACTAGTCAAATAAAATGTTATTTTGAAGAGGAAGAAATGTAAAGTAATTTAGTTTTGCCGTTGGCAGCACTGTTTTATTCTGAAAATCATCACCAAGTAATAGTTTCATTACATCACATTTTTGCCCAATCGGCAACTGCGCAGCTGTTTGCTGTTTACAAAGTCTCAGTCAGTTTGTTTGGCTCGCTCCAAACTGTATTGTATTTGGTATCATTGTAAACAGCAGATTTCAGGCTTTCTTCTTATATCTGTCTCGATGTGTTGTGTTTTTGTTGACAATATGACATGACATTTGAAATATGCAATGTCGAAGTCCCAGTCCAAAATGGCGCGCTATGTTTGACCGCTGTCAGTTGTGTAAGATTGTTTTAGTTATTTATTTAGCCGAATTTACGCAAAAATGGATTGTATTGAGATTCGGGGTGCTCTTGAATAAAGTATTAGTGACGTTGATGACGATTTAGAGGGAATAAATAGGAATTAGATAGGCAGTTGATGATCGACTTTTCTGATGTTGCCTAGGATAATTGGATTATTTATCTGGTAGTGGTGAGTTATATATTTATATGTATACTAAATATATGTATCCTATGTATTCTATGTATAACATGTTATATATTTCTATGTAGGGAATTGAATGTACTACAACATGATTATATTGCTTTGGGGGCAAAATATTAGACAAAAAAGTTATATACTAAACACTGTGAAATATTTTTTTCCAAATACACAAAAATAGCAAAACATTCTTTTATTTACATTTATTTATAAGTGATAACAATTTTTTACTATCAACTTTATGACTTTTTTGGATTCCTTAGGCTACTTCATTAGCTTTACAAATATGTATATAACATTATTAGTATATAAATATATTACATGACTTGTTTACAACACAACCTAACACCGTACTGTTTACGTATATTTCGGGTTTCCGTTTATTATTATATTACACCCCTAAGTTAAAACTTACAAAACAAATTATTTCTATACCATGTTATATATCCATACTTCATTAGCTTTACAAATATGTATATATCATTATTAGTATATAAGTATATTACATGACTTATTTACAACACAACCTAACACCGTACAGTTTACGTATATTTCGGGTTTCCGTTTATTATTATATTACACCCCTACAACTTACAAAACAAATTATTTCTATACCATGTTATATATTCCTAAGTAGGGAATTAGATTGTTTACAAAATGTATATAATGAATTTTCCATAAAAATCAGTAGAACAAATTTCACCGAGGCTACTTTTGAAATTTCAAAAATAAAATTCTAATTGTTTTTCTTTTTTTTACTTTACCGAAAAAATTACCCACCTAGATCTTAATCATTTTAGTATTTCTAAATTGCCCTGTTCTTCCTGATCAAAATGAATATATGGTTGGCTAGGTTTACTTCTACGGTTGAATTTATACGAATTTTCAAAAAAATGTCTGCAAAATCGACAAATTTAGCCTGCCATTCCACACTTTAGCATTGGGCCACTCCTAGGGTTAATTGATGAATACTTTGGTAAAAATATACACTCACTGTGTGAGTAAAAAAATAATATATTCTTTGCAAAAAACGGCCCAATAAAATAGTAATTTACTTAATTCAAATTGATAAATCGGGACAATATACATACAACAAATGTCGGTTGGGATGCAGGACAAATGAGACCGAAGTCAGGACAATCCCGACAGGACAATCCCGACAGAATCAGGACGGGTGACAAACCCTGCTCTTAACACATTTAATGTGGTTTACTTCAGCCTGCATGGCCTGAAACATAATTTATACTCACTATTCCTACAACTTAAAACCATGAGTCAAAAACACTAGGCCCTAATGAATTATTTCCTTGGTTACTGCTTGCAAACTTCTTGAACTAGAGTTTACAAAGACCTATTTTGAATAAACAGCAAAAACTGATTAACTGCAATAATTAATACAAATCAAAATTATTAACTGCAATATGCCTTACTTGTAGCAACAACAATAAAAACAACTAAAATGTTCTCATTGTTTCACTTACCTTCAATACTTAGCAGTGATTAATTTAGAAGAAGAAAATAATGAAGCACTGGCAAGAACACGGTGACCACACAATCGCACGCACAATCCTGATTCCCACAAAATGGAATGAACCTGCATGAGAGCCGTCATCAGTCTTTATAATGTTTAGCCTATTCTCTAGAACCTTCTACAAGAACACGTCAACACGTCCCATCCAAATCTCCCGCCCTCCTTCTACCGTGTTCTAAAAATAAGTAATGGAAAGTTGCCATTGGTTGTTGACAAAGAGCTCATTGCTTGGTTAGGTGAAGAACATGGAGATGAAAGTGATAGAATTTTCTGGAATACAGGGTAGCCAACACTATTTTCACCACAATGTTTTTATCGATTATAAAACATATATGTTTAACAGTAGTATATCTGTGTTTATTAATACATTTATCATGCATTTATTTATTGCAGCGGCATTATGGTAGCTTGCATGTAATAAGATCAAGATAACCAAAAAATACGCAGTTATTGAAAAATATAATAATATTCTTGTAAATATATTAATTATTTTAAACTTAAATAAATACAACTGATAATTAATAATCCAATGTATAAATTACTATTTTGTTTAGATTTATTTTGACTTAAAATGCTAATTTTACAATGCATGTCATCAAATTTAGGAAATCTGCTGTGTCAAATTTGAAGGTTTTGTCGTGACAAAACCAGAACATATTGTATATATATCAAAACTTTTGTTATAGGATTCCTAGATATGTATGTACAAATAAAAAATACCCAATATTTCCTAAATGAACGGTTTCTACGGTAGACTAACTAGCCTACGTGATCGATTGCCATTTTGCCCCTCTGTAAACTCTGCTCCCATGTCAACCAATTAAATCCCCTCATCACAAGATACATATTTATTAGCTGACTAAAATTTAACTTGAAAAGAGACGATTTGATTGCCACCTAGGTGGGTAGCTGGGACCCACTAATGTGAAGGGTTCCATAAGGCTAGATGCAATTTCATCAGTTCAAGCATGGTTCAAGTGGCCGACGGGTAGCAGCAACCATGACTAAAACTAGTGGCTGATGCGACCTAGTGGGAAGGCGGCCTTAGAGTATCTGAAGAAAATAACGGTCAACATGAAGGCTTCACTTTTTTACCCAGAGAAGACCTCTAAATATACTAAACTCGTTGAATCAATAAAACTATTTTGATCCGGTTAACGTTTGTTCATGCAGGGAAAGCAGGTTTACGTTTACATTTTCAAACATGGTTATGTATGGTGAAAATAACCCGATAAAAATATAAAATCTATGATTATTAACGAATAATTATATGCCAATTAATTGCAACAAAATGGTTTAATCATATGATTATCTTGGTTTACTCATCGTTCGGTATGTCACCCTCTGACCATTGTACTTTTAGGAAATCTAGCACATTATTGTTGAAGAGTGTTGTCTCCAGTAACACCAATAGTCTTGGTTAAAACTAAACGCAGGGCCGGAATTAATCATAGGCATACACTAACTACATGGCATAGGCTACTTAGGCGCGCAACTAGGGGCCCGCATCACACAGAACCCCATTCTAAAGCCTGATACAAGCAAGAAAAGAAAGTCACCAATTTGGACCTGGGCACAACAAGGACAACAAGATCCCGCACCACTAGGGGCCCAAGGCTCCTAAATTCGGCTCTAAGCGCTAAGATTACTAAAAATAGCATTATTTCGGGTATACTAGTTAATTTCCGGGTAATCATCTGGCAATTTCCAAGAAATTACCCGGTTTTCGGGTATTTAAAGCTCGCGCGGGGATTTTGTGGGGATTACTATAGGGGACCGAGTAAAAGCGGGCATTTTATAGGTAGTTGGCGGGTAAAATAAAAATACCCCCGTAGCAGCAAACCTGCATACTTAGCGAATTTCCAATGCATATATATTTATCTTAATGCCACATAAAGCTACATACCAAGTTTCATCAATATACATTCATAAATAAACAATTTATGACATTTTAATTATTCTCCATAAGAATAACATGGCGGCTGAGTGTGCAGGTTTGCTGAAGCAAGGAACACAAAAAAATGGGGTTTTATGCTTATATCAATATAACTCAACTAGGTGAAGTCACTTACCAAATTTCATTAATTTATTTTCATAATTAAGGGAGATAACACGTTACTTATTCTCCATAAGGATAACATGGGGCTGAGTACGCAGGTTTGCTGCTATGGGAGCCTTTGTCAAAAAATTGTTTTTTTGAGGAAATATCAATGGTCCACAACCAGATAAAGCCGTATACCAAGTTTCGTCAGTATATGTTCATAAATAAGCGAGATATAAAATTAGTATTTTCTTCCATAAGAATAACATTAGACAACGTACGGTGTTTAGCACTTTCAATATCTCGGTAACCAATTGACGTAGAGAAATTATCAAAATACCAAATTGTGTGTTTTTTAAGCTGAATCCAATGGGAAAAAATAAAATCTGACTATTTCCAAAATTATATGTAAAAAATTCAAAAAACCCATTTTTGGGGTACAAAACCCCCCCAAAATACCCCTTCGGATAGAGCGATCTGGCTGGTTTTCGAACTTAAAGTCATAAATGTTGCTTTACACGTTTATACCAAATTTCATCAAAATCGGATAATTTTTACGAGAGTTATCGTGCTCACGGACACATATATATATATATATATATATATATATATATATATATATATATATATATACCCCCGTAGCAGCAAACCTGCATACTCAGCGAATTTCCAATGCATATATATGTATCTTAATACCACATAAAGCCATATACCAAGTTTCATCATTATACATTCATAAATAAACGATTTATGACATTTTAATTATTCTCCATAAGAATAACATGGCAGCTGAGTATGCAGGTTTGCTGAAGCAAGGAAGACAAAAAATAGGGTTTTATACAAATATCAATATAACTCATGTAGGTAAAGCCACATACCAAATTTCATTAATTTATTTTCATAATGAAGGCAGATAACACGTTACTTATTCTCCATAAGAATAACATGGGGCTGAGTACGCAGGTTTGCTGCTACGGGAGCCTTGGGTAAAAAATTGTTTTTTTTAGCAAATATCAATGGTCCACAACCAGATGAAGCCGTATACCAAGTTTCGTCAGTATACGTTCATAAATAAGCGAGATATAAAATTTTTATTTTCCTCTATAAGAATAACATTAAGACAACGTACTGTGTTTAGCACTTTCAATATCTCGGTAACCAATTGACGTAGAGAAATGATCAAAATACCAAATTGTGTGTTTTTTTAAGCTGAATCCAATGGGTAAAAATAAAATTTGACTATTTTCAAAATTATATGTAAAAAATTCAAAAAACCCATTTTTGGGGTACAAAACCCTCCCAAAATACCCCTTCGGATAGAGCGATCTGGCTGGTTTTCGAACTTAAAGTCATAAATGTTGCTTTATACGTTTATACCAAATTTAATCAAAATCGGATACGTTTTACGAGAGTTATCGTGCTCACGGACACACACACACACACATATATATATATATATATATATATATATATATATATATATATATACAGTTTCGAACGAATGGTGTTTTTGGGGTCTGGGGACCTCAAAACGAAAAGTTATCATGGTCCCAGGCCTAGGTCTTACCATGCCGACTACGGTAATAGCTTCTTCCCTATAGGGGGAATTCGCTAATAGCAAACCCAGTCTGGCAACACTGACAATTTTATTCTTTGTCAGTTCTCAGTTCGTCAGTTCAGTTGTTCTGTTTTCGTTTCATAGCTGATGCTTTAACAGATATTTATTTAGATCGGTGAAAAATTACACCATATTTTTATATTAATTTCGTTGGGTAATTTAAAATGACTGACATTGCAGATTGGGCTTGTGCAGCGAATCAACAAGAAAAATTGTGCAAGCAGGTAGGTAATTTTCTAAATTACCTAACCTATAGCCTTCAACAATGTAGCTTGAAAGCCTAGGCCCACTTCCTTCTTGATTACAACTAACAATTTATCATTGATTAAATTTGTACAAATGAGCTAGTTGAATTATTTGTTGTTTGCTCTCATAGTAGGAGCTACACTGTTGTTTAGTTTGTTTTGTTTTATTTGAACTTAGTTCTTCCAGGGATCCCCTGAGAGGAATAAGTTTTAAATCTTCAAAAAATTTGGATAGGATTAGGTAATTTGGTAAGTGATGATAATGGATTTATCAAAAAAAGCCTCATGGTCTGAAGTCACCCAGGTCCGAGATGAAGCAGAAGAATAATAAGGTGGTTCCGAGTTGAGTGAAGCAGTCAAGTTGAGTGGTGTAATGCAGTCATTTCTATTTTAGCTGCAGGACTAAAAAAATATGCTCATCAATCAGGTGATAGGTCTATTTAGCCTAGATTAATAATTGTGATCACGGACATCAATAACGGAATTAATTTAACCTTTTCAGCACCAAGAGTCAATTGCCTTGAATATGCTACTTCCTAAAAGTACGGTACTGTTAACTTAATTATTTCAGAATATGCCCTAAGCAATTTTATCACTTTTGAGCTCTTTCTGCAGTCTGTGTATGACATGTGATGTAACCTGGTAAACACAAACAGAACCCTACCTCGTACTACGTCTTTCCTGATAGAACTGATGTTAGCCTGGTCAGGTTGGCAGAACGGTCTAAGGCACTGTCTCCTTGGCCAGGGTAATTTAGTGCCTGGATCGAGGGTTTGAATCCCGTCTTAGTTTGATATGTTTTTATAGTGGTTTTGTTGTGAAACTTATGGAGAGTTCACCTCTGTCTGTGGCAGAGTTGAAGGGGAGGGCAGACCTTAAGCAAACAGTGGATGACATGGGTCCAAGCTGACCGGATGGGTGAATTCTTTGTAAGTTACACATCTGAATAGGTGTTTGCTACCTTTCCTTACAGTGTGTGTGTGTCTACCGAAACACATTTTTTATAGGTAATTTAAAGTCTGCAGGTATTCAATGTATAGTTTTTTATCCCTTCAACAAATACCATTTAGCAAAAAATAATAATTACTGCAGGCTTGTTGTAGAATAGAAATAAAAAGAAAGAATCATACCTAAACTAGGTTTTAATAATCACAAAACAAGACATCTTAATATGTTAGATTATGATTACATTGGAGAATAAAGAAAGTAATGTTTTTAAATAATACAAAATAATAAATAGCTGTCAACCCATTGGCGTAGACATACGAGCTGGTCTCGTGCCTTACTTGTAATTTTATTAACCTGTGAATTGGAGTGTAAAATTGGTGTTTTAAAATGGATTAATGCATTTTAATTATTCAAATATTGGTTTCTTTCAGTTTAGAGAGTCACATTGACACAAACACAGTAGACATAAGTAAAAATTAGCAAAATCAGTGTTGACCATATGCAAGTCTCAAAGAATTAACCGATCCCGTCAACTTCAAGGAAGCCTGCCACCGTTTGTTTTACTTGGGCCCTCCCACCAACATTGCCACAGACCGGTTAACTCATTGAGAGCTGCACAACTGGTCAGTTTTGGTCGTGTGTGGGAATCGAACCCACGAACATCGTATCACCACCTGGCCAAAGTGTTTCCACGACGTAGCCAACTCAGCTAACACGACCAAAGGCCTGGCGGCGATATAAGGTTTTTCAGTCAGTCTGCGCCCCTAGCAGATAGAACCGTAGACGCCCGTGGTCATTAGTTAGATATTTTGCTACTAGAGTGCAGCACCAATCAATTCCCGTTATAGGTTACTGCAAATAGAATAAAATTACTACCTCAATGGGTTAAGTATCACTAAATATTTTAGAAAAGATACAATCTGAATTCTATGACATTCGCCCCATCTCGGTGATGTAATCCTGCAGGTGAGCCGGAGCACGACGTTCTCTAGAACTTTGTCTAACTTTTGGAGTCACAGTTTCTTGTTCTTGACTACTTTCAACTGATTGTTGATTTTGGGAGTGATTTAGAGGATCATCGAAATCAGTTTGGTTATTTCCAAATGATAGGTGATTTTTAGAGCGATTCAACGAGTCAGTGAAATCAGCTGATAGAGGGTCTCTTAATGGTGATTCTTTACTAGCCCCTAATGGTTCAAGATGTCTAGTTGAAACTGTTGTCTCCCTTCCATTTGATAGTCTTACTTGGTAATAATCCAGATTTCCTTCTAGAATGTAGACCTTTTCAATATAAGGATCAAACTTAGATTGTCTCACGGAGTTCTTTAACAGTACGTGCCCTGGGTTCATCAGCCATGAGGGAGTTGTTGAGTTATTAGTTGATTTCCTCTGAAAATTGAAGAGTCTTTCATGAGGAGTCACATTAGTAGATGTACATTGAAGCGACCATATCGAGTGAAGGGCTTCTTGTACATCTTCTTCCCATTTTGTTATATTTAGATTATGATATCTCAATGCCAGTTGAATTGTTTTCCAGATTGTTCCTACATATCGTTCAGCTTCCCATTACCTTGAGGGTTGTATGGGGTTGTTCTACTAGTGGCTACACCTACTTCTTGGGGGAATGACTTGAGCCCCTGAGACATAAAGCTGGATCCACGATCGGTGTGAATGTATGATGGAATTCCAAAGAGGGAAAATAATTCTTTTAATGTAGTAATAACAGAAGCAGCAGTCATGTCATGACAAGAGAATGCAAAAGGAAAGCGGGAGTAATCGTCAACTATGACAAGTAAATAGTGATTTCTTGATTGAGATGGAATGGGTCCTTTGAAGTCCATGTTTAGTCTTTCAAATGTCTGTGTTGCTTTGATCATATGACTCTCATTCCGATAGAATCTGGGTTTGATTTCAGAACAGACTTTGCGGTCAGATGTAATTTTACGAACGTCCTCCAGCGAAAATGCAACATTTTTACTTCGTACCCAATGGTACATTCTTGGTTCTCCAGGGTGACACAGCGCTTCATGTAGACATTTCAGTTTCATTAAGTTACCTTGAATTGACCCACATATTCGAGAGAGCACGTCAGCAGCTTTATTCTCTTTTCCTGGTCGATATATTATCTCTTACTTGAAACAAGATAATTATAATCTCCATCTCATTATTTTTTCATTTTTGATTTTCCCGGAATGTTTCTCACTAAACATAAAAAATACTGATCGTTGATCCGTAATGAGTCGAAAGTGTCTTCCTAGAAGGTAATGGCGCCATTTTCTTATGGCTTCTACAATTGCAAAAGCTTCCTTTTCGATTGAAGAATGATGCTGCTCACTTTTGTTCAATGATCTTGAGAAGAATGCAATAGGACGATTATTTTGTGACAAAGTAGCAGCAATTGCGAATTCCGAAGCATCGGTTTCTATTGTTAGAATACCTGAGGTGTCAACAGGTGATACAACTGCTTTTTCAATATCTGCCTTAAGCCCTTCAAAAGTGTCAATTGCTTCTTGATTAAGAAGGATTGGACTCCTGATTAGTACCTGCAATTTTTCCGCAAACTTAGGAATTAATTCTGCAAAGTGAGAGAATATGCCTTGAGCACGTTGAAGTGAAGCTGCGTCTTTAGGAACAGGTAAGTTCCTCAGAGATTGGAGTCTTTCGGGATCTGGTCGAATAGATTTGTGACTAATGACATATCCCAAGAGATGTATAGAGATGTATCGTTTGAAAAAGTGCTTTTCTCCAATGTTTAGAGTCAGGTTGTACTTAAAAATTACCTTCATAAAATTCTTCAGATTTGAATCATGCTCCTGCTGATTCTTACCACATACAGTGACATCATCAAGATTAATTTCAATACCTTCAAAACCTTCCGATTGAATAATATCGGTTAAAGTTCTTTGAAAAGCAGGGACACCATTCCCAACACCAAAAGGTATGCGAGTGAACTGATAAAGCCTTCCACATGCCTCAAATGCAGTATACGGTTTATCCTTATCATCAATTGATATTTGATAGTAAGTACTTTTGAGATCAAGTGAACTGTAAATGGAAAAAGATGCAACTCTATTTACAATATCCTCAATACGGGGTAGAGGAAATGCATCCAATTCTGTAAATGTGTTGATAGTTTGTGAATAGTCTTCAACCATTCTACCTCGAAGAAACTACCAAAACTTGAGCACGCCACGGTAAGGTACTCTCCTCAATAATCTTTCAACAGATGCTGAATTTAATTTTCAATAAACTTTTGATCAAATACAGAGTGTCTTCTGATTTGATTGCAATAGGTTTGCACTCAGGAGATAGATTTTGGAATAATTGGACAGGCTTTAAGTTAGCCATCGCAACACTACAAATATTAAGCGGAGCCTCGGCCCCTCCAAACTGGACTTGAACACATGAGTGTCGACTAAGAATATCATGACCGATTATGATGTCAAAACATAAATTAGCCAGTATACTGACAATTATGTTTTTGTAAATGTGATCTTGTAGTTTAAGATTAATTTTACACCTGCCCTTGATAGAAGAGCGTAAATTAGTTGATGCCATAGAAACGTCTCCAGCTCTACCGGGTATAATGGGAATTAATTTTGAGCTTCAGAACTGTACTTAAATTTATAAAACTAGCAAAACTACAGGTATCAATAAGGCCATGAGATTGAGACTCGTTTATGTCAACCTCAACTAAGGCTTTACTAAGACAAGATGGTAATGAGGCTACACAATTAGAAAACTTGTTTGATAATTTTTGATGATCATTGGATTCAGATTTTCGACATACCTTCTGAAAATGGCCTTTATACCACAACCTCGGCAAATCGCATCCTTTGCAGGACAAATTGCCCTACTATGCTTCCCGAGACCGCAAAAGTAACATTTGGGACTGATGGCTGCTACAGTTTCTTCCTTTGTAAATTCATTTTCAGGACCTCTTTTTAAGTTGTAAATCGATTCCCTGTTAGGTTGTTCTGCTGTTTCTGGAAGAGCATTGAGTGAAGATTGAACTAGGTACTGCTGAGATTGCTGTCGAGCTAATTCGAGCGCCCTTGCTTGAGATATAGCGTCCTCCAAAGATAGAGTAGAGTTTTTAGAGTAGAGTTTTCAAGAAGCCGTTGCCTAATGTTTGCAGACTGTAATCCTTCAATAAACACATCTCTAATATACTCATTTTTTTCATGTCTGCCACAACAGCTCTGAAATTACAATCCTTCGATAGGCGTTTGAGAGCTTCGAAGGTTTGAGAGCAATCTGCCTATGGTTTCTCCAGCTTCTTGCCTTCTT
Source organism: Allygus modestus (assembly GCA_963675035.1). Lineage (NCBI taxonomy): Eukaryota > Metazoa > Arthropoda > Insecta > Hemiptera > Cicadellidae > Allygus > Allygus modestus. The sequence goes on from OY776116.1 coordinate 31,887,754, forward strand.
GTTTTAAGCTTGTGTCTTGCAAAAATTTCATTTACAGGCTTGGAATATATAGTTTTAAGAATACATATAGCCTCTCCATAGGTTTTACATTCACTGACAAATTCAAATACTGATGGCGAAATTAAATTGATGAATATTTTGAGTTTTTCTATTTCTTCTGCTTCAACCGACGAAAGGAAGTTCTGAAATGTCTTGAACCAATGTTCCCATTTGATTCCCACTGATTCTTCTGATTATTCTGGTCGTAATATTTTATCCATGAATGTGATTATTAAATTGTTGTAGACGAGAAATAAAAAGAAAGAATTATACAAAATAATAAACAGCCGTTAATAGAAGTAAGTATAAATAAATGTTTTAGAAAAGGTACAATCTGAATTCCATGACAAGGCTATTCTGTGAATTATAAGAAATACAATAAAAATAAAAAATATAAGAAAGTAATATAAATAAAAATACAGTCATTTACTTTACTTCACCTTAGAGAGTACTTTGCGGTGTTGATATGAAAATTTGTCCCTTTACCCTGCCAAGCCCATAGCTCGTGGTTCTCTCTCTTGCACTCACAGAAGTTACACTGGCTCAGCCTTGTCAGGTTATACCAAACGTGTCTGTTAGCAAATGTCGGTCTGTCGAGATTATGGTGTATGTTAAGATGATTGTTATGATTCCTGTATGTATTAAAATTTGTAAGAAAATACTCAAATTCTTTTTTGGAATCGTTCCTATGGCTGTTAAAGTTTCCATGTTTATCTGTTGCAGAAAGTTATTTTATTTGGTCCGGTGATTTATTTTCCTGGTGTAACTGGGATTGTCAAACCTAGTTTATTTTTAATAAGTAACTTAAACCCTGTTGCTAGATTCAAGCTAATTAATGCTGTACTTTTGCTATAGCCTATAATTTATAAGACTGAATTGCCTAGCTTAGACTGAAATATCGAGCATAAAAATCAGTTGAATAAGCACAGTAGTCTCACAAACTTGACACAGTATAAACTTAAATTGTAGCCTATTATTATTCTTATTAGAAAATATGTTTACAACTTATTTAGTATTTACTATTTATGTTATAGGTCGAACAAATAGGTATAGCTCCAAATTCACAGTTGAGACAACCACAGCAAGTCCAGCCGAAGTCACCTCCAGATACACCGAGGTCAACTGCCTCAAACAGCTCTGGGGAGGATAACGCACAGTTGTCAAAAGCTGAACAATCTTTGCTCCAGAAGGTGGTCAGAAAGGGCTTGATAGAATCAAAATATGACATTGAAGTACAGAGGAAAGACCCTAACTCGCCACTGTACTCAGTAAAAAGCTTTGAAGCTTTGCATCTGTGAGTAAACGTAATCTGTACTCATCTTATAAATTATTGTTGGTATTTATTCTGTGTGATGGTGATCATATTGTTTAGTAAATCATGGCTACAGTACCGTAAAACCGGCTAGGGTTATTATTTATCCATCCCCAACCCGTTAACATTTTTTATTTATTTTATTTTTAAGCCTTTGACTGGTGCAAAGGCATCTGCAGACCTCAAGACACCGTCCGACTACGGACAGGAGAGGTTAGTTTATGCGTTATAACGTTATTTAGGTCAAGACTGTTTGTGGAGGTTGACTTGGACACTTTTATTTATTTTTTATTTGTGTTATAACATCCAACATATATAAAGGTACAGGGATATAGTAAATGATACACACACTTTTTACAATGGTATGGTTTTTATTAGTGACATCGTTGGGAAGGCCCTACAACCTAAAAATAGTAAAAAGGTGTCCAGGTCAAGCCTGTTTTACGATACTCATGACTACTATAAATATAACTACAAGGAGTTTTTATTGGTGACATCGTTGGAAAGGCACTACAACCTAAAAATAGTAAAAAGGTGTCCAGGTCAAGCCTGTTTTACGGTACTCATGACTACTATAAATATAACTACAAGGAGTTTTTATTGTTGACATCGTTAGGGAGGCACTACAACCTAAAAATAGTAAAAAGGTGTCCAGGTCAAGCCTGTTTAACGGTACTAATGACTATTATAAATATAACAGGAGTTAAATAAAACGGTACTGTATATTTCGGCTTCTTCAACCATTAAAAATTCTATTTACTATCTGGTATTTTTCCAAAATATTTACTTACCATACGTATACAGCCTTTAGATATCAACTGTAGCTTTTGTTTTCACGCTGAACATGTTTTGGGCGAATTACCGTCCCATTTTCACAGGGTTTACACGGACCGGGAAAACCGGGAATTATGCGTGAACTTTGATGACCGGGAAAAACTGCAGGATTATGCGAGAATTTTCGGCCGAACGGGGAATTTCAGGTCGCCATTGCGTATCGCGTTCTGAATAGTAGGCGAAGTTAGCGATAAGTTCTCGATGATCGGCGAAGTTAGCGATACGTTCTCAATGGTCGGTGACATTAGTGAAGCGTTCTCGGTTGCCAGCGTCATCAGCGATGAGTTGTCAACGTTAGCGACACGTTCCCGATGGTCAGCGACGTTAGCGATGCGTTCCCAATGGTCGGTGACGTTAGCGATGCATTCCTGATGGTCGGCGACGTTAGCCATGTGAGTGTGATAGCTCTTGCTGAGGAAACTTTCCAAAATGCAGTCGCGATACCTGTTTTATTAAAGATCAGTAAGATTAATTTGTATGTTGTTACAAACAGTGGGTATAATAGAAGTGGCTCATTTGTAATTAATTGTTGTCTGATCAAAATTGTTAATCGTTGATGTGGAGTTCAGTTTCTAATATGTAGTCTTTGGAGTCGCTGGATAATTTGTTAAAGCATAATTGGCTGGGTGGTAGTGTACAAGTGGTCAGGGCGGTCGCTTCATAATCTGAGGTTTGTTGTCAGATTGATTCCTAGCAAATATCTTGAAAATGTTTTGAAAGTTTAAAACTGGATCCAGCTGCCATAATAATGCTTTCTAAAAAATGTTTAATTTATATAGTAACGAGATCATGTTTTGGGCCCACGACCCCATCATGAAACATTGAACACTGCGTAGATAGACAAACAAATAGATAATATATTGCCCAGGTTAAATGGAATTTCATATAATTGGGTGTATCTGTTGACATAATTTCTCCCTCCTACCAATTAAAATATTGTAATGTTTATATATAGAGAAAAAAATCAAGTTCATTAATATAAATTAGAGACCACCCAATGGTTGAAATTCTACCAAATACTTTTTTAATTTAAAGTCGTCGAATATATGAAAAAAGTTTAATATCTAGTGGTTACTGTTGCGCTCATATCTCTCCTCTCTCTCTCTCTCTCTCTCTCTCTCTCTCTCTCTCTCTCTCTCTCTCTCTCTCTCTCTCTCTCTCTCTCTCTCTCTCTCTCTCTCTCTCTCTCTCTCTCTCTCTCTCTCTCTCTCTCTCTCTCTCTCTCTCTCTCTCTCTCTCTCTCTCTCTCTCTCTCTCTCTCTCTCTCTCTCTCTCTCTCTCTCTCTCACACTCTCACTCTCACTCTCACTCTCACTCTCACTCTCACTCTCACTCTCACTCTCACTCTCACTCTCACTCTCACTCTCACTCACTCACTCTCACTCACTCACTCACTCACTCACTCACTCACTCACTCGGTCACTCGGTCACTCGGTCGGTCGGTCGGTCGGTCGGTCGGTCGGTCGGTCGGTCGGTCGGTCGGTCGGTCGGTCGGTCGGTCGGTCGGTCGGTCGGTCGGTCGGTCGGTCGGTCGGTTGGGTCGATCGGTCGATCGGTCGATCGGTCGATCGGTCGCTCGGTCGCTCGGTCGCTCGGTCGCTCGGTCGCTCGGTCGCTCGGTCGCTCGGTCGCTCGGTCGCTCGGTCGCTCGGTCACTCGGTCACTCAGTCACTCACTCAATCACGCACTCAAGCACTCAATCACTCAATCACTCAATCACTCAATCACTCAATCACTCAATCAATCACTCAATCACTCAATCACTCACTCACTCACTCACTCACTCACTCACTCACTCACTCACTCAATCAGTCAATCAGTCAATCAGTCAATCAGTCAATCAGTCACTCAGTCACTCAGTCACTCAGTCACTCAGTCACTCACTCACTCACTCAATCACTCAATCACTCAATCACTCAATCACTCAATCACTCACTCACTCACTCACTCACTCACCCTCACACTCTCCCTCCCCCATAATCACCATAATCACCTCCAGGTAATGTTTTTAACGTGGTGTTAAAACTGAGAGCAGAAGGGCGTTACCGTTCAAGGCTATTGTCATGACATGATACTTAAGGCACATTCTTTGTAAACTAAACGAACATAGGAGAGATGATGGGACTAGGTTGTGTTATTAGTTATAGATGTTCAAAATCCACACAGAAATGTTTAGGTCCAAAAAAAATGTTGCTACCCCAAAATAGGAACGAATAGTATTATAGTGTTGTAATAGGCCTATAAGATGTATAATAGTTATAAAGAATAATTTTTATTTTGAACTATGAAACTTGCATGCTTCTGCATGTCTGTTCTCAACAGGAAATGGCAGCAGTCTTTAGCCGACAACACAAGCACAATAAATATTTTTATGTTTGTTTATTGTGTCTTTCGGATGTTTAAGTTAGTTCATGAAGGGGCTGCAGTTGACTATAAACCCTCATTGTGTGTTTTTAGTACTATTTAAAAACATGTAAAAGATTCTTTAAATTACTGTGCAGCCTTTATTTGTAATCTATTGTTATACAATAATATGTGATTAGCTCCTAATAACAAAATGTCAAAACTAATTCTTTAGCTGTTGATAAAAATTAATATTTTGTCATACTAAGAATATATTTGCTAATCAAGCGCACAAAATAAACAGGTTCACATTTTTATTACCTACTTTTATCACAGTGATTTGAATCAATAAATTTGAGCACTGAGAAGAATCAAACAACCCATTACAACAACAACAAGAACAAGAACAAGAAACAAGAACAAAGCCAAGAGGTACAAAGAACAAGAAATATTCCTCACTACTGTGCCAATCTGACAAATCACCAGATCGCTTTTTTGACGCAAATTGTTAAGCAGTGTTGTTTTCAATATTACCAATGTACTTCCTTGTTTATTACATTACTTATTTATGGTCCTTTCTATTTGTATTATTTAGGCTATTACTATTTTCAAATTGTACAATCTTATTTAAAAATACCTAACAATTAGGGGTGTGCGAGTATTCAAAACTTTGAGTTTTCGGCCGAGTATTTTAATACTCGAACTCGACTCGAAGTTTTGAAAACTACTCGAAAGTTCGAGCGAGTATTTCCCGCCGATTTCCGGACGATCGCTAACGATTGCGACCGGCCAAAACGCGTAGTAATGGCCGCCAAAGGCGATCGCATCACGTAAAATCAGCCGAAAATGATGACAGCTCACGATTGCGACCGGCCAAAACGCGTAGTAACGGCCACTAAAGGCGATCGCATCGCGTAAAATTGCCCGAAAATGACGATCGGACCGCCTAAGTTTGGCCGTAACTAACGATTCCGTCATTTAATATTGATTATAAGCGATGTCTGGACCAGGTGAAATTGGCCAAATGACAACCGGGCCCTTTTTCATCGGCCGGAAACGAATGTCAAACCGTGTTTCGTTTGTCAATACGTAATCCAGTTTGACTGTACTGGCCAAAAACTTTGTATTGCTACTCATGTATTAGTTAGAAACCATGTTTAGATTATCAAATCTAGAGTGGTATGCAAATCCCATTACACTATTTTAAACTACCAACTGATGGCAGATACTCACTCGAAAATACTCGAAACTCGAAAATAATTGGCACTACTCGACTCGATTTAAAAAATCACTACTCGCACACCCCTACTAACAATTTAAAGTAAAATCTTACAATTAAACATTAGGCTAAATAAGTTTTTAATACCTCAAAACTAGTGACATCATGTACATAATCAAGAATCAAGGTTGGCTAAGCTAAGGATGAGATATTTACAACTGATAGGTATAAATTGTGTTTTAAATTAATCTTGTGCTATATTTCATACATTGATTTTTGTTATTAATCTCTAGCCTATAACACAATACATACACATCCAGAGTATGTTGTTGCTACAATATATGTTAATATGTAAATTCATATTTTTGCAGGAAACCTCCCTTATTGAAAGGTGTTTATGAAATGGGATTCAATGCTCCATCCAAAATACAAGAAACTGCTTTACCCACACTTCTTGCTGATCCGTGAGTAAAAATATGTATAATTTCTTCTGAGGCAGTAAGTAACTTCGCTTGGCAAGACCCATAGCCAAAAGTGCCACACCAGGGGTGCATGCCCCCCCCACAGTTATCAAGGAGTTCCTGTTACGTTGCCATTCAGCCAAAATCACTTAGTCTGGTCACCATTTATGTCCGTTATCACATGGGACAATTTGACGATACAACTAGGGGTCTGCGGTGCACCAAAAAAACAGTACTGGTACGGTATAAAACTAATTACCGTCATCGGTTAGGTACAGAGAACAACCCCGGTACGGTACAGATTATTGTGTCAAACAATAAACAGAGATAAGCGAAACAATGTTTAACAAAATAAGTGGTTGAAATAAGACTACTGTTGATAACTAACTAGTCATTTCCTTTACGGAAAATAAGGCCCAAACTCCTCTCAACTAATATGAAAAGAGACGTTGACAGGTTTTATTTATAGCTATACGAAAATTAAGGAAGATAGGTGAGGGGAGCGAAAATTAAGATAAGGAAGGTAGGTTAGGGGAGCGGGGAAGGGCTGGGTCGGCCGGGCAAAAAATCTGACCTTGAATAAGAAAGGGGGAGGGGGAGGGGTCCGGTCATTAGCAATAGGTACATCAGTTTGTCCAACATAATTGCTTGAGTGAGAAAAGGAATATTATAAAGTTCTTTCTCCATTATGAATTTAAATTAAACTGCTTTTATATATGTGTTATTATTATTGTTCTTTAAGTATACTAGTGACATCGATTTTAAATTATATAACAAATTGTTTTCAAAAATAGTTGAAAATTAATTTAAAAATAGCCACTATTCAAATGGTAGCATAAATTTGTAATTGTTTTATTGTTTTGTGAAATCGTTACATACAGATATCTGTTATATATTAAATTATCTTGTGTGGTTTTGGAAAATTCTTTATCAATAACAAACTAAATTTATATTTTGATGAGGTTAATAGTTAATTATTGTAAAGGTGAGGTAGCCAAATTAACAGGATATCTCTGTACTTTAATTACTTTCTTTCTTTATCTTGCAGTTTTACATATTACTTATGTTTAAATAAATGTATTGAAATATTTTTTTATAGAGTACAATTTTGAATTTAGTAGCCTCATTAAATTTAGAATTAAAAATAGTATAATTTTAATCTCCAGTATTTTAAGGTTTAATTTATAATTTTCTTTGCCGGTACCTTCACATCATATGGTTGTTTTTTATAAGTTATCTTATTTTACTTTGTGTTATTGATAATATATCTTCCCAATACATCAAATAATGGTATGTATAACATTTTATTTTTTGCTGTTTGTATGTTTTAAATCAGTAGTTTTGATTTATATTGGAAGCAATATAACTTTAATCAGATAAGCAACTTGATGGATTCTCAAGTAGTTTTTTAATTCATTAATCATGAATATTTCAAGAACTTGTATTAATAATACTGATCATAACATTAAAATGCATTCCTTCAAAGTGACAAGTTTTTAAAAATATTTTCATCCAAAGTAAACATTTTGTTTTTAAATAAAATAAATGTTAAACAATTGTTTGTGGCCTTAAGTATTACTTGGTATTTTTTAATGAAAAATACAAATTGGTTCAGCACAATTTACCGTACCGAATTTTTACCGAAAACCGAGGGACAAAATCTTTTACCGTACCGAACTGTACCGATCTGAAATTGTTGGTACCGCAGATAATATTACGCTGTTCAGTCACTATTTACAGTCGATAATGTGATTCTATCATAATTTCCTGCCGACGGTGAGGTGTGATTTTCATTTATACCCGATATTATGTGAATTAGTTTATGGTAATTCAGTTTTCTATCACCATTGATTTACCGCAAAGTGGTCGGAAAAAATCGATTATCCATATCCTAAGTAGTTTATTAGGCCAAACTTAACCACACAGCCAAACAACTTATATCAGCTTTATTTATTTTTTAAGGTTGTTCTTGAATTCAAATAACTTAAATCTGGGATTGAAAGGTTTGACATGCAGTTATTATTTCTTGAAAAGTCACACTGGAAAGTGGGATACATCACAATGTTGTACCGGTATGAATAAATATCTACATCATCTGTTTAGACTTATTTACTCCCATGGCCACGTGTACCCCAAGTGGTATTTTGCCTCGCCAACAAGCTGCCTCCAAGATTGTCGGTCTTCAGTATCTGTTTCAATGACCTGCATCTTCCTCATATCTCTCAGCACTTGGTCGTCTTTCCATCTATTTTTTTGTCTTCCTAGGGGTCATCTTTCCTCTAGATTGCCATGCTAGATTTGTTTAATGATGCTTCGTGTAATAACATGACCTGCCCATCTTAATCCTAGCAGTGGCCAACCATCGTATTCCGATGGTTAAAATACCACTAATAATCACCTCAAAATTGAACAGTATATATATCATTCGAAAGATCATATTATGAACTTTCATTTTATTACATAAATGAACCGTGTAGCAGCTGTATAACATTGCCACGACAATTATAAATCTAATGAAATTTTGGCGCTACGCGATTCCTGCAGGCAACGCTCCGTCAACGTCAAAACACAACTTTTTTGGAAATTACCCAGCTCGGGTAATTTTTGTCGTTGGAAGTTGCAGTTGGTACCAATGCACTGCTAAACAGTTGTGCTTCATTATGGAATTGATTTTTAGAACGAAATATTGATTGGACAGATAGTATGATTTTATGAATACAGGTGTTTTTGTTTCTTTGTGGAATGGCCAACCATCGGAACCAGATGGTTAGGAAAATCGGATCTATATGCAGTTATAGTTACTAGTCAAATAATATGTTATTTCGAAAAGGAAGAAATGTAGAAGAATTTAGATTTGCCATTGGCAGCACTGCTCCCAGCATAACGTCTGACGTCATTCATCATATTTTTTTCTTACTTATGCTCCAGGCCATTTTGGTTTATACATCTATACGCGTAAGGTCTTTATATATGAATTTGTACTAAATTTGTTATTATTTTAGAGTTTTAGTGCTAGTGAAGTGTTTGTGTTGATAACAGTAATCTTTATTCATTATATTTTCCATAAATATTGAGAAATAGTATTTATAAATAGCTCTCAATGAAAAACAATTTTCCAAAAATTACCAAGTAAGTGACTACTTTATAATTTTTTCATAAAACATATAAAAATAATAATTTTCCCTAGGTGTTATAAATTTTTATGTTTGGAATTGAATGTACTACAACATGTTTCTATTGGTTTGGGGGATAACAATTTGGTAAACAAGTTATATACTGTGAAATTTTTCCAAATACACAAAAATATGAAAACTTTCTTTTATTTACAAATATTTATAAGTGATACAAATTTTGTACTATCAACTTTAAGACTTTTTTAGATTCCTTACTTCATTAGCTTTACAAATATTTATATATCATTATTAGTATAAGCATATATTCCATGACATTTCTACAACACAAACTAACACTGTACAGTTTATCATTTTTTCAGTCCTCCGTTTATTATAATTTATGCCCCTAACACTTGTAACAAAAATTCTTTCACCAACATGTTATATATTTATAGGGAGTTGAATTGTCAACAAAATTTATATAATGAATTCTCCATACAAAATCTGTAGAAAAAAACTTTACCGAGGCTGCTTTTGAAATTTTAAAAAGAAAATTTTAATTTTTGTATTCTTTGTACTTTACCGAAAAAATTATTTTTCTAGATATTTTTTATTTTAGTATTTCTAGATTCGCCTGTTCTTTCCAATCAAAATGAATATGAGGTTAGCTAGCTTTACTTCTACGGTTGAACTTATACGAATTTAATAAAAAATGTCTGCAAATTGGCCAAATCTGCTTGGCTATTTCCCACTTACACCATTGGCCACTGCTAGGGTTCGTCATTTACTTTTTGCCTCTGCTACAATGTCACTTCTGAAACAATGGCGCATTGAACTGATTGAATTTCTCTATTATCTTTTTTTCTCCATAATCCATGTTCTTTGAGTGGTTCAAATATATTTCTTAATACTTTGTCTTCAAAAATTACTAACTTTTTCTGTTTTTTTTTTTTGTTTAGAATCCATGTTTCTGCACCATATAATAAAAAATTGGTCGAATGATAGTTTTGTATATTTTGTATAACTTTAACTTTGTAGAGTGTGAAAGTAATTTAGATGACAAAGTTTTGTTTAAAGCCTACAGACTTCTGTCACCTGAGTTTATTCTACTTTGTATTTCTACTTCCTCATTATTCTGATTGTTCACAATTACCTACTCCTAAATATTTGAATTCATTGATGAACGAAGTGAATCACTGTATTGATGAAGAAGTTTCAGTGGCCGTGTGTGTGTGTGTGGGTGGGTGTGTTATCGAAATACTAAATAACTGTAAAACATTTCTTAATGAAATTTTGAAGGAGTCATTTGGGATACCAAAGGGATGTTTTAACACAGCATTTGTATTTTATTTTGGATTATTAATAATTATTAAACCTAATTTTAATGTTTGATATTCAGTAGTTGAATTGGTTTTCGTAGTAAGCTATTGACTATGGTTGTCTTTAAAATGTCAGCTGTGATTTATCTGTGTTTCACTTGAGGGATTTTTATCCCCTATATGGGATATTTTGACTGCTTGTGGGATAAAATGGGATTGTGGGATAAAGTGGGATTTTTTTGAAATCGGCATTACGTCTGCTAGTTTGCTTACAACTTACGACCAGAGCACCTTAGCAGTAGCACTTCTAGTGGATTTTCTCGCCGTACTGGCAGTTGCGGGGTTTCCCATTTTTTAACCTCGCTGTCCGCACCTATTATGATTTTATAAACGTCACAGAACGAACACTGAATCATGTCAATTTCGCTGGCCGAGCCATGTTGGAATTAACAACACTATTTGCCATTATTTAGTACCTACTTCGTACTCTTTAGTACTACCATTAAAAATATTAGTACCTCTCACGTAAATAAATTATTTAATTTAGTTAATTCACCGTATCATTTGACCTATGTCGCATTGCTCAAAATCCTTTGAGGTACTAAAATGTAAAATACCTATAGGTAATTAGTAGATCTAAATAAGCTCTATCTAACGGTATAAATATTGTACTAATACATTATTCAATAATCATATAATATTTAACATTAATTGTGTTGCAATGTTTAACAAATCAGTGGGAAAGTGTGGGATATGACGAGGGATACCATAAGGGAGAGTCTGGGATAAAGTGGGATTTTTTGTATCAGTGCGTGGCATATTTTTACCGTAGAGTGGAAACACTGCATATTTGTTTATAAATCACAAAAAATTTAAACACGTTTTCAACTATGAAGTTAGGTTATGTTTTGTTCCATACATTTTGTTATTTTGAAATAATTTAAAATGTGAGTGTTATGTAAATTGGTAGTGTTTTGTCGTGTTTAAAACAATACTTAGCCTATATCTATTTAGATTTATTATTAGTTTATTTTTTACTGGAAAACTTTGATGTAAAAGCTAAGTGTTTGGACTAGTGATGATAAATTAATACAATAGGTTTTGGAATTTTTGAATTACTCGGACAGTATAACTCTGTAACACGACTGACTGTGATTGATAATCAAGCGTGTTGTAGACCTATAGTAGTTTCTTTACATTGTGAACAAATTACTTGATGGCAGACTTACTAAACGACCATACGTGCAAACTATCTTTATTACATGTAATGTACCAAATAAGCCTCACTGTCACCTAATGACATGGGATTAAAGTTTTGTAATCTACCGGTCAGTAAAATAGTCTGGTTACAGTTTATATTTGTTTGCATTTTCTGTGGTTAATATTGATTTTCATACAAAATCAAGATGTCCAAAACTCCTTAGTCCCAACCGTCTACATTGTTCAACTAATTACGATGTAGACAGATTGCCCTCCTGAAAAATTGTCATTAATGTAGATGTTGGATTTTGCTCTTAAATATCTCGTGCTGTGATTTCAGTAGCTTGTGTATTTAAATCCAAACTAACATATATTAATGATGTAAACATTTTTAAATTTAAGGTATGAATTTTATAAGATACTGTTATATAAATAAATCATTGAATACATTTGTTTACATTAAATGGGTTTAAAACAAGTATACTTCTGTATTATTAACCCCCTGATTTTGGAACTGGAAATTAATAGGTGTAATAATAATTGGCAACTTTTCCCTCAGGTTATATATTTAAAACTCGTCGAAAACCATCCGGTGTCAAAAATATATTAGTCATTGGCCGAGTCATAAAAAAGCGTGAACAGGAGCTAGGACCTGTGACCAAATAAACGCAATCAGTTCAATCTAATTTGCTAGGTACACACAGTGGTTTTAAGAGGTTAATTGCTCCACCTCACCCTCCAGGGTTAGATGGAAACTTATTCCGCATATTCTCTATTCATTGTTGCTAGATTAGGAAACCCCAGCATAGCTGTATAGGCACGTTTTCCACAAGCAGGAATTTTGCGCAGGTTACCAGAAGGTTAGGATATAGCAGGAAAGGAAAGGGTAGGATGGGACAGGCAGCCAAATTGGCCTTTCAGAGTACCAACTCCCGTGCCTTGTGACAACTGTGATCAGGCTCAATGTGGACCCGCTCTGCCCTCCAACTGGCCAACTCAACGGATGGGGTATCCATGTAAAACAGCCAGGGACCATACATTCTCAGGTTGGGGACCAACCCCTGAGTTTCCGCCCCGAGCCGCTGCAAGTGGAGGGACCAAAGGTGAAAGGGAAGTTTGTCATAATGGACATCCAAAAAACTTCATATGTAATGACAATTTCATTTGCTGTACCCAATGTCAGCATCCAAACTGGTATAGACCAGTTTTAAGGTTGTCCTAGGACGAATATTCTCTATTGGTCAATGCTAACCCACCAAGTTTTAATAAAATTAATCAGTATACAAGAGATATATGTTTTTTATTTCTTATAAGAATAACATCGGACAATATACTTAGTTTACTGCTGAATGGAAATTTAAATATTCTCCACAACCATTAGCCGAATAGCCTACTAACGAAATACTAATTTAACCGTCTGTGGATTGGAGTACTAATTTTTAATCTTTTAGAGCTTTTTATGGCAATGAGATAAAACTGTTGAAATCTGCTAAAAATATTTAAAGTTTATAAGAAAGGTAAAAAAACTGAAGTTTGGGATCTCTTAAGCCCTCTAATTTCTGAACCCAAATTTTTCTAAAAAATCAGGTGGTATATTTTATTAGAAACCTAATATAAACCACCAAATAAAAAATCCAAAGATTTCGAAAGCGGCTCCTCAAAACTGCTCCAGACCTATATACTACGTTGTTGGGTACCAAAATATTATGGATACCTCTTTGTTCTTCCCTCAGGGCTCTGCCTTTACTATCACTCCCAACTTTTAATTTTAACGTATGATTCGTTGGATTTATTTTGTTAAAGCAGCATCTCCTGAAAGATGTCCCCACGTTTGATACGCCACCCTACTCAACCATAGACCTCCACCGCACAGGAAAATTGTCTATGTTATTATTTACGCCTTTATTAGTAATTTTAGAAAATTTTCAATTATACAAAAAATTGTTGTTATTTTCTTTTAACTCCGACCTTAGAGCTCCGCCTCGCTGGCTTTAAAAGTTGCCTTGTTAAATTTATAGAGGAAAGATGATCCTTGGGTAAGCGTTCGGGAGTTCGGGTCAGCGTTCGGGTTGAGTACTACTAGCTGGTCAGACAGACATTATTCTGTCCTAATGTCACTGAATTTGTTTTATGTCAAAAATTCTCGTTCTTTTTCATGATGAGCTCGTTAGCTACGCTCACTTGCCTATGTTTATATAGAGCTTGCTTCGGTATTGAAAATGAGTTGCTATTCAAATAGATTTATTATTTCTATAATAAACATATGTTTATATGCTTTTCAAGTATGTTTAGATATCATCCTTATAACAGCTGTTTGATGAAACTAAATAACTAACATACAATCCCGACTTTGTTTTATGTATTTAGATAATGAAAATCACTTAATAATATCTTGCCATGACAACGTTAATATACACTAGGCAGAAATACGGATTTTAGCAATTCGAAATTTAAGTAATTGCACAACGCCATCTGTAGAGCCTGATATAAGTGTAGGTTATATTATATAAATCAAACAGGAAAGTTGGCCGGGCTGGTAAGGGCCCTCACTTGCATTTAGGGTGTAGACCAGAGCCTGTACAGACCTAAATTCAGCCCTGGCCGTCTGTATGCAGAACTTCAAGCATGCTAGAATCCAGAATCATTGTCCCTGTCTCGTGTACATTCTATGTGCCTAAGAGTAAAAATATGTTATAGTCAATCAATACAAATGCTGAATTATTTTGACTCAATCCTATCCTACACTATAATATGAGTAAGGTTTGCATGCTCGCTTGCTTGGTTGATTGCTTGCAACTCTGATCTCAAAAACGGCTCCAACGATTTTCTTGAAAAATAGCTAATGTGTCCTTCCAACTACTTGTGTTGTAAAACCTGATATCTGGGTTAAAAATAAGTTCTAGACATGTCCCATCCCCAAAAAAATCAAATAATGTAAAAAGCCGCTATGGAAAATTGAAAAAATCACATTGGGCTTTTAGAGATTAAAATAAAAGCAAAAGAGTCATAACAGCTGTTCAAAATCTTTCAGCGAACTCTCAAAGTTATACTCATATAGTTTAAGTACTACCTGGGGCTGAGATTTTCTAGGGAAAGGTCAATCTTGTTTATGACTTGGAGTTGTTTTTCACTATGTACCCTACTAAAGAGCATTTTTGAGGTCACAACAGTTGTTATTATAATGCACCTTTGAGTCATTCTGGATATGACCACTCTACATGTAATCTTCATTCAAAGGATTTATTATCTGATTTTATGGAACCACATGGAACTCATGTTGTTTATGATTATTAACATGTGGTTTCCTGAGAGCAGAGATTAAAAGATTTGAGAGAAGATTACATATATAGAGTAGTAAAATAAATCAAAGGGATATTGAGCTATAAATAACAACTGGAGTGACCTTAAAAATGTAGAAAAGAGGCAAATCAGTTATACAAATCTGATTATCAGTAGGGGGAAGTGGTGAAATATGCTCCAAGTCATCTAAACAAACTGACTGGCCTTCCCCCGAGCAAAGTTCGGTACCCAGGTATCATATACTCTAATATGAGTAAGGTTTGCTTGTATGTTTGCTTGCTTGCGACACTGATCTCAAAAACGGCTCCAACGATTTCCTTCAAATGTTCAAAATAACTAATTTCTGGGATAAAAATAAGTTCTAGACAGGCCTCATTCCCAGGAAATATCAAATAATGTAAAAAACTAAAATGATAGGTTAAAAAAATTAATATTGGGCTTATGGAGTTTTAAATCAACACAAAAGAATTTTATCAGCTGTTCATAATCAACCAGGGAATTGTCAAAGTAATACTCATGTTTTTTTATGATTATTAACATGTGGTTTCCTGAGAACAGAGATTAAAAGATTTGAGTGAAGATTATATATATAGAGTAGTAAAATAAATGAAAGGGACATTGAGCTATAAATAACAACTGGAGGAACCTTAAAAATGTAGAAAAGAGGCAGACGAGTTATACAAATCTGATTATCAGTAGGGGAAAGTGATGAAATATTACTCCAAGTCATCTAAACTGATTGACTGGCCCTCCCCCGAGCAAAGCTGGGCCCCCCCAGGTACTCTCGTGTTAAAACGGATATGAGAAGGGTGTTACCACTCCAGTAGTCAGTAGTATTTTTTATTTACATTAGTCCTAAATTATCTGTTCTTGCCGTTGTGGAGTTAAAACGGATATGGGAATGGTGTTACCATTCCATTAGTAAAATATTTGGCTTATTAATTATCTTTTCTTGCTGTTGTGGAGTTAAAACGGATAACAGAAGAGTGTTACCAATCCAGTACCTGCCTACATATATTTAAAAATTCAGTCTTCGTTCATCCTCTTACGGGAAGAATGAGCGTACACCTAGTTAACCATTTCATTCATGTCCTACTTTAAGATGTCTGTTATCATTTCTTCTTGCTCTTCCAAATTGAAATAGTTTTATTAATATATCGTTAATCTTCGGTCCATCTTTTTAGCGAATTTCCCCTATAGGGAAGAAGCTATTACCGTAGTCGGCATGGTAAGACCTAGGCCCGGGACCATGATAACTTTTCGTTTTGAGGTCCCCAGACCCCAAAAACACCATTCGTTCGAAACTGTATATATAAATATATATATATATATATATATATATATATATATATATATATATATATATATATGTATCCGTGAGCACGATAACTCTCGTAAAAATTATCCGATTTTGATGAAATTTGGTATAAACATGTAAAGCAACATTTATGACTTTAAGTTCGAAAACCAGCCAGATCGCTCTATCCGAAGGGGTATTTTGGGGGGTTTTGTACCCCAAAAATGGGTTTTTCGAATTTTTTACATATAATTTTGGAAATAGTCAAATTTTAGTTTTTACCATTGGATTCAGCTTTAAAAAACACACAATTTGGTATTTTGATCATTTCTCTACGTCAATTGGTTACCGAGATATTGAAAGTGCTAAACACAGTACGTTGTCTAATGTTATTCTTATGGAGGAAAATAAAAATTTTATATCTCGCTTATTTATGAACGTATACTGACGAAACTTGGTATACGACTTAATCTGGTTGTGGACCATTGATATTTGCTCAAAAAACAATTTTTTTACCAATGGCTCCTGTAGCAGCAAACCTGCGTACTCAGCCCCATGTTATTCTTATGGAGAATAAGTAACGTGTTATCTCCCTTCATTATGAAAATAAATTAATGAAATTTGGTATATGGCTTTACCTACATGAGTTATATTGATATTTGTATAAAACCCCATTTGTTGTGCTCCTTGCTTCAGCAAACCTGCATACTCAGCCGCCATGTTATTCTTATGGAGAATAATTAAAATGTCATAAATCGTTTATTTATGAATGTATATTGATGAAACTTGGTATGTGGTATTAATATACATATATATGCATTGGAAATTCGCTTGAGTACGCAGGTTTGCTGCTACGGGGGTATTTTTGTTTTATTAATCAATATTTCAGCCATTTCTTCAATATTTTCCCTGCTTTCAGATATGATTAAATGTCATCTGCAGTTGCAGGAATTTATATTTCTGTTCCTATTTTAATACCTAATTTCATTTTTCTGTGTTTTTCGTCATCTTTTTATAGTTAACTTATTTCAGGCCTCAAAACATGATAGCACAAAGTCAGTCAGGAACAGGAAAAACAGCTGCTTTCGTCTTGGCTATGCTGTCGAGAGTGGATCCGACCAAGAGACATCCCCAGGTAGTGATCAGCTTTGTATATAAGTATTGTTTATATATATATTTGTGTAAACATATTATGATGCATTTAAATTCATCTCATCCTTCATAAAACTCATTTTAAGTTAGAGTAAAATAAGAAGCAGTTTACATTTCAGCTTATATTTTTTTAAATTGTATTTATTTTAAAATCAAAATTCTGTTTGCAATTTTTTTGAATGGCAAATAAATTATATGATGACAAATTTAGCAATAAATAAAACAAATTGGATAAAATAAAAAAAATTGAATTGTGTGTTTTAAAATCTAAAAAATAATACTGTCAAAATAATATTACCGGATGATCTCTTTTGGTAACATAGTTCTGCTTTTTAAAACTATCATGACCAAACCTTTTTAACTAAGGATACATAAGGATAAAGAGTACCATGGCATGTCAATCAATAAGCCTATGTTTATGCGGGCAAGGCCGCGGCAAGCAGCAAGTTGTACAATATATTACTTTGTAACTTTTAAATTGTGTTTAAAGTAGGGCAGATAACAACAAAGAAGGTTTTAACATTTTTAATGAAAATCTGTATGGTTAACTTAGTTTTTCCCCTTACCGTTAAAATCTGCTGTAAAAACAAGAAATTTGTTTTGTTTAAATTGTTTATCTACCTCAAAAAGCTGCATGAAAATTCTTATTTTTATAAAATATACGTTAAAAGAGTTATCAATAGGCGTCTGCGGTGCACCGAGATATCAGTACCGGTACGGTACAAAACGAATTACCGAATTCGGTTCAGTACCGCTAACGGTGCCGAAGTCGGTGCGACTAACGGTACTAAGTCAGTACAGTACAGCCTACAACTACAAAAAATCAGTATTCACTGTTTATCAACCTTCAGTGTATTTTTCCTTCAGTTTTATTCATAACATCTTTTTTGTCCGTTTGCATTCCGTTTACACAACGTGACGTTCCTTTGCTTACAACAACAACTTTCAACTTCGACCGGCATTCGCGAGTTTATAGGTTCATGATCACGAATGATGACGAGATGCCTTTACAGTATTGATAAAGCCACCTCCACACATTGGCTGAGTGTTTCGTCAAGTTATGTACGACTCGGCGAGTAATGTTATAATGTACATAAACATTGAGAATAACAGAGGTTAATAACAAACTACTATGCATTTACACTGTCACGCTCGTCTTAGCTCGCCTAGACTTGGCTAGTGTATGAAGGCGGTATAAAAGTAAACAAAAACCTACTACCGAATTTGTATGACATTTAATCATTTTTAAATCAAACTTAGGGATAAACACATAAATCTGTGATTTTTTTATATCAACGAAATTATAACATCGTTTTGTGTTGTATATTTCCGATTGTATAATGGCCACCTAACCTCAAATGAGTACTTGATACTACTTAAAATCGCCAAAAATTTGACGAATACATTCTGATCTACGATCGTGAGTTACAGAGAGTAATAACATGCAGAAGGTTTAGGTTGACACTTATTTTGATTTGCAAACGGAATAACATGTATCAATTCAAAATCACAAATCAGGCTTATCATACATTTTCCTAATAGGCATTATGACACTTCCTAACGTTTTATGGATGGAAATTAAACTAACCGAAAGAAAATGTTTGAATTCAATAAATGACGTGAACGGTTTAGGAAAGTGTTTAGGAAATATTAGTTTGATTGCTAAAACGGCGATTAATAAAAAAACAAATGTTTTACACACAGTACTGTTGTAACAAATAAAAAAGGTTAGCCTACATTGGTTCATAATTTTATGTCGTATTTCATAATTTTGGAAAATGAATATTTCTTTCTCTCTGGTATTTACTTTCTAGGTAAACTCTTTGTATGACGATGACGTTTGGACGTAACCACCACTTACACTTAAAGTGATCGCACGTCTTCTTTGTTGATAAAATGTTTGAACAAGTTTTGTGATAGCCTGTAGTTTAACTATTTAAAACAAACAATGAGATTGTAATGGATTCTTGATTCTTGATGAACCACCATCGCAGATTCTTGATGAAGCTGTTACGACAAGTAGGCTACAACTTCGATATCCCTTGAGTATGTGTCTTCTGATTGCAATACAAATTCTTAATCTGTTGTGTTAATCAAAAGCTTACCTAATTACATTTTTATGTCTGCCAGTATGTTTTTCTTTTAAAATATTTTTTCTGTATTTGATCTGTTTGGTTTCCGAATACAATTAGGTTATGATTAATTGCGGCTATTTTACTACCGCGTACTGTACCGATTTTGTACCGAGAACCGAGGTACAAAAATATTTACCGTACTGAACCGTACCGACCTTAAATTTCTGGTACCACAGACCACCAGTTATCAAACAACTTAACAACTCGTACAGCTCGGTAGGTAGAAGTGGACTGGGGTGAGGGGGAGGTGTGTGTGGCCTTGAATGGACCAATCACGAAGAAGCAGCGAGCAAAGCGGCGTGCTAAGCGGCGAGGTCAATCAAACTACTTTGTTTTCATAAAGTATCCTGCTAGACCTCTTTGTAAGCGGCCACCTACACCTCCACCTCGACCTGTTCACTATGCGCGCACCCATTAAACGTAATGGAGTTGTTTTACCTCGCGGTTATGGCGACCTGCACCTACACCTTCACCTTCACCTTCACCTTCACCTTCACCTTCACCTCCACCTCCACCTCTACCTTCACCTCCACCTCCACCTCCACCTCCACCTCCACCTCCACCTTCACCTTCACCTCCTCACTATGCGCTTACCCTAAGGGGTGTTATTTTTATTTATTTATTTTTTGAAGGGAATTGTAGTCCAGAAATTTTGTTTTAAAATATTTTGATATATTAGAGAATTTCCCCTATAGGGAAGAAGCTATTACCGTAGTCGGCATGGTAAGACCTAGGCCCGGGACCATGATAACTTTTCGTTTTGAGGTCCCCAGACCCCAAAAATACCATTTGTTTGAAACTGTATATATATATATATATATATATATATATATATATATATGTGTCCGTGAGCACGATAACTCTCGTAAAAATTATCCGATTTTGATGAAATTTGGTATAAACGTATAAAGCAACGTGGAATGCCCCCTATTATCCCCCCTCAGAGTTATTAAGGGGCAACATATTTCGAATTTCTTCTGTTGGTCAATGCTAACTTGACAAGCATATCAAGTTTGAACGAAATTGATCGACAAATAAGAGATAAACAGTAATTTTTGTATTCCCCATAAGAATAACATTGGACATCGTACTGTGTTTATGAAAAATGGAAATTTAAATTTTCTCCGCAACCAGTAATTGTAGAATAGTAATTCAAGATACCAAATTATTTAGTTTTTTGAGCTATTTGAGCTCCTTATGTGTAAGGGGGAGAAAGTAAAAATCCAAAAAGTGGTAAAAACATGATATTTTTACTCTTATGACGTTTTTAGTACATTTGTACTATCTTGCGAAAGTCTGGAAAATTTTGGAAAAAGTCTTTAAAAGTCTGGAAAAAGTCTTGAATTTTGAGATCAAATATTACTAGACACCCTGATTAGTCATCATACATATACTAAGTATGAAGTTGATACTTTGAGAGGTTAAAAAGGACATATTTCATTTCATTTCATTTCATTTATTGATACAAAAATGCTACAAAACAGGTTCTTAACCCAATTACAAAGTAGCATTATCACTAACATTCATTATTTTTAGGGATTTTTCATTCAAGTCCAGTTTCATGAATCACTACTCAATGTCTTCCAAAATACTAATATAATACCATGCACATGACACATGCAATCTACTATACATGCATTATTTAAAGTTTTAAACTACACACTACAATTAAATAAATATATTAAATTAAATTACTCCATACCAAACATACTGAGTTAAAGGTAACATTCAGTCTAAATGCAAAAACTTAATAAATATTTATATATTATACCATAAGACGAACCTAATCTAATAAATGTTGTACAATTTGTTTTTTTTGTGTAATATTAGTCATCATACATATACTAAGTATGAAGTTGATACCTTGAGAGGTTAAAACATACATCGACTCAAGGAAATCTAAGTGTTTTAAGACCCATGTTTATAAGAAATTTGTTTCTTATTTTGGCCCAAGCAATTAAAATGTGAAGTTTCGGAACGTAATTTACAGACACTCCGTAAATGCATTAGAAATTAGATGAGTATGCAGGTTTGCTGTGACTGGGGTAATTTTTTTTCATATAAATTTGATTTTAAAATGTGTTTTTTAGGTACTATGTTTGTCTCCAACCTATGAATTAGCAATCCAAATCGGCGACGTAGCTATGAAAATGGCTCAGTTTTGTCCAGAGATCAGTATTCGCTTTGCTGTCAGAGGGGAAGAAGGTGAGAACATTTTAAATCATATATCAGTGTTTTGTTGTAGTAAAGCTGATCTAAATAACGAGAATTGGACCAATTTTAATTTTCAAAATTTGGGGTTCTGTCAATCCCCAAGAAGAAGTTGGGTTAGATTGATACTGTACTAAAAATACACCAAGAATTCACCACTTATTTTAGTTGAGGAAAGCTTGAATAGTGTCATACACTAGTTTATGGAAAATTAATAAATTGTATCAGAAAACTATCACATACTTTCTTTCATTTCAATCTGTCTAAATAAATAGTTATACAAACTGATGTGTAACTCAGTCACTGAGGTATACAATTCTATACCACTTCTAGATGAGTTAGGAACTCAACATTTGGCATTTCATAGCTTGTGCTTGTAACCTTCAGCTAGGTTTCAGTCATACCTATTTGAGAGGGAACAGGTTTTAGAGATTATTTATGTTAATAAGTTTAACAATAAAGTAGCCTTTCAGTCTTGCTTCAAAAATGTTAAATATGGAGTTCCGCAAGGCTCAATTTTGGGCCCCTTGCTTTTTATTATTTACTTAAATAATTTGCCAAGAGTGGTAAGTCAACCTGCTAAACTTAGTCTCTAAGCTGATGATATAAGCATAAAAACATCTAGCTTTGATCAAAACTATCTCGAAGTATCATCATAGATATGTTTAGCAGAACTAAATCAATTCTTTACCAACATTAATCTCTTAATGAACCCTGACAAAACTAAATTTATTTCATTTGCAGCAGCACATAACACCAATAAAAAATCAATCAATACTTTGGTTGATGGTCACATTCTAGAGGAAGTTCAATGTACAAATTTCTTAGGATTGAATACTGACAAAATATTATTATACGATCAACATGTTATCAGTATTTGTAAAAAAAAATAGATCTGGTCTTTATGCTCTAAGGCAGATGTCACGAGTTTGTAATTTAAAAACATTTGTATTGTTTATGTTTCTTTAATCCATTCTCATATAGTTTATGGAATTATTTTATATGGTGCCACATCTCTTAAAAATATGAATGAAATTCAACTGTTGCAAAAAAAAAGCAATTAGAATTATTTTATAATTGAACTGGCTAGATTCTGTGAAACAATACTTCACAGAATTGGGTATTATGACTAATTTCTGCCAGTACATGTATGAAACATTGATTTATGTCAAAAAAGTAGTATGTACTGATTTACCCACTCTGGTGCTCATCATCAGTACAATACAAGAGGGCATAATAATCTTGATTTTACCTCTCATAGGTTGGAACTGTATACCAAAAGAGTATACAAGAGGCCATCATATGCAGAAATTAAATTTTGTAATGCTCTTCCAAGCACCATAAAAATTTAGAGCAATTTCACTATTTTTAAGATAAAACTAAAAGAGTACCTGATGATGAGCCCATTATAGCCTACTGTACTGCTTTGTTAAATTTTTTGAACAGGAAAAGAAATGAATAATTTTGTTTGTATTAAAATTTTAGATGAGTTTGTTTAGCTATTAAGGCAACTTTGTTGTTCTTGACACCATTCAAATGTACTGTGTACTTTTAAATGAATAAAGTTGTTATTGATTGATTGCCTATTTAAATCTCTATTCTTCAGTTAAAAAGATATGGACAACATAAAATTGGCATTTGAGCAAAGTAATGTGAGACCATGTAATTCTAAATTTTACTTTAAAAAAGAAAAGAATGTTAGCATAGCCTTCTCTAGTACAAGGCCATGGCGTTTAAATTGGCAACGCTGCAATCCCTCCCGCCACACGGGTTGCTTCTGCCTCGCACGCTTTGAGAGTGTTATTTTTCTCGTCACTGTAGGTACAATGACAGGAGTATTTGTAAAAACAAATTGAATTTGTCAAGGTGTAATAAAATAGACGAGTTGATGTTTAGGAAGTATCTTTGATATTATTCAAATTATACTTCTTCAGATGAATATATAAGCTTGACATTTGACATACTGTTACAAAGTAGGCCCATTCATTTCATCTACAGCTTACACTACTATGAAAAAATATTTAGCTTTCTTCTCCTAGACACCTTAGATAAAGCATCTTTTCTCTTCTTAGAGTAGTGTTTTAATAAAATATTTGACATTATTGAACTATTATCAAAAGCCAGCTGGTAATATCGTTGTCCACAACTACTGCATGATTTGTGCAAATCAATTATAATTCTGCTGTCGGATTCTACTGCTGACATTGCCAATGAATGCAAAATATGTTTTTGATTACCATTTGTCAGAAAAATAGACTATAAGTCTCGGAGATAAGACAATCTAAAATACCAACATCGTGTGAAGCGATAATTAGAACGAAATCTGACGGAACGAAAGCCCACCTCCTCTGTTTATCTCCTTTAAATATGGATCATTTGAGTTACTCTTGTCCTTAAGTAACTCTGCACAATTAGAACACTTACTTTTGTTTGCCATCATAAAACTAATATATCCACAAACATACAGGAGCCCAGACTTATCATTCTGTATGCAGTCTAAATATTCGCATTATAATATTTTGTATAACTTGGGATTTATTACTTGTTTTTCCTTTATCCCTTCCCTTTCTTCTTTTTCCTCCTCGCTACAAGTAGCTTTACAATCTATTTCTTGACAATTTGAACTCAATGTAACTTCCCCATATTTTGATGAATGCAACCCACGTACCCAAGTAAATATGAAAAATAAAGAAATATTGTCTATTGTACACTTTTTACTCTAATTTTGTTCAGCCTTAAATATCTGAACTACAGATGGGATATAATTTCATACCACCATTTGGCAATGTTGACCAAACCTAGATTCAATGTTATCGGTTTGAAACTTAAATGTTAGGGTATAAGGAACTTGGATTTCTATCAGTATGTACGTAATAAGTTCCTTCAACGATGATGTGGTGTGTCGCAGTGAGTTATAGGTGTCTTGTGTTAAAAACCCCAGTTTATTTTTCTCAGCGTAATCTTTCCAAGCATCTAACATACAAGAAATTGGTTAAAAAAAAAACTATCATCACAAACAGTAGTAAATGGTTTGTTTAAAGGTTCCCTTTTCAGAATGTAAGTTAATGGTCGTTTTATATTCATAATAGACCACTACATCAAAATTACAAAACAAAAACAAAAAACTGTTCCACTAAACAAATGTTTGTTCAAAGCTGTGACAGTTGTTTCATTACAAATATTTACAACTAAGTTTACTTTTTGCCTTTCGAATGTGTTAGGATACAATGTTTTGTAACTTAGATGAGGAGCAGATTTTACTAGCATAGCAGATTCCACTTTATGCAAAAGTCTAAGGTCTCAAAACTTGACTGAAGTAAATTTATCACAAGTTTCAAAATAACAATCAATTTCATATTTTGAACTCGTCAAGTTTTCCCAGAAAGGAAGACAAAACGTCTTATCTGAATCCTTTAGATTTATCCAATTGTTCCTAACACATTTAAAAATGTGTACTGTATCAAAGAGGACATATATTTTTGTTCGGTTACCAGTAACTTCAAAATAATAATAAGATTTAGAATCTTTAATAAGAATATTAAACATTACTATGTTAACCTGATTATTATCACTAATTATAGACAGTTCTGTTAATCCACTATCGATAACATGTTTTATAACATTTTAGTTTTGTCCGCCAGATACAACCCTGTCAGCTGCTTAACTGGTACTAACCTGGCAATTTCTTTGAAATTACCAAAATACGAACTTGTTAAAAAAGCTACAACTGTTTTTGCGGTTTCAGTTGCATCATTGTTGGCTATACCACACAAGTTGCCATTTTTATTGTAAATACTTTCTCTAATGTGAATTTCATCAATCTGAAGACCAACAAATTTTTCATCTTCTGTTAAGTCTTTCACAACATGTTTTAAGAAATTGCTTGGTCCAGTTTCATTAGTGACTGATAAATTAAAAGAGGCAGACATTTTTTAATATATCTAGGGTGAGGAAGACTTAGTATATCGTTAACCCTGATATTATTATAACATTTTACAGATTGCATATATATTTAAAATGCCCTAAGTACAGTTTCAATGTTGTATTTGGGTTTTTTCAAAAATACCTGTAAAAATTGATCTCTCAGATTCTTGAGAATTTTTACCAGTTCTTTCTTCCTATCATTAGAACCTTCATTTTCTTCCTGTTCTACAACGTTAATTAGAGCATCTAATGATTCGTTAATAATATCTATCAATGCATTCTTATTACTTTTCAATGTTTGTAAATTCATACAAAACTTAATATAAGCTCAGATAAGTGGCTCCACCTTTGTAAAATTGAATTAGATAGAACTGGCGTGGTACTTTTATCAGTCAATATATTTTTAATTGGAATTATTCCCCCGTTATTATGGACTTCTACATTTAAATCATTATTTACTCTTATACTAAATGTTACTTTGGGCGCAGAGAATATATCTAGCCTATAAATAATAAAACCGGTATCGTTCTTAAATACAGACAACTACTGCAATCTATTTTTGAAGGTAGATTCGGACAAAAAGAAGCGAAGTCCCCAACTTCGTTTTCCTTTGTAAGTCATATCTCTTCATCCAGCTGTATTTTCTTATCCAGTTGGCTTCCTTTTCTCTTCTTTCTTCTCCAGACTTTTTCCCTTGACCGATTTATTATCACTAAGATATGAGGGCAAATTGGAAAATAGTTTAGGCACAGCATTTTCACTTAAAACTGGTTTATCTCTTCTGTATTCACACCAATCACCATCCTTATTCTTATATTTTTCATTAAAATCAAGTCATCATTATGAAAGTGTTTAATGCAGGCACAATAACGGTTTGTCGGTGTCCAGTCTGATCTTGGTATGGAGCGAAGCCACAACTCGCGACGGGTCGGATCTTTGGGAAAAAGAAAACATTGAATGTATCCCTCGGTTTTCAATGAACTTTTGTAATTACGTTTACATCCAGGAACCACACACATATCAGGCATAATACCATACCAGATTAAACCTCAACATTTGACATTTAACGCCACAAAATTAAATTAAAAGACGTAGCGCGCGTGTTCGCCATTCAATGCAATACTATCAACAGGAGGCAGTCGCCCGCTATTGCGACATTGCCAGTTTTCGCTCCCCACGGCATTGCACTAGAGATGGTTATGATTCTAGTCTTCATAATTATGTGGGCTTCTTTGTAGGCTGGAGAATTGTATAGTTTTACACTTACTCCATCTTTTGTTAAAGAAATCTCAGCTGGCTCAGGTCTTTGTCATTACAAAGACCTGACCGTTGGTTACCAGATCGATCTTGAGCAAAGACAACAAGGTTCATAAAGGTTTAAAGGGGAGCCAGCTGCCATTGGTCATTGTGCTATTTATTGATGGTCCTGACTAAAGATTATTCAGTCTTGCAGTAAAAATTTGACATAAGGCATATCATTCATTCTTTACTCATGATTCATTCATATTTGCCTTAAAATGTATATGAGAGTGAATAAGCATCTTACTTAGTGGTAAAGTAATGTTGTATAAACTTCAATTTTTCTTTGAATGAGGCCCACTTTAATCCAAATTCATTATTTCATAATCAAGTTGGTTCTTCATTTGTCTATATTTGATTTATTTTACATAGAGGTATGTCAAAGAAATTTTTAAAAAACTGCAGCATGTTTTTTGCTCATCCTGTTACATTTTACATTTGTAACCCTGAAAATTTCCAATGTTCTGTATGTTGTAGTGCCTAGAGGATCACAGCTCGGAGAGCACATAATCATCGGAACACCCGGGAAGGTGGTTGACTGGGCACTCAAGTTCCGATTCTTCGACCTCAGCAAAATCAAAGTGTTTGTCTTGGATGAAGCTGACGTTATGATCGCCACCCAGGGTCACCAAGACCAGAGTTTTCGTATCAGAAAGTCAGTCTTTTATTGCTCTATTAGCTTTTGTTATTGAGAAGTTATTTTAAATAACCGGTAGTGTAATATATAAACTATTGCAATAAAGAAGTGTTCTTTTAGTCCTGAACCTGAACCATTAAAGATCCACGTGATTATTTGTACTGACTTAAAAATAATTATCTTAGGGAAATAAAACCTTGATCTTATTGAAAAATCAAATCAAATCAAATTTATTTCCAAATAAAAAAATACAAAATCATGTACACAAACAATATTGTGGAAAGCAAAATTCTCACATAGGCCAATCGGCCTGTGCGTGAGAACGAGCTCTGACCCAAATTAAGTGTACTTAAAAAAGAACAAAAAACATCATAAATAGGTGGACAATTTTTGGCTGTTAGTTGAAATATTAACAATGAATAAAATTAAGATTAGTTTTGCATTTAAATATACAACCCTGATTTAAAATAAATATAAAAAAAACTACATTTGAAATAATATAAAGACAATAGTCAATGGCGGGAGTAAAGGAGAAGTAGAAGCAGGCGGTGTTGTTAGCTTTTGTGTTCAGTGAGCAGTTGGTGATGTAAAGTTAGCCATTGTAGTACTCAGAACGGATGAGGGACTCAGCATGTTCAGAACCGATCTGCAACAGCCAGTTGAGGACTACCCTTTTGTAAACTTCAGTTGAGACCTGCAGGTCCCTAATCGCAGGAGGAATGTTCTTATAGGTGAAGTTTGCAATAAAATATGAGTTGGAGTGACTGACTGAACACAAACCAAAAAAACAAGTTCCGAAACTAAAAAGTAAAACCTGTTTAAAATTAAAACAGGTTGTTTTAGTGGCCTGATGTATTGTGTTGTTTGTTTTGGTTGCGAGTTTCATATCAGGCTACGAAAGTCAATGAACTAACTCATCTACATCTTGGCAATTGCATTGACGTAAATAAAATATACACTAAAGAAAAATATATATGTCCGAAACTCATTTATAAATCATGTTTATTCAGAACTGTGATGACCCCTAAGTTTTTAAAAGAGGCAACATCTAATTCATATGTAAGTATTTTCTGTAACACCTCCAGTTCTAAAATATATCTTTGGAAACTTAAAATATGACTTTTACCTGTGGCCTAATGATAATTTGTTAAAGTAAATTATAACTTTAACATCATTGTGGTATAGGATGCCTTTAACACATTGGGTGCGGAGTATGTTAATTAACATATTCTAATTAACATTGAAACATACGTGATTTTCATGTCTAAACATGATTGCCAGCATTGAACATGTTACAAAAGGCAGACAATGTTATGGGTTTAAATAATTGTAGTTGACATAAGTCCCTAAGATTGTTCAGTTTGGCCCTCTGATCTACAGTGGACCTTTGTTTTATTCCAGTATAGCCTACTTGAATTGTTTCATACTATAACATCCGTAGTCAGGGGTGGACTGACAGTTTGGCCCTCTGATCTAAAGTGGACCTTTGTTTTATTCCAGTATAGCCTACTTGAATTGTTTCATACTATAACATCCGTAGTCAGGGGTGGACTGACGGTATGAAAAGGGTGGAGGAATAAGTCCTACGAGTGGTTTGAAGGGGTCAAAGCCCATAACATTGCTCCAATAATCCACCTCATCTGCTTTGAACACATGCTAGTTCAAAAACAAAGTGGAATCTTAATATTTTGGAATGTTTTAATGTAAACAAAGCGTTTTAAAATCCCCATGCTTTTCTTATGGGGGGCGTTTTACGTTATTTCTCATTTGCTTGTAAATTTTTGGAAAACTGCTATTTGTCCCAAGTCCTGGAATTGAGACCTTTGAGTCGTTTCCCATCATCCTGCGATTTGCCAAACTCCCACAATTTGGACTTAAACATTTCACTTACAGAATTATATATAATGATGAGGGTACCAGTATACTGGAAGAAATGTTGCTCGGGAGGGGGGGGTGGTGTGGTGATATGCTACAGTTTAAGGAGACGGCATGGTACAAGCTACTGTAACTTTGTTTATGGTGATTCTCACTTCACTGGTTTCTTCGAACTTGAAGTTTAACATTATTAAACTAATAAAGCCCGAGACAATACATATAATACATATATGCGACATTGTTAGATCAAACACTAAATCTATTTACATCTCACTGACACTAGAAAGAGACTGTCAGAAAACATGGTCATTAGAACATGGAAAACCTAAAATGAAGATGAGACCAATAATACCTGTGCGTTGATATCCAGGGAGCGGCAGAAATACCCGACAGTTTTCAAATAAAAATGTCTCCAATGTTTATAAACATTTTTGCATGTTTATTATATATTAAGCATTGCAAAAGATGGAAATTAATAAAAAGCACTGGGGAAAACATATATGTAACCTTTTACAGTCTCAAAAACACAAAACATATAAAGACTACATTATTTAAAGACAACATCATTTAAGTGGTGGCCATTCCTCAAGCCTCGCAGGAAAGCTGTCTAACACCTTACTCAGCATGTCAGTTGATATAGACACAACCACTTGTCTAATAGCTTCTTTCAAATCTTCTAGTGTATGGGGTTTGTTTGCGTACACTTTCGATTTGAGGTAACCCCAAAGGAAAAAGTCGCATACACTGAGGTCGGGGAACGAGCGGGCCAAGGGATGTCACTGTTGCGAGATATGACGCGGCCTCGAAACTTCATCCTCAAGTAACCCTTTACAGCATTTGCTCCGTCTTGTTGGAACAACATCTTCAAACCAAGATGTTTTCTTTTCAGTTCAGGAACTAAGAAAGTGTCCAACATTCTCAAGTAACGTTCTTGGTTTACCGTAACTGTTCGCCCTCCTTCCTCAAAAAAGTACAGCCCGATAACTAGGGGTCTGCAGTACCAATAATTTCAGATCGGTACGGTTCGGTACCGTAAAAGATTTTTTACCTCTGTTCTCGGTACAAATTCGGTACGGTACAATGTATATACCATTTCATTGTAATGGTACGGTACGGTATGCCATATATACTAATTTGTATTTATTATAAAAATATTGAGTAAATAAATACTTAAGGCTATAAACATTTGTTAACATTTATTTGATTGAAAGGAAAATAACTATACTATAGATGAAAATATTTTTTTAAACTTGCCACGTTGGAATACTGCGTTTTCATATTTTGATTATTATTATTAATACAAATTTTTGAAATATTCATGATAAATGAATTAAAAAACTACTTGGAATCAATTGCATAAGTTCCTAAACTGATTAATTGCTTTCAATATAAATAAAAAATATTGATTTACAACTTACAAACAGCAAAAATTAAAATTTTATAAATACCATCCAATACAAAGCAAAATAAGATAACTTTAAAAACCCAACTATATATTATGATGTGAAGGTAAAGAAAGTTGTAAATTAAACCTTTAAATACTGAAGATAAAATTAATACTATTTTTAAATTAAAAATTGTAATCCATAAAAAATAATACAGTACATTTATTTAAGCATAAGTAACATGTAAAACTGCAGGATAAAGAAAGTAATTAAAGTACAAAGATATCCTGTTAATTTGGCTACCTCCCCTTTAAGATAAATAACTATTAAACTCATCAAAATATAAATTTAGTTTTATGTGGATCATTTTTAGATGAATTTTCTAAAACCACACAAGATAATCTAACATATAACAGATATCTGTATGTAACAATAATTTCACAAGACATAAAACGATTACAAATTTATGCTACCATCTGAAATTTTCTATGTTAGTGACTATTTTTTAATTCATTTTCAACCATTTTTGAAAACAACTGTTTATGTAATTTAAAATCAATTTCACTAGTATACTCAAATAACAATAATAATAATACATATATCAAATCAGTTTAATTTATAATAGAGAAAAAATGTGATCAAAAGATAAATATTCCTTTTCTCACTCAAGGAAAGATGTAGGACAAACAACTGATGTATTGCTAATGACCGTACCCCTCCCCCTTCACCCATCACACTTTCCTAGTGTAAACCTTTCTTATTTCAAGGTCAGGTTTTTTGCCTGGCCGACCCAACCCCTCCCCGTTTGCTCTCCTCGCCCACCTTTCTTATCTTCATTCTCGTATTGCTATAAATAACACCTGTCAACGTCTCTTTTCATATTAGTTGGGACGAGTTTTGGGCCTTATTTTTCCTTAAAGAAAATGACTAGTTATCAACCACTTATTTTGTTGAACATTGTTCAGCTTATCTCTCTGTTTATTGATTGACACAGTAAACTGTACTGTCCCAAAACTGTACCAGGATTATGATCTGTACCGAACCGATGACGGTAATTAATTTTGTACCGTACTAACGTTTTTCGGTGCACCGCAGACCCCTACCAATAACCATTCTTAGTAACCTTGCACCACACTGTGACTTTGGAACTATGCAGGGGGCGTTCGTATAACTTGTGGGTTTGTGTCTGACCAATAGCAAAAATGTTGTTTGTTGACATCCCCATCAATATGAAAATGAGCCTCATCACTCATTACAAGAACTGTTTCATCATCCATTAAATCAATCATTCTTTCAGAAAATCTCTGACGATTAGCGTAGTCATGAGGCTTAAGTTGTTGAACGATTGCAATTTTATAAGGGTGAAAATTTAGCTCCTCGCGCACTATTCTTCTCACTGAGCGGTCGGACATTCGAAGAGCAGCAGCTTGTCTACACACGGGTCGATGTGAGCTAGTCAGCACGGCTTGCCTCACTCGCTCGACGTTTTCCGGCATTCTCACTGACCTTGGACATCCCTCAGTCTTTTGTTTTGACGTTTAACCAGTTGACCTGAAGTTCTTGACCCACAACTTAATAGTGTTACGGGATGGAAGTTTTCCCCTACTACTCACATGAAAATGTCTGCGAAACTGACGTTGTGTGACAACAACAGAATCGCCACTTTTAAAATACGTCTCAACAACGAACGGGCGATGCTCATTGGACCACTGCTCCATGGCAACTGAAACTCCCTCGAGTGGCCTTGAGAACGCCGCCGCGCTCCCCACCACCCCCTCCCATATTGTGCATGAACGAAAACTTCAGGTACTTCTGCCGCTCCCTGTATCACCAAATAACTTACTACTGACCGTCTGAACGGACTTGCAAAGAACGCCTGATTTTAGAACGTTATCTACATTATCCGTAGTTTTGCATAGGATTATCTAGGACGATTTGACAAAAAAATCAAAAGAAAACAGGGAACTATCGAGGTTCTACTGTAATTATCGTACCCCTGGGAACACTGCTGTTGAAACTGTTCTGTGTTATGTGAAGAATTTTTACAATATATTTTCTTCAAATTTTTGCTTCTCGTTTTCTGTAAAATCCAGGTACTTATATGGTACCTACCAATAATATTTAGATACATATATGGTATGTGTGATATGTTTATTTATTGCTTATTATAATATCATTAATCTCCCAAAAATAATCAATGGTTTTACAAATAATTTCACCATTACATATGTTCAGTAGGCACTAAGATAAACCGGTTGATTTCAGAGCACTACCAAAAGATTGTCAAATGATGTTTTTCTCCGCCACCTACGATGAAGACGTGATGGAGTTTGCCGAAGCGATTGTGGACAACCCAGTTACCATCAGACTGAAGCGAGAGGAGGAATCGCTGGAAAACATAGAACAATACTACATCGAATGTAGGAATCAGGAGGAGAAGTATGCAGCAATAGCGAACATCTACGGCGTGGTGACCATTGGCCAGGCTATGATCTTTTGTCATGTGAGTTCTGTAGTAGGGGTATGCGATGCATATAAATTTCGATTTGATTCGATGCTGTAGTAATCGAAATAGCGATGCATCGAAAGTGCTTGATGCCTTCTTATACTCCCGCCGTTTACCTGCGCTACCAAGGGCACAAGGAGCGTTTGGGTCGGTGGCAAAAGATCTTACGTTGGAGATAAGGAAGGAAGAGAGACGGGAGGGGAGTGGAGGGGTGGGGTCCGGTTGAAAGCAATAAATCAGTCAGCTGACTAACATTATTTCTTTGAGTCATTATCTTACAACCACGTTTTTCCCCATTATGAATTTATAATAAACAGTAAGTTATTTGAATAACGTTATACCTTCACAAAACTATTCCTAGGGTGGGTAAAGTAGTATTTTGTCAAAAATTCGGTAGTTTTACTGGCATGGTACGATAGTGGTATTACAGTCTGGCAAAACTGTCTACATCGTCACTCGTTATTTAACTTTGACGCTCGTTTTTTTTGTCCGTCCTTTGAAACTTTAGGTTTATACGTTTAGGTTATGCGTTTTTATTGCAAAAGTTTTTGAAATGATCGATCAAGATAGGATGAAAGAAGAATGAAATTAATCAAATCAGAATATTATAACTAGACTTTGACAAGATGGTAGATCATCCATGTTGGTCATAAAAAATGGTGTATAGGCGGAGTTTTAATCATTGAAACATGTCGCACTGCATCGAATCAAAATAAAATCGCTGCAACGCACACCCCTATTCTGTAGTTCTGTGACTTTTCATATATTACAATAATATTTTGCTCCTAATTATTGTGGGTGGGCAACTGCCCCCCTTGCCACCCTCAAATTGTGCCTGTCTGAATATATATATAAATTTATTTATTTATGCGGTTGTATATATATATTTGATATATATATATATATATCATACTACTTTTTAGTATGATCCAGTAACATGTCTGGTGATGTTTTTGAACAATATGCTTCCTTGTCATCTTTGCTTTCTCTGTACACTTGACTATCTGTGCACTTGACTATCTGTGCACTTGACTATCAGCACTTTTGAGATATATTTGAAAATATGTGACTTTTACGAAACCTGATGTGTAAACCAAAGTTTAACATCGTCTCAAGCATTGTATTTTCCTAGACGAGACGCACGGCGAGCTGGCTGGCGGAGAAGATGAGCAAAGACGGACACGCGGTCGCACTGCTGTCCGGGGAACTGACGGTGGACCAGAGGATCATGATCCTGGACCGCTACCGGGAGGGCAAGGACAAGGTCCTCATCACCACCAATGTCCTGGCGAGAGGTAGGGATGGTTGTTACGGAAGTCACTGTGTAACATAAATCGCAATGTAATATTCCTCAGTGTGGACCCTGTTCTATGTTGCAAGTTTGTTTCTGAAACGTAGTTGAATTGAAATCGAGGGTTGTCACTGTGTTAGGGCGTGAAAGAACATGCAATAGGTTGCATGTGCCTTCAGAAAGGCAAGGCGGGTACACTGATTGTCTGTCTGCTAGCCGGCTGGACAATTGTGCGCATGGGCACGGTTTCAGTTTCTTGAAATAAAGTTGCAGTGTATAATAGTCTCCATTTAACCCAATGCCCCGCGAGTTGCAGAAACGTGAAATCGGTTTCCTGATGATATTTCGGGTTGCAGCTGCCTTGAAACAAAGGCAATGTTTCAGTTTCTTGAAATAAAGTTGCAGTGTATAATAGTCTCCATATAACCCAATGCCCCGTGAGTTGCAGAAACTGAAATCGGTTTCCTGATGATATTTCGGGTTGCAGCTGCCTTGAAACAAAGCTGCAATGTTTAATGTTTAATATGAAAGGACATGGATGAAACTTTACAGAAACAAAGTTAAGCCTACTTTGTATAATAGGGGCCTAAGTAACTCACAAAATTCACTTGTGAGAATGCCTCTAATGAGTTTTGTGAATGAATATTCTCTAAAAAAGTGACTGCTATAAAATGTTGTAAAGACTAAAATAACCTGTAGGGAAATGTTTTTTTTTATTTCACCTTTTTCTTAAGCATCCGGTTATCTCGGAGAGGTTTCTGTTTTATTTGTTGATACCAGTATTAATATTCAACATTGAACAAATCATATACATCTTTAAGAAAAACTGATGTTCTGTTTACACTATTTGCTTTCATTGTGGGCAGTTTACTATCTTCCTAATACTGTCAACAGTACAAGTACAATTTTAATGTGCAATTTTCAGTTAACTGTTGGAAAACATATTTTAGTGAAATAATATTATTACAGGGATTGACATCGAGCAAGTGACGATGGTGGTGAATTACGACCTTCCAATGGATCAGCACGGCAAAGCAGACTGTGAGACGTATCTTCACCGAATCGGCCGAACCGGACGCTTCGGCAAGAAAGGGCTTGCGATAAACCTGATAGACTCAGGACAAGCACATGAGATCCTGAGACAGATAAAGGATCATTTCGGTACGCAGTTCTGTGCTCTGTCTTTTTCTTTTTTAAGTCAGGACTAGCTCAACATAAATAAATACTTTATTTTTATTGCATCGGAGTAATTTACTATAAAATAACACAAAACACAAACAAAACGCTGATAGAGCATTTGCAAGGTACAAAACGGGCAACTGGCTCGAGGAGATATCTATATTATTAAAAGAATTTCTCGATTTTTCTTCGCAGCAATATCGACCCATAAAAATTTATTTTTCTATACATATTTGGTATCAAATTAAAGCTACTTCTCTCTAGATGAGCCTTTTTTGGGTTTCAAAAATATCCCATGAAAAGCCTTCGTCCAGGAGGCTTTTGAAATTTCAGCGACAGTGCTACTATCTGTTGTTAAACCTGTGAACTTTTTCCAATTCGCATTTGCTTATAACAAAACATATGGTGATGATTTGATCGAGTTCTTAAGTTTGACCGCAGAATACAGCACTTGCATTTATTTATTTGATGAAACTGTTTTTTTCTTTAAAGTTATAAGTAAGTTGATTTTCAAATAGGCTAATTCATTTAATTTCTTGAAGTATAGATTTTTGGACGAAAAAAATAATTCAATTTTGACTACTCATGTAAATCTGGGACATAGCAAGTTTGATTTTAACTAATTTACTGTCTCTTATATGGTAGGCGTTTGAAATCTGTTATTTTATAATCAGAGGGAAGAGTTTTTCCCCGAATACATAGGTTACA
This sequence comes from Allygus modestus, assembly GCA_963675035.1. Lineage (NCBI taxonomy): Eukaryota > Metazoa > Arthropoda > Insecta > Hemiptera > Cicadellidae > Allygus > Allygus modestus. The sequence continues at coordinate 31,924,493 of OY776116.1, forward strand.
GAATTTACAATAAAATGTAAAGTAAAAAGTTGTAATTTTATTTGTTCATAGTTTATCTAGAAAATTTTAATATGTTTTTAATCTTTAAACTAAAATAGAATGTGTTTAAGTTTTATTTCATAATCTTTGAAACGACAGTCATTTTTGTAATAATTTTTATACCTTTTACCATATATAAAATACCTTAACGTCAATGATTTTCCCGTCATTTATCAGTTTATTATGCAAATTTTAGACATTTCATATAAGACAATGAAGTGAAGTGAATGAGTGACGTGTTCAACAATTTGTGTGTTCTAACTTTTCAAATATTTTATCATGAATTATATACTTCGACATCAGTGTTTTTCTGGTTTCACATCAATATATAATAATCATTTTGTATCTAATATGTATTGAACTATATTCAGAGCGTTTTCATGCTATTTTTGGGACAAATGATTGATTTACTACTTTTAGGTTCAACCAAGTATGGTTCCTCAAAAGTTCAAAAAGATAAGTCACGAAGTGACGCTGGCTGCTAGTTCTAGTTAAATAGATATCTTGAAGCAATCTGCTACGACAGATTAACCAAAACCACTAATTTATTAGGTGTGATATATTTATTTTGCTTTCAGGCAAGGAGATAAAACGCCTGGACTCCAACGATGTGGACAAACTTGACCAATTGAACCAAGTTTGAAACTGAAGACATTAAAGCTAACAATCAATCTTGCTATTGAGTTATTAACTTGCAATAACTATCATCAGAAGTGCACTCATTCAAGCTAATTTATAGCCTTATAAAGTCTCTGATCTTTGTCTACGAGATTTTCCCTAAGGTCTTTTAACGTTCCCCCTTTTTCAACTTGTTTATACAAAGGCATTGTTTTGTGTTATTAGCGTTGTGGAATTTTTCCAAGAACAATTTTAGTTTGTTTTTCTACTATTTATGTTGTTTTCAAAACATATTCAAGGGCTGCAATTTGTATTTTATGGTTTAACCTTCTTAGTTGTTAGTCATCTAAATTTTATAATTTCAATATGAATGTTACAAAGAAATATTATTATTGTAATTTTAACTTTATTGTTTTGTTGTTGAACGGAATAAATTAAATTGTGTAGAAAAAAAAGTAAAGTATTGAAATCCTACTTTAACTTTGTTTACTCGTTAGAGCTATATCAAGTTATTAAAAAAGATTTATTTTTGTTAAGGATTGTACTATTTATTGGTGCACAGCCTCTACTGCAAGAATTAAATTATACTGGCTGTTAGAGGAAGTCCGGTATTTACCAGAATATATGTGTATTAGAGTCTTCAAACTCGTCACTTTGGGAATATCTACGACCACTGCAAGTACTTTTATTTAGAGATGAATCGATTCCGATGCCGATACTTGCAAATTCATTCCCGATTCTTAAAGTATTGTATTACTCAACATTAACAGGAATTTAAAAGTACAACATTTGTATTTTCTGGTGAGAAGTGAACTGTTATTACTCACAGCAAGTTGGGACTGCCAGTTCTGTGTGAGGTTGTGACGAAAATTACTTGATCAGATGAGTCAGTGTTACCTTCAAAAGACGAGTATCATACTGTTTGATTTAATTTATCTTGTCATAGGGACATCACCACCTGTCTACATTTTTCCATTTCATTTACAAGTAATTTTAATTATGTTTAAATCGGTGTATCGTTGAAATAAAACCAATTATAGATGATAGACCTGAGCCGGAGAATGAATCAGACATGTCCGTCATATTTTATTTTATTTTAAATCGTATATTGCCGTGTATTTTCAATAAATAAATCAGAGAAGCTTTTTATAAATTGTAAAACTGTTGATTAAAATAAACTTAGCAATTTATTTACCAGGCTATTAGTAACAGCCTAATCAATCAAACAAAACACGACCACATAAAAAAATACATTATTATCAATTGCCTAACCGTACAAATGCAGGAAGTTTTCTATTTGTCGTCAGCTGTTTGCCTGGCAGATATGCCAACGCTGGGCTTTTTACAAGACGATCAAGATTTTAGTGGCGAATACGATTTTATGCAGAGATATTCAAGTACAGCACTGCTTGAAACCACAAATAGTATTGGAAGAAGAGTAGCAATGCCCACATACATCGGTAGTATCGGAACATGTTGGGGAAACAAAGAAGAATAATAAACTTTTAACCAGCTCTGTCCCAAGTGTTAAATATAATTTCAGATAGAAACTTTTGTGATTATAAATTGCTCCCTTCGTAGCAACCCTGCTGGCTCAGAGAATTTCCAGTGTTTTAAAATATGTTTCACTGCCACTTAATAAAAATACATTCTTTAAGCGACACATAACATTTGATTTGTTCTCCGAAATAGCAACATTAGGGATGACTATGCAGGTTTTCTGCTACAAGGCAGACAACAAAAATGGGTTTTTTATCCAAATATCAATATAACTCAACTAGGTGAAGTTACATACGATGTTTTATTAATTTATGTTCACTGGCTGCTTGATGGGGCCTTGCCCACAGAAGCTAAAACATAGGATTATTTTTAGGTGATATTCACTCTACATCTTTATGTTTTTAAAGTTCTTTAAAATCAAACTTAAAAACTTAAAATGTTTGTGCTGGACGGTACTTTTTGAAAATTAAAATCAAATTAGTAATATATGTATGCCGTAAGTTAAAATTTGGTCTTCGACATTCCCTGCTATTCAAAATTACCTTTCCTTCAAAGAAAGAATCATTAAAATCCGTCGGAAAAACACACCAATTTCTTTTAATATTAGGGAGAAATACAACTTTACTTATCTTTACTTAACTTTTTATATATAAAAATTAATACCTATTTCCCTTGGTCACACCATAACTTGAGATTGAGTGCACTAAATTGAATAATTCTTGTTTTGTTGTGTTTTTTATGTCAGGACAAGGTATTTATAAAAGAAAATGTTAAAACCGACCTAAGGACTCCGTCCCACTGGCCTTCAAAGTTCCCATTGATTTGATCAAAGTTCAGTTAGTTACACCAAACAGCTGTTAACAAGGATTATATCTAAACATACTTGAAAGGCATAAACATATGTTCATTACAGAAATAGCAAATCTACTTGAAGGCAACTAACTCTTTTTTCATTGCCGAAGTTAGCATTATATAAAAATAGGCGAGTGAGCGAAGCGAACAAACTCATCTTGAAAATGAACGAGTATTTTACATGAAACAAATTCATGGGCCAGCTATTTCTCCATAACAATAACATTAGGGCGAGTACGCAGGTATGCTGCTACGGGACCATAAAAAAAATATAGGTTTCTGTGCAAATATAAACCACATACCAACTTTCATCAGTATACGTTCATAAATAATCGAGATAAAAATGTTATTTATTTTCTGTAAGAATCATTAGACAAAGTAGGCCTACTGTGTATAGCACTTTGAATAACTCTGCAACTGGTTAATTACTAACATTATTTTTTTAGAGCTGGAGTTATTGGTAAAATCAAAAGTGAGATTCTCAATAAAATTCACTGTGACCAATTTTCTTACAAGATTAACATCAGAAATTTATTTAATGAATACGTTTTTTGGATTTTCTCTGCAACCCTTAACCTAGGTTAGTGATTTAAGATACCAAATTATTTATTTCTTTTAAGTAGGGGTGTGCGAGTAGTGATTTTTTGAATCGAGTCGAGTAGTGCCAATTATTTTCGAGTTTCGAGAATTTTTGAGCAAGTATTTGCCATCAGTTGGTAGTTTAAAATAGTGTAATGGGATTTGGATACCATTCTAGTTTTGATAATCTAATCATGGTTTCTAACCAATACATGAGTAGCAATATAAAGTTGTTGCCAGTAACATCAAACTGGATTAGGTATTGACAAACAAACACGGTTTGACATTCCTTTCCGCCCGATAAAACAGGTCCGGTTGTCATTTGGCCAATATCGCCTGGTTCAGACATCGTTTATAATCAATATTAGATGACGAAAAGTTAATTAAGGGCGATATTAAGTGGCCCGGTCGCCACTTTTGCCGATATTATGTTTTTCGTCATCATTTACGGCCGAAATTATGTGGTCCGATAGTCATTTTCGGCCGATTTTACGTGATGCGATCGCCTTTTGCGGCCGTTACTACGCGTTTTGACCGGTCGCAATCGTTAGCGATCGTCATTTTCGGCCGATTTTACGTGATGCGATAGGCTTTTGCGGCCGTTACTATGCGTTTTGGCCGATTGTAATCATTAGCGATCGTCATTTTCGGCCGATTTGACGTAATTCGATCGCCTTTTGCGGCCGTTACTACGCGTTCTGGCCGGTTGCAATCGTTAGAGATCGTCTGAAAATCGGCGGGAAATACTCAAGATTCAAGATATTTATTGCAACATAACATTCACACAGTTTACAAACAATACATTATTTGCAAAGTAAACAGGTTGCTCGTCAATATCTCTTATAAAATAAACTAATTCTATACATGAACAAGATATCAAATAAATTTGTTGTTTACACCAACTCCAATGTATTGTCACTCGAACTTTCAAGTATTTTTCAGAGTTCGAGTACTAAAATACTCGGCCAAAAACTCGAAGTTTCGAGTACTCGCACACCCCTACTTTTAAGCTTTATAAAAAATGGTCAAAACCAAAATTGTGTTTTTAGTATTTTAAAATATAAAATACTGATTTTTGAAACATTTTAAAGCCTCCTTCCCATGGTTTGTTTAAACCCCCCTTCCCATGGTCTGATCTTTCTGGTTTTCAAACTTGGAGTTATTTCACTTTACACATTTGTGCCAATTTTCATCGAAATCACAAGATTTTTTTAAAGTTATCGCAAATGGCTGAAATTTGAAATAACAAATACAATAAATATTCAAATGCTGATTTTATACTGTAGTTAATGTTGGGAAGATAAAACTAATACATGTTGAACAAAAATAAATATTTGTGATGCTCTTTTGGCCAAGTAATTCAACAATCTAGCTTCTTTTTTATATATTTTATTAACACAAAAAAAATAAATATTTGGTTTTACTTGCTTCTCACATAATATTTAAGAACTTTTAATTCCTCGATTATTAATATCAGATGGTGCTGCTAGTAAGCTTCAGTACCACAGGGGAAAGCAAATATAGTCATAAATGTATTAAACCTTGCCACGTAATTTAATTTCACAATATGACTTATAACCAGTGTCTAGTAGAGATGTGCGAGTACTCGAAATTTCGAGTTCGGCTCTGAAACTCGAAGGTTTCAAGCGAGTTTACTACCGCCATGTACCCTGGCTACCAAGGGTCGTCCGCGGCCGCACGTCGTCTGTAAATTCAAATTGAGTGTGAACGCATTTGAGGTGTTAAGAGTTGTGATATGGATTTTAGTGTTTTATTAATAAATAAGTAAGCTGTGGCTTATCAATTTGTGTTACTCTTTACACCAAAAGGGAGGATTTACCAGGACCTTCAGATCGAGTTGTATGAACACTGTCAGTATAGTCCACTTTTAGGTTAACCTAACCTTGTCATTTTTTTAAGTAAAATATCAATAACATATATGTAATGAAATCTAATCAGTAAGAATAAGAAGTTTGTGCTTGTTTTTTATTCCATAATAATTGAAATTGAGTCAATTAATTTTAGGCTCAACTGTCCTTTGGCATTGAGCTGTTTTTAAGGCAAGTGATTTGTTTTGGCCTTGTTTAAGTTTCATTAATGATTTTTTAAATAATTTGAAATATTTTAAAACTCTAAGACATGGCTTCAATTGTATTAATTGATTTGTCAGGCACTTTCAAACATATCTTCATGTTGTTACTGATTGTTCTTATTAGGACTATTAGTGTTAAAATTAGTGCTAAGATATAAATACATTTTGTGTAGTAAGTAGGCTAATGTTTTACTATGTAATAGGCCTTTTAAATATTAAAATAAAGTTTATTTTAACTTGTAGGCCTAAATGTAATTTTATTTTCTCCGTTCGTAGAAAGATGTAGCTTAGGCCTAAACATAATATACAAAACATAGGATGAATAAAAGAGGAAATAAAATAAAAAACTGAGATTATTTTGTAATGAACTGTTAATTAATACAATACAGGCTATAACAACCTTAATACCAAAAGATTAACAGTATTTTATCTTCATGGCAAAATTTTATGCAATAACTTTGGCATCATTTATTTTCAGGTAATTCTTACCTTTTTACAATGAAGCAGGAATCCATTTATTTTACTTACTATTGTTATTTTCAGGTCATATTGACTAGAAAAGTATATTTTAATAACAACGTTTATAAGTAGTGGAACCCTATACACTGTTTTGATCCAATTCAACTCGACCTGTTTTTTTTTTATTTGTGTACTCGACTCGAACTCGAGATTCAAATTTTTTGTCATTTATTCGACTCGACTTAAAAAACCTGTACTCGCACATCTCTATTCTATAGTAAAAGGTACAAACGTATAATGAAAAACTGGCAGTTTTAATATGCAACAAGCAAATTGGTTTTTAAAGCATGGTACTAGGCCGTTTTAGCGAATTTCCCCTGTAGGGAAGAAGCTCTTACCGTAGGTGGCATGGTAAGAATTAAGCCCGAGACCATGATAACTTTTCGTTTTGAGGTCCCCAGATGCCAAAAACACTATTCATTCAAATTTATATATATATATATATATATATATATACCGGGTGTCCCACATAAGGTGTCTCAAATTGATTATGGAAAAACGGCTTAACGTACAAGGATGAAATAAAATTATTTCCTGCTAAATCGACCCCAAGGAATAACGTAAAAATATTTTTAACTTTTCCCGTACAGGGTGTGCCAAAAACTGAGGGTCGCTAGTTCGAATCTCGGAATTTTCAAGAGTAAACATGTGTCATGTTATACATCATTTTAAAGGTATTTAATAGACGAGTTTGCACGCAGCACGCTGACGTGAGGGAAGTGAATTTCCACATAAAAAACTACAACAACTCAAAATCAGTTAAAAATATACAATTATTCCAATTTTTATTAAAATCTGAAAATATTGATTTTTGGCTGTTCTGATGCTCTTGGTTCTATTTATCTGCAATGCTGGGAATACAATTTTGCGCATTATAAGGTTAGGCGAAGGTCCAGTCAGGCTTTAAAGTAGGCGTGAGGTTGCTGGGGATGATAAAAGTACTCGAACAAAGCAATAACAAGCTTTTCTAGTGTAAAATCCCCATAACAACGTACTGTGTTTAGTCGATACACATTTTCTTTAATAACTATTTTCTTTAATTTTCTTTGGTAAATATGTATGATAGAATGACGAGAGAGGGCTTAAAACTTTCGCCTCACTAATTCCCATCTTTTTACATGCATTGATTTTACATCTGGGGCTTTTATGACCCTTTTTGGGCCCAAAAACCCAAAATTTGAAAGATTATCCCCAAAAAAGGGGTTTAGAGTTTTCCGATTGTTTTGCCCAACGAACTTGTCCAACTGATTACAGAAAGGAATGTCCCTACCAAATTTGAAGTAAATCGGACAAAAAATGTGACCGCTAGAGTGCAAACACATATATATATATATATATATATACACATATATATATATATATAAAATTTTGAACGACCCCCCAAAACGTGTTCAGGGGGTCACGTTAGGAACTTCTATGGTGGTCCCGGGCTTAAGTTTCACCGTGCGGGTCATGCTAATAGTTCACTTTCCAAAGGAAATTCACTAACAAAGCTTTTGGCGAAAACGGAAATTAATTATCTTTTTCCGTTTCAAAATGGCGGCAGTTTTTTTGGGAAAAATCAATATGTTTTTAATACTCTGTGTTTCCTATACCAATGCACATAGCCCTTCTCCGGTTGAATTTTCTTACTCGTTATGAAATTATCTTTACTGTGATATGCTACAAGTAACGGTTTTTTGAAATAATAAAAATTCCAAAAAAATTTATTTTTGAAAATTTGCAAATGCCCATTGTTCAAAATTTCCAAATAGCAACATATGTCAAGTGGCACATCATTTTATAGGTTTTTTTAATTTTTAACAACTTTCTAATTTACACTTACTTCGTATCTCTTTTAGTTTTTGTGTAAATAACAAAAAACCTAATTTTCCTGTATCAAATGCATGTTACTTGGGTTTAACACTAAATGAAATGGGGCCATGATCAGCTGTTTAGTGTTAAACCCAAATAACATGTATTTGATATAGGAAAATTAGGTTTTAGCGAATTTCCCCTATAGGGCAGAAGCTATTATCGTAGGTGGCAAGGTAAGACTTAAGCCCGAGACCATGATAACTTTGTTTTGAGGTCCCCAGATGCCAAAAACACTATTCGTTCAAATTTATATATATGTATATATATATATATATATATATGTGTGTGTCCGTTACCGCGATAACTTTTGAAAAAAGCGCCCGATTTTTATGAAATTTGGCACAAATGTGGAGAGTAACATTTATGACTTTAGTTCGAAAACCAGATCGATCGGTTTATGGGAGGGGGGTTTCAAATTTTCCAAAAATCAGTTTTTTGAACTTTTTACCCTAAAATTTTAAAAACACTAGATTTTGGTTACACCCATTTTGTAGAGCTTAAAAAACAAACAATTTAGTGTTTTGAATCATTAAGCTAGGTTTAGTGGTTGTGGAGAAGTCAAAAAATGTGTCCAAAAAATTTCCCATGTTAATCTTATGGGAATACGGTTTTTGGATTTTCCTCAGTTAATTTTACTAAAAACTCCACATTTCTTTCTACCAATCAGTTTAGCTCTACAAAACAATCATTTTGGCATTTTAATTGTTTTATGTCCAACCGTTGCAGTGATATTCAAAGTGCTAAACACAGTACGTTGTCCAATGTTATCCTTATGGAGAATAAATAAAATGTTATATTTTGATTATTTATGTGTGTATATTGATGAAACTTGGTATGTGGCTTCAACTAGTTGTGGTATATTGATAATAGCACAAAAAAAGTTTTTTGTTGATTTTTCCCGGTAGCAGCAAACCTGCATACTCGGCAGTCGGCACCCATGTTATTCATATGGAGAATAAGTAAAGTTTTATATCTCCCTTAGTTATGAACCTAAATTAGTAAAACTTGGTATGTAGCTTCACCTGGTTGAGTTATATTGATAATTGCAAAAAAACACATATCTTATCTTCCTTGTTCCAGCAAACCTGCGTACTCATTTATAATGTTATTCTTATGGAGAATAAATAAAATGCTATATATCACTTATTAATGAATGTATTTTTGTGAAACTTGGTAAGTGGCTCTAGGTAGTAGTGATACCCACATATTTGCATTGGAAATTCGCTGAGTACGCAGGTTTTCTGCGACGAGGGTATTTTGTTATTTACACAAAAACTAAAAGAGAAGTGTAAATTAGAAAGTTGTTAAGAATTAAAAAACCTATAAAATGATGTGCCACTTGACATATGTTGCTATTTGGAAATTTTGAACAATGGGCATTTGCAATTTTCAAAAATAAATTTTTTTGGAATTTTTATTATTTCAAAAAACCGTTACTTGTAGCATATCACAGTAAAGCTAATTTCATAACGAGTAAGAAAATTCAACCGGAGAAGGGCTATGTGCATTGGTATAGGAAACACAGAGTATTAAAAACATATTGATTTTTCCCAAAAAAACTGCCGCCATTTTGAAACGGAAAAAGATAATTAATTTCTGTTTTTGCCAAAATGTTTGTCTATTAAATACCTTTAATATGATGTATAACATGACATATGTTTACTTTTGAAAATTCCGAGATTCGAACTAGTGACCCTCAGTTTTTGGCACACTCTGTATCGGAAAAAAAGTTAAAAATATTGTTATGTTATTCCTTGGGATCGATTTAGCAGAAATAATTTTATTTCATCCTTGTACGTTAAGCCGTTTTTCCGTAATCAATTTGAGACACCTGGTATATATATATATATATATATATATGTGTGTCCGTTACCGCGATAACTTTTGAAAGAAATACCCGATTTTGATGAAATTTTGCACAAATGTGGAGAGTAGCATTTATGACTAAGTTCGAAAACCAGATCGATCGCACTATGGGAAGGGGGTTTTATGGGGATTTACAATTTTCCAAAAATCGGTTTTTTGCAAATTTGACCCCAAAATGTTAAAAACAATCAATTTTGGTTATATCCATTTTGTAGAGCTTAAAAAAACAAATAATTTAGTATTTTGAATCATTAATCTAGGTTAAGTGGTTGCGGAGATAATCCAAAAAAAGTGTCCCATGTTAATCTTATGGGAAAAAGGTTTTTAGATTTTTCTCAGATAGTTTTTCTAAAAACTTCACATTTCTGTTTATTAATGTGTTTAGCTCAACAAAACAATCATTTTGGTGTGTTAATCATTGTTCTACGTCCAACCGTTGCAGAGATATTCAAAGTGCTAAACACAGTACATTGTCCAATGTTATCCTTATGGAGAATAAATAAAATTCTATATCTCAATTATTTTTGAATGTATATTGATGAAACTTGGTATGTGTCTTCAACTAGTTGTGGTATATTGATATTAGAACAAAAAACAAGTTTTTTGTTGATAGTCCCCGTAGCAACAAACCTGCATACTCGGCCCCCATGTTATTCATATGGAGAATAAGTAAAGTTGTATATCTCCCTTAATTATGAACCTAAATTAATAAAACTTGTTATATAGCTTCACCTGGTTCAGTTATATTGATAATTGCAAACAAAAAAATATTACTTCCTCGTTGCAGTAAACCTGCGTCCTCAAACCTAATTTTATTCTTATGGAGAATAAATAAAATGCTATATATCACTTGTTTATGGATGTATTTTTGTGAAACTTGGTAAGTAGCTCTATGTAGTAGTGAGTCACATATATATGCATTGGAAATTCGCTGAGTACGCAGGTTTGCTGCGACGGGGGTATTTTAAGGTTGGGATAGAATAGCAGGCTTTCCTTTCAGTATGAAGGTCCACCTTAAATAGTTTACTGAGAAAGATCACATTTAAATTATATATTTCAAGCTCACTGAGCACTTTGTAAGTCACCAAAGGAAAGTTTCTGAGGCTTTTGGTTGGCCAAATCACTGCTATCCTATCTCAATTCAAAATAATTAGTTTTAAATTGTAAGATTACAAATGTTACAGAGCTTTTTAGCTTGTTAGGTAGAAAACAATGATATTTAATGGTAACAAGTAATAACTCAAAAGTAGTGAGTAAATTAGAGACGGTTTATTCTAAGAGGCTCTGACTGTTAAATGTACATAAGTTAACTTGTGGTGTACATATTTATAAGTTTTCCATGCATAAAGTTAGATGAAAGTACTCCTGTATTTTTATTACCTTGATTTCAATAACTTGTGGGCAAATTATACTTTTATAATGTTAATTTGTAGTCAGTGTTCAGGAGAGATCTGCTCCTTCAAGTTTACATGAACTGCGGTGTACATATTTATAAGTTTTCCATACATAAAGTTAGATGAAAGTACTCCTGTATTTTTATTACCTTGATTTCAATAACTTGTGGGCAAATTATACTTTTATAATGTTAATTTGTAGTCAGTGTTCAGGAGAGATCTGCTCCTTCAAGTTTACATGAACTGCGGTGTACATATTTATAAGTTTTCCATACATAAAGTTAGATGAAAGTACTCCTGTATTTTTATTACCTTGATTTCAATAACTTGTGGGCAAATTATACTTTTATAATGTTAATTTGTAGTCAGAGTTCAGGAGAGATATGCTCCTTGAAGTTTACATGAACATAAATACCCATAAAAAAAATACTGACCAAACCCAGAAATTCATCATACTTCAAGTTGTTGATAGCTTGGACTGGTATGCCTGGAAAAATGTTTTAATCCTTAACCTAATATCACAAGCTGCATCGCATTTGCAACTGCCAAACCAGTGTCGTCAGTTTTTGTAGCGGCTGGCTATGTAATTTGGCTCCTAAAGCTATAATAGATCACTATCACAGTGATTTTTCTAACTGTTACTGCAGTACATTATTTCTGCTCTTACCCAGCAGCATTTTGTGGAAACACAGTGTGAATTAATCACAAAACAAGTTTTAAAACTGTTTTTTTTTTATTCTCAGTGAATTACTGTGGCAGTTAATCGGGGTTAACGGGTTCACATGTAATGATACATGGGTAAATTTGTGTTGACTAGCGAATGACACATGGGTAAATTTGGGGCCATACACATATTACGTACTGTAACACACTTAAGGAGGGGAGAGGGGGTTTGGATCAACGTTACGTAACTCACACATATTAACTCTAAGAGCTGGCATCTATTGATATAGTTTATTTTCTTGGTTATATTTTAAGTAACAGTCTTGTTTGTATTGCTTTGAAAAATGTGGTTGAAAGAAGACTTTATGATTAATTGAAAACCATATTCCAAATTGTTAAAAAAAACAATGTTTAAAAGGTTTAAGCTGTTTTAAAGCCTACTTCGATTGAGTTACGTAACACATTTGGGGGGGGGGTATGGCCAAGCGTTATAGTGCTTTACATGGGGGAGGGAGGGACTGAAATGACAAAAAAGTGTTGAAATGTGTGAATACATGTGTATGACCCCTTGTGTTGACTAGCCCAGAGGATTAAATTCTGATAACAGGAGAATAAAATCTAAATTCATACAAGAAAGAAACCCAGAGAACAATTATTAACATCAACAATATATTTATTATTTTGAATACAAAAATTATATCTCGATAGTTTAAAGAAATGTTTAACAATAGTAGCTGTTATATGTTAAACTTATGATTTTTAAAAAGCTAGCATTATAAACTTTAATAGAAAAAATTAATATAATAAAACAAATTTAACAAACTGATATGAATCGTTATATAATTTACCAGGAACAAAACTACGATAACAACTTTTATATCTAAGTATGTTTAAAAAATAATAATTCTGAGAAATATAATTATTTACAACAAAAAAATAATAAATTGACATCTTTGAAGATCAGAAAAATAATAATTGTTCCCTACATTTGGCAGTAAAAGCTAACACAGTTGATCATCTAACCCTACTGTCATGAGTATATAACTGTCAATTTGTTGTTCAATGTTGTACTTCTCTTTTCACTGTGCTTGGTCATTTATCATTTTATTGCTTTGCGTTGACAATCGTGACAAAGTCCGGCTTGAGAGAGGCTCCCCCCACCAAGAATCCATCGATGTCCCCTTCCTTTCCAAGCTCTTTGGCATTGCCTGCCGTCACTGAGCCTCCATAAATGATTCTGGTTTCTTCGGCCACTTTTCCGGAAACTTTTGTCTTCAGCCATTCTCTAAGTTTCAGATGAACCTCTTGAGCCTGAGAAAGTAACATTACTGAAATCTTATTGCTTAAGAGTATTGGTTGACATTTCATGTGTATAATACAAGCTGGTGGAAAAAATTAACTAAGCTAAAAAATCCATTTGAAAATATTTTACTTTTAACATTTTTCACTTAAACATGTTCTATAGGTCGCCCACTTTAACATGGACTGCAGGGTAAGTTTTAAATGCCCCCTAGCCTAACGATTTCTATATCTGTTAATATCAACTCTGGACTTTCACCAATCATTGTTGCATAATAAGTATATTTTATTTAGACTCAAGTTCAAATTTTCGGTCCCCATACTGGATTAAAAATTGTTTCCAATTTAAAGATGGCATTGTGACCCAATATTTTGAGTTAGTGTCTAGGCTGGACAAAGGGCTTGGATAAGTTTTTAAATACCTTTGTTCGTAATCAAGATATTACAACTTTTTCCAAATTAATTTTTAAGTTTAAAATGTCCCTCTTTTCTACATTACATCAGATAATGACCATGAACCACCGGCGACTGTTATTGAGTTGTTTTTACTCCATTTTAATTAATTATAAAGAAGAGTTATAAATAAATTTCACCCGTGAATGTTTTCCTTCGTGATTCCACCTGCGAAATCTGAAAAGCCTCTTCTATCAAAGGAAATAGGTCAATTCATTTAACCCAAAAGATTAAATCATCTCGTAGGCCTACAAAAACAAATACAACTCTAAACTTACCTAGCCAGTATTTATCAATTTATTTACTTTATGTAAACACCTAACTTAACATAAATACTATCCAGAAAACACAAATCTAGCAAACTCAAGTATTTGTTCTTACCTGTTGAGGAGTGGCCGTCTTGCCAGTGCCGATGGCCCAGACAGGTTCGTACGCTAGGACGACCTTCGACCAGTCCTTGATCTTGCTGGCGATCGCCTGAGTCTGCCGATACACTACGGCCTCGGTCTGCCCCGCCTCCCTCTCCTCCAATTTCTCTCCGATACACGCAATCACGGACAGGCCCTGCTCCAAAGCGTGGGCGACCTTCTCAGCTATCAACTGTAGAAATAAACAAGGTTTTTAGAACTGTAGATTGCATATTTTTAAATAAAGTACGTTGCACGATGAAAACCAAACCAGGCTGTCCATAAGCCCACTGTTAACATTAACACTACTAGTCTTAAGGACAGCTTGATTTTTAACTCATTCAACGTACTAAGGGTGTCAGGGCCAAACAAATTGTAATAATTAGTTAGGCACAACGCATTTTTCCAACAATACAATGCGTTGACTGCAAGGTATTGATTATTAAAATGTTATGATTGCACCAATTTACTATGTTCAGGGACAAGATTTATTCTTTCGTTTAAGGTTTTGTTTTAGTAGGTTAACATCTCCCTGGCCTAACTTCTACTCCAAGTTAAAAACTGCAATAAGAGGGATTTCATCACATTATTTTTCACTACACTGCTCGGCAGTACTGATGAAATAAGTTAACATGATAAATATACAAGCTTAACAACTAAGACCAGGCTTGTCTACATACCTCGTCAGATTCGCCAAAAACATTTCTTCTCTCAGAATGCCCAAGGATCACCCAGTTTACACCGACGTCTTTGATCATTGCTGGACTAATTTCCCCTAAAACATTTACACTTTAGGCTGTAAGATTTTTACTGAAACAAAGAAAAAGTTGATTGAGGATTCTCTATAATCGTTGTATCCTTTGTGGGGAGATAATTGGAAACCTCTAATATTAGAACAAAATAGCTACAACCACACATTGACCATTGAATTTGTTATGTTGTGCTGTATCCAAAATTGCAGTCTTAACCCTAGCAGTGGCCAACCAGCGTAATACGCTGGGTTCACGTGTTGCCTGAAATGGCCACCAGCGTAATACGATGGTACGGGTCGAAATTTTTGTAACGGTAAAAAAAAACATTAATAGTCAACTCAGAAGTGAACAATATTTATACCATTCGAAAGATCACATTCTGAACTTTCATTTTATTACATAAATGAACCATTTACAAGTTGTATAACAATGTCACGACGATTATAATTACAATGAAATTTTGCCGCTACGCCATTCCTGCAGTCGACGCTCGGAAAATGTAAAAACACGACTACTTTGGAATTACCCTGCTTGGGTAATTTTTGTCTTAGGATGTTGCGGGTGGTACCACTGCATAGCCAAAGAGTTTAGTTTCACTGTGGTATTGATTTTTGGAACGAAATATTGATTGCACAACAGTTACGATTTTATGAACACAGCTGTTTTCTGAATTTCTAACAAATGGCCAACCGGCGCAATGCGCTGGTATGGAAAATACGAATTACATCCAGTGCAAGTTATAAATACTAGTCATATAATATTTCATTTTGAAGAGGAAGAAATTTAGCTTTTGACATTGGCAGCCTTGCGCATCGTTATTTCCGGCTGCTCTCTCGAAGACGAAGGAAATGCATCACTCATCTGACATCTAATGCGTAGTAGTCAGCCATTTCGTGTTTCTGTCGCCGCTGTCGGTGAGTTTGCGCTCTCGTGTTATCCACGAATTATTGCTAAATCCTTTATTATTTCGGAGTGTTAGTGTTAGTGAAGTGAAGTGTGTGTGTGTATATAACAGTAATCTTTATGCATTTTATTATGCATAAATATTACTGAAGTGTGTGAAATAGTGTTTGTAAAAAGTTGTGTTTTTCTTTAGTACAATGTCACGAATATACGAGTGTGATATAAACCAACAGGATAACATAATAATGGGAAGGGGGTGAGTAATTATATTTATTTTTATTACTTTTACAATTGTAAGGTAGGATGCATAAATATTACTGAAGTGTGTGAAATAGTGTTTGTAAAAAGTTGTGTTTTTCTTTAGTACAATGTCACGAATATACGAGTGCGATATAAACCAACAGGATAACATAATAATGGGAAGGGGGTGAGTAATTATATTTATTTTTATTACTTTTACAATTGTAAGGTAGGATGTATTTCATTATTGAGTAGGCCTAATATAAAAAATAATAATTTTGTAATTTTTCCTACATGGTGACCAGGACCAACAATCGCACGTTATCTCTTATATAATATGCCACTACCCTGTGTATATGTATATTTATTTATTTTATTGTTTCTAAATACCTGCAGGAATAATATATAGATATAATATACTAAATGTATATATATTATTTAGAGGAATAAATTTCTAAAAAAAGTTATATAGGTACTAAATACCATAGAATTTTTTTCCCGAATACCCTAAAATTTCCAAAATTCATCTAATCATAAGTGATAACAATTTTTTACCATCAACTTTATGACTTTTTTACATTTCTTATTTCATTATCTTTACAATCATATACATATTACTAGGAGTACGCTCTTATATCGCGTATAAGGATTGAGTGATCGCGTAAAATACAAAAAAAAGATGTTTCAATTGACAATATACCTCATGGGCCCTCCATTATAACTGCTGTTTGACAATGACATACAAATCCAGAACATGACAAACAATGAGACCAGAAATCTATCAGTCAGTCAGACAAAGTGCATATGAAGTAGTTACTCACCCCTCAGTCTCACTGAGGGCTGTATCATCTAGGCACTCATAATAATATTAGCTGAAGATTTTGATAAAATATAATATGTTGGCGACAATAAAGGTCCCCAATCAGTGAGAGCACGTGGTTTAAAAGTAGTTATTTACACTTTAGTTCCACTGGAGGACCCATCAGGATATTTATTTCATTGTAGCTTAATATTGCTGTAAAAATATATACGTATTACAGAACTTGATGAACAATACGTTTTAAAATCAGTCAATTGGTTTTGAACTCCTTAAATATTTTAAACTCTAATCCAGAGGTTTTAATGTAATACATTAACCTTACTGGGGGGGGCTATGCCCCCCAGGCCTCCCATTGTTATTGTAGCTTGATACGGTTGTTCAAATACATAGCCTATAAATGCAGAACTTAAAAAACAATAAGGCTTAAATCAGTCAATTTGTTTTTAAGAAGAATAAATTACCTCAATCAAAAAGAAAGGAAAAGTAGTAGCTTATGTTAAATATAATCTAGGAAGTAATTAAAACTCTTAGACACACTTCTTAGAACCCACCAGTCATTGTGTCAAGGTCCAACATTTTGTATACATCTTAATATATAAATGCCCCCTTAGCAGCAAACCTGCGTACTTAGCAAATTTCCAATGCATATATATGTATCATAATACCACATAAAGCCACATATCAAGTTTCATCAATATACATTAATAAATAAACGATTTAAGAAATTTTAATTATTCTCCATAAGAATAACATGGCGGCTGAGTGTGCAGGTTTGCTGAAGCAAGGAACTCCAAAAATGGGGTTTTATACAAATATCAATATAACTCAAGTAGGTAAAGCCACATACCAAATTTTAATAATTTATGTTCATAATTAAGGGAGATAACACGTTACTTATTCTCCATAAGAATAACATGGGGCTGAGTACGCAGGTTTGCTGTTACGGGAACTATCGGCTGAAAAATGGTTTTTAGTGCAAATATCAATAGACCACGATATGAAGCAATATACCAAGTTTCATCAAGGAAAGGACAAAAATAAGCGAGATATACAATTTATCTTATTCTCCGTAAGAATAGCATTGGAAAACATACTGGGTTTAGCACTTTCGATATCTCTGTAACCATTTGACGTAGAGCAATGACCAAAACACCAAATTGTGCGTCTTTCTAAGCTGATTCCAATGTAAAAAATAAAAATTTGACTTTTTCAACAATTATATGTAAAAAGCTCAAAAAACCCACTTTTTTGATAAAAAACACCCCGAAATACGTCTTCGGATAGGTCGATCTGTCTGGTTTTCGAACTTAATGTCATAAATGCTGCTTTACACGTTTATACCAAATTTCGTCAAAATCAGATCAATTTTACGAGAGTTATCGTGCTCACGGACACATACTTTAATAGTAAACAAATGTCAAAATCGGCCTGGAAGGACAAGTCCTGCACAGTCCATTAACACATATATAATTCCAATTTGTTGGCATCTGGGGACCTTGAAACGAAAAGTTATCATGGTCACGGGCCTAGGTCTTACCATGCCGACTACGGTAATAGCTTCTTCCCTATAGGGGAAATTCGCTCAAATGGATCCCTATTTCCCTTGGTCATGCCATTACTTGAGAATAATGGACCAAATTGAATAATTCTTTTTTGTTGAGTTTGTTTATGTCAGGACAAGGTTCTTATAAAAGACAATTTTTAATCCGACCTAAGAGCTGTGCCCCACAGGCCTTCAACGTTCCCATTGATTTGATCTAAGTTAAGTTAGTTACACCAAGCAGCTGTAAACATACTTGAAAGGCATATACAAATGTTGATTATGGAAATAAAAAGCTACTTGAATGGAAACTCTCATTTTGGAAATAAAAAAAGTACTTGAATGACAACTCAAACTCTTTTTTTGATATTCAAGTGAGCATAGCGAATGAGCTAATCCGGGAAGCGAACATGCTTATTTTGAAAATGAACGAGTATTTGAAATGAAACAAATTCAATGACTTTAGGACAGGACAACGTCTGTTGGGCCAGCTAGTTATATATATTAATGATTACAGAAGGTGTATAACATTTATGTTTCCAAAAACATTATGATCACATTCTTTTTAAGTAACGGTGTATTATAATCCCACTTATGTTTTATATTATTGACTATCTCAAGTTTAATCCATGCAAATTTGTTTGCTGTAAAAAATAATACGAGGACTTGTGCTTGAAACAATAGTTATTTGTGTATTAAGTGAGTAAAGTGCAACTTTTTTCCCTAAGGGAAATTTTTGACGCCCGACGCCGGAGGCCAGGGCGATAAATTTGCACACAACATTTTTCCCACACCCCAAAAGCCACAAGTATTGATAAGTATTCACATTCACAGTCGCTCTCCATTTTGGTTGCGTAATGCGTAATAACTAAACTCGGAACTTTAATTGCAGCTGGAGCGAAATATCAATCAGCTGATCCGATTCCCTTATAGCTGCAGCATTAATGATTGCAGCGAAATGTCAGCTGATTCTGTTCCAAGAGACAAAGTAGCACTATACTCCTTAATTACAAGGAG
The DNA here is from genome assembly GCA_963675035.1 of Allygus modestus. Classification (NCBI taxonomy): domain Eukaryota; kingdom Metazoa; phylum Arthropoda; class Insecta; order Hemiptera; family Cicadellidae; genus Allygus; species Allygus modestus. The sequence goes on from OY776116.1 coordinate 31,943,903, forward strand.
TAAAATTTGACTTTACTAAGTAGGTTGGGGGTAACGAAATTTATCGTACAAGATAGGAACAACGTTTCCTTCAATTTTTAAAATGTATTGTATTAGTTCACACATACGCAAAAAGTTGGAGAAAATTTAGTAAACAAATTTCATAATCGGCCTGGAAGGACAAGTCCTGTACAGTCCATTAACACATATATAATTCCAATTTCTGGTAAATAGTTCAACTAAATTTGATCAAAATGTTAAACAGGAGCATCTCTTTTACTTGTTAAACATTAAAAGTAATTTTTTACTGAGAAAAACATGTTTTCTGAAAATAAAAGTACCAATCTCTGTATGGCAGGAGGTTCAATTTCGGATCTAAACTATTTAAATCAGTCCTTTAGTTTTGTTAGTGTATTTACAAAAGGATGTTGTTGATATTTGAACATGGGCTTTTATGAGAGCCAAAAATAAAAATTAATTTATTATTAGAAACAACACATCTAAAGTAAACAAGGATATTGATGACATTAGTGTATATCAAATCCTGCAATTTAATACAAAACTATTTAATAGTTTTTGCTAGTAATGTAAGTGATTTATTGAAAAGTCAAACAATATTTGTTATGGGAATAATAAATGCAAACATTGTGCGTTAAAAAACACCTAGAAAGAAAAGAAATGTAATTATGACAAACTGCAGGCCAAAACCTTTAATTTAATACTGAAACAGTAAAAATTGGCACAGTAGTTTTTGCTAATAGATTTACGTAAAGAATTAAAAAAAAATGTTAATCGGGCTGTTTCGGGAGCTCAAAGTATTTTGTATTGAGAAAAATCTATACTTATAATGGTTGTGCATGTACGTGTATGTCCCAGGGGATTTCGAAAACGCCTACTAAAAACTGCTCCAGACCATAATGTTGTAGAGGACCAACAAATTGCAGATAGGTACTTTTTTTCCTGCAGACCTCAGGACTCTGCCCCAGTGGCATAAAAAGTCGCCATGTCATTCTTATGAAGGTTTAGGTTATTTAGGTTTCAGTTAGGCCTACCGCAAAACAGGCTTGACCCGGACACTTTTTTACTATTTTTAGGTTATAGTGCCTTCCCTTAACGATGTCACCAATAAAAACCAGACCATTGTAAAGTGTGAGTACTATTCACAATATCCATTTACCTTTAGCCTAACTTATATATTATTATGTTGGATGTTATTATAAGAAAAATAAATACCCCCGTAGCAACCAACCTACGTACTTAGCGAATTTCCAATGCATATATATATATGTATCTTAATACCACCTAAAGCCAAATACCAAGTTTCATCAATATACATGCATAAATAAACGATTTATGACACTTTAATTATTCTCCATAAGAATAACATGGCGGCTGAGTATGCAGGGTTGCTGAAGCAAGGAACACAAAAAATGGAGTTTTATAAAAATATAAATAAAACTCAAGAAGGTAAAGCCACATACCAAATTTTATTAATTTATGTTCATAATTAAGGGAGATAATACGTTACTTATTCTCCATAAGAATAACATAGGAGCTGAGTACGTAGGTTTGCAGCTATATGGTAACTGTCGGCCAAAAAATGTTTCTTAGTGCAAATATTAATATGCCACAACGATATAAAGCAATATACAAAGTTTCACCAGGAAAGTTCATAAATAAGCGAGATATACAATTTTTCTTATTCTCCATTAGAATAACATCGGACAACGTACTGTCTTTAGCATTTTAAATATCTATGTAACCATTTGACGTAGAGCAAAGATCAAAACACCAAATTGTGCGTATTTTAACCTGATTCCAATGAAAAAACTCAAATTTGACTTTTTCAAAAATTATTTGTAAAAAACTCAAAAAACTTACTTTTAGGGTACAAACCCCCCCCCCAAAAAAATACCCCTTCGGATAGGTCGATCTGTCTGATTTTCAAACTTAAAGCCATAAAATGCTGCTCTAAACAATTATACTAAATTTTGTCAAAACCGGACTATTTTTACGAGAGTTCACGGACAAATGTATATATATATGTATAGAGTTTTGAACTAATGGTGTTTTTGGCATTTGGGGACCTCAAAATGAAAAGTTATCATGGTCCCGGGCCTAGGTCTTACCATGCCGACTACGGTAATAGCTTCTTCCCTATATATATATATATATATATATATATATATATATATATATATATATATATATATATATATATATATATATATATATATATATATATAGGGGAAATTTGCTAATCCCTAAAGGGGAAATTCGCTAAGAATAAATAAAAGTGTCCGGGTTAACCTCCACAAACGGTCTTGAACCGGACATCCACCTAACTAACGTTATAACGTATAAACTAAACTCTCCTGTCCGTAGTTGAACGGTATTTTGAGGTCTGCAGATGCCTTTGCAGAAAGGCTTAAAAATGAAATAAATACAAAATTGTTATGGGTTGGGGATGAAAAAAGGGTATTCTTATGTCACGTTTCAGTTGTTTATTCTTTGCAACTAAAATGAAACTAAACAAAGAACCGTAAGGGAAAAATACAGACGTTTAAAATACAGTTTGAAACAAGGGGCCCATTATATTTTCCACGGACATGATCACCTATGGTCGATTTAAACAAAGAATAGGTACTTTTTCGCCGCTGCTCTTATAATTAATACCATATCAGAGCTACAAACCACAATGTTGTTATTAGTTATGGCGGGAATACTGTGTTTACGGTAGGAACGAGTCGTAACGGTTGACAAGAGTCCCATCCATGGAGTATAATTAAAGTGTCCGGGTCAAAACTGGAATAGGCCTGTCGTTAATGTGAAACATTTTTTTTAATATATGTTGTTTATCTCTTTAAATAGCATGGCATTGTGCACGCTTAAATTCCAAATAAAATTATGCCTTATTCACGAAAACAATCGGACAAACGTAAAAGAAATGACATGTCTTAGTTAGAAATAATATTTTATTTTTGTGAAAAGAAGTGAGTTATAAACGATTAGAGCATGCCTCGTTTTACGATTAGAGCATGTTCTAAACAAATGTAGGCCTACCTATAACGAACGACTGCTCAAGTTTGCAGGTTAGTTTAGAAATATTTATGTTTACAAATATGTACGTGTCCGGGTCAAGACCCCCTGTCCGGGTCTAGCCTATTTTATGATACGGTATGTTATGTTTCAGTTTAGGTGTCTTGAAATTTGTCCAGATAACAAACGTTGGTTCCAATATAACTTTAAACATGCATTGTCAGGAATAACATTATCATGTTATGTTTGTTTATTTCATTTTTATTTTAAGTTTAATTGAATAACAAACTAAACAAAGATGACGTAGGTACTGTACGGTAATTAAAAACATACAAGCTATTAAATATTAATCAGTGTTAAAAATATCAACCTAATTAATATACCCTAGCCTATCGAACAATTTAATTTGGTTCGTTATTTTGTTCCACTTACGAAAGTATAACCCGAGCCGAGTAAGATCGAAACCATATTGGATTCGCCTGGGTAAATTAAATGTAAGTTAAACAATACCCCCGTGGCAGCAAACCTGCATACTCAGCGAATTTCCAATGCATATATATATATATGTGACTCACTACTATATAGAGCTACTTACCAAGTTTCATAAAAATACATTCATAAATAAGTGATATATAGCATTTAATTTATTCTCCATAAGAATAACATTAGGGTTGAGGACACAGGTTTGCTGCAACGAGGAAGATATGTAATGTGTTTTTTTTGCAATTATCAATATAACTGAACCAGGTGAAGCTACATACCAAGTTCTCATAATTTAGGTCCATAATTAAGGGAGATATACAACTTTACTTATTCTCCATATGAATAACATAGGGGCCGAGTATGCAGGTTAGCTGCTACGGGGACTATCAACAAAAAACTTGTTTTTTGTGTAAATATCAATGTACCACAACTATTTGAATCCATATACCAAGTTCCATCAATATACATTCATAAATAATCGAGATATAGAATTTTATTTATTCTCCATAAGGATAACATTGGACAACGTACTGTGTTTAGCACTTTGAATATCTTTGCAACGGTTGGACGTAGAACAACGATTAAAACACCAAAATGTTTGTTTTGTTGAGCTAAACATATTAATAAACAGAAATGTGAATTTTTTAGTAAAACTATCTGAGAAAAATCCAAAAACCTCTTTCCCATAAGATTAACATGGCACAAGTTTTTTGGATTTTCTCCGCAACCACTTAATGTAGGTTAATGTTTCAAAAGACCAAATTATTTGTTTTTTTGAGCTCTATAAAATGGCTATAACCAAAATCGAGTGTTTGTAACATTTTGGGGTCAAATTTGCAAAAACCGATTTTTGGTAAATAATTGTAAACCCCCTTCCCGTAGTGCGATCGATCTTGTTTTCCAAACTTACAGTCATAAATGCTACTCTCCACATTTTTGGCAAATTTCATCAAAATCGGGTGTTTCTTTCAAAAGTTATCGCGGTAACGGACACATATATATAAATTTGAACGATTAGTGTTTTTGGCATCTGGGGACCTCAAAACCAAAAGTTATCATGGTCTCGGGCTTAAGTCTTACCATGCCACCTACGGTAAGAGCTTCTTCCCTATAGGGGAAATTCGCTAAAAGTCATACCCTATTTTGGATTTAAAATTTGTATCAGTTTTCCCATGTTTCTGGCAAAAACAAATGTGATATCCAAACTGTAGAGGTAAATTTATATGAGGTTAGTTCAATGAAATTGCTCATTTCCAATCGAAAAGTAGGCCTAGGAAGAACTTGTGCCAAAAGCCTAAATTATCCAGAGACTAAGTTGTACCTTACGGAACAATTTTAGAAAATGTTTATTTTGGATAAAAATTAAGAAATGTAGACAAAAATGTGATTAAAACAGTGGTGTATGGACATCATAAATTATGCCTAGTAAATTAGAGTCGATAGGCATACCTTACAAATATTAACATCCAAAAAGGACAAAACTTATTGAGTTTGCCTTATTGCCTTATCGAGTTTGAATAAACACTTATGTAGACCTCGTGCGGATCTTTTAAAACCATAAATTGACAATACACTCTTTATGTTTTTGAGTACGGTATTGTATTTAAAATTATGTCTTAACAAATTGTAAATGATTACATTAGGGTTCTTGAGTTTTTTCTCACATGGAATTGTCAACACAAGCCGTTGAACTGTTTCCCTGGTGTAGGCAGTATAGTTCTTGTACGATCAGCTGGTTTTTATTCTTAAAAAATGTATTGCTGTTGCTGATTGTTTATTTGTAATTTTAATATTTTTCCTATTGAACTAATGTTTAAACAGGGGTGGTGGGGAGTGACCCACATGGAAAAGTCACATGTAATAGTGCTCCTGATTTTTTCTTAATTTTGATCTGAATAAGTGTTTTTTCAAATAGATTTTTGGAGGTGTTTGTGTATTTTAAATAAGTTGACAAAATGTCTGCTTTGAATTTGTTATAAGTTAAAGTTTACAACAGGTAGGATAGAAAAAGTAATAAATAAACCTGAAAATATTGGAAGGAATTGACAGCAGCCATCTCTTATCAGAACTGATAAGGAGGGTCAGTTTGAGTGAACTCTGAGTCGCCTGCCGCCTGGTCTGACCTTTGGCTGGTGACTGCATAATTGTCGGTTTGACTTATCTGTCAAATGCTCTAGTGACTTTGTTTACAAACACTCGGTGACTGTTATTTTGAATTTCTAAATAAAGTATAAGATATAAATAAATGATAAAAATAAATAATGTAAGGTCATAAAGAAATATTTTGCAAATCACTAGGCAAAATATTACTTTTTTTTCTTTTTTGTGCCTACATGTAATAAATAGACAGTAATAGTGTATTGTGGTTTCAATAAATCTATATCAATTCACTGCAGGACATTACTGGCACTACAGGACATGAATATTACACAATTATTAAAATTGAATATCGTTTGATGTACTGTACAACGTTGTTAAATAGGAAAGAAAGTAGTTTTTCAGCTTTGTTTTCCGTGAGTTTAATTACCCGTGCAGAAAATGTCGAATGGAAGCGGGCCTCCTATGGCTAAACTCCGCATTGTGACTGATATTAAGTGTGGGAAATGCTGTCGAACTGTTAAAAATGGAATTTTATGCGATGGATGTGATAGGTGGATCCACTTTCGATGTGCAAATGTCAAAGAAGATGAGCTACCTGATGAGAATGATGAGTGGGTTTGCCCGAGGTGCATTGATGCTGGTGATAGTTTGTACATTGTTAATTTGGACAATCAGGTTGAAAGTACTTCATTAGCTGAAATAATCAGAGTTCTAAAAGAAGATATAGACTTTTTGAAGAGTGAAAATGCATTGTTAAAGAAGAACTGTGAATCTAGTGATCTCAGGTTAAGTAAGTACATATCTGGTGTAACTAACATATCTGGTGTACAAACTGGGCCTAGGCCTAATTCATCCAGAGGATGGGAAACAGTGTCAGTGGGTAGAAGCTGTAAACCAAACCTTGTATCCAAACCAATGGACTATCCGCCTTTTAGAAATAGTTTTCAAGTGCTAGCGGAGTTAGAATCGCATGAAGAAGAGAGTAAGCCTAGGCCTACGTGTGAACTTCCAGGCCTAGTGTCATCCAGTAAGACTTTAAATTTAACTCTAAATAACAATAAGACTGAGCCTAAAATTAAAATCTATGCAGACAGTCAAGGCAGAAGTGTAGGCACTGAGTTGTCTCGGAAAGCAAACTTTCGGGTGACAAGTGTCATTAAACCGAACGCTAATTTTGAACAGGCCACAGCTGAATCGGTGTGTGACAAGTCTGGTATGGATTTGGGTGATATGGTGGTTTTCATCGCAGGGACTAATGATGTGTCGAGAAATGAGACACAACATCTTCGTTTAGCTTTAAGAAAAAGACTTCAGGACATGAGGGGGACCAACGTAGTAGTTTTCTCAATACCTCGCAGACACGACTTGGAGTCCTGGTCCTGCGTGAATTCTGAGGTGGATCGGGCTAACGAAGAAATTCAGAAGACGTGTAAACATTTTCCAAATGTCACTTATGTGGGAATTGGTAATATAGGTCGTAGGTTTCATACATCCCATGGTCTTCACCTTAATAGACTTGGTAAGACTATTGTAGTTGATAAAATCTTAGAGTTAGCAAAATTATTGTCAAATGAGGATAAAAAGCAAGCAATTCCTGTTAAAGAATGTTTTTTAGGCCAAGCAGTGGAGATCTCAAATTCATAAGTGGTACTGCCGGTGGTGGTGTCAAGGTTGATAAGACTGTTAAAATTTTACAAATCAATAGCCAATGTATTCGTAACAAAGTATTAGAATTAGAATATTTAGCACATAGTGAACAAATTGACATTATTTGTATTAGTGAGCATTGGCTTAAGGAATCTCAAATTTCTCTGTACACTCCAACTGGATTTGAGGCAGTTGGCTTTGTCTGTCGTGAAACTAAAAAGAATGGAGGTGCAGGAATTTTTATAAACCCCACTCTTGATTTTAGTGAAATTGACCTCAATAAGTATAACTGTGAAAACAATATTGAAATTTCTGGTATACAATTAAAAGACATAGCTATTGTCTCTTTGTATAGGCCACCTAGTGGTGATATAAATATTTTCTTTGTAAATTTTGAAAGAGTTGTAAAGGCTGTGATGAAGGTGTCATCTAATATAATTGTGTGTGGTGATTATAATATCCAATTTCTCAAAATGAGTGATCCCATCACCATCTCTTTTCTAAATATTTTGAGGTCACTAAATTTGAAAGTTACCAATCACCTTCCAACAAGGAAAAAATCTTGTTTGGATAACATTCTTGTTAATTTTTCAGAGGATTGGTATGATATAAAACTCTTAAAAGATTGTATCTCGGACCATGATCCCCTGCTTTTTAGTTTTAAAAATTTTTTAGTTAAGGACTATCAAGACAATAGTTTGATTGAAAATAGACTAGTTCGTAAGCAAAATGAAAGTCAAGTTGCTCTTTTTATTGGCAAATTGTTGGTTGAAAAGTGGGAGATGGTTGATCACTATTTAAATGGTTTTATTGATGTAGAAATGTTATGTGATAGTTTTTTTAACAGATATGTTAGTATTTGGCACTCGTCATCTCCTTTAGTGTTATGTAAAAGTAGTTGTGCGGGTCCAAAAAAAAAGTTTAATTGGTTTAATGCTGACTTGAAAAAATGTAAAGATCTTATGATAGGCTATTATGATGTTTTCAAAAATATGGAAAGAAGTAAGTCTGAATTGACTGAGGCAGCTCGCAAAACTTATTTATTTTTCAAAAATCAATACAAAACTAAGATAAAGGATGCCAAGAGACTGACTTTTGAGCAGTACATTGACAGAGCAAACAATAAATGTAAGGCTGCTTGGAAGGTGATCACAGCTGAAACAAAGAACACTACAGGTACGAGGAAAGTTACACTTAATCCTGATAAACTTAATAATTATTTCCTTGATTCAGTTTCAGATTTACATGGGAAAATTCCCTCCACTAACACACCAGCATTAAATCTTGCACAACGACTAAAACACACTACACCAGATTTCATGTGGAGGACAATAACATCTGATGAGGTAACCAAAACAGTTTCTAAACTTTCCAATTCCAAGAGTACTGATTTTTATTGGATTTCAAATTATTTACTTAAAAGTACAATTATATACTTTTGTGAACCTTTCACTTTTGTTATCAATCAATGCATTCTTCATGGTTATTTTTCGGATCTTTTCAAGATATCTAAGATCACACCTGTTTTCAAAAAGGGTGATAAAAATTCACCTCAAAATTATCGCCCGGTGTCTATAGTTCCTATTTTTTCTAAGGTTTTTGAATCTATCATGTATACTCAATTAGTTTATCATTTTGAGTCTAATAACCTCATTAGCAACTGTCAGCATGGCTTCAGATCAAAATTTTCCACAACTTCAGCTGTTTCAAGTTTGGTTCAAGATGCTCTATTGGCTTTGGAGAAGAAAGAATCTGTCACCCTTACGCTTTGTGATTTAAGCAAAGCGTTTGACTGTGTTGAACATGAAATTCTCTTGGAAAAACTCTGTTTGTATGGGTTTGCTAATGACTCACTTCATTTAATTAAATCTTATCTTACTAATCGCAAACAATATGTATCAATTTCTGGTCTTGATTCATCAACTCTCTCTGTCACCACAGGCGTTCCGCAAGGATCGGTTCTTGGTCCCTTCCTGTTTATAGTGTTTGTCAATGACTTGCCTTCCAATGTTCCTTCAAAAGTTGTAGTCTATGCCGATGATACCACTTTATTTTCTTCTAATAATAATTTGAAAAACTTGAATGAAAGGGTGAGACAGGCCTTTATTTCTGTTGAAAATTGGTTCTCTTCCAACAAATTGCTTTGTAACAAAGATAAAACGCAAGAATTGTTGATCAGCCTGTCACATTTTAGTGGTCATCAGTCCGTCAAATTGCTCGGTTTCCACATTGACAACAAATTGAACTGGAAATCACACATAATTAATGTATGTAATAGAATCTCAAGAGTATCCTTTTTAATGTGGAAGCTCAGGGACTTCGTAGGAGATGCTTATTTGAGGGCTGCTTATTTCGCATTTTTTCAGTCTCATGTCTCATATGGTATCATCCTGTGGGGGCACTGTAGTGCTGTTCATGAAATTTTGTTAATTCAAAAGAAGGTGATTAGGACTATTTGTAGAGCAGAACATGATGCACATTGCAAACCGCTTTTTATTGATTTGAATATTATGACAGTTGTTAACCTCTACATTTTTTACATTCTAACTTACACTAAATCTCACATTACAGAATTCATTGATAGGCACACCATCCATCATCACAACACCAGAAACAGGAACAAAATTGATCTTCCGCAACACAGGCTGGCCAAATCAGGTAACTCTTTCAAATTCAACTGTGTGAAATTTTTTTAATAAGTTGCCTCATTCAGCTCGACAGGTTTCCACAAACAGGTTTAAGTCAATTTTAAATCAATGGCTCATCGCCAATCCTTTTTATGGAATTGAGGAATTTATGGCATGTAAACAGTACATGACCTTTTAAGGTATGTAGGTCTTAGTTTTAAGTACTTTGTTTATTTTATTAGTTATAAGACCACTGCTGACTTGTCCTATCTCTGTTTTGTAACGGACTAATGGAAATAAAGATTACTGATTACTGATTACTGATTACTGAAACATATGGACGCAGCAGTGAACTCGCTAGGTTGAAGACAAATGAAAATGATTTGTGTTAGGCCTAATCGATAAATGCTGTCCCGCACTTCTTGCGAATACGCCCGAACACATATACGGCCGAACTCCGAATGTTCGGAGCAATCCCGAGAAGTGTGGGAGCTGCACAAACTCTTTGGCATCAGTACACTATCGCCGAATGAATCGCTCGAATGGTCCACCAAATGATCGGAACGAGTCGCGACAACGAATTTTGCACCAAATCAAACGAATGTGCACAATATGTATATTTGTGTATATAACGAATAAAGAAAGTTTGAATTGAATGAAGTAACCAGTACACGCTCGCCCATTCGCTTCCGCTCGTCACCTTTGATTCAAGCAAAAAACCTGACAAAAACGGAGCACAGGCAAACACAAATCATGGCGAGGTGAACTATCCCGTACATAAACGAGCACACTGAGTAAACTATCGCGCTAGCTTTTGTTGGGCCATTGTGTATTGGTAGCAAGAATATGGGACAGAATGTCCAGTGAACATTCGGGAGAATATTCGGTCGAATGTTTAGGCCTGGTCGCGAGATGAGTGGGACAGACTTAACCTATATAAGATCTTTGCTTAACAATCACTTCGCGTTTGCAATGTTTTTGGTTTGACACGTAACAGATGATTCTCACAAGCGATTTTTTTTAGTCAATAGTCTAAGAATATATATAAATCGCTCCCCACCCCTAAAAACCCGGTTTAAACCACTTTTACCAATAACACTTTTACCAATAACACTTGTACCAATAACACATCTTCGCGTGCTTCACGAAGATCGGCACGCGTTCTAAGGTAGTTCTGGTAATGCAATTATCATTTTTGTAGGAAAATAAAGTTAGGCCTATATTAAACTAAAGTTTTCAATCTGACAAAAAGGAAATAGGCTAGACCCAGAATATGGTGAAAACTAATGTGTTATATTAAGTTTTAATAACATATAATCATAGTTAAAAGCCCGATGTATAGGTATCTATAGTTTGTTATTTTTTCTGTTCTTGCAAATGTTAATTATTGTCATATTGTAAAGTTGCATTGGTGATAGCCGCCAAATAAAAAACCAAAACATTAATTGTATTTGGTAACTTACCGTAAGTTTTATAAGCGAGATAATAATTGTTTTAACAAATTAAGACTTTCTACTGTTAATGAGTGGAAATTATAATGTATATAATTACATATATTAGCGTTTAATCACTTTAATCACATATTTCCTTTTTGGTTAAAATTTTGTCGTCTGGAGTCTGGACTCAGGACTGGCCAAAGTACCAGAGTGCACCGCTCGGCCTGTATTTTCTTACATAGAGTACGGTACCAATAAAGTTATTCATTATAATAGTATTTAAAATAATAATGCATCTTTTAATTAATAAAAAATAAAATACACGTACAACTTTTAAAAGCTAATAATATTTATACCTTAGTTTTTGTGTTTCAAGGTACGAAAAGAACTATTTTTTTCCTAGTCAACATGAACATGAATAACTATAGTTCTGTAGTGAATCTATGGCTATGGTATACTTACGTTACTCTATAGTTGAAACAAAGACGTTGGCTAAATATCAACGATTCAAGTACCACTAAAATGGCTCCCAATGTTAATCTTATGGGATAAAAAATAGATTTGTTTTAAAGATAATTTTATTATTACTTAACCAAATATTCCCAATAACGAACTCGACCGAGATTTCGTACTATAGAATCTATCTCTAAAGTTTGAAGTGGATCTGTAGAGGCGTTTTTGAGTTATTTATGACAAAGACACGCCAGTTCGAGTTGATTCTCTTACCAGTGTAAGCAGTAAAGTTATGTATAAGGATTTCGTTTCACTCAATCCAATTATTAGCATATACATATTTACATTACCTTTTTACAGTACTAACTAACACTGTACAATTTTCAAATTTTGCGGTTTTCCGTATATACTTACATAATACTTACAAATAAAATTCTTTCCCCAACATATTATACATTTCTATGTAGGGCATTGAATGTCCTACTAAATGTATATATAGTATTTGGAGGAATAAATTTCTAAAAAAGGTTATATACTAAATACCGTAGAATCTTTTTTTCCGAATACCCTAAATTTTCCAAAATTCATCTAATCATAAGTGATAACAATTTTTTACCATCAACTTTATGACTTTTTTACATTTATTATTTCATTGTCTTTACAAACATATACATATTATTATTAGCATATACATATTTACATTACCTTTTTACAGTACTAACTAACACTGTACAATTTTCACATTTTGCGGTTTTCCGTATATACTTACATAATACCTACAAATAAAATTTTTTTCCCAACATATTATACATTTCTATGTAGGGAATTGAATTGTGTACAAAATGTAAATAATGAATTTTCCTTAAAAAATCGGACGAAAAAGTTTTACCGAGGCTGCTTTTGAATTTCAAAAAAGAATTTTAATTTTAGCGAATTTCCCCTATAGGGAAGAAGCTATTACCGCAGTTGGCATGGTAAGACCTAGGCCCGGGACCATGATAACTTTTCGTTTTGAGGTCCCCAGACCCCAAAAACACCATTCGTTTGATACTGTATATATATATATATATATATATATATATGAGCACATGTGAGCACGATAACTCTCGTAAAAATTATCCGATTTTGACGAAATTTGGTATAAACATGTAAAGCAGCATTTATGACTTTAAGTTCGAAAACCAGACAGATCGACCAATCCAAAAGGGTATTTTGGGGGGGTTTTGTACCCCAAAAATGGGTTTTTTGAATTTTTTACATATAATTTTTGAAAAAGTCAAATTTTAGTTTTGACCATTCGATTCAGCTTAAAAAAACACACAATTTAGTATTTCGATCATTCCTCTACGTCAATTGGTTACCGAGATATTGAAAGTGCTAAACACAGTACGTTGTCTAATGTTATTCTTATGGAGGAAAAGACATTTTTTTTATCTCGCTTATTTATGAACGTATACTGACGAAACTTGGTATACAGCTTCATCTCGTTGAGGTCTATTGATATTTGCTCTAAAAAATTGATTTGCATAATTCTCCCGTAGCAGCAAACCTGCGTACTCAGGCCCCATGTTATTCTTATGGATAATAATTAAATGCTCTGTCTCCCTTAATTATGACCATAAATTAATAAAAACTGGTATACGACTTCACCTAGTTGAGTTATATTGATATTAGCATAAGATCCAATTTTTTGTGTTCTTTGTTGCACAAACCTGAGTACTCAGCCCCAATGTTATTCTTATGGAGAATAATTAAAATTGTATATATCGCTTATTTGTGAATATATTTTTATGAAACTTGGTAAGTGGCTTTATGTAGAATTAAGACATTTATATCTCCATTGGAAATTCGCTGAGTATGCAGGTTTGCTGCGACGGGGGTATTTTTTTATTTTTTTTACTTTGCTGAAAAAACTACCTCTTAGATCTTTTAGCGAATTTCCCCTATAGGGAAGAAGCTATTACCGTAGGTCTCATGGTAAGACTTAAGCCCGAGACCATGATAACTTTTTGTTTTGAGGTCCCCAGATGCCAAAAACACTATTCGTTCAAATTTATATATATGTATATATATATACACGGCTATGCCCGGAGAGCCAGTCACTGAAAATATACCCGGGGAATGCAGTCAGTAACACCCCCACATATATTTGGAAAATATGCGATATATACATTTTTGCATTTGCTCAAATATTGTCGTTGGCCATTTCCGATTATATATATGTCATATATATTTAAAAAATAAACACTTTTTATATGTAAAAACTCCTATGCTAAGCCAGTCACCGGCGTTTTTGCCCGGAAGGCCAGTCACGTAAAGTTTGTACTGCTAAGCCAGTCACATATATTGGACGTAAGTGCCCGGGATGGCAGTCACTGAAAATCTGCACTGGGAAGCCAGTCAGTTACACCCTCAAATATATCTTTGCTTATCTGTTGTTTAATTAAAGCGATAAAGCATATTTCACTGATAATATGTGTGGCATTATATCAAGGGGGTTTTTGAAGCTCCCACGTATTCCATAAATTTTATTTATAACGTCTTATAAATCTTGAAAGTTCACTCTGCAATTCTAAAGAACTCCAAAAAGTAATTTTATTCATAAAAAAAAACAGAAATAATAACAATTAATAATTACTGCAGTACCTATAACCTGCAGTTACATGGCATTTAATAAGAAAACTTGCTAATTACTTCACATAAAATAGTAACCAACCAATACCATCACAGTAACGCGGCTCACAACGCATGTGGCTGCAGTGGCACGGCGCCGCGCCGGCGTCAGCGCCGGCGCCACGGCCAGTGTTACGCGTTCAAAAGTCACCTGTACGTCGCTAATCATTGCCCTTATTTATATCTCACCTACCAGACATAATAAAACTGTACGTGTATGTAATTCTGTACACTATTCAATTCGGCATCTTTGAGGCACCACTCCAAGTGTGTAGGATAATATTCTGTGCGTTTTAATCAACACAAAATCCCAAGAGTTTAAAAAAGAGTTTGAAAATGTTTACATTATTTAACGTTTTAGCCTAATAAACCCAATTATAAACGAACTAATTACTGCATAAGTTATTATTTTCTTAAAGCAAATTTAATTACAAAATGAGCGATGCAAAAATTAGCACTCTTCGTCAATTAGGTGTCTCTGTATTACCATTTTACGAAAAGCCTACCTAAATCCAACATGGCGGGAGCTTTCTTCCAAAATGGCGACTTTCTGCCACTCCGATTTTTGCCGATTTTCAGTATGATATTGAGGACACATTTTCTGACATATCGGCATAACTTTAATTTCTATTACCGTTAGTTTGAGGTTTGACCCATTTTACCGCTAATATGGAGAAAGTATTGTTTTCGACAAAATTTTCGAATTTGAGTTGTTAGTGGAACTATTCGTTTTGGTGTTCCCTGAACCCAAAAAAGTGATTTTTACGTGATGTCTGTTTGTCTGTCTGTCTGTATGGATGTGTGTAATTACACACATCCGATTCAAAAACCTGTTTTTTACAACACTGAGTAATATTTGGACCAAAACTCACAATTTGGTATCTAATTTTCTAAAATATTCTAGGAGGGCCCCCGGACCCACCTTTTTTTGGGGGGATCCCCTATCTACGGCACTGTTTATCCGGTATTATAATTAATTTATACCCCGCTTTAGACTTCAACGGATCTGGCCACCTTAGTCCATGTTGCATGTTGTATGATCTTATGTGTTCCTTACTGCCATATATGTTATTGCGTGTGGTTATATGGTTTAGTATACCGTTGTAGAATAGTGAAGCAGGCGTGTTTCCTCTGTTCTGTGGTAAAATACAATTAGCTGACTAAATGCTCATTAGAAAAAAATTGTGCATTATATAATTAAAAGTTAAGTAACCTGTACCCATAATATAAGAATTACTTTGGAGCACTGACGGACCAAGGGCGGCGGCATAACCCTAATGACGTACGATGATTTGAAACAGCCTAAACGTGTCATGCTGCAAACGATGATAGGTAAAGTATTTTATGTAATTCAGTACAGTATTTTTTGTGAAATTCAGAAAAAACTGGCTCTTTAAAAGACAGACAGATAATCAAATGACAACACAAATTAAATTTAAATATCTCCACTGAATACAAAATTTCACTGCTCAAAGCGATGTAGAAACAAAACTTATTTGATTTCTATCGATAAATACATTCCTTACTTGTAACAACTGGTATTGCTAATAATCTGTCCATCTGCAATTCAAATAACATTGTTCCTCATGTTTATCGTAAAGGCGAAAAACGAACTTTGAGGCCGGCCCGTGCTCTTCAGATTGAAAATATCGAAAAATAAAAACCTTTATGCACAACTGGAAATCAGGGCAAATATGTTGATAACTCAATCGACAAAATAGGCTCAGAAATAACGGAGGAGTTATCTTAACAAAAATCGGGCTTAGCGTATTAATATATAAGATATAGAATGATAGTAGGCCTAATTTAATAACAATTTCTTGCTGGAATGTCACCAATACTAAAAATGTTAAATTTACCTCACAAAGTTCCTAAATTTAAGCAGAACTAGATTGCCCGAAGATGTCACTGTGTTGACGAAACGCATTCAAGTTAGGAACTGTATAAAAGTAAATTTTAAATTTATAACATAGTTTGATATTTGTTAGTACAATAAATTGAACGGAACTGGTTTTATAAAAGAGAAAGGTAAACTAACCACTATGCCCCAGTCTACTAGATTGACTCTTAATAATTTTAAATATGTGAACTTTCAAATAAAGAGTTCTGTTAGGCCTTGGCATTATGGTATACTTTCCTCATGTTTTATAGTATTGAATAGTTTATTATCATTGAATTCTGTCATTAAAAATTTCAGCGGTCTTATAGAGTATGTTTTATGCTTAATTGTGCAAAGGATGGGATGTCTGTCTACAGAAAGAGAAGTCCCAACATACCTACACTTCTGTCCCTTAAATAAAACTTAAATTGTAAAATGTGTAATGCAAATTATGACGATTCTGAGAACAAATGGAGAGGAAAAATAAAATGAATATGCAATGTAAAATGTACACTATCAATTTTTGTAGGTTTTGAGGTTTTCTGTCCTTTTGTGGGGAAGGATAAATATAAATAATACAAAAATACAAAATACTTTTAAATTTCAAGATATAAAGGGTAAAAAATTAAACTTAAAATAAGTGCCTAATTTGTACTAACATCTTTTCGTTTTCGTTGTTAGGTAATTTTACTTAAAGAGTACAGTAAAAATATAAAACCTTTTATTACAAGGAGAAGCAAACTCATGCATTTGTATCTTGCTTCATACAAAAAATATAAAAAAACTTACAAAATCTGCTTACAGATATAATTAACTTACAATTATAAAGCTACACTACAAAAGTACTCCTAGCTAATTAAAGATATGATTTTAGTATCGTATAGTATTAGTGAGATTATTAACAAAATAATTGAATGCGTGTCCAACGGGATTAAAATCCAAGTACTGTATTTTGTATTTGACAGTCATACAGCAGTTAAACTAGTTTCCTCTCCTCGACTGAGCGCGAATGTGATAAGTAGTTCCACATACCGGCACACTACAGCAGCACCAGTAAGCCGTCTCGGTATGTAAAGGATGCACGGCAAGCCGTACCTGACTGCCTTTCGGGAGGGCTGACTGGCTTTCGGGCAGATGACTGCCACACCGTGTAATATACCAGCGCGGTGACTGACTTACCGGGCGCAGATGAATGTATATATATATATATATATATATATGTCCGTTACCGCGATAACTTGAGTAAAAAACGTCCGATTTTGATGAAATTTGGCTCAAATGTGTAAAGTGATATTCATGACTTTAAGTTCGAAAACCAGAAATATCGGACCACGGGAAGGGGGGTTTATGGGGGTTTTAAATTTTCCAAAAATCAGTTTTTTGCATTTTTCACCCTAAAATTTTTAAAAAACTTAATTTTGGTTTTGACCATGTTATAGAGCTTAAAAAACAAATAATATGGTATTTTGAATTATTAACCTAGGTTAAGTGGATGCGGAGAAAATCCAAAAAAACCTGCTCATAAAATCTCCCATGTTAATCTTATGGGAAAAAGGTTTTTCGATATTTCCCAGATAGTTTTACTAAAAACTTCACATTTCTGTTTATTAATGTGTTTAGCTCAACAAAACAAACATTTTGGTGTTTTAATCGTTGTTCTAAGTCCAACCGTTGCAGAGATATTCAAAGTGCTAAACACAGTATGTTGTCCAATGTTATCCTTATGGAGAATATTTAAAATTTGATATCTCGATTATTTATGAACGTATATTGATGAAACTTGGTAGGTGGCTTCACCTAGTACTGGTATATTGATATTTCCACAAAAATTGATTTTTTGTTGATTATCCTCTTAGCAGCAAACCTGCATTCTCATCCCTAATGTTATTCTTATGGAGAATACGGAAAGCTTTATATCTCCCTTAATTATGAACATAAATCATTAAAACTTGGTATATAGCTTCACCTGGTTGAGTTATATTGATAATTGCAAAAAAACGTATTTTTATCTTCCTCGTTGCAGCAAACCTGCGTTCTCAGCCCTAATGTTATTCTTATAGAGAATAAATAAAATGATATATATCACTTATTTATTTAAGTATTTTTATGAAACTTGGTAAGTGGCTTTATGTGGTAGTAAGAAATATATTCATTCATAGGAAATTCGCTGAGTACGCAGGTTTGCTGCGACGGGGGTATTTTATTTGACTATTATCAGATTTCCCTGTTCTTTCTGAACAAAATGAATATGTGGTTGGCTGTTTAGTTCTCATTTCAAATTTATACAAATTTTCAAAAAAAGGTCTGCAAAATCGCCAAAATTGGTTAGCCATTCTACAGTTTTTTGGTGGGCCACTGCTAGGGTTAAAAAAATTGGTGTGCAATTCAAGTGTAAAATGCCTGTTTCACTTTTGAATAATTACCACAGTAACAATTATATACTTCCAGAACAGACCAAAGCAAAAATTAAAAAAAAAACCTCCAGACCAAATTTTTGATTTAAGTTTCAACTGTTATAATGGTTCAAAATACCAATAAACAACATCTGACTCATTCATAAACAAAAATTGTACATTTTTATGGATTTTTACTTTGCGTCACATATATGTGACGTCAGTCTATAGCATTGTTCTACTGATGAAAATATATATGAATTGTACTGCTGACCGACTGTCACACATGTGAATCAAAGATAAAATATTATCAAATTGTATTGATAAGAAAATAAAGAAACACTGTTCAGTTAAAAAACTTATGTTTATTCAAAATTAAATAAAGTCCCCTCACTAAAATAAACTCTTATCAAACTCTTATCTTATCGTCTTATCACACGATCAATTTCACTTAAAGTCATGACATCTCTCCTCTTTGTTTATTTTCAAATTTTATCTTCTTCATCCATCACTCAACAGCACAGAAACAGCAGTTTATTTTAACATAAACAAAAGAATAACACGAGGGTTAGAAGCACGTGAATCTCAACCGTGGTTCAGCGTAATGTAAACAGGTTGGCGAAAACTCCCCTGGAGTCAAAACTAAATATCCCACGCTCGGACCAAGCGACCCATATATGTGACAGACATTTCTACAGCCTGATATGTAGTTAAAAAGACTATCGAATACACTGCCAGGTAGCCAAAGCATATTTAGTAACAATAGGCTCGAGTCAAAAATACATGACGTCGGGCTGTGGTTAGCGTTCCACGCGTCACACATATGTGATGTCGGTCTATAGCGAAAACCAGAGCGTCACAACTACGTGAAGTTGGTCTATATTGAACGTCCAAATTTTGAGTCGGTAGCGAACGTGTTAAACACTCAATGAAGACCTTCCATGTTAATCCTCTGCTTCAGTTTGCCAAAACTACTTAACTGTAAGACTAAATTGATCTTATTATAACAAACTGTGAAAATACCTTTAAAAAAATGCAAAGGCGGCAAAATGAGAAAATTCCCTGTCGCTAAAAATAGGTTTCTAAAACTTAAATATAAACAGAACTGACTGCTAATGCCCTCTATTTGAAAAACCTGTACACATAAAACAAAAAAATTTTTGTAACCATAATCCAAACTAAAACATTATGGTCAGATAATTTGCAAAACCTTGATCTCTCTAGCCTAATGGTTAGGGTCTTGGACTTTGATTTAAGAAGTCACAGGTTTTATCCTCAAAATGTCCACAAGTCTGAGGTTTGGAATGATTCTCTTTAAAAGCATTCCTGTATTTGGTTCTTGCATTAAAACTTTTTTTAATCTAACAACAGGCATCATTCTGATTAAATTTAAAAAACTTAGTTTTATAGGAATAAATAATCCTTTTTAGAAGAAATCAACACAAAACAAAACTACTACAATTGGAGTGATAGAAAATGAAGTTTGGTAACAAAATGATTTACAAGCTTTCTATATATTAACTATGGCCAATTGTTAGCCACTAGGTTCACAAAGCCAGAAGACATTTCCAAATTTTAATATTTCTATGATGTATTTAATTTGAATGACATTTTTTAAATGGAGCATAGAAGAAATCATTCTAAATTTAATGGATACTATAGCTAAATTTAATACTTCAAATTAGCTTACCAGTAAAAGCACCGCTTGGGACTTTGTAACAATTCTGGGCCGAAGCAGTTACATTACTTGGCAAATTATTTTTTGTGTATTCCAAATAGATAGCTGGTACTCCAACAACAATCTCTGTAAAGAGAAAAGTCAAACAAATGAATTGATTACCAATGACGTGCAGGGCACTTAAAATATTTGTTTCTTAACTATTTATATTACAACTAAGTATGCTATGGGAAGGGAGTTTACCACTATCAAAGAGATCAGATTTGCACCCTAAATTGATATAGGTAGGTAACAATGATGTGAAACACACGAGTTCGCACGCAGCACGCTGAGGGAAGTGAGGGAAGTGAATTTCCACATAACAACTTTTAAAACTCAAAATCAGTGTAAAAACATACATTTGTCCAATTTTTATTGAAATCTGAAAACATTGATTTTTTGGCTGTTCTTATACTCCTGGTTTCATTTACTTGCAAAGCTGGGAATACAATTTTGCGCATTATAAGGTTAGGAGAAGGTCCAGACAGGCTTGAAAGTAGGCGTGAGGTTTCTGGGGATAATAAAAGTACTTTAACAAAGGAATAACAGGCTTTTCTAGTGTAAAACCCCCATAAGACAACCTACTGTGTTTAGCCGATCCACATTTTCTTTAATAACTCGGTAAATATTTATGCTAGAATGACGAGAGAGGGCTTAAAACTTTCGCCTCTCTAATTCCCATCTTTTTACATGCATTAATTTTACATCTGGGGCTTTTCTGACCCTTTTTGGGCCCAAAAACTCAAAATTTAAAAGATAAATCCCCAAAAAATGGGTTTAGAGTTTTCCGATTGTTTTGCCCAACGAACCTGTCCAACAGATTATAAAAAGGAACGTCCCTACCAAATTTTAAGTAAATCGGACAAAAAATGTGACCGCTAGAGTGCATACACATATATATATAAAATTTCAAACGACCCCCCAAAACGTGTTCAGGGGGTCACGTTAGGAACTTCTATGGTGGTCTTGGGCTTAAGTTTCACCGTGTGGGTCATGCTAATAGTTCACTTTCCAAAGGAAATTCACTAATAATTAAAGGGACAAATATTGGCTGATAGTCTCACCTATGAACCACTGGAATTTTGGCTATATATAAGCAACCCAGACCATTCCAGAAACCCAAGCCAGTATACCCATCTTTTTAAGAGCCTCCAATATTGTACAGTTTATTTTGAAGTCTTATGACTTTGTATCAGAGGGGATATCCCGGGCAGGCTATATGTGGGACGCTTCGTCTCTGGATTCGACCATCAGTATCAAGACTGTTCACCAAGAGTTGTGAATTTGGCATTCATATTGGTCTGAAATACTTATTATACAAAAAATGCTGAAATAATTTATTTTAGCAAATTCCCCCTACAGGGAAGAAGCTATTACCATAGTAGGCATGATAGGACCATGATAACTTTTCGTTTTGAGGACCCCAGATGCCAAAAACATCATTAGCTTAAAACTGTATATAATATATATATATATATGTGTGTGTGTGTCCGTGAGCATGATAACTCTCGTAAAAATGGTGTGATTTTGATTAAATTTGGTACAAACATATAAAGCAACATTTTTGACTTTAAGACAAAAACCAGACAGATCAACTTATTCAAAGGGGTATTTTCAGGGGGGGTTTTGTACCACAAAAATGGGTTTTTTGAATTTTTAGATAAAATCTTTGAATAATTCAAATTTTAGTTTTCATCATTGGATTCAGTTTAAAAAAACCATTTGGTTTTGATCATTGATCATTATCATTACTCTACGTTAATTGGTTTCAGAGGTATTGAATGTGCTAAACACAATACGTTGTTCAATGCTTTTCTTATGGAGGATAAGAAAAATTAAATATCTCGCTTATTTATGAACGTATACCGACCAAACTTGGTATATGGCTTCATCTGGCTATGGTATATTGTTATTTGCACAAAAAAAATTACTGAGATCGTTCCTGAAGCAGCAAACCTGCGTACTCAGCCCCCATGTTATTCTTATGGAGGATAAGTAAAATATTATGTATCCCTTAATTCTGAACATAGGCCTAATCAATAAAAATTGGTATGTGGCTTCACCTAGTTGAGTTATATTCATATTTGTATTAAAACCCATATTTTGCGTCTCTTGTTGCAGCAAACCTGCGTACTCAGCTCCCTTGTTATTTTTATGAAGAATAATTAAAATGTTATAGCCTATATCGCCTATTTGTGAACTTGTTAAGCGGTTTAATGTGGTATTAGGCTGAAGACATTTATGTATGCATTGGAAATTCGCTGAGTACATAGGTTTGCTGTGACAGGGGTATTTATATCTATCACATCTGTTCTGTGTATTCCTTTTGTTAGGCCAGTCTATTTCAATCACCTGTCGGGCTCATACATAAGCAGATCGGTAGTGAACATGTTAAGCACCAGTAGCAAAATTTACAATAGGCCTACAGACATTAATATGTTAACATTATTTTTATTAATTGTTTATGTTTATTATTTTTCGATGTCAGTGACACAATATTTGGTATTATACGAGGGTCGTCCAGAAAGTAAAGAATGTATGCACACTGCACCGAGCTCAACTCCCCCACCACTGTGATTGTGTGTGCAGCAATCCACGCACCTTCCTACCAAAGTTTAAGCCCAGTCTCGTTACTGTGTATGTGTAATGATCGATATGATGGGATGCTACATATGGTAAGTTAACAATTCTAGGTATTTTTACACAGTAGGCTAGAACCATTTAGTTCTTTGGCTATGGTAGCAGCCTATGATGTTTATGAAAATATGAGCAAAAATAACAACGCAATTAAAAAAATGCATAGCCAATCCGATCAGCCTGTGTTCAAGTCAAATCAAATTTGTAAGCAGATAACAACACGTAGGGCCAATCTGATCAGCCAGGTGCGGTAAAAGGGTTAATGGCACAGACAGTAAAACAAGATTATAAACCTACCAATACAACAGCCTAAACCTATTTTTCTACCTATTCATTATAAATGGAAAAAGGCCCGTAGAATAAATATTATCCTCAACCAGCAGTTTCAGTATATTTTTTGAGAACCTAATTGAAAAATACATGGCACAAGCCCCTGATAGGCAATTCATTAACCCTAGGAGTGGCCCAATGCTAAAGTGTGGAATGGCAGGCTAAATTTGTCGATTTTGCAGACATTTTTTTGAAAATCCGTATAAATTCAACCGTAGAAGTAAACCTAGCCAACCTTATATTCATTTTGATCAGGAAGAACAGGGGAATCTAAGAATAATAAAATAATAAAGATCTAGAAAGGTTATTTTTCGGTAAAGTGAAAAGAAAAAAAACAATTAGAATTTTATTTTTGAAATTTCAAAAGTAGCCTCGGTGAAATTTTGTCTATAGATTTTTTATGGAAAATTCATTATATAAATTTTGTAAACAATCTGATTCCCTACTCAGAAATATATAACATGGTATGGAAATAATGTGTTTTGTAAGTTTTAGGGGTGGAATATTATAATAAACGGAAACCCGAAATATATATAAACTGTACGGTGTTAGGTTGTGTTGTAAATAAGTCATGTAATATATGTATATACTAATAATGATATATACTTATTTGTAAAGCTAATAAAGTAAGGAATCCAAAAAAGTCATAAAGTTGATGGTAAAAAATTGTTATCACTTATAAATAAATGTAAATAAAAGAATGTTTTGCTATTTTTGTGTATTTGGTAAAAAAGATTTCACAGTATTTAGTATATAACTTGTTTGTCTAATGTTTTGCCCCCAAAGCAATATAATCATGTTGTAGTAGATTCAATTTCCTACATAGAAATATATAACATGTTATACATAGAATACATAGGAGTATACATATAAATATATAACTCACCACTACCAGATAAATAATCCAATTAGCCTAGGCCTACAACGCAACATCAGGAGTCGTTCATCTCAATATCACTGCCTATATTACCCTCTAAATTGTCATCAACGTCACTAATAGGCCTACTTTAATCAAGAGCACCGTGAATGTCACTACAATCCATTTTTGCGTA
Source organism: Allygus modestus (assembly GCA_963675035.1). Lineage (NCBI taxonomy): Eukaryota > Metazoa > Arthropoda > Insecta > Hemiptera > Cicadellidae > Allygus > Allygus modestus. Next base: position 31,968,348 of record OY776116.1, read on the forward strand.
AATTCGGCTAAATAAATAACAAAAACAATCTTACACAACTGACAGCGCTCGGTCAAACATAGCGCGCCATTTTGGACTGGGACTTCGGCATTGCATATTTCAAATGTCATATCATATTGTCAACAAAAACACAACACATCGAGACAGATATAAAAAAAGCCTGAAATCTGCTGTTTACAGTGATACCAAATACAATACAGTTTGGAGCGAGCCAAACAAACTGACTGGTACTTCGTAAACAGCAAACAGCTGCACAGTTGCCGATTAGACAAAAATGTGACGTAATGAAACAATTCCTTGGTGATGATTTTCAGAATAAAACAGTGCTGCCAACGGCAAAACTAAATTACCCTACAAAATAACATATTATTTGACTAGTAACTCTAACTTACACTAGATATAAATCCGATTTTCCTGATGGCCCTTTTTCGGCCATCTGCCATTGTACAAAAAAACAGAAAACACCAGTTTTCAAAAAAATCATATGATCTGTCTAATCAATATTTCGTTCAAAATATCAATACCAAAATAAAGCGCATCTCTTTTTTTTAGCAGTGCATTGGTACCAACCGCAACTTCCCACGACAAAAATTACCGAGCTGGGTAATTTCAAAAAAGTAGTGTTTTGACATTTTCTTAGCATCGGCTGCTAGAATCGCATCGCGTCAAAAATTCATTTGATTTCTAATCGTCGTGACATTGTTGTATAGCTGCTACAGGGTTTGTTTATGTAATAAAATGAAAGTTCAGAATATTATCTTTCGAATGATATATATATTGTTCACTTTTGAGTTGATTATTAGTGGTTTTTTTATGTTACAAAGTTTTCGGTCCCGAATGGCCGATTCTCGGCCCCTGCCACAGTAGGCTGCACAAAATAAGGCCGAATCTCGGCCATTGGCCACTCCTAGGGTTAAGGCACCTAGGCAGAGTAGGCCTACAGGGTATAGGACTTTCATAAGCGGAACAACATAAAAAAATGAAATTGCTTGATGTATCGATTAGGTTGATTATTTTATCGCTTTTAAAATAGCCTAAGATCTTATTGTTATTACGACACATTTGTTTTTGATAGTGTTTTTTTCAATTAATCTTTAAATAGGCCTATCGGTTAGGCCAATACATCTTACATAGGTCCTCTTCATCACAGTCGTGGAGACTGGAGAATCGTCAGATTTGGGTTTGGTGTTAATATAGGTGTGTGTTTAATGTATTGTGAGCTCCTCTTTTTTATTTGGGCCTAGAATGGTGATTATGATCTTTGAAGGATTCTTTTAGGCTGTAAGTTAGTATGGCTTGTTTAAAAGATATTCTTTTAATGATTTTGTAAATTTTTATTGTTAAATTTGTGGCAACTGTTTACATAATTTTATTCCCATACAAGAGAGTGTTTTACTAGTTTTTTGGGATCTATGTTGTTGAAAGTTAAAATTTTATCCTGACCTAATGTTGTATTTGTGGCATTCCTGTATTATTTGTGGTGGGTTTAGTTTTATGAAGTTTACTGTATCAAAAATTTATCGAGAGGTTAGGGTAAGGATGTGGTGTTTTATGAAAATATGTTTGCAGTGCTCCAAATGGTGGGCTTGGTCGATAATCCGTACGGCCTTCTTCTTGAGGATAAAGATTTTTTGAACTTGCATTTCGCCTGCAGCTCCCCAGGCAATGATTCCAAATTTCAGGTGACAGGCAAATAGAGCATGGTATGCTATTTTTTCTGTATGTTGGTTTGTAATTTTCTCTGATCCTTCTCAAGGCATAAAGTGCAGATGATATTTTCTTAGGTTTTCCAGGTGTAGTTGCCAATTTAGGTTTTCGTCTAACATTATTCAAAGAAGTGTTGTAGACTTTGCGGATGTAATATTGAAGTTTGAGTTTTGGTTTAATGGAGCTTCTTCAGATGATCTATTGTTGCTAATAAATTTAATATGAATTGATTTGGACTTGTTAATGGTAAGGTAAGGTGTCTTGGCATATGTTACTAGCTATTTGCATGGTGTTTTCTATTTGGTTTTGTGATGATTGGTGAGGGGTAATTATGGTTGTATCATCAGCGAACATTATGCAGATGTTGTCTTCCGGTAGAAGTGTCGGGAACGAATTTATTTAACCCTCCGAGTGCCCATTAGAAAATTCCTTAATGTCCACCAATTATTGGCTATTTTTCAGTCTTTTATTAAAACATTTATAAAATATATAAATTATAACAAATAAGTATAAAGTTGTACATTCTCTTAAAGCTTATTAAATAGGCTACCTAAAAATGTAACTTTTGATGTTCATACCTAATGTTATAGTAACTTGACATCAGTTCAAATCCAGAAATTAGGAGAATAAATTTTGTTTTGTTCAGTACCCACATATGTAAAACCACTTTATTCACACTAAATAAGAACATGAAGATATGAAGATACACATTCTGTTCAAAATTTAATGAGGAATAAGAAAATATATAGTTCTGCACAGTTTTACCTAAATAATAAGTCTAAAAAGTCAACTAACCTAAAAACTGGAGGTACTAAAGCCTATATCACCATAACAACAACAACAATCGCAGACGTTTGGAATTCCGTCACAGATGATACTAAAAATAGCACAAACGGTGGTCATATATAGTCATAATGAAGCCTAGAATCCGCTAATCACATTGGTATGCTCATTGCCCGGGATCGCTCAGTTTTACGCGGAAATATTACACAGAACTGCAGGCATTAAAGCCTGTATTACCATAACAACAACAAACATTCACGGACATTGGAATTCAGTCACAGATGATAGTCAAAATAGCACGAACGATGGTCATGTATAGTCATAATGAAGCCTAGAATCCGCTAATCACATTGGTATGCTCATTGCCCGGGGTCGCTCAATCGTATGCGGAAATATTACATAAAACTGGAGGCGTGCAAAGTCGCCCGATATCGGGCGACTGACACTCGGCGGTCAAAAATAGTCGCCCAAAAGCGGGCGAAGGTCACTCGAAGGGTTAAATTAAGAATAACAAAGGTCCAGGACTTTATATATGTTTAAATATTGGTGGAGTGTCGATCTTAGTCAATAACAAGGCTACACAAGACATAACCCATTCTAAAGTCATCATTCATTCATATTCGCCTTAAAATATGCCCAAAGTTGCATCGGCATCTTGCACTAAGATTAAAATACCTGAACAAATAATCTCAAAACCTTGAGTCCGAACACAACCGAAACCGAACTAACCAAAACCATAATCGAAAAACCTAAATAATCGATACAACAATCAACCTAATCAACATATCAAATATTGAAAAATTTGTTTTTTTTCATTTCGGTCCGCTTATAAAACTGTACCCGGCCAAACTCCTATTACAGAATAAATGGGATTATAACGTATGATACTTAACCCTAGCCGTGGCCATTCGACCAATTTGGTCGAACCTTTATGTCACCTGTTGTGGCCATCGACTAAATTGGTCGAACTCTACAGAAAATTTTGTAACGTTAATAAACCAATAATAATAAACTCAAAAGTCATCAATAAACATATCTTTAATATACACATTCTGAACTTTCATTTTATTGCATAAATGAACCGTGTAGCAGCTGTATAACAATGTTACGACGATTACAACTTGAATGAAGTTTGTTACGACGCTCTGACAATGGAAAAACAGATACTTTTGAAATTACCCAGATCGGGTAATTTTTCTCGCAGGAAGATGCGGTTGGTACCAATGCACAGCTGAAGAGTTGCGCTTTATTTTGGTATTAATTTTTAGAATTAAATATTGATTGGACAGGTTATATGATTTTCTGAAAACAGGTGTTTTTGTTTTTTTATGTTATGGCCAATTCGACCAAATTGGTCGAACTATAAAATCGCGTTTATATGCATGGTATGCTATAGTTACTAGTCAAATATGTTATTTTGAAGAGGAAGAAATGTAGAGTAATTTAGTTTTGCCGTTGGCAGCACTGCTCCTATCAGAACACCTGTCAGATACTCAACAATTCGTCATATGTTTTGTTCAGTTGTTCGCCATTGCGGTATTGGTATATGCATTTCTAAGCACTAGATGATTTTTATCTGCGAATCATTTATGAATTAGGTATTATTTCGGAGTTTTAGTGTTAGTGAAGTGTTTGTGTGTATATAACAGTAAACTTTATGCATAAATATTACTGAAGTGTGAGAAATTTGTGTTATATAAAGTGTTGTGTTTCCTTTGCCTGGAGATAAGGATGACTACATCCAGAACTTATTGGAGATGGACTTGAGTTCTCCCAACATTTGATTTAGAACCATTTAGTGAGGATGAGGAGGCTGTAGACGAGCCTGAAGCTGTAGAGGAGCCTAATCCTGTTATTGATCAAAATGAAAAAACCCCTCTACTACAGAGACAGTCCCCCAAACAATTTTTTCACTTGATGCGGTCCCAGGGCCTAGCCATAGGCCTGATTTCCCCCATCAACATCAGGTCTAAATTCAATATCAGTATAATTGAACAACTGTCAACCTCCAGTGCGCCTCATCCCCTTCCGCCCAGCGTCGGTCCACGTGGGGACAACCCTAGGCCTATTCAACATCGTTCTGCTGCCCAAGAACTCTAAGCGAGTGTGTGCTGTGTGCAAGGCTGAGGGACAAAACAATTTACAAAGGGGATCGTACCATTGCACTGGATGCCAAAAAGGGTCCACATCACCTGCAGGTGTAGGATGTTGAGCTCCATTCCTTGCGTCCTCCAGATTGGTCAAGGGCGGCCCCCGCGCTGCGACTGGTCATCGACATGAGGACTTCAAGGGGAGGGTGAGTTTTATGTTTGTTTTTATGTGTTTTATGTATAATAAATGTTTGATTTTTATGTTTATAATAAATGTTTATGATTGTAATTTTGGCTCTTTTTCATTATAGGGTAGGCCTAATATAATTTAGAACAATTATTTCGTAAACCCCTACATAGGCCTATTGACCGCACGTTATCTCGTATACAACACGCTACTACCCTATGTATATGTAAATATATATATAGGTATATTTGATTGTTTATAAATACCTGTAGTAATAATAAATAGATATAATATGACATTATTTATGTTTATACAGATTACAAAGATCTCATAGAAAAATACTACTTTTCACAAATTTGCCAAGTCCGCGACTATTTGTTTGTTGCTACATAACACATATACAAATAATACTTTACCCTAGGTATTATACATTTATATTTAGAGAATTGAATGTACTATAACATGTTTATAATGGTTTAGGAGTAAAAAATTTGGTAAAAGAGTTATATACTAAATATTGTGAAATATTTGTTTACAAAAAACGTAAAAATAGCGAAACATTCTTTTATTTGCATGTACAGTATTTATAAGTGATAATAATATTTTACCATCACCTACTATATGACTTTTTTGGATTCCTTGCTTCAATAGCTTTACAAATATGTATATATATATATATATATATATATATATATATATATTAGTATATACATATATTACATGACCTATTTACAACACAATATAACACTGTACAGTTTATGCTTTTTTCGGTTTTCCGTTTATTATTATATTATGCCCCTAATACTTACAAAAAAATTCTTTTCCCAACACGTTATATATTTCTATGTAGGGAATTAGATTGTCTACAAAATGTATATAATGAATTTTCCATAAAAAATCCGTAGAAAAAATTTCACCAAGGCTGTTTTTGAAATTTATAAAAAAAATTATTTTTTTTCACTTTACCGAAAAATTATTTTCCTGAATCTTTATTATTTTAGTATTTCTAGATTCTCCTGTTCTTTCCAGTCAAAATGAATATGAGGTTGGCTAGATTTACTTGTACGGTTGAATTTATACGAATTTTCAAAAAAAGGTCTGCAAAATCGCCAAATCTGCTTGGCCATTTCCCACTTCAACATTAGGCCACTGCTAGGGTTAAAATAAGCAGTGTTATAAAAATTCCACAACAATAAGTAATTAAATGAGGGCTTAAGCTAGGCCTATGTTATGGAGTAGTATTACCCTATTGTGTCCTTTTAACCAAACAAAAACTTACCGACATTAGGGTCCAAAGGGCCTTTCTTCAAGAATGAAATTATTTCATCAACGCCCTTTTTAGTTCCATTCATTTTCCAGTTTCCACCAACAAAGAATTTCCTTCCCATCTTGTTCAAGTTACTAAAGACTGTAAAAAAAGTTAACCTTAAAAACTGCTAACGGTAGTAAGTAGAGATAGGGCGAACAACGACGGGCGACGGGCGTTAGAGGATGTCAGAGAGACCTAGGAAAATCTGAAAACGACCTTGATAAGACCTCTGTTCACCAAATTGACAACATGACTGGTAAACACCAAAGTATATTTTTTTTCAAGGAGTAATGATTATGAGCCCTTTGTAATTACATACATCATATAAATAACTGCAATAATTTATAACTTACATCGAGTAGGACTACTGAAAATATTATAAAAACCCATTGAAGGAAAAATAAATTTAATAAGATAGTTTTTAAAAAGCAAATATTGCTGCCATTATGTTTGATTGTTTTTATTTATAAAGTACCTAGTCCTAAAACATTTGTTTTACTGTGATCATCTGTGCGAACATGTATAAAAACAATACCCCGTCGCAGCAAACCTGCATACTCAGCGAATTTCCAATGAATATATAACCATTGATTATACAAAATCAATGATATAACATAACACATTAAAACACTTACAAGCAATATTTAAAAATTAATTATTCTCCATAAGAATAACATTGGGGATGAGTACGCAGGTTTGCTGCAACAAGGCACAAGAAATAATGGGTTTTTATGCAGATATCAATTGAACTTATCTTAGTGAAGTCACATACAAAGTTTCATCCATATACATTCTTAAAGGTGGCTATGCTGGAAGTCATCCAATCGAGGACGGTCAAATGGATCACCCGCAACTCAGCTGGTGTCCCAATCCTCGAAGACTTTGTGAAAGTAAATACTTGCAGCCTTTTTCAGAAAGCGGATTCGGCAGGCGATTCATAATCCTGGATGACCCACCGTATAGGAGAATCTTCGACAGTGAGCAGTCACACGGTTGACGGAAGATCGTCACATAATTTCTAACTAACATCCGATTTTTATGATTTAGCCATCAGTACCTATATGATCGACAATTTGGCAATCACGGCGGATTTCGCACTCGTGTCATGGATATTGGAAGGGGGAGGTGGGTTAAGTGGGTAATCTGCACTCAATTCGTCCACTATATCCCAAGTGCAGGGGTCGCGCAAATGCATCCCTACACTAAAAAAAGGATCTATTACCGCCCCAAGTCCCAAATGAACGAAATTTTTTATTTTTATTTAGCTCGTTGGCTTTGTTTTGTGTTGGCACCCTTTTAGTGTGGGCACCTAGGTGCGCGCCTATTTAGCTTATGCTTAAAACTGGCCTTGAGTATTGGAGTAGTATGTTTTCGATACTTATATAATATGTTAAGAATGATGATAATACTATATCTAACTCCTTATCTATATTATCGGAGAGAAAAACAACATAGACGTGCTCAAATTGGGGGAATTATTGGGGCGTGTCGCAGTAGCAAGTCTGAATTCGCAGCCTTCCTACCCAGGGCTGGTTTTAGGAGCTGTGGGCCCCTAGGCTCAACCAATGGTGAGGAAGACTGTTGCCGTCCAGATCCAAGTTGGTGAAACCTTTTTTTTTGTTTGCATCAAGCTTTTGCATGTGGTTATGTGTGGTGCGAGCCCTTTTATAGTGCGAGTCCCTGGCACATACCACCTATGTAGCCTATGTTTAAATCCGCCCCTGGTTCCTACCCAAAGTAATATTCAAATCAGAATCATTAATGTCATACAAGTTACTTCCACACATTAAACAATATACGGTATATGTTTTTACCGTCTGATATGTGAATACGGTATAAAGTGTAAATATATTTTTATGGGTTGTAAGACGTCTTTTATTACATCCCATGAGTAAAATAACACGTAGTATGCTAATCAAAAAGTTGGTTATACAATAAATAACAAATAAATGAATAATACAACTCAAAACACTAACAATAGTATACTGTAATACTAAACATCAAATTTATAAGCAATTAATTTTTTCAACAGCTGTCTATGTATAAATAGGTTAACTGCGTATGCACACAGAAATGCATGCAATATTTACAAGTAAACAAGTATCTTAAACTATTTATTGTTTGTAACAAATGTACATAATACAAATGACGTAGCTGCTTCATTTCACCTCAGATTATGTATATATTATTGTTTTTGCTTGCTCATGACAAATACTCATTAAAAGAGCGTTGCAGAAGCCATTCATGCACTGATACACTCTGTTCTTAAACTAAATCTTGTGACAATTTAATTATATTCATGGATATAGTTGTAATAACCCATTATTATATTAGTTCATACTTTTTATATTAATTTATTTATTATTCCCACGGTTAGAAAGGCCGAAAATAGCGTGACGTAATAAGTGTAAGAACCATTTGCTATTTTTTAATTCATTACCAGTATTCAGACCCTCTTCGGAAATCAAACGGCCTAATAATAATATTGAATAACTTGAATAATAATATTGACGATGCTCAAAGAACTCAGATCTTGAAATTCAAGAATAAAAAATTGATGAAAATTGCAATAGATTACTTATATACTTAGTTACTTTGTGATCTGTCCAGTTGGTATTGATGTAGTATTTGGGTGTAGTTATTACCTACATTGATAGTATACATAATCATTGCTTCAGCTACAGCTTATAGTCTTTGGTCTGCACAAAACAGGTGACCGACCACAGATAAAATCTACAGCACAGCAGACCACTTTGAATTTGATTTGAATTTCAAATGAAAATGACGGGTGACGGTTAGTGAATTAGCGATTAACAACAAAATAAAATTTAACCTTCGAATCGAATCTTTCAATTTCACTTTTAACCTTGGATATGTTCCTAGTTTGTGCCTTTTATATTGAATTCTAGAAGAAACAATTTCACAATACCAGGTAAATTAGTTTAAGTAACTTATTTAAATCTGGTACAGTATTAGGTTTCCTCTAGGTAACCCCGATTCAGTTTTAAATTTAATTTAGTCCTACACTGAATGACAATTATGCTTTAGATGTTTTTTTTATTTCGGTATAACCTAGCATATTAATTGTTACATATTATTGTAATTTGATTACTTGTTAGTTATATGTTTTATCGGACATTAAACTATTTTAAACACTATAGTCCAGTCAACCTATGTTATAGAAGACCCGTTAGAGGGAAAAAGTAGTATAAAGCTAATTTTTTCCCCATCTATTACATCGATTACTACCATTTAGTCAAGTGTTTAGCCAAAAGTCTCCGCCCCTACCCCCCTTGCTTCCCCCCTGTGCCCCTCTAAACATAGAAGTTGCAAGGGTTTCGTAAATCGTGTCTTTCTCAATTACCAAACAACATATTGGATTGCCATTTGTTTTTATACTCTTTCTTATGACATTCGCTACAGTTAATGTCCAGTTACATGCCGCCATAATTTTTACTCTTTGGTTGTTATTCATATTGAAAGTTCAAAAATGCTATACTTATCAGCACGACATTTTATCTTTTGCCGTAGAAATCTTCACGCCAACGTTTTATGAAAATATGTTTCCTACAAAAGTTGTAGCCCATTTTATTACCTTTAAATTGATATATAAGTAGGCCTACTTACTTTGTTTGAGATTCTGTCAGATTCAGCCGGTGAAATGCAGAGTGCGTGCTCAGTCATGGCGGTCGAGGCGGGGCGCCTCACCGGCACTACACTGCTTCTGTACATTGTATAGTGTGAGTTTTTATTATCTTTAAGATATTGCATTTTTCTCAATCAAAACCAGTCAAGTCTCTGTGAAACCTAAATCCCCATTATTTTTTAAATTTGTATAAAATAATAATAAGTTCTTGTCTACAGCCACAACTTATTTACCCTAAGTAGTTTTGTATGATGAAAAACATGTATCGCTAAACTTATATTTTCTACAATAATTAATGTCTTGTTAACTTTTGCAAGACACTTTTACTTATTTGCACTTAAGCCTATAACTTTTACTGTTTGTAATGGGTATGGAAATGTTAAAAATTGTGTATTTGTTGGCACGTAATTGAACTTTTTGTTGCAGAACTTTTTTTCTGACATTTAATGGAAAAGTGTCTTGGTCAAATGTTGTAGCCCTTTTTAAAAGCTATAAAATAATGTATTTACATGTCTACTTTACGGCTAGGAAACGCTAGAAATCTACTGTGAAAGCTTGATGCGCACAATTTACTGCGGCGCTCCGCATCCGATTCATTGCCGCGCTGCCAATTTAATTTGTTTTAGATATAGGTTATCCTGAAGAAGTTAAGGTGTGCTTAGTGGTATCAGTTCAAGATTTCAGCTGCTAAAAATGCCATGACACAGTTTAAAATCTATCATTTTATTTATTGAATGTAAGCTTTTATACTGGTCCCATTATGAAAGTTACTCTTACTAGCACGATTATTAACGTTCAATATTTCCACATAGCTTTGGTGTACTACAGGACACAGGACAGGCTAGGATAAGTTGGGACGTAGGGGACGAGGTTCCAACTTCAAAGCGGCCTTGAGGGTGAGGAGGGTGCGCATGTTGTCAATGAATACAGTTCTGTATTCATTGGTGTTGTTGCGTACAAAGTGACTCATACAGTCATAGACTAAACATTCTAATATTGTAATAGCCTAGCTCATTTTCGTTAATGTAATCTAGATGGGATGTAATTGATCTATGATTTGTGTTCAACACATTTTAATGTTCGTGTGTGAGATTTCAAGTTTATTTACTAGCCACGCCCACGGACGATTTCTAAACTGTAATTTCATGATTTAGGGGATTAATTATATATGAGTTTTTTACTATATTTAGTACTTATTGTTGGAGCCACATCTTTGGTAGGTATAGGCTAATATTAAAGAAACCAGCGAGCAACACATATTACATTTATTAATAAAAATTACAAAATAGCGTTAATGTTGTTTCACCTGTAAGTACGCATTTTGGCCACTCCCCCACTTCTTGATGTTAATTTCAAATACCGTAATGTCAATTTTGATGGCTTTTTACAATATATTTTGGGGGTTTATTGAGGTAGAACCCATTATCGGATTCCATTTTAGAAGCCAGCAGGGCATTATTTAATTAATTGCCAAAGATGACTTTAAGTGTTCGTGTTGAAAACTACATTGGGAAAGACATTGAGGGAAATAATTTTGCAGATGTTAAATTGAAAAGAAAGAATAAAGGGTACTTTGGTATTATACGGATGCCACTATTTTTGGAGGTTAAATTTTTACCGGATACAAAGGATAACTACTACATAATTCGAAAAAACGTACTTTTATTGACTTAATGTACAAATTTTACATCATTCTGATGAGCGGTCTTTGTGTTGTGCCTCCCAAAAGACAGGGATGTCCGCTAGGATCGTGTTGAATGCGTCGCCGCCGCTAGCAGCCACACCCGATCGCCACATGTACTCCGCCAAATATACAGCGCGCTGCGGCAGTTATGTTAGGATGGGTTATCATAAAAATACGGACGTTTTCCTCTTTATTTCGAGGTAAATCCCACACCAAAAGAACGTCACTCATTATGAAAACAAATGTAACGTAGTGCACAGCAATAAATCACTCATGACACTGACCCAGATACAGGCGGTGACAGGTGATGCACGCGCTCCAGTCAACGACCTGACCTTGGCCTATCTGGAGGGGGTTTGGCGGCCTGAAGTATGACTCATCAGATATCATTCGATTCGTAACGAAACAAGGAAAGTCCTACAAACATTTTTATGATAACCCATCCTAACATAACTGCAGTAGCGCGCTGTTTAAGGGTGGCATCCGTATAATACCAAAGTACCGAATAAAGCAACAACTATAGGCTCCGTGATAATTAGCGAGCAAGATGTAAGAAGTAGCTTCTTATGATGTAAGAAGTGAAGAAGTGCCAATTAATCCTGATCAGCTGTTTAATAGGGTTTAATATGTCTCGGGGAACAAATAATCTCAAACAATACTTCAACTATGAACTCAGTCCATACCCTTTGTCTTTATTTGAAAACAATAAAATGTTAAGAAAGGGGACAAAGTAGTAGTCTATTATGAAAATATTTAAAAAGTGGGCAGTTAGCAACAAAGTTTTTGAGAATTTGCTCACAAAAATATCTGTAGATGGAGGGTGTCTTTTGCACAGTGTTATTTGGCCTGACAAAGGAACATGTAGCATCATCATAGAGAAGTACCGGTATGTTGATACTGTAATGAAATGGTATGGGAAAGATTGCCATGTGGTGTTCGATGGGTACCCAGACTATCCAACTACCAAAGGGCTTGAACATATCCGGAGAAGTAAAAGAACATCCATTGAAATCAAATTTAACATTAATATGGAGTGCTCTGTGAAAGAAAATTATTTTTTGGCAAATTCTAAAAACAAAAGCCGGTTTATTAAACAATTAGCTCAGAAGCTTAATGGAGCAAACATTGCAACAATTGTGGCGGAGGAAGATGGAGATACTGAAGTGGTCGAAAGAGCAATAGACGTGGCCAAGATTCAAAGTGGGAGGCCTATAGTTGTTGTTGGACAAGACACTGATCTTGTTGTTCTATTGTTAGGGTTACCGCAGTGTCAAAATGTGCAACTCTTTCACAAACCCTCTGGGCACACCATCAAGCTACGAAATCAGCAAGATCGTATCTATTGATAATGTGATATATATCAGAACCTTGATGAAGTCCATTGCAATAATCTATTATTTAAAGACATAATAAATGACTATTTATGACTATTCATGATCCGTGAAGAGATTGGTGACATGAAGAATGAGATATTATTTTTACAAGCTATCACAGGATGTGATACTACGTCTTCTTTATTCGGCAAAGGCAAAATTAACGCATACAAATTGCTAAGTTTGTCAAATGATCTTCGCGCAACAGCTTTACAGTTTTATGAAAAAATGGGGAGACAAAAATCTTCTTAAAAAGGTAGGAGAGGCTTTTGTCGTGAAACTATATGGATGCACAAGGTCTACAAGTCTGAACGAAAGTATAAATTCAATGTACATTAAAGCTGTTGCAAAAATTACATTGAAATCCAAACTTAACATGGCATCTCTTACTCCAACATCTGATGCTGCTGAACAACACACATATCAAACATACTATCAGGTTCAAAAATGGATCGGAGATAAGGAAATCAGCGCTACGGACTGGAGATGGATTCTAACAGACAACATACTGTACCCAGTGCATTAAAAAAAACCACCGGAACCTGAAGAAGTAATAAACTTAGTTTCTTGCAACTGGAAAAAGGCTTGCAAAAATAATTGCAGCTGCTTTAAAGCATTACTTGATTGCACAGAAATGTGTGGCAGCTGTGGCGGATCTTGCAGCAATGTCACTGTGGTTGAAGTCGAGGAAAATGAAGAATTTCTCATGGAATTTTAAGAAGTCGGAAATGGTCAACATAAATTTATTGTTTACTGGAAATAGCCTGAATCTATTTTTACTTCAAATTAAGATAACGCAGTTCTTTTTATCTTCTAAAATAAAATCTTAAAAACCATACATGTTTTTTTTTTTTTTAAACCCAAAACTATTTAAATAAGTTGTGGCTGTAGAAAAGGACTTATTATACAAATTTTAAAAAAATGGGAATTTCGGTTTTACTGAGACTTGATTGGTTTTGTTTGAGAAAAATGCAATACCGGTACCTTAAAGATGATAAAAACTCACACTATACAACGTATAGCAGCAGTGCAGCGCCCCGCCTCGACTGCCGTGACTGAGCACGCACTCTTCATTTCACCGGCTGAATCTGACACTATCTCAAACAAAGTAAGTACTATTATATACCATTTTAAAGGTAATAAAAATGGCCTACAACTTTTGTAGGAAACAAATTTTCATAAAAAGTGGGCGTGAAGATTTATACGGCAAAAAGTAAAATGTCGTGAGGAAAAATATAGAATTTTTGAACTTTCAGTAATAATAATAATAATAATATTTATTTGCTGAAAAACAATTATAAATTGCGTAGGCTTTTACAAAAAATATCTTAGGTCTAAAAATACTACAGCTTAAATTTTCTACTTTTTCATGTTACTGTATCTTATTTTTTTATTCTTTAAAAAATTCATCCAATGAAAATAAAGGATTGTTCAATATAATTTCTTTGACTTTTCTTAATTCTGTTCTTCCAATTACTTCAGTTTTGTGATTTAAAAAAATTGTATTTATGACTCTTCCCATCATGTATTGGGGTGAACTTTCATATGTAGTGGTTCTGTGAATTTGATGTTGAACGATGAATTGTTTTCTAGTGTGATAATTATGATTATGTTGTAATTCTTTTATTTTGCTTTGTTCATTTACATATAATTTCAAAATTTCTATATTATAAAGTCCAAAAATTGTCATAATTTGTGTCTTTTCAAAGAGTTTCCGACTTGAAACTCTTCAAGTCGTGTTTGGCATGCATAATAATTCTTATTGCTCGTTTTAGCGAATTTCCCCTATAGGGAACCTATTACCTTAGGTCTCATGGTAAGACTTAAGCCCGAGACCATGATAACTTTTTGTTTTGAGGTCCCCAGATGCCAAAAACACTATTCGTTCAAATTTATATATATGTATATATACATATGTTTGATTCTTTTATTTTGCTTTGTTCATTTACATATAATTACATATATAATAAATATATATATATGTGTGTCCGTGAATGCGATAACTTAAGTAAAAAACATACGATTTCGATGAAATTTGGCTCAAATGTGTAAAATGACATTCATGACTTTAAGTTCGAAAACCAGAAAAATCGGACCATGGGAAGGGGGGTTTATGGGGGTTTTAAATTTGTCAAAAATCGTTTTTTTGCATTTTTCACCCTAAAATTGGTAAAATTCTTAATTTTGGTTTTGACCATGTTATAGAGCTTAAAAAATAATATGGTATTTTGAATTATTAACCTTAAAAAACTTAATCTTGGTTTTGACCATGTTATAGAGCTTAAAAAAAATAATATGGTATTTTGAATTATTAACCTAGGTTAAGTGGTTGCGGATAAAATCCAAAAAACCTACTCATAAAATCTCCCATGTTAATCTTATGGGAAAAAGGTTTTTGGCTTTTCCTCAGTTTATTTTAATGTAAACTTCACATTTGCTTTTACCAATCTGTTCAGTTCCACAAAACAATCATTTTGGTGTTTAAATTGTGATTCTACGCCCAACCGTAGCAGAGATATTCAAAGTGCTAAATACAGTACGTTGTCCAATGTTATCCTTATGGAGAATAAATAAAATTTGATATCTCGATTATTTATGAATGTATGTTGATGAAACTTGGTATGGCTTCACGTAGTACGGGTATATTGATAATTGCACAACAAATTGATTTTTTGTTGACTATTCCCGTAGCAGCAAACCTGCGTACGCAGCCCCCATGTTGTTCTTATGGAGGATAAGTAAAATGTAATGACTCCCTTAATTAAGAACATAAATTAATAAAACTTGGTATGTAGCTTCACTTGGTTAAGTTATATTGATAATTGCACAAAAACCAATTTTTTTGTTCCTTGTTGCAGCAAACCTGCTTACCCCCATGATATTCTTATGGAGAATAACTAAAATGTTATATAGCGCTTATCCATGATTGAATATTGATGAAACTTGGTATGTGACTTCGCCTAGTTAAATTCTAGTTATATTTGCATAATAACCAATGTTTGTGTTCCTTGTTTCAGCAAACCTACGTACTCATTACCAATGTTATTCTTATGGAGAATAATTAAAATCGCTTATATTTGAATATATTTGTGTAACACTTGGTATGTGGCTTTATGTGGTATTGTGACATATTATGCATTGGAAATTCGCTGAGTACGCAGGTTTGCTGCGACGGGGGTATTTGTAATTTAAACATTTTCTTTTGGTTCTCCTTAGATGTGCCGAACCATACAGGGAGGCAGTATAGTAATATACTTTGAAAATAAGAGTAATAAACAATTTTTATGTTTTTAAAATTGAAGCAATTTGCTAATACTCTCAGATTAAAGCAGACAGAGTTTAATTTGTTGATGATTTTATTTATTTGAGTATGCCAGTTTAAGTGGTTATCTAAAGTTATTCCTAATAAATTGATTTCAGAGACCTCAGAAGTTTTTTTTCATTTTCAAATTCGATATTTAATAATTTGTCTTTAGATTTTTTAAACTGGAAGTGAAGAATATTCATCTTGGATTTATTCAATAATAGACCATTTGCACTATACCAAGAATTTAACTCATTTAAAATCAATTTTAATGATAATATTAGAGATTGGGTTGAGTTATTGGCAACTACCACAGATGTGTCATCTGCAAATTGAGTTGTAATTCCATTTATAATATTTAAGTGAAGGTCTGCCACATAAATTATAAACATAAGTGGTCCCAGAACAGATCATTGTGGAATACCTATATTAATTTATATGTACTGAAAATATTGTATATGCACTGATGTTAGGTATATAACATGGAAAGTCAGGGAATGGAAATTCGGTCAGGGAAAGTCAGGGAACCCAGAGATAAATCTTATAGTACGAATAACAACCAAAGGGTTAAAATTATGATAACAAACCGGACATTAATTGTAGCAAATGTCATAGGAAAGAAAATAAAACAAATTGCAATCCAATATGTTGTTTGGTAATTGAGAAAGACGCGATTTATGAGACCCTTGCATTGTCTATGTTTAGGGGGGAAGAAAGGGGAGTAGGGGTGGGGACTTTTAGCTAAACACTTTTCTAAATGGTAGTAGTCGATGGGGGAGAAATTAGCTTCATATTTTTTCCCCCTAAAAACACAGATTGACTGGGCTACTTCGGTAGGATAGTTAAAACACATGCATGCTTACACGCAAATTGTATTTGTAAAAGTAATTCAGTGTGCTGGAAGTTCCAGATTACAATCCTGGGAAAGTTCCTGATAAATTGTTTTTGATAAATTGTTTTTATTTTAGAATGAATAAACCTTTATGAGTTCTGCATTCTGTAGTGTGTAAGAGGAAGTTTTGCAATTAATAAATGTAAAAATATGTTAATTACTTGATAAAATGTAATTCACTTCATTATTGTTTTATTAAACCAGTGAAGATTAGAGTACATACATTTCAATCCAGCAATATTCTTTTCTCTTTCCAATGTCTTGATCCCAAAAAGGATAATTAGGCCCGCTATATTGTCAAATACCCCTCGCAGCAAACCTGCGTACGCAGCCAATTTCCAATGCATAAGCTTGTGTCTTGACGCCTCTAAAGCCACTTACAAGTTTCATAAAAATATATTCACAAGTATATAGGCTAACATTTGAATTATCCTCCAACTTATTCTCCAAAGAACAGGGTTTCTACAGTCACAGGAGGTCAGGGAAAGTCAGGGAACCCAGAGATAAAGCTTATTTTGTTACGTCTCAACCCCACGTACTAAATATATGAAAATAAATTTGTAGCTTATAGATAATATTTATTACTATTCCACCTTAATGCTACTTCACAAAATTAAGTGAAAAGTCTCAAAATAGGTTTGGGGGATATTATTACAATAAGAATAACTTCCTGTGAGGCATCATATAATATTTACATGACGATTCAGTGCTTTTATTATTCCATCTGATCCCCAATGAAGAATAAACTGAGGGGATGCTTGGCCCCAGGTCGTACACAATCTGCTGTAGCACCCAATGGTTGGCTGATGATCGAAGGATTCCTAAGGAGTTTATTCCTAACATCTTGTAATCCTCAGTTATTGAGTTTATATTGAGATAAATTTATTTAATTTTTTTTGTAAAAATAATGTTTTGCAACCTAAAGGGTACTTTGGTATTATACGGATGCCACTCTTATGCAGCGCGCTGCGGCAGTTATGTTAGGATGGGTTATCATAAAAATGATTGTAGGACTTTCCTTGTTTTGTTACGAATCGAATGATACCTAATGAGTCATACTTCCGGCTGCCAAACCCCCTCCAAATAGGCCAAGGTCAGGTCGTTGACCGGAGCGCGCGCATCACCTGTCACCGCCTGTATCTGGGTCAGTGTCATGAGTGATTTATTGCCGTGCACTACGTTACATTTGTTTTCATAATGAGTGACGTTCTTTTGGTGTGGGATTACCTCGAAATGAAGAGGAAACCGTACGTATTTTTATGATAACCCATCCTAACATAACTGCCGCAGCGCGCTGTATATTTGGCGGAGTACCTGAGGCGATCGGGTCTGGCTGCTAGCGGCGGCGACGCATTCAACACGATCCTAGCGGACATCGCTGCCTTTTGGGAGGCACAACACAAAGACCGCTCATCAGAATGATGTAAAATTTGTACAGTAAGTCAATAAAAGTACGTTTTTCGAATTATGTAGTTATCCTTTGTATCCGGTAAAAATTTAACCTCCAAAAATAGTGGCATCCGTATAATACCAAAGTACCTATTAAAGATATCATAATTGTGCACACATGCTTATTTATAAAGCGAAAATGCTAAGACGTATTTCAAAAGTTGGTCAGGGGAGTTTTACAGAAGGGTCAGGGAAAGTCAAGGGAAAAGTCAGGGAAATAGAAAATTGAAATTCTGTAGAAACCCTGAAGAATAACATAGGGACTGAGTACAGTAAAAGCCCGCTAATCAGGCATCCAATGGTCCGGCCCTTTCAATAATCCGGCATCAGTCTAAGGATTCTACAAAAATTGTTTTGTGCACTGTATAAGCCTTTCGGGCGCGTTCGGCAGAGTTCGGGAGTGATCGGCAGAGTCCGCGGGCAATCGGCAGGAGTAACTGAACTGTTTAAGTATTAAGATATAATTCTGTAAATCTATTTTTATGGTTGAAATGTTTGTTTTTAACATTTTCTATCTCTGCCGAAATCAGAGAAATCTCAATAAAACATGGAATAATGGACCAATGATATCCTTTTGACTCTCAATTTTTAACGTTATTTCCGCCATTCTCGCAAAAACGGCTATTTTTAGACGGCGCTCAGTAATCCGGCACTGCCAAAGTCCCGAACAACCCGGATTAGCGAGCTTCAACTGTTCACAAGCATGCCGCTACGGGAACCATTGTCACCAAATGGTGTTTGTGCGATTACCAACAGACCAACCCGGACGCTGTAATATTCTTTAGCCCACAGAAAACTATAAAACACTACAGAAGGCACTACAGAACTGCCATGTTAACTGCAGCTGCGTTCAAAACTGTTAGTTCGGTCACCGGCCGCTGCATGCTATTCGCGCTAAGTCGCTCAAAGGCGGTGCATTAGGGACTAGGGTACACCCGCTGGCAACCCAACTTATTCCCCATTCCTACTCGCTGCCTCCCCTCACAGCGACCTGACTAACGCTGCGATACCATAGGAGCAAAAATCTTCTCCGATTCCAGTTGCCATTCTGTACGGTAGTGTTTATAGTTTTCTGTGTTTTTAGTTACCAAAAATGACTTAAGCCTGCCTCTGAACATATGCACATCTGACTCTGATTTTATATCTAAAGTTAGTGAGTTGAACAGTTTTATAGATAAATATATAAAAATACTTTAGGTGAAGTATGAGTGTTAAAAAAAAAAAAAAAAAAAAAAAAAAAAAAAACAGTGTTGTGATGGAGAATGGTTAGCAATGTTAGTAGGTATAGATGAAGCTTGCCTGATGTTACAAAATTAAAATACAATACAATAATGGACAGTTATTTTGAAGTAGCCGCCGAATAACCTTGATAGGTGCGCCGAATAACCTTAATAGGTGCGTTGTTTTCAAAGTTGTCTTATATGTTAATTACTTGGGGCCATTATTATTTCTTATGTTATGTTAATTACTTGTGGTTACAATCCCAAAATAAATATAATCAAAAATTGCTTTTAAATGACATTTAGATATGGTACATGCATGTTGCGAAGCCCTGTGATGCTGCTTCATATTGCAGCATAGGACCGGTCAAAAACTTCTCTTCCTCGAAAAGGGAGGTTTTCATCAAGAGATAAATTAAACAAGAATGTTGGGCTAAAGCTAGGAAACCCAGAAATAGGCTCTTGGTGGGGAATGTTTTGGTAGATTGTGGGGTAGTTAGCATGAGTGGAATTAAAAAAAGAGAAAACAGGAATCTGAGACACAAAAAAAGGACTTACAGAAAATAAAGTGAAGACAAAGTTAAGCAATGACAAACTTATCAATGGTGTAAAAAGCATTTCAGGATTGAGTAACTTCTCAAAGTTCTCTTAAAAAGAGAAAAAGCATTTATTTCTTTGATAACAGAAGCCAGCTTTAGAATAACATTAAGTACCAATGTAAGCCTGGGAGGAAATAAAACACAACTTCAGTTTACAAAGTCTGTAGCTGGGATTCCATGCTTTGCCCTAACAAAATATATAAAATGTGCAGTTTAAACTAGTTAAAAAAAATAATATGAAAGTTTCTAAACCTAACAGCTGGTCAAAGCATGCAAGCAAACCTTTGCAGCATTATGCAGTGTTTGCCTCCTAAGGCTTGCAACAACATATAATGTTGATCACCATACATGAAGCGACTTCAGTAATGTTGATCACCATACATGAAGCGACTTCAGTAATGTTGATCACCATATATGAAGCGACTTCAGTAATGTTGATCACCATCCATGAAGCGACTTCAGTAATGTTGATCACCATATATGAAGCGACTTCAGTAATGTTGATCACCATATATGAAGCGACTTCAGTAATGTTGATCACCATATATGAAGCGACTTCAGTAATGTTGATCACCATACGTGAAGCGACTTCAGTAATGTTGATCACCATATATGAAGCGACTTCAGTAATGTTGATCACCATATATGAAGCGACTTCAGCAATGTTGATCACCATATATGAAGCGACTTTAGTAATGTTGATCACCATGTATGAAGCGACTTCAGTATTGTTGATCACCATATATGAAGCGACTTCAGTACAGGGGCGGATCTAGGAATTTGTTGAGGGGGGGCGCACTTGAACATTTTGGTTTTCTCAATAAACAATAACGTCCCGCAGCAACGGGAGGTAGTTGTTAGTACTCGCTAAATTCAATTCACTCATAATGCTAACAAATAAAACATCACATTGTAACACTTATTTCACAATGA
Organism: Allygus modestus; assembly: GCA_963675035.1. Lineage (NCBI taxonomy): Eukaryota > Metazoa > Arthropoda > Insecta > Hemiptera > Cicadellidae > Allygus > Allygus modestus. The sequence continues at coordinate 31,989,524 of OY776116.1, forward strand.
AATGAGTAATATGTATGTTTTCCAGTGATACAATAAACAGTAGGTACATAAATATACACATTTTATACAACTACTACCTCGAAAAACAAACATTTTATACCAAATTATTTACTCACACGCACTACTCAAGGCTAAACTGACGCGCAGAAAAAGGCTAAGGTGGATCGCAAAGGTTTCAGAAAAGAAGAATATTATTGAGGAAGACTGCAGGGCCGGTGCTGCGGTGTGTGCCACTAGGTCAGCCTAAGGGGTGACATGGTGCGGGGTAGAATGTAGCCTAAGGCAATAGGCTGGTGCTGTAGTGCGTCACCTAAGGGATGCTCGGCCCAAGTCTCTAGGCCGGTGCTGTGGTGCCTTTACCTTACAGATAGTAAGCAGTGTTGCCTCTGATATTAGCAAATTACTCCAACGCCGGACTAAAAATCCCCAATTTTACACCCATCTGGACATGAAAATTCACCAAGAATCCGCAAAGCCAGATTTATAAAACAATCCCCATTTAACCTCAGACTTTCTGAAAATCCGCCAAAAATCTCCCAAAGTTCATTAATCTATATTACTTACTTATTTTATCCTCTAGTGTAATTAATTAAGAGCTGATTATAGTCAAAGTATATTTATTATAGGTGGCAAAATAAATGTGCTATTCAAACATTATCTGTCATTGTTTATAAAAGAACTGTTTTAGGGTTTTAGCGATTCCATCATCATAAACGCGTCACCAAGCGTGTGTGCCTAAACTCTATATTATTTACTGTATAAACAACTGAACATAAAATGGTATAAATTGAGTGTGATGAAGTGAAAACTAATGAAAGATAACACCAACGAAGCTACTATAATCATATAGAGCTCTCGTCTGGGGTAAAAAAGTAAAGCCTACATGAGGACCACACCATCTTGCCCCTCTGCTCCCATGGTAACCAATCAAATCCTCCCTTTACTAGTTATATGTTTGTCGTCTAAGTAACACATATCTTGTGAAAAGAGTATTTGATTGGTTACCTGAGGAAAATTATGGTCAGCTTGAAGGCTTCACTGTTTCATCCCAGACGAGAGCTCTAAATAGATTTACCTCATTGGATAACACCCAACAATGCCAGTAATTTCTGTATTATTGTGCTAATTTTGAAACTACTGTATTGTTTCCATGAACATTATTGTTTAGCTTTTTAGCACGCCCTATTCTTAAAACGACGATCACATAAGACCAAGAAAATGAGTAAGTCATCAAAACAGCAAACGAACTAACTATTGCATAAACAAACAAAACAAACATTCAAGCAATAAGTGGAACGCCACCCCACGACGGCGATGACGGCGTGACGAACGGAACGGATTCCAATGGATAAGAAATAACTTAGTACATAGTGACTAATGGACATAGTGTAATTGGACAAAAATATATTTGTAGGATTTCTGGCCAATATATACCGTATTTGTTTGATTCGTTAAGTACAGATGCCACGAATGAAGGAGATGCCACGTTTAGTGCCCACAAAACCCAAATCAGTCAGATATAGTTGAAAACACAGCATAGACCACCAATTTATGAAACACCCCAAAAAAGTGAAAAGTCCCCATGTCTTTCGGTAAAATCCGCCAAGAATCCGCCAAAAAACGTAATCCGCCAAAAAATACCCCAAGACCTAACAAATCCGCCAATTTGGCGTAATTATGCCAACAATGGCAACACTGCTAGTAAGTTGTGTTTGTCGGATGTTAGGAGCTCAGTGACTCCATAATTTGATGTATTGATCGGCAACTGTTTATCTTACAACATTTTGGATGCAGTAAGTTAACTTAACACACATAGATAAAGGACGTATCATTCTATTGCAACTTGCTTCCTTACCGTCCTACCACCGGGGCTCACTATCTTGGCCTACACATTCCATGATAATTGTACTATTAAAACTATTCGTAGTGTCCCGTTATAGGGGAGGCTCCATTTTGTAGAGCATCGCCCAGTAGGTAAGACGTGTTGGTGCAAATAATTTAATTGCAAATATTTAAAACAAAAACGAGTACAGCAACAGATAGCGTCACTTAAACCTATCAATTAAACCTTTTTTGAGTCCAAGGGGGGCGCGCGCGCCCCCCACGCCCCCTGGCTGGATCCGCCACTGCTTCAGTAATGTTGATCACCATACATGAAGCGGCTTCAGTACTGCCATTGGGTTTATCTCCACTAGAGGGGACACGCAATGCAAATAAATATGAGAGATTTATCTACGTACTTCCATCATACGCCGCCAGGGATCGTCGCGGTTTTGTTCATCATACTTTTGATAGAAATGTTTTCATAGAGATTTTAAAACGTTTAAATAAACCTTTTTTGTGATGGTCATCAAAGTGATATTTTATTTACACGGGTCGGGTACGGCGGACGAGTTAACTCGGCCTAACGACACCGCAGATCACATAGTTATCTTAATATGACGCTAGATCGCAGCACTGCTTTTACTAACTCTGGCTCCCATAAGGTGTCCCCTCTAGTAGATATAAACCCAACGGTACTGTTGTGATATAATATCTCTGCCTTTCCTCAGTTACAGGGCTTTGCCCGAACTGTTTCCCACTTTGGGGGCCAGTCAAACTAAAATTTAGTTAGTTCTTAACTGGTTTTGATAATTGTTTATGAATTTATTAACATTATATTGTGCAGATCAACAAACGTGAATAATTACAGTATTTAAATTATAAAATACTAATTATGAGATCTATCTAGCAACCCCCACTCCAGATTTCAGGCACATATACAAAACATATTTAAAAAAATAAATTTACAGTTAAATTAGATGACTTGTTTCTCTAAATTCTATACTGATATTTCTTAAAATTATGTTTATAGATTTTATAAATGGTGTTAGTTTAGTAAAAATGTTGTTAAATGTTAATAAAATGTTTAGTTGTTAAAACAATGTTGTTTAAATTCATAATTACCTAGGTGTTTCATATTAAGGACCTGAATAACATTACAAAGGAATAACATTTAAACATCAAATTACCTATATTTACCTAAACTATTTAATAAACTACATTTACCTGGTAGAATAAATATAATGCACCACTTATTTAATATTCCTAAGCTCTGTATAACAACGAATAACAAAGTTTATCTCCTAGTTATATCAAATAAAGACATTTAGTGATAGTGTTGCTCTTCTTGTTTATTTTAAAACTTGGCCTCCCATTTTAGCTTTTTCGTCGTCTATTGCCTTGAAGATTTACAAATACTGTAATAACTTTATAAACCACATTGGCTCCTAATCTATTAAAGATTACTATTTGATAATTTTTTACTAATACAATAAGTGATTACTCACTCTTTGTAACATATGTAAACTAAAGCATGATTAAATAGTTGATGCTAGTTATATAGACTAAGAATATTCCTAGTGGCTGGGAACTTGTTAAATATTAATTAATTGAAAAAAGGAATTTATAAATAGCTTTTTATTTGTTTTTTGTTCTATGTTTTAACACTTATTAATTGTTTCGGTGAATAAAATACTTGACCGAAACTACCCAGTACTATATATTGACCCTTCAAAGCCAGAAGGTTTAAGTCATTGATTATTGAATTCTTTGCTACTTTCTACTCAATTGATTCATAAAGCCAAAATTCCTGAGAATATTTCCAGTAACACTCGCTAGTAAGTTTAACTTCCTGATGCGCAAATTCGAAAAACTGAAATAATATCAACAGATTTATTATTTCATCATTGTTATGAAAATTAATATTTCCATGGAACAACAGTATCCAGTGTGGCTCTTGTATTTGTGAACATTATCAACCACTGATAACATTTTTAACACTTCCAACAAAGGTTTTTTAAGTTAGTCGGTCATAAAAGTTGGGAAAAAATATATGTGATCATCGTTAATTTTGCATAAAAAGTATCAAAAATTACCCTATATGTGTAACAGTTCATAGCACTTTCAGTCTATGAACTGTTGTTCATTTATTATGAACAGTTTACATAATTGCCTATATAATATAACTTCATTAACCGGTTGTACTTACTTTGTGTTCAGTGTCAATGGAGAAACGCCCCGGACTGAGAGGTACTACAGTTACAAACAACGGAAAATTATGTGCTATTGTTGTTGATAGACAGTTGAATGTTTATAATGCTATCAAAAATAAACTGTTGTACAAAGTCAAGGGAACTTCTGGTGTGTCTGAGACCAGGGTAAGTAAATAATAGTCAGAAATCCTCGTTGTTTTCACAAAAATAACAGTCTTACAGCAGATTATCTAAATGAAAATATAAACATTTATATTTCTAAACCACAATATTTGGACTGATATCAAGTAGAGATTTGACTCTGAATTGAACTATCCTTAGATCACTGTTTTTAATTAAAATATTTTTGCAGTTTTTATTAAAAGTTGCATTTATATTTTAAAAGCAAGTCTCCTTTCGTAAAAGCTTTATGAAAACTGATTAAGGCATTTAAAGTGAAGCATCAATTTCTTGTAGATATTTGCTAAAGTTATCTTTGTTTTGAAGGCACTACAATTTTCACCATCGACGGGAGCGATTGCATGGCTTCAAACCTCGCCAGATGAGTTGTTGATTGTTCATGTAATCGAGCAGAAGACCTCCAGGATTGGTGGCCATCCTGATTTGCCCTTCCACGACATATTGTGGAGTCCTGACGGGAATAGCTTAGCAGCTTTTTCCAGTCTTTCAGTTAGTATATTTTAATTTTTTTAACATTTATATTTATATATACTTAGTTAAGTCCTATCCTATAGATTGTAAAAAAGTTGTCATATTCTTTCCAATAAACATTTTTCTGAATTGAGACGTGTAATATTTAGTAAACAAACAGTGGGAAAAATTGTTCTATTTATTTTGCTGACAGGACGTATCCTTCCATCCAAGGTGGCTTGGGTAGCGAAGTTGAATCCTGCCTCTATCCAGTGGTTTGTACGTGCAACTTCAAGGGATTTGTGTGGTGGATAGCTTAGACAGTTGACAGGATGTATGAATTGTTTCAGCAAATTTCTCGTACAGAGAAGAAGCTATCACTGTAGGTGGCATGGTAAGACTTAAGCCCGAGACCATGACAACTTTTTGTTTTGAGGTCCCCAGATGCCAAAAACACTATTCGTTCAAATTTATATATATGTATATATATATCTATCTACATATACATACATATATAACTATATATAGATACATATATTTTATATATATATATATATATATGTGTGTGTGTGTGTGTGTCCGTTACCGCGATAACTTTTGAAAGAAGCTCCCGATTTTGATGAAATTTGGCACAAATATGGAGAGTTACATTTATGAGTTTAAGTTCGAAAATCAGATTGATCGGTCTATGGGAAGAGGGTTTTATGGGGGTTTCAAATTTTCCAAAAATCAGTTTTTTGAACTTTTCACCCTAAAATTTTAAAAACACTAGATTTTGGTTATAGCCATTTTTTAGAGCTTAAAAAACCAAACAATGTAGTATTTTGAATCATTAAGCTAGGTTTAGTGGTTGTGGAGAAAAGTAAAAAAAAATGTGCCCATAAAATTCCCCATGTTAATCTTATGGGAATACGGTTTTTAGATTTTCCTCAGTTAATTTCACTAAAAGTTCACATTTCTTTCTACCAATCAGTTTAGCTCTACAAAACAATCATTTTGGCGTTTTAATTGTTGTTTTATGTCCAACCGTTGCAGTGATATTCAAAGTGCTAAACACAGTACGTTGTCCAATGTTATCCTTATGGAGAATAAATAAAATGTTATATTTTGATTATTGATGTATATACATTGGTGAAACTTGGTATGTGGCTTCAACTAGTTGTGGTATATTGATATTAGCACAGCAAAAAGGTTTTTCTTGAGTTTTCCCTTTAGCAGCAAACCTGCATACTCGCGCTCATGTTATTCATATGGATAATAAGTAAAGTTTTATATCTCCCTTAGTTATGAACTCAAATTAATAAAACTTGGTACGTAGCCTCACCTGGTTGAGTTATATATTGATAATTGCAAAAAATACATTTCTTATCTTCCTTGTTGCAGCAATCCTGCGTACTCAATTATAATGTTATTCTTATGGAGAATAAATAAAATGCTATATATCACTTATTAATGAATGTATTTTTGTGAAACTTGGTGAGTGGTTCTAGGTAGTAATGATACCCAATATATATGCCTTGGAAATTCGCTGAGTACGCAGGTTTGCTGCGACGGGGGTATTTGATTACTCACCTGATCTGCTGTTTTACCTGTTTTAACACATTCCTTACCAACACTAAGGCACAAAGTAGCTGTATCATGATGGTGTGTATGACGGCTGGTAGTCAAGGTGTTAACATCTAACATTTATCAGCCTGATTCGTATTTTTAGACTTGAAATTATAGAGCCAAGTAAAATATAAATTACCCTGTCGACAATAAAAACCTTGGAGGTATTTAAATATCAGAGTCTTACAATCACTACCACAGATTTCCTCAAGAATGTTTTTATCCATTTATTCTATACTGTTGTGTTCCAGATATTCATTGACGTATATAGTGTGGGTCATGGTCAGGCCACCCACATTGTCAGTGTCAGCGGGGCGATGGAAGATGAATTCGGATGCCCTCTAGCTCAGTTTAGCCCGGACGGTGAATATTTTGCAACAGTCAACATCTCTACTCGAGGATACTCCATAACTCTGTACAACTGTGGAGATTCTTCGTGGGATTGCATCCAAGTACGTAGGATTTAGACAAAATTGTGTATTCAGCTTTGAAGCATGACTTTGTTGATGCATTTTTCGTTTTTAACTAGTGGATTACATGGTTAAAAGGGACTATTAAACACTTGCTGTTTAAAATGTCTCACCCTTTCCTTTTTATTTAGCACTGTGTTTATCAGAAGAATTCTGAATCTTTTTATATGTTATTTTTGCTGTTTTGGGACTGCACTAACTCGTACGAATCTAGGAATTACTTGATATCTTTCTCCTTTCTTTACTACCTACCAGCAAGATATGCCTCATCCTTGTAAGATGAGCCTCGGTTTCAAATTGCTGCAGTTGAATGTTAGTCGAATCATGCCTCAGTAGGCATTGAAATGCACCTTCTGCTTCCCAAATCTTAAACATAGCTTGTCCACTCTATATCCTTTTTCTATATACCACCTTCATTAAACCATTTTGCTTCGACCGACGATTCAGAAGGTCACGTCATGATCTATTCTGGTGGTCGTAGGCTTAAACATCACTGTGGGCAAGCTAATAGCTTATTTTTCCACAGTAAATTCCTTAAAAATCTTGGTGAATCCGTTGTCAGAGGATGGTGTGCAATGAGAGTCACACCGTCGGCGGGCTGCTGTGGTGTCCAGATTCGGCCAGCCTGCTGGTGTGGCAGTCGGGACCTTCGCTGCGGCTGCGGCTGTGGGCTGCGGATGGAACCGTGGAACGCATCCTGGCTGCGGACGATGCTGCGGTCTCCTGCGTCTGCCTGTCCGAGTGCGGCAGAGTGGCTGCGGTACTTACCACTGACTGCAAGGTGGGTTTTGAATTAGGATTTGATCTATTATGGGAGAAAAAGAGAAGGTTTACGTCTGTTGGACATGCCATTTAATGTACATCATAGTATTGTAATTCAGTTTGACTCAAATGTTATTTCCATAAAGTTTTTAATTTTTTTTAATTTCTGAGAAATACAGTTTTCCTTAAAAAAGTTAAAATATGTCCAAGGAATCGATAAACAACAAAAATCTTACTCCTAGATGGAGTAGACTGGGCTTTTTCTCACGGTAAGTGAAGAGAACTAGTACCATCCATTTATAGACAATAGAAATTCTGAAGTCATTCTGGATCTTCCAATATCTTACCTGAGAAAGTAATTGAGATGATATTTTAAATCTGAGTTCAGTGTTATCTGTTATTAAAATCAAATATGAATGGAGTGATATTTTCTAGGTGAGGATATTGGATTTGCTGACGTGGCGTTTAGACATGACAGAAGTTTTAGTTCATCATCCCGTAATACACATATCCTCTGCGAGATGCAGGCTGAAAGAGAGTGACGATTCTTCAGTTCAAGTTAGTAACTGTAAGGAACTCCACCATCTGCGGTAACTATGTTTCAAAACGCTAATTTTGAAATGCATGTAATCCAACAGGAACTCTGAGGAACCTTATTTCAAAGTTTTTATCATGACAAACCTCATCTATACTGTTATAAAATTAAGGTGGTGTATGTCTATTGTCATGTCCATTTTTACACGGAAACTTCTGAATCGATTATTGAGCTGAAATTTTGCATCAGCTGACAAACATGTAACTTGTGAAGAGAGGATGTTAGCTTAACTTTTTTACCCCAGACAAGAGCTCTAGATATATTAAGCTCATTGAGTACACCCAGAAACTTAGCACCCTTAATCTTTTCCATAAAGAAAGTCAAGGCAATTTAATAAGCCTAGTTTATTTAATCATAAACATTAAAAGTCTTTCTTTTATTTTGTAATAAATCTTAACAATGTTGTTGATTTTAATTTGGTATAAATCAGATTATTTGTTTTGTATTATAGGTAATGTTAAACAAATAAGTTTACAATATTAAAATATATAAGATCATTGTAAGAATATGAATTTAGGAAAGAATTATGCTAAACAAATTTCAAACGTGAGATTTAACAGGCGTTTTAATTATTCCAAGTTTAATTTACTATCATTCAGAATGTAGAAACATTTCTAAATTGTATCCTCTGTCATCTCAGGTAAACCGATAACAGAAACGTTGTACGAGTTGCACCAAGACGATGCGTTACCTCGTAAGCAGCGTACGTTGGCTCGGTTCAGTGGAGACGGGCAGTACCTCGCTACTTACGAGTCCTCGTACCCCAGCACTCTGTGGATCTGGCGGTTGGTGGACGACTCGCTACTGGATACTGTGGTTCTACTGAGAGACGACACGCATGTCAGAGGTGATTCTTAGGAATTACTTGAAAGTATTTGTTGATTCGCTGGCTAAGAAGTTAGCACAGTGGCTCACCTTGACAGATCATTTCCCGATTCTTTGTTTAGAATATTTGATGATATGTTCCGCACAACATTATTGATAGTAGTTTCACATTTTTCCACTAGATCTTCACATCTTTTTGATCATTGATCTTCACATCTTCAGTTTCATTTGGAAGGCTATGGAACATGGTGTGCGATAACAAATCAGTGTGTTGTTGCGATTGGCATAAATATATCTACCATCCCAATCTTTATCGCGGATATATGACAAATTTTCACTTACAGCAAGAAAAATGTCAAACAATAGCCACAACCACTACGCTATTCACTCTGTCTATTCCGAGGAACCATTTGTATAACAAAATTGATGTACAGTAAAACCTCGATCAACCGTCACTCTTAAAACCGTCACTCTCTGTTATCCGTCGTCCGTCTATGAGAATATTACTAGACCTCGTGCGGATATTCATGAAGCCTGGGTGTTATTGGTTAAAGTGGTTTAAACCGGTTTTTTTAGGGTGGGGGTGAGCGATTGACATCTGTTCTTAGTCTGTTGACTAAAAATCGCTTGTAATCATCTGTTACGCGCCAAACAAAAAACATTGCAACCGTGAAGTGATTGTTATGCAAATATCTTAGGTTAAGACTGTCCCATACATCTCGCAAACAGGCCTGAACATTCGGCCGAACATCCTCCCGAATGTTCATTGAACATTCAGTCCCGTGTTCTTGCTACCAGTACACTATGGCCCAACAAAGGCGAACTAAGGCGAGTGCAATTGTGTACTCTGTGTGCTCGTGTATGTTCGGGATAGTTTGCCTCGCCATGAATTGTGTTCGCCGAGCTCTGCTTTTTGTCGGGTTTTTGGCACGAATCAAAAGAGACAAACGGAATTGAATGGCGAGCATAGTATTGCATGGTATTGGGCGAGCGTGTACTTGATTAGTTCGCTGTGCACATTCGGTTCATTTGGTGCAAGACTCGTTCCGAACATTCGGCGGGACATTCGAGTGAATCATTTGGCGATAGTGTAGTGGTATCAACAAGTTCGTTCAGCTCCCACACTTCTCGCGACTACTCCGAACATTCGTGAGTTCGGCCGAGGGTTTGGGCGTATTCACGAAAAGTGTGAGACAGCCTTTATTGATTAGGCCTAACACAAATTATTTTCATTTGCCTTCAACCTAGTGAGTTCGCTGCGCCCATGTGTTTAAACATTACTTTTATAGGTAAAAATATTGAAATTACATTAAACAATCAGCAAAAGCAAATACACTCTATAAAGAGTAAAAAACAGATGATCGTACAAGAACAAATATTCCAAAAACTAGACAAAATTTTCCACATGATAGTATTATGACACATGGTATTGTGAACTTCCCCTTCAATGCTGATCCCCCTCACTCTTCTGCTGGCACCCCCTACTCAGGCTTCACGAAGATCTGCACGAGGTCTATTTATTAGACTCAGGATTTGCGCCTTACGGCCTAGTCTGAGCGTCTGTATGAGCTATTATATTATTTAAAACAACGTAAATGTGTATGTAGTGGGAAGTATTATCCTTTTGTACACAGTTTATTTTCATTTCTCTGCCAAACATTTTAAAATTTAGTTACTGAACACGTTTATAATATGATGTTTCTATTATCCGTCTATTCAGTTATCCGTCACAGTCCCGGTCCCAAAGGTGACGGTTAATAGAGGTTCCACTGTATAGCTAGCAAATAATCTTTTTATAATCAATGTAATCTGTTTTAGTGTTATCTAACACAAGTTTTACTGTTCAAAATCCTTTATCAGCTTCAATTGTGAAGAATTGTAAATTTATTTTTAATACATTTTATTTATATAGCAGTGATTCCCAAACTTTTTTAGCTTGCACATTTATTAACAAAAGCCATTATTACGTGGCACACCTGTTACTCAGTATTTTACCTTCTACCTTTATTTTCTTCCTGTCCCACGGCACACGGCACACCTAGCCGGCCTCACGGCACACGGCACACCTAGCCGGCCTCACGGCACACAGTTTGGGAACCTCTGCTCTATATAGTGTTGATTATCACTAGAAAACAATTGTTTTATTGATAGTTGTGAACTATCTTCCTGTATTTTCCAGTTTGTCTTCCTTTAAATTGGAAAACATTTATAAAACAGTGAGTGTATGGTGGCAGTTGACCAGCTTTATAACTATTAAAAATTAGATGATGGTCATGATAGGAAGTGCAAACATAGTAGGAATTGCTGAAGGACAGAGGGCACAGGAAAACCAATGCGTGTGAATGTCTCGTGTTGTGCTTATTAATGTTCCCGACAAGGCCAATTGGTGGATCAACAAATTCACTGTGAACGCTGAGGTGGTGCAGTAGCATTAAAGCATGTCCTGAACACAATACGTCGTCAGTGAATAGCGAGTAATACTGGTTCAATTGAGTTATTTGGTCATTTTCCAGCAATTACCAGTTTTGTAAGGCCATTCTCCAGCATAATGATACAATTTGTGAGTTTGATGATGGTCATTGCTGGGGAAAGGCCTCACAAAAATATTTAAATTGGTAAATGTTTTAATTTTAAATTAGATAATGGATTAGTTTCATCGGTCTGAGCTCCAATGCTCACACTCAGAACGTGTTCCTTAACTTTCATTCCAAATTCATTTTGGTAATTCTTGGCTACTTTAAATTTGGCAAGTATGTAGTTTTCTGTACAAGGCGTTTAGAAGATATTGGAAAAATTTAAAGATGTGCGATAAATTTTAGGTTTGTTACTGTCAACAAATTTCACCGAATTAAAAGTTTTTAAGAATACAAGCGACACAACATAATATTATATTTGGACAGTGCATGTTATAGACAATTTTGTTTACTTAAGATTTGGCAAGTATAAATCGTTCTCTACCAGGCGTTGTTTAGGGGTTACAAGCAAAAACGTGAAAAATGTGTGGCTAATTTTAGGTCTATCAGCAAATGTTGTTGAATTTCAAAGCTATCTAGAATACAAACAACATGATGTAATAATATATTTGACCAGAATGCATATTGTAGACAATTTTGTTTACTTCAAATTTGGCAAGACATGAAGTTTTATGTACGAGGCGTCATTTATGGGTTACCAGCAAATACCTGAAAAAGTGTGCAGTAAATTTGAGGTCTATCAGCAAATTTATTTGAATTTCAAAGTTATGTAAAGTACGAACCACACAATATAATAACATATTTGACCAGTGCACTTTATGATAAATCTTGTTTACTTTCAATTCGGCAAGTATAATATTTTGTGTGCGAGGCGTAGTTTAGGAGTTACAAGCATAAATATGAAAGGTGTGCAGAATATTTGAGGTTTTTCGCCTACCTTAAGTTCTCCCCAGGCTTTCGAGGACGCAAAATTAGTTCCACAACCCTTGTAATATACCAAACAACCGTACAAAAAAAAAAATCTTACTGGATTTAATGAATGCTCGAATATACATATATATTGGACTAAATTTACACAAACACTAAAAAAGTCAGGTAAAATGTTTAAAATCCAGATCCTTTTTTAACGCTTAGAGCGTTCTATACAAAATTCTGGACTCAAACAAAAGATAGTGTCAGCGGTTTGTTTATAATTCATGTTCGTGCAGGGATCAACTGTCTCTCTCATGCGCTCACTATCTCTTATTTAAGTGCAGAACCACATCGAATTGGTGAAACTATTGGCTGAGTTTTGCTCATTAGACCTTCTAAGTGTTTATGTATTCATTTTGTTGCCGTACACAATTTTTGGAGGGGAAATGGGGCGAGGCTATTCACCTTCTCTCTTGGTCTCTCTCCCCCACATGCCATGTTCGGCTAGTTTAAAATATTGTTGTAAAGTGTCAGAATGAATGTTTATTTAGTATGCAATGTAGTAAGGGATAGTTTAGTATGGTGTGTTATAAACTGCTTTTATTCGTTGATCTAATTGTGGTACAATTTTCAGAAATGTTATGGCTTAAGGATGAAGCTGTGCTGGGTGCCAATCTGAGCTCCGGAAGAGTGCTGGTTTGGACACCTGAAGAGACTGTGATTTTTAAAAGAAATAGCAACCCTTGGCCCTTCACTGCTCAAAAGTATTTCTCTTCTTTAAGAACCTCAAATGATGAAGAAACACTAGAAACTTCTCAATAAATATTTTTTAAAGTCTTTTTTTTGGATTATTGTTCACCTTATTGATGTTTATTGAATGTCATTGAACATCACTGAAAATACTTAAATATCATGGGTGGTTCACTAAAGTGAATTTAGACAACAAGATAAACCCTCTCCGTGGCATTCGGCTCTTGGAGATTCACGGGTTTTGTTGAATTCAGTCACTTTTTTCAACTGTGCAAATAGCATTGAAAAAGCACTTGGAGTCAGATAATTCTTAGACCAATCGAAAGATAACATTCTAAACTTTCATTTTATTACATGAATGAACCTTATAGCAAAAGTAGATCAATGTAATTAAAAGTTACAATCAATTTCATGTGAAGTCGACTACGCCATTTTTGTGTTGCAAAATGGCTAAACACAGTACATTTCTAAAAATCATAGCAAGGTCAATTTTGGTCCTAACCAGAACGAATGGTACCAGTGCAATGAGGAAGAAATTCCTGTTTTATTGGTACCTGGTACACGTCGAGATATAATCAGACAGACTTCTTTCAAAATTAGAAAATAGTCATTTTTATGTGTTCAAAACCTGGCAGTTAGGCTCGTTGAGCCGAACAGCAAAACACATGTTATATGTGGTTTAAATTCATATTACATGTATGTTCTTATATAATTTTGAAGAGGGGAGACCATAGAATATTTATCCATAAGGTTTGGCAGCCTGTATTGCCAAGGAAAAAACTTGAGTAACAACATAAGATGCCGGTTATTGTTTGGCACCAACAGCTGTATGGTGTGTTTGTTTATGAACAACAATTGTTCAACTGTTCATTCTTACATAATTGTCTTCACAATTGTAAAATACCCTGTTGCAACAAACCTGCATACTCAGGGAATTTCAAATGGTACTTCACTACGACATGAAGCCACTTGCCAACTTTCATCAAAGCATATTCATAAATAAGTGAGATATGACATTTGACAGTCTCCATAAGACTAGGACTGAGTATGCAGGTTTACTGCATCAAGGACCACAAAATCAGGTTTTAATGCAAATACCAAGGGATCACCACCAGATGAACCAGCATACCAAGTTTTACCAATTTATGTTCATAATCAAGCAAGCTATAACATGTTTCTTATTCTCCATAAGAATAATATTACAGCTGCTGAGTACACAGGTTTGCTGCTATTCATTAACACGTTCACTACCACAATGTTAAAAAAAATCGTAACCACAGACTGCCGCCACAATTTTGTGGTGGGCGTGGCCTACTCATAGCCCAACACCGCAGCTCTGCGGCGGCTGGGTTCATTAAAATAGACTGCCACCGCAGAACTGCGGCGTTGGTTTCTTGATACTAAATGAGAGATTTCTTCGCAACGGTCTATTTTAAAGGTTAGATTGTTTAGACATGGTCTACAGGATAATCCGCCTTGTATATGCGGCGCTTGGTCTGTAGCTAGTACTAGGACCAGTCTACAGGGAAGTTTATGATTTTTTTCGTGGGCTGTCAGAGTGACCCGGCCGCTGCATATATGCGGCGGCTGGTAGCGAACGTGTTAATAAGCGAGATATAACATTGATATAAGATATAAGATTAACATTGGACAATGTACTGTGTTTAGAACTTTCAATATCTCAGTAACCAATTGACGTAGAGTTATGATCAAAATACCAAACTGTTTGTTTTTTAAGCTCAAATCAATAATGTATACTAAAGTTTGGATTTAAAATAATTATATGCTAAAAGTTCTAAAAACCCATTTTTGGGGTACAAAACCCCCCTTACAAAGGTGCGATCTGTCTGGTTTTCGAACTCAAGAAAATAGATGCTGCCTTACACGTCTATACCAAATTTCATCAGGATCGGCCTTTTTTTACGAAAGTGATCGTGCCTACGGACACATATTTATATAGGGTGAGTCAGACCACCCGTCCAGCATGTATAACGGGAGAACGGTTTGGTCTAAAGTCATCAAACAAAATTCTTCCCCACTAAAACGCATATGGGCTATCTGTTAAAAATATTTTCATCAAAATCTATGTACAGAATGTTCCAAAACTCGGATCACGGGTTAGAATCTCTAAATGTTCATATGTAAACATAGGGAATACTATACATCATTTTAAAGGTCTCATTAAAAGAAACATTTTGGCGAAAACAGAATTCACTTATTTTTATCCGTTTCAAAATGGTGGCCGTTTTTGTGTAAAATATTGACATTTACGGAATACTCTGTATTTTCTAAACAACTACTCGTATCTTTTTTCCGACATATTTTCTCGCATTATTTTACTACCTGAAATGCATGTTAATTATACATAACACATAAAACGAGTGTGGCCACAGAATACACGCAAGTGTTATGCAAATTAACATGCATTTCATATGGGAAAATAATGTTTTTTGCTGATTGCAGGAAAACTAAGAGACACACGGTTGGTGTAAATAATTTTTACACGGAACTGTCGGTTTCCAAGGACAAATACGTCAGTGAGTCGAACCTTCAAATGAGAGGGCTTTGGTCATTTGTACTAACTTGTGATGGTATATCTCATTCAAAACTGTTTAGTAACTGTCTGTAACTGTCTGCGAGTGTAGACATTTTGTTATTTTGGTATATTTACGCAAGAAAGGTAATTTTTTGGCTCCACTGTTGTTGTTGGAGGGAGACGGAAACTCTCTGACAAGTTCATGAGCCATTGACTCCTTACAGCTTTTAACGAGCCGCATTATCATCTTTGTTCTTTTAAAACACAAACTGACATTCTTTCTGTACTACCCATTGGTTTTTTTTAAAATAATATACTAACATACATTTTTTTTTACAGGTGAGACTTAAACGAATATGACGTAATGGTCAGTGAGTAAAAACATGTTTTGAAAACATTTTTTATTTGAAGTATTCTTCAGATTAGAATTAACTCCGATTTTTCTTTGGGATTTCCATTATATGGGTCTCCCTTGCAGTCAGCAGTGACTAGTGACGATGAAATACATTTCACTGCACAGGATTGAGTGGGGGGAGCCGGACTGTCGTGGGTGGCGCGACATGGCGACATCTGACCACAAATCCTCCATACTGGATATAAACTACCGACAGTTCTACCTGTGTTACTCAAAACAGAAGTCTAATCTAGTTTGAAATTAATTTTGTCACTTCTTGGAACATTAATTTGATATTACCTCATTGTATCTTTTCGAAAAATTTTAATAAGAAATTGTATCAACTTAAAATAAATAATTGAGTATTGTCAATTTTAAAGCGAAATTCACTGAAGAACGTTTGAGAAAACCTAGGTCACACCTTGGCTGGTATATAAATAAAATGTTGATCTCCCAAAAGATATTGTCTAATTTTTCTGACATTCATTTACAACTTGAAATTCGCCAGAACGATCATGGGTAAAATATAAAATTTGGTGAAGGCTGAAAGCCGGATTCAGTTGCCGTTAGTTCATTAGGGCTGTTTATTAATGATCATAAATAAATCTAGCTGGTGAAAAATTGCTAACAAAGGCATTTAGCACTCAATTCAGTCATAAAATACACCTTGATGGTATCGGCATCTTAAACAGGGATTTAGTTAATTAGTGGTAAACCCCATTAAATGATGATTATTCCAAAAACCGAATCACTATTTTAACACTCGGAACTTTAGTCAGAACCTTATAAAGAAATTATTATGAACAACATTTTTATACATATTAAAGCAGATTGGAATTCTTAAAGAAGTTTTTGAATCATGCCTAGATTATTTTTCTATACCTTCCTTGATTTAAAATTTATTGAAATTTTGAAAAGGGGGCAGTTATAATATCATTAGGAAATTTTTGTCGACTCATCTTCTTACACTTTTGTCCCAGTCCTGTCAAGCTATTCAAAAGGAATACTTATATTCAGAATACTGGTATACTAATTCAAATAAGCCATAATCTTAAAAACATTACACTTACTAACAATGTAAGTGGTAAGGATTGTTAAATCCACTCTGAATAAAAACCGAATTTGAACCTCTTTTTAGCCTTACATAATGCACATTTTATAACTCATAACCAAATTTACGAATCAGGTTACTACTGTATGCCTATATGGCAAGAGAAAGATCCAATTCGGAAATAATGGTCATTATTAAAGATCACTTTGACGTAATACGGATGTTCCCAAAAGGTGAAAAAATTCACGAGTGTTATATAGACTCAAGCTAAGCAATCTCAAAGACAGTCTAAATCAACCCGAAGTTGCACTACGCAAGAGTCAGGTGTGGATTACATCATCATTATTCAGTGCCCTCGGAAGAGAGTTTCAGCTGTTGATACCTACATAATAGGGGCCAATACCCATTAGGGTCTCCTCTCTATAACTGGTATATTTCCCCTATAAAATAGTGCATGGCATGGCCACAGTCGTTCATTGATATTCACCTCATCCAGTGTTTTGGCATCACGGATGGTTGGCTGTTAAATTCGATAGTTTCTTCTGCCCTTCTAACTAAACACACTATGTTGATCAGTGGAATAATTCATACTATTAAACCGTTTGATGCCTCAGGACGTCATAGTCATGAAGTTTGTTACATGTTGTAATTCACGATCCTCAAAAATATAATTTACATATAAAATATTAAGTGATGAAGATGTGGTAATTCCCCACACTAAGGCCAGGTAAAAAATATCATTTTTAATTTTAAAATAAGTTGTGACGCCTCGAGAAACATTTTGGCGAAAACATAATTCACAAAAATGGCAGCCATTTTTGTGTAAAATATGACATTTACGGAATACCCTGTATTTTCTAAACCACTACTCATATATTTTTTCCGAATTAAATTTCCTACTCGTGATAAACTCAGCTTTACTCTGGTATGCTACATGACTGGCTTTTTAAAGAAAATGTATATTTCAAAAAAAAATTATTTTGAAAATGCCTATATGCCCGAAATTCAAAAAAGTCAAATGGTAGCGTATGTCAAAAAGCATACCATTAAAATGGTATTGTAAATCCTAGCAACTTTATAATTTACACCAACCATGTGTCTCTTCGTTTTTCTGCAATCAGCAAAAAACATTATTTTCCCATATGAAATGCATGTTAATTTGCATAACACTTGCATGTATTCTGTGGCCACATTCGTTTTATGTGTTATGTACAATTAACATGCATTTAATATGGTAAAATAATGCGGGACAAATGTCGAAAAAATATAGGAGTAGTTGTTTAAAAAATACAGAGTATTCCGTAAATGTCAATATTTTACACAAAAACGGCCGCCATTTTGAAACGGATAAAGGTAAGTGAATTCTGTTTTCGCCAAAATGTTTCTTTTAACGAGACCTTTTATATTATGTATAATTGTCCCTATGTTTGCATATTAAAAGTTTGAGATTGGAACCCGTGACCTTCAGTTTTGGAACATCCTGTTCATAAGATTTTGATGAAAATATTTGTAACAGATAGTCCATATGCGTTTTAGTGGGGAAGAATTTTGTTTGATGACTTTAAACCAAACCGTTCTCCCGTTAGACATGCTGTACGGGTGGTCTGACTCTCCCTGTATATATACAAACTCGCTTCGCTCGCTGGGGGCTCCGCCCCCAGACCCCTGTGGGGGGCTTCGCCCCCAGGTCACTGTTTGGCTACAGTTTATTGTAAATTTAAGACCTAAATTCTACAACTATTCCAAGGCTTTGATTATTTTTAAGGGTTTTACATATAAATCTGGCCATATTCCTGTTGATGAATACTACTAGGCATGGAGACGTAGTATGTTATATTTTAAGCCTCCATGTATTACCCAAGTGTTTGAAAAAAAAATAATACCCTTAACTGATGTATAATGTAGCCTTTATAAGGCGTCTTTTGAACCTTATAAGGGATACGACCACCGTTAACAACTTAAAATGCTATGACTTTGGGTTTCTACAATCCATCTGCAACAAATATGACATGATTTATAAGGGATTTTACCCTCGAAAGAGCGCAATATACAAAATATACCCGAAATACACGAATAAATCTACAAAAGCTCAAAGAATTTAATTTTTTTGGGTGTATAAGATATTTAATCTGGGTGTGTGAGTGTTGCTTGGTACTAATTGTAATGTAGGAATACTGTGTGATAAATATTAGGGCTCTCCCCTAAGTTCTATATTAGAGCGAAAAACCATTAAAAACCACAAAAAATTCTTAGAAAAAAGCTTAAATTTAAAAAATCTAGCGCTACCTAAGGGTGAAGGGGGTTGAGATACGGCAAAATATCATGGAACTAAAGTTGTAGTTTGTCTAAACTCCGTGGCACATGGAGGTCTTCGTTTTTCGATAGGACAACCCGTTCGGCCGCTAGAGCTCAAATAAAAAATACTACATTTTGATTTTGTATTCCCAAATTTTCTTTTTGAGATAGTTCAAACTAAAAATAGTAGGATTTGGGAAGAAAAGATGCAACACACACGCAAGCCATATATCACGATCCTAGTTAAATTATTAATGGTGATACGTGCATTCTAATTAATAACAATTGTTCCGGAACCGGCATTTCCTTACTACTTATACTTATAAAACGGTCAAATCTATAAAATTTAAGAGTTTTTTATTTTCCAACAGGTTTAAGTAATAAAAAGTGGTCATATTTCCGCTGTTATTTACTGAGTGTGATGTAGACATACTGCGTGACCAATATTAGGCCTCCATCAAGTATATTAACGTGATAGGAAATAAAAAACCGCCACAATTCTCAAAATTTGAAAAAATCTAGAGCTATCTAAGGGTGAAGGAGACGAGATACGACAAAAAGTCATAGGACCAAAGTTGTAGATCTTGCAAAATCCGTTGCACGTGGTGGTGTCCGTTTTTTGATAAAACCATACGTTCGCGCGCTAGAGCTCAAAAATTATAATTTTAAAATAAGCCTTTTTTGGGGGTTTTAAATATTTTTTAAGGGGGGTTGAAATAACAAAATGTCGGTTTTGGCGATTTTCCTGGGGGTTACAAGCTATAAGCTACCTGCATGCAAAATTTCAGGTTTCTAACTCATATAGAAGTGGTCTAGAATTCGTATACCTCAGTCAGTCAGTCAGTCAGTGAGTTACACATGCGGCTGTATATATTATAGATACTGTATATGAATTTGAACAAATGGGGGCATCTAGGGGCCTCAAAACAAAAATGTATCATGGTCCCGGGCCTAGGTCTTCCCATGCCAACTACGGTAATAGCTTCTTCCCTATAGGGGAAATTCGCTAAAATTAAAATAAAATAAAAGTTTTACTATATTGATATATTTTTTGGGGTATTTTTTGAAATATCAAACTGATTGAGTACAAATTGCCGTTTTACATTTTACCCACATTATTCAATGTAGTAATCTATAAATAAACATTTTCTTCTATGACTTATATTTTCCTACGTAGGGAATTAGATTAGCAGCATTTGGTACACTTATAATTTTTACCTAAATGAAAGATGGTTTGCTAATAATAAGCTTTTACTTTTCAAATTCATCCACAAAATTTCTATTCTCCTATAGGGAAGAAGCTATTACGGTAAGTCTCTTGATAAGACTTAAGCCCGAGACCATTATAACTTTTCATTTTGAGGTCCCCAGATGCCACAAACACCATTCGTTCAAATTTGTTTATATATATATATATATATTTATGTGTCCGTAAGCACGATAACTCTCGTAAAAAATGTCCGATCTTGGTGAAATTTGGTACAAATGTGTAAAGTACCATTTATTTGAACTAGTTCAAAAACCAGACAATCCAACCATCCGAAGAGAAGTCTTGTACCCAAAAAATGGGTTTTTGGGGTTTCCAAATATAGTTTTTATTTAAATAAAATTTTAACCATTGAATTCAGCATAAAAAACAAACAATTTGGTATTTTGATTATTGCTCTAAGTCAATTGTATTGTATTTCATACATATACATTCATAAATAAGCGATATATAACATTTTTATTATTTTCTATAAGAATACCATAGGGACCAAGAACCTAGGTTTGCTGCTTTGGAAACCATAGGCGAACAATTTTTGTTGTGCAAACAACAATAAACCACAACCAGAAGAAGCCATATACCAAATTTCGTCAGTTTATGTTCATAAACAAGCGAGATATACAATTTTTCGTTTTCTCCATAAGAATAACATTAGACAATGTACTGTGTTTAGCACTTTCAATATCTCAGTAACCAATTGGCGTAGAGCAATGATCAAAACAAACAAATTTTTTTGTTGAATTCAATGGTAAAAATTAGAATTTGATTTAAATAAAAATTACACGTGGAAACCCCCAAAAAAAAACATTTTTGGGGTACAAAACCCCCCTTCGGATGGTACGATTAGTCTGGTTATCGAACATGTTCAAATAAATGGTATTTTACACATTTGTACAAGTTTCATTAAGATCGGACCTTTTTTACGAGAGTTATTATGCTTACGGACTCATATATAAAAATTTGAACGAATGGTGTTTTAGCATCTGGGGACCTCAAAATGAAAAGTTATCATGGTCTCGGGCTTAAGTCTTACCATGAGACCTACGTAATAGCTTCTTCCCTATAGGGGAAATTCGCTAAAACATAAAATGTTTACCAATTTTCATAACAACTGGCACAATAATTTCAAATTTTAAAGTTATAAATATGGAAATTCTCTAGCCTCATGTTAGCATGCTGCTTAGGAATTGTTTCTTTATTTAGTTTCCATGCAGCTTAAAAGAAGTAGCATTTGTAACGGCTCTAAACAATTATGACATCTTACAACTTGGTGGCCAATGTTTACATTAAAATCCATAAATATTGGACATAGAGAAAACAAGTTTCAAATAAAGATGTAGAACATTAGAAAATAAACAGTTTTAGCTATTATAATTTTTCTCTAAACTTTTGTTATTATCGATTTAAAGCGGGATCAACTGTCAATGATAGCGATATTGCTTTGTAGTGAATTTCCTATCGAAAAGTGAACTATTAGCATGACTCGCACAGTGAAACTTAAGCCCGGGACCACCGTAGAAGTTCCTAACATGACCCCCTGAACACGTTTTGAGGGGTCGATCAAAATTACATATATATATGTTTGTATGCACTCTGGCGGTCACATTTTTTGTCCGATTTACTTCAAATTTGGTAGGGATGTTCCTTTCAAACAAGGAACATCAGTTACCAGTTCATCAGTTATCAGTTCAGTCATCAGTTGGTATGTTGTTATCAGTTTAACAAGTTCATTGGGCAAAACAATTGGAAAACTCTAACCCCATTTTTTGGGGATTATTCTTTCAAATTTAGAGTTTTTGGGCCCAAAAAGGGTCATAAAAGCCCCAGATGTAAAATCAATGCATGTAAAAAGATGGGAATTAGAAAGGTAAAAGTTTTAAGCCCTCTCTCGTCATTCTAGCATAAATATTTACCGAGTTATTAAGGAAAATGTGTATCGACTAAACACAGTACGTTGTCTTATGGGGGTTTTACACTAAAAAAGCCTGTTATTCCTTTGTTAGAGTACTTTTATCATCCCCAGCAACCTCACGCCTACTTTCAAGCCTGTCTGGACCTTCTACTAAACTTATAATGCGCAAAATTGTCTTCCCAGCTTTGCAAGTAAATCAAACCAGGAGTATCAGAACAGCCAAAAAATCAATGTTTTCATATTTCAATAAAAATTGGACAAATGTATGTTTTTACACTGATTTTGAGTTTTAAAAGTTGTAATGTTAAATTCACTTCCCTCACGTCAGCGTGCTGCGTGCGAGGTCGTTTATAGTTAAAACCATTGCAAGTGTTATAACAGAAATAAATTTGGATACCAGCTGAGCTTATAATTAAATAAAGTATATCATTTGTAATATTTATCTTACATGAGTCATTGAAGTGGACCAGAAAAATGTAAAACATCTTAATTGAAAGTTTTTTCAAAATTGTTGGTTAAAAGTTCACAAAAACCATCTTTGATTCATGAATCAACTGTCTGCATTTGTGATGCAGAAAGCTGAGTCAACATAAACAAACTATATATGGGATTTAAAAAAGCTAAAACATAATTTTGTATATTACTAAATAAATTACAGGGGCCTACATATATGTCGGTGCTGAGTAGTGACTGTATGTATTTACAGTAGAACCTTGATAGCTAAACTATCAAGGGGATTTGGGAAACAGTCTTGTTATCGAGGTACCGGTACTCTTCTGTGTAGTTGAGGTTCGGGTTATCAAGATTGTGTAAATAAAAGTCGTGCTATAAGGTTACTGGTTCCTCTAAAACCCCATATATAGCAAGTGCATTTTGGATCAACTCTCCAAAGGAAGGGTGGAAGCGGGTTTTTTTTTGTTTAGACTGAGCCCAAGGCATTAATCCCTTCAAAACATCCGTTCTGTTGAGTCACTGCCCATGGGAACTATGCACATGGAAGATTGAACTCGTGCTATAACGTTCCGCTATATAAAACGACGCACAACTGACAAAGTGTAGTTTCAGTATTTTGATTGGAGGGGCAAAAATGGTCGTGATCGTGATTATTGTGACTTCATTTATTACAACAATATTCCCCCTTGCCACCCCCGAATTACGCCTATGACTGCTGAGGTTGAAGTCGTGCTATAAAAGTTCGGTGTCACAAAAAGATGTGCTGTAGAGGGTTAGAACTGCTATCTGAAATAATTAAAAGCTGTGCTATTGAGGTTTGTAAATCAATAATAGTCATACTAGACCTATAGAGGTAAATTTAATAATGAGTGTTACGGCAATCTCACGGGGATTGTAAAAATGCATGTGTTATAGAGGAGCCGTGCTATTTAGGGTCGTGTGATAGCAAGTTTTTACTGTAAAAATATTCAACAGTCCAAATAGTTTGTATACTTCCAGCCCAATACTCTGCTAAACAACATACACTTTACCTTGCCTCTTTCCTTATCCTCTACTAACTGGTAATATTTTATTTTCCCCATCTTGCTCGGTTTATTAAGAAACTAGCTGTGTACACGTCCTTCGTATGGTTGTATATAAATGTTATATTAACTAAAGCAAATAACAATCCACATTATTTTACAATATTAAAATTACATTTTACGTATACATTTCATGTTTAATGTACAACTAAATCAAAATTAACGAAATATACTGGCAGATAGTTCGGGTCCTGTTGCTAAGTCGAGGAACTGTGACGGGTAGTAAACGGCGTGTGGTTTGCGATAAAAATATAAAATCGAAGAGGGGGGGGGAGCAAAATATAAAATTGGAGGTGGGGCAAAAAAATATATAATCGGGGGGAGGGAGGGAAAAAATATGAATTCGGGGAGGGGGGGGGCAAAAATATAAAATAGACGGGGGACAAAATAAAATTAAAATAAAAAATCGAAGAGGGAGGGATCAAAATATAAAATTGGGGGTGGGGCAAAAATAAAAGTGGGGGGAGCAAGAATTTAAAATCGGGGGGGGGCAAAAAAATATAAAATCGGGGGGCTAAAAAATAAAATTGGGGTTGGGGCAAAAATAAAAATCGGGGGGGAGCAAAAATATAAAATCGGAGGGGGGGCAAAAAATATAAAATCGGTGGGGCGAAAATATAAAATCGGGGGGGGGGATATAAAATGGGGAGGAATAAAATAAAAATATAAAACCTAAGAGGGGGAGCAAAATATAAAATCGGTGGTGGTGCAAAAACAAAAATCGGGGGTGGGGTACAGGAAGTATCAATAAAAATTATTTTTTGTGCAAATAAGAATAGACCACAACCAGATGAAGCCACATAAATATTTGTTCATTAATATTAATTAATAGCTAGCTGACGTACCCGTTCTTCGCACAGGGGTTTTCTCTACCGGTTCTTTAGTAAATGCAATTTGCATTTTAGTTAGCTTGAAACAGCTGTTTTTGCTTCTGCTCTTTAAGCTGTCAAATGTAAATATCCACAGCTGTTCGCATTACAGTTTCTGAATGTTTACTTTATTCTGAAATGTAAACATTGAAACTTAGGATGTTCACGGGGCGTAGCCCGAGGGGATTTTAAGGAAGTGAATAGGCCTATGTGTTGCATGGGTTCAAGATCTACCTATGTGTAGATCTTTTCAGTCCAGTCGGTTCAGTAGTTTTTGCGTTCACCCGGAACATCAGACAGACAGACTGGCAGACAGAAACCACCTCTTCTTTATAATATTACTAGCTGAAGTACCCGTTCTTCGCACAGGGGTTTTCTTTACCCGTTCTGTAGTCAATGCAATTTGCATTTTAGTTAGCTTGAAACAGCTGTTATTGCTTCTGCTCTTTAAGCTGTCAAATGTAAGTGTCTTCAGCTGTTCGCATTACAGTTTCTGAATGTTTACTTTCTTCTGAAATGTAAACATTGAAACTTAGGACGTTCACGGGGCGTAGCCCGAGGGGATTTTAAGGAAGTGAATAGGCCTATATGTTACATGGGTTCAAGATTCACCTTTATGTAAAGTTTCAGCCCAGTCGGTTCAGTAGTTTTTGCGTTCACCCGGAACATCAGACAGACAGACAGACAGACAGACAGACAGAAACCATCTCTTCTTTATAATATTATAGATAGAATAGAATAGATATTATATATAATATTGTTTTGTTCAACATTTTTGAATTTGAGTTAATTTAGTAGTTGACTCTGACAACTATACCGTGTGTCCCAAAAGTCCCACTCCCCCATTTTTTATTTTTTAACGACTGCATATATCGAGATTATCTTCCGGGGAAGTCTTAGTGACCCTAAAAGGAAACTTTTGATGATTCAAAAATTTCAACCCACTCACCCAAAATGGGGTTTTTGGGGGTAAGTCCAAAAATGTAAATGGTAACACCCTTGAGTGATGTATCATTTTAAAGGGTATAAAAAAAAGGAAGAATGGCACAAGTTAGGGGTTTCTAGCTTTGTTCTATCAAACCCAGTGTTCAATTGAATTTTTAAAATTTAAAACGTCATTTTGCATTATTTTTGCAAAACAGTCATTTAAATTCACCAAAAACGTTTTGAAATAATACGATTTTTCGATGGGAACGTTTAAGTATCCAAGCCATTTATCTTTTAGTGAGTGAACAAGTTTGGCCCCATCCCCCAAAATAGGGGTTTTTGGGGCTAAGGCAAAAATGTTAAATAGCAACCCTTACTGAGTGATAACTCTTTTAAAGGTCTTAATAAAAGAAGTTGAATGGTGCAAACTAGAGGTCTCTACGATGATACTCCCCTAAACCTTGGCAGCTTATTAAATACCATATTTTATAATAATATTTAATAAGATGTTAATAAGATGGTTTCCAACAAAATGACACCGACCGCATACCTGGAAAAATTCGGGTTCAGAAATTACAGGCCTTTAAATTTCCAAAATTCAGTTTTTATTTTTTCATAAACAAATTTAAGTGCTAAATAAAATTTACGTATCACCACTAAGCAAAGCTCAAAAAACTAAACAATTTAGTATTTTGAATTATTACTCTACGATTAATGGTTGCGGAGGAAATTTAAACTTTCATTTAGCGGTAAACACAGTACTTTGTCCAATGTTATTCTTATAGGGAATACAAAATTTACAATTTCTCTCTTATTTCCCCTATAGGGAAGAAGCTATTACCGTGGTCAGCATGGTAAGACCTAGGCCCGGGACCATGATAACTTTTCGTTTTGAGGTCCCCAGATGCCAAAAACACCATTCATTCAATACTGTATATATATATATATATATATATATATATATATATATATATACACATGTTTGTCCTTAGGCACGATAACTTTCGTAAAAATGGTCCGATTTTGATACAAACGTGTAAAGCATCATTTATGACTTTAAGTTTGAAAACCAGAAGGATCGCTTTATCCGAAGGGGTATTTTAGGAGGGTTTTGTACCCTTAAAAATGTTTTTTTGAGTTTTTTACATTTAATTTTTTAAGAAATCTAATTTTAGTTTTCACAATTGGGTTTGGCTTAAAAAAACGAACCATTTGGTGTTTTTATTTCTCTACGTCAATTGGTTACCGAGATATTGAAAGCACTAAAAACAGTACGTTGTCCAATGTTATTCTTATGGAGAATAAGAAAACGAAGTGACTACGTACACGTCCAATGTAAGGGCAAATTCACTTCGCTACCGCTTAGGTTAGGTTAGGTTAGGTTACGTTACATTAGGTTATGTTAGGATAGGTTAGGTTACGTTAGGTTAGGTTAGGAGGTTTTCTGGCTCTCAATTTGTTTTAAAAATCACAGGAAAAGTAACATACGGTGCATAATTTGGAACGGACGTGAGCAGTAGCGGCTCACGTCGGACGTGTACGTAGCCTCTGCCATAAGAAAAATGTTATATCTCGCTTATTTATGGTATACGGACGAAACTTGGTATATGGCTTCATTTCATTGTGGTCTATTGATAATTGTCCAAAAAACCAGTATTTTCCTGATGGTTCCCTTAGCAGCAAATCTGCGTACTCAGCGCCCATGTTATTCTTATGGAGAGTAAGAAAAGTGTTATGCCTCACTTAATTATGAACATAAATTAATATAACTTGGTATGTAGCTTCACCTATTGAGTTACATTGATATTTGTATAAAGAGTCATAATTAGTGTTCCTTGTTGCAGCAAACCTGTGTACTCAGCCCCCATGTTATTCTTATGGAGAATAATTAAAATTGTATAAATTGCTTATTTATAAATGGATACGGATGAAACTGTGTATGTGGCTTCACCTGGTTGTGGTCTGTTCATATTTAAATTAAAGCCTAATATTTTCTTTTCCTCGTTGCAGCAAACCTGAGTACTCAATCGCCATGTTATTCTTATGGAGAAAAATTGAAATTTAATATACGGCTCATTTTTTAATATGTGTCTATGAAACTTGGTAAGTGAATGTATATGGTTTTAATATGTGTTGGAAATTCGCTGAGTATGCAGGTTTGCTGCAACGGGGGTATATTTAACCATTAGTTTTGTTAAAACTTGATATTCAGGTGAAGTTAGCATTGACCAACAGAGGATATTCTAGGATATTCTAAATATGCTGTTAAGGGCACGCCCTACCCCAGATTGAATGATCCACACATCTTTGCTTAACGCCGCGCCACCACCAAGAAGGGTCGTGCATATTTACGCTTGAAGGCCTTTTTGTTCTCCTCGATCAACCTGTTATTTTACAGATTTCTACCAAACTATTTGCAGTTTCACACTTTTCAGTTTCCAATCTAGGTATTGTACGGTTCCTTTTTTCCAAAATAATTTTTATCCTTATGTTAGGAAGCTTTAGAAAAAGCTTAATTTGAAAACTTTACTAATGACTTACCACTTATTTTGAATTAAAATCACGATTTTTAAATCGTATGATACATTGATGAACATTTAGTGAATGAAATAACAACAAATTATTTGTAATTGGTTAACAATTAAGCCTACAATGTGGGAGATGCAAAACCCTTACTTTGGCGTGTGGTAGGCAGGTAGGGTGCACCCTTAAAACCACTAAGTGTAGCAAAGTATTCTGTAGCGCCTCTAAAAGAGGGATTTGGGTGGATATTTTTGAAAACAACTTGTTTAGAAGATTTCTGTACATCATACCGTGTACTTTATATTCTATATTTACGGGATGTAATGAAAGACGTCTTACAACACTTAAGATATATTTACACATATACTGATTCACATACAGACGGTAAACATATATAAAAGATGGTACTAGGCTCTTTTATATATGTTTACCGTCTGTATGTGAATCAGTGTAAGTGTAAATGGTATATCTTAAGTGTTGTAAGACGTCTTTTATTACATCCCATAAGTAATAACAACACGTAGTATGCTATTAAAAAATGTATTCTACATTTAGTAAATAAAAGTAATTTATTCATTAAAGTTGGGGTAAAAGGGAGAAAGTATGTGTCAGTTTCCTGATACCGGTTCCGTTTATTAGCGAATTTCCCCTATAGGGAAGAAGCTATTAACGTAGTTGGCATGGGAAGACCTAGGCCCGGGACCATGATAACTCTTCGTTTTGAGGTCCCCAGACCCCAAAACACGATTTGAGGAGGTGAGAGTCAAAACTCACTTGTTCCCAAAACCTAAATTTTGGGAAATGCCAAAAAACTAATATCTGATATGGTCACATGTTTTATATTAATATGGATTGGTTTGTTAGATGCAGTATTGGCCACAGATTTGATATTTTCAGGTTTTAGAGCTTGAGGCATTTCATAAAACATAAAAAAATTGATTTAAAAATTGGATCATGTGAGTTTTGATAATAACTTTAGGAACATGTTAGTTTTGTAAATAAGTGATTTGGAACATGTGAGTTTTGATAATAACTTTAGGAACATGTTAGTTTTGTAAATAAGTGATTTGGAACATGTGAGTTTTGATAATAACTTTAGGAACATGTTAGTTTTGTAAATAAGTGATTTGGAACATGTGAGTTTTGATAATAACTTTAGGAACATGTTAGTTTTGTAAATAAGTGATTTGGAACATGTGAGTTTTGAAGTGTAACCTTCAAAATGGTCCATAGGTGTTCTGATAGTTATCTTTCCTTTTTATAAACTAACATACATTGTAAGTTTAAAAAAATAAAATTAACTGTATTTATACACTGTCAAAACTTCACAGAGGAATTTAATGGGGTTTAGGATAACTTTAGACCATAAAAATCTAAACTTGTTTATTATAAAGTTTATAAAAAGACAAAATATAAAAATACTGTTACATTATCAAAACAAAGACAATGGTTTTCACATCATAAAAATATGAGGTCTGTCAACAAATTCACAAAAATCGTTGTGAAACTAATCATTGATCAACCAAACACAATGTTAGCCTATTCAGATCATCAAAGTAGGAGGCCTATCAACAAATTATTCCATTATTCAAAACTAATCGTTATTAATTTCGTAGTTAATAAACTAAAATAACTTATGAGAGTTTTGCTACCAACCATAG
The DNA here is from genome assembly GCA_963675035.1 of Allygus modestus. Classification (NCBI taxonomy): domain Eukaryota; kingdom Metazoa; phylum Arthropoda; class Insecta; order Hemiptera; family Cicadellidae; genus Allygus; species Allygus modestus. The sequence goes on from OY776116.1 coordinate 32,019,554, forward strand.
TTTTTGACATTAAATTTAAATAGGAACATGATTTTTTTGTTGGAAACCGATTGCACAGCAGTGTTCAGCTCAAGAAGAAGAACAAGATGGCAGTGCTATCTCAATTTCGAATTTTTTGGAACATGTGAGTTTTGACTCTCACCTCCTCATTTGTTCGAAACTGTATATATATATATATATATATATATATATATATATGTGTGTGTGTGTGTGTGTGTCCGTGAGCACGATGATAACTCTCGTAAAAATGATCCGATTTTGATCAAATTTGGTATAAACGTGTAAAGCAACATTTGTGACTTTAAGTTTGAAAACCAGCCAGATGGCTCCATCCGAAGGGGTATTTTGGGGGGGGGGTTTGTACCCCAAAAATGTTTTATTTTTATTTTTTACATATTTTTGAAATAGTCAAATATTAGTTTTTACCATTGATTCAGCTTAAAAAAACACACAATTTGGTATTTGATCATTTCTCTACGTCAATTGGTTACCGAGATATTGAAAGTGCTAAACACAGTACGTTGTCTCATGTTATTTTTATGGAGGAAAAGAAAAATTTTATATCTCGCTTATTTATGAACGTATACTGACGAAGCTTGGTATACAGCTTCATCTGGTTGTGGTCTATTGATATTTGCTCAAAAAACTATTTTTTTCCAAAGGCTCCCGAAGCAGCAAATCTGCGTACTCACCCCCATGTTATTCTTATGGAGAATAATTAAATGCTGTCTGTCTTAATTATGAACATAAATGAATAAAAACTGGTATACGACTTCACCTAGTTAAGTTTTATTGATATTAGCGTGTGTTTCTTATTGCAGCAAACCTGCGTACTTTGCCCCAGTGTTATTTTTATGGAGATTAATTAAAATTGCATATACTGTATCGCTTATTTGTGAATATATTTTTATGAAACTTGGTAAGTGGCTTTATGTATTAAGACATGTACATCTTCATTGGAAATTTGCTGAGTATGCAGGTTTGCTGCGACAGGGGTATTTATATTCGTCGCATTAAAAACATTATCACCCATATAGTAAAATCATGTCAATGGTAAAATGTAACTGCATTTTTACATTAATTTTTATTAGCGAATTTCCCCTATAGGGAATTAGCGAATTTCCCCTATAGGGAAGAAGCTATTACCGTAGTCGGCATGGTAAGACTTAGGCCCGGGACCATGATAACTTTTCGTTTTGAGGTCCCCAGACCCCAAAAACACCATTCGTTCGATACTGTATATATATATATATATATATATATATATATATATATATCTATATATATATATATATATATGTGTCCGTGAGCACGATAACTCTCGTAAAAATTATCCGATTTTGACGAAATTTGGTATAAACATGTAAAGCAGCATTTATGACTTTAAGTTCGAAAACCAGACAGATCGACTTATCCGAAAGGGTATTTTGGGGGGGTTTTGTACCCCAAAAATGGGTTTTTTGAATTTGTTACATATAATTTTTGAAAAAGTCAAATTTTAGTTTTGACCATTCGATTCAGCTTAAAAAAACACACAATTTGGTATTTCGATCATTCCTCTACGTCAATTGGTTACCGAGATATTGAAAGTGCTAAACACAGTACGTTGTCTAATGTTATTCTTATGGAGGAAAAGAAAATTTTTTTATCTCGCTTATTTATGAACGTATACTGACGAAACTTGGTATACAGCTTCATCTCGTTGAGGTCTATTGATATTTGCTCCAAAAAATTGTTTTTGCATAATTCTCCCGTAGCAGCAAACCTGCGTACTCAGGCCCCATGTTATTCTTATGGATAATAATTAAATGCTCTGTCTCCCTTAATTATGACCATAAATTAATAAAAACTGGTATACGAGTTCACCTAGTTGAGTTATATTGATATTAGCGTAAAAACCAATTTTTTGTGTTCCTTGTTGCAGCAAACCTGCGTACTCAGCCCCAATGTTATTCTTATGGAGAATAATTAAAATTGTATATATCGCTTATTTTTGAATATATTTTTATGAAACTTGGTAAGTGGCTTTATGTAGTATTAAGACATTTATATCTCCATTGGAAATTCGCTGAGTATGCAGGTTTGCTGCGACGGGGGTATTTACCATGTGATCGAATATGTTTTCATTGATAAATGGGACATAATTTCAAACATATGTTTTTAAGACTGAACATTCTCACTCTATTCTAGATTCCCTGGTTTTTTTGTCAAGGTAGCGAGTCCGGGGGGGCAAGGTTCGTAGAGCTTTCAGATCAGGTATGATTATTTCCACGGTAACTAGAAAAAATATTTTTTCTAGCTACCGTGATTTTTTCCATAAGTAATTTTCGCAGCAAAGATGTCTTAGGAGGGCGTCCAGCTGATTCATAGATGAAAAACATACTATAAAGTGTTGCCAACCTTGAGGGTATAATAATGGTACAGCTATTTTTAAAATTGTCACTAGACATCCAGAAAGAAAATTTAAACCCTTAGTCCATTAATATAATAATACAAATAAATCAAAACAATATATTAGTATCATAAAATAACAGCTGATCATAGAATGTAAGCAGTTAAACAATGTTAATTTTAATTACAATGATGTAGAAAATATGGTACGGGTACGATAAATATCGTGTTTCCAGCAACACTGCAGATTGGATTGGTGATATCGTGACCTTACAGCTGTTTTTACGAGGTCTCTACCGGTGAGCACTTTTTCGCCTACAAAATTTAGAGGTTGTTTGGTCGATATCGAACAATTTTACCAACCGGTTGTTTAATCGATTGAATGTTGACTACGATAGTAGATAGATGTTTTCGAAGTTGGAATACAAAATGAGTAGCGCTAGTAGATTTTATGAAGCTGAAACGTTCGAAGATTTTATAGAAGTTTAAGAGTTTATAGGTACTTTAAATTATGGATATGGAAAGTTAATATAACTCATCATAATAACTGTGCCTTTCAAGTCCTTAGCTATAATTAAGCCTATTATTTGGGCAAGGAATGGGTTTTATTTCATACTAGTTTAATTTATGAACAATTTTTCTCTTATCACAAGTAATTTAGAGAGACCGATTAATTATCTTAACCCTACCTCGGGGTCTTTGTATTTATGATTGCAACCAATTTGTAAATTTAAAGGCATCTTATCTGTTTAAGATCTTATATACATTACTTAATTAACTTAGCATTACAAAGTTTATTTAAATTGGGTATATCTTTTGCCATATTATTAAGTGGATGTAAGGTATTTCAATTTCAAATTGTCCAATGGCCAAACTTATACTTCAACAGGCCCTAGTCGAGTCAGCTTAGAACTTCCACATTCCAAGTTTAACTTCTCGGCAGTCGGCAATCTCAAATCATCCAGTAGAATGAACGAACAATCGGTTGATGAAACGTTGCGGTATCTTCTGTTCGATATCGACCAAACAACCTCTAAATTTTTTAGGCGAAAAAGTGCTCACCGTCTCTACCGGCTAAGTAGGAAACTTTAAATAAATCGACTCAGCAGTCAGCAAACCTGTACAAAGTGTATGGACCTTGCGAGGGGGGGGGGCGTGGCTCTGATTGCCAAAACTGCAGTGGAACTGGAACTGGTTTTTTGTCAGCTGTGATAAAATGTTGGCAAGTGCCCGGGCCATTTATAAACATCATACTATCACCTAACATCTCCATCTGTGTGAACTAAACTGTAAGTATAATACTATACCCTACGATTACCATACAATTTGTTAGATTAAACACACGCAACGTTGCTAGGTTTTCAGTATTTCAGTACTAGAGAGGAGAGAATATTGCCATACAGCCAACAGCCATAATGTCAGTGTTGCCTGATGCCACTTCATTCTGCGCAGAGCGTAAATTCCCTTTCTATTACTTTTCTGTTTTATTGTTGTCCAGTTGGACCACGACCACAGTTGGCGTTGGACGCGAGAAGGGAAAGACTGTTTTCCAATTAAACTTTAGCAACTGGTTTGTGATGCGATACGGTTGTAGTTGCGTTGCTAAACGTCCACATTCTTGTGCGATTGAAACTGTGTATAGACGGAGATAGAGTACACAACTGTGTTCATGTAATTTGGTGTATTGAGTTTTAAATAATTGTTTAAATTTCAAAAACTATGGATAGCATTGTAGCGACGAAGAATCCGTTATGATTACACGCAATTCTTAGATTTCCCAAAAGGTTGCCTGATATTTTCAGACTTTTTTAGGTATACTAGATTACTTAACCTTCCCAGTATTTTTCGGGGGAAAGATATAAATCGCCCCCCCTCCCCCCGAAAAATGTTGAATGTCATTATAAAAAAGTTTTTTTATTTCTTTTTAACATACAAAATCAACTATAGAACAAATGTATATAACCAAATACTATTTAGATTTTTAACCTAATAAACTGCAGAGAGCCATAGAGAGCTTCATATACTGATTTTCAGCGTTCGATAACAGAGAAAAATTTTAAAGACATTTCCCGCCAAAAAGTAACAAATAATAGACGTTAGAGTATGTAGGAAGACAGGGTTTAGCTTTGGCAATCGTGTCATGACGATAAAATTGCAACGTAAATACATTTTTGTTCATCATTCGTTATTTAACGCATTTTTGGGAAACATTTCAAAAAGAGGAGATTTCTTATTTGTTTACGGAAATCCCGCTGAGCTATATTTTGACCCTCAAAATCCGGTTATCTCCGGGGAAATCCGGCAACCCAATATGAAAACATACTTAAACTATAGATTCTTCCTCAAGCAATCGTTATTCTTTATTTTTGTAGTTATTTACAATTTTACATCATTAATATTCATATTAGCTCCATATATATTTAAATCTATCCCTAAGTAAAATTTTAACAAATCAAATTAAAAAATCAAAAAAGAATAATAACTAGTGACTTGTAGAGGCGATAGCCCCTAACCTTGCTCCAAGTAGGAACACATGTCAGCTCGTAAACCAAGTACACACTAGTCACATGTTTTAATCTAAACAAAGCAGACGTTTTAAAATTCCTATGCTTTTCTTATGGAGAATGTAGCCTATTACGTTATTTCTCGTTTGTTGGTAACTTTTTGGAATTTTTCCCGAGACCCTGGGATGAAGACCTTTAATTTGAGTCGTCTCCCATCACCCTGCAATTTGCCAAACTCCCACAATTTTGACTTAAACATTTCGTGTAAATAAACTAATATTATAAATGTGAAAGTTTGGATGTATGTATGGATATTTGGAGTTCCATCACGCATAAACTACTGATCAGATTAAGCTAAAATTGTGCATGAACATAGCTTACATGTCACTTTAATATACAGACATTATAATGTCCACATCCAAGCTTAGGGCTACACCCCCCGGGTCCTGTAAGTTCCAATGCAAATCTTATGGGAGGATATCATTTATAAAATTACCAGCTGTAGTTGTTTGTCGGTTGGGGCAAAGAAGTCAGATGGTAAAACTAAACAAAGATTAATGTCTTTTAATTTGTCGCGAGCGAAGCCGCGGGGTAGCAGCTAGTTATATATAAAGATAATCTCATCGCTATTACTTATTTAAAGGTTATTGGTTAATTTGGACAAAAGAGTCTATTTCAAGAGCCTCCTGAATTGTTTGCTTGGTGAAGAATGCACAAACATTAGGGGCGGTTCAGGAGTTCGGGTTTATTTTAATGGTGAAAACCGGTATTTGAGCCGCAGCTTGAAAATTGACTTCAGGAGCTCGGGTTTAACGTTTAGACCTGGCGTAGAGATGGTCCTGGCTTAAATATGGGAGGGATAAACCCGCGCTCAAAAATTCCGCTTCACGAGTCCCGGCCTAGATAAACTCAGGCTTAAGAGATAGACTGTTGGTTCAGGAGTCCAAGTTCATTCCATTCATTCCTAAATATGATGATACAATTAATAATAAAGATGATAATAATAATAATGGTACGGTAGATTTTAGCCGTAGATTTTACAGTATTGCTGGATTTGGTATAATAGTTTGAAGGTGAAGATGATTTCAAATCAATTTACTCAATACGATCAACACTGTCCCGGTATTAGTGAGTGTTACGGGATGTATGCTTATCATTGTTGCCAACACTGAATCCTCCGATTACCCCCCCAACCCAATTTTAACGTAGGAAGAAACAAGGCCCAATGATAAAGATAATATTTCACTGTATCAACATCACGTAAAGTTAACACAAAATAATGTACAAACGTCTACAATATAACTGACTTTTAGCGAATTTCCCCTATAGGGAAGAAGCTATTACCGTAGGTCTCATGGTAAGACTTAAGCCCGAGACCATGATAACTTTTTGTTTTGAGGTCCCCAGATGTCCAAAACACTATTCGTTCAAATTTATATATGTATATATATATATATATATATATATATATATATATATATATATATATATATATATATATATATATATATATATATATCTATATATGTGTCTGTGAATGCGATAACTTGAGTAAAAAACGTCCGATTTCGATGAAATTTGGCTCAAATGTGTAAACTGACATTTATGACTTTAAGTTCGAAAACCAGAAAAATCGGACTATGGGAAGGGGGGTTTATGGGGGTTTTAAATTTTCCAAAAATCAGTTTTTTGCATTTTTTACCCTAAAACTTTTAAAACACTTAATTTAGGTTTAGACCATGTTATAGAGCTTAAAAAAACAAATAATATGGTATTTTGAATTATTAACCTAGGTTAAGTGGTTGCGGAAAAAATCCAAAAAACATGCTCATAAAATCTCCCATGTTAATCTTATGGGAAAAAGGTTTTTGGCTTTTCCTCAGTTAATTTTACTTTAAACTTCACATTTTCTTTTACCAATCACTTCAGCTCCACAAAACAATCATTTTGGTGTTTAAATTGTGATTCTACGTCAAACCGTTGCAGAGATATTCAAAGTGCTAAACACAGTACGTTGTCCAATGTTATCCTTAAGGAGAATAAATAAAATTTGATATCTTGATTATTTATGAATGTATATTGATGAAATTTGGTATGTGGCTTCATGTTGTACTGGTATATTGATAATTGCACAAAAAATAAATGTTTTGTTGACTGTCCCCGTAGCAGCTAACCTGCATACTCAGCCCTAATGTTATTCTTATGGAGAATAAGTAAAGTTTTATATCTCCCTTAATTATGAACATAAATTAATAAAACATGGTAAGTAGCTTCACCTGGTTCAGTTATATTGATAATTGCATAAAAACTCATTTCTTATCTTCCTCGTTGCAGCAAACCTGCGTACTCAGTCCTAATGTTATTCTTATGGGGAATAAATAAAATGTAATAAGTCACTTATTTATGAATGTATATTTGTCAAACTTGGTGAGTGGCTTTATGTACTAGTGAGAAACATATCAATGCATTGGAAATTCGCTGAGTACGCAGGTTTGCTGCGACGGGGGGTATTTACTACATTTCCAAATATTTAAATCTCTTTAGGAATATTTGCATGTGCGATAATATCAAATGCATCTGGAAAAAGAACATGATTTAAAGTTTAAACTTGTAAAAAGTTACCTTTGAATTAGCATTAAACCAGAGTTAAGAAAATTATATTTTGCGTTGGCGTTGCCTATATGTTACTTTGAACATATCATTTATGATTTTTCAGCCAAGAAATGCCGAGAAAGAAGGAGTTTTTATCGTCTATACTGCATGAAATACTATTTAATAAAGTCTATCCAGCAGTATGTTGATCAACGACCTTTTAAAGAGTTTCAAATCAATGTGTATTGAATTCAAACATATTGCTTTCATATGTGCTATATTTTGATTGTTTTCAATTATGTAAGTACAATGATTTTTGTGGTAAAGCAGTTACACGAGAGATATATTTTTATTTATAAGTTGCTGTTTTAACTAGTCATAATGTATTTTTATTGCTTATTAACTTAATATATTGGTAGCTTGTTGGATATATAGGCTTGAGAGCTAAAACCAGACTAAATCTTGTAAAGAAAATTAAATACAACATTTTTATTTTGCAAATTTTCAAGTTTTCATAACAAATTCAAATGTCTTAATTATTTGTATATTTGGTGTATTTATTACAGACTAGACAATTAAAATTAATAAGGTTATATTAAGGAATAGATAACTATTCCTATAACTATAACTATTGTATGTACACCTACACACATGCTTGTATTTATGTTAGGGGGCCCCATTTTCGTATTCGCCCGGGGCCCCAGAGGTCCGAAATACGGCCCTTATATATTACATCGCTAAGGAATTTAGTTTTCGGCCCGCTACGTCATTATTTCTCAACCGATTTGGACAATCGATGTGTCATTTTAAAGTGTTTACACTGCACATTAACAGAATAAATTACTCTTACCCTCACAGCCTGTTTTTGGGTAAAGACAGCCAGTCCTACTCTTAAACATGGTGTATTGTGGTTTCTACGGACTGTCTCGGACCGTGACTATTGATTTTATGTTAACTGTCCGCATGAGTCTCTAAAGTTGCTGTAAAAGAATTCAAGCAATACAAAATTCGGGACCTGACTGACATGGTTTACCAGGATATCTCTTGGTGGTAATGTACATTTTTGGAAACCATTTGCCTCCCTCCCTATCTGGGTACTACCAAACTGACACCCGTTTTTTGGGCACATCTGAAGTTTACAAACCTCACTATAGTAGAGAAATATTTAACCATTGCTCTACTAGGCAAATTACAGATTTAAAAGGCCAATTACAGTACATTAAAATCGCAAACAAACGGTTATTTCTGATATTTTAATGTGTTATTAGGATCACTACCAGTAGTTTACTGACGCCTTAGACTTTGTTTCAAAGTTAATGTGTTGAATTGTTATCAGATATTTTATCCGTGATTCAATCGTATTTTATACTGGATCTTGTTAAAAACCTTTATCATATGAACTGTATTAAATCGATTTTATAAACAAATATTTGATTAAAATTATCTGTCGTTTAATTCAAATAAAAAATACTCTTTCCAGTTTCTTTAAAGTAAGCATATTTTAGCGAAACTTTGGTATGTGACTTGACCTAGTTCTGGCCTATTTATATGCTTTGCATGAAAAACAATTTTTTATTTTCCCCGAAGCAGCAAACCTGCATACTCATCCCTAGTGTTATTCTTATGGAGAATAGTTAATGTTTGATATGGCCTACCTCCCTTAGTTTTGAACCTAAATTAATAAAGCTTCACCTTCTTGAGTTATTTTGATAATTGCATAAACAAAGTTTCTTATATTCCTGTTTCAGCGAAAACCTGCGTACTCAGCCCTAAAATAAAATGTTATAATGTATTTTTGAAACTCATAATAGCGATGGATTTGAATTCATTATTGATTTATTTGGGCTTTACCTATCGCTTCTAGTGTTTAAACACTATTGTTTCTGGTGTTGTAAACACTAGAAGTGATAGGTAAAGTCCAAATAAATCGATAATAAAAATGGTATATATCACTTATTTACGTATGTATTGTTGTGTAACTTGGTAAGTGGCTTTATGTGGTAGCGAGACACATATGTATGCATTGAAAATTCGCTGAGCACGCAGGTTCGCTGAGTACCTCCCTTAGTTTTGAACCTAAATTAATAAAGCTTCACCTTCTTGAGTTATTTTGATAATTGCATAAACAAAGTTTCTTATATTCCTGTTTCAGCGAAAACCTGCGTACTCAGCCCTAAAATAAAATGTTATAATGTATTTTTGAAACTCATAATAGCGATGGATTTGAATTCATTATTGATTTATTTGGGCTTTACCTATCGCTTCTAGTGTTTAAACACTATTGTTTCTGGTGTTGTAAACACTAGAAGTGATAGGTAAAGTCCAAATAAATCGATAATAAAAATGGTATATATCACTTATTTACGTATGTATTGTTGTGTAACTTGGTAAGTGGCTTTATGTGGTAGCGAGACACATATGTATGCATTGAAAATTCGCTGAGCACGCAGGTTTGCTGCTACGGGGTTATTTGTATGTTAGTAGAGCTTTTCCAACTTGTTAAAATTCGTTTTATAATTAATTTTATCCATGATGTCTTAGATTTGAGAGACTTGACTGAATTTATTAAATATTACATTTTTAAATGGTATATTAACCGCTGAAAATTGTATAACAATTAAGTATGTTTATAACACATGCGGAGAGGCTGTTTGAGTCGAGTTGCCGCTGTGCTGCTTGCTATTTGTCATTTCAGAATCTTGGTGCCCGACTACAGTTCAGGGCATGCTGGTAGCAAGCCCAGCTGAGTGAAAGTGGTTTGACCATTTGAGGAAGTTGGGGGTTGGGGGTAGTTGAGGGGAGGGTTCTGCGTGTGGTTTGAGTGAGCATCCGGGGCTCTGCATGTGTGTGAGTGAGCAGCGACTGGCCTGACCTCTAGGCGGAACAGCTTGTCAATAGAGGCGACTGCACCACCTTAATCATTTTGGCGCCACGAGTGGAGGGAAACGTGGGATCCCATCTGACCGAATCCTATCTGACCGAAACGTATATAAGTTCAACTCTGTCGAAAACGGGATGTGTGCCATCGGACCGATGGCACAATTCTACTTTCGGTCATTTGCGACAAACTAGAGAATCTTTCGGTCGTTTGATACTCGTCCCACTTTCGGTCAATTGCGACAAACAACGTTTTCGATGAAGTCAAACAATTTATATTTTCGGTTGAATGGAATTATTAATGTTTTCGGTCGTTTAAGATAGTTAATAATTTAGTGAGTTGGTCAGTTTACATCGCCAGAAGGTAGGGAGGGGGCACAAACGAAAATATCGTACCGTTCCAGTTAAATTCTGGTAACCAAAAAACTATCGTAGTAAAATTATCGTACTCAACCCTGAACCTTGCTGAACAATATTTTAACTTTCATTTAGACATATATTTGTTAAAACAATGTTGAATTCCTTACATCCTAGTTTTGATCGTCCAGATCTGTTGTAGACGTAATAATCATAACTAAAACCAAGGAAACAAAACCAGGGCGCAATTTGGATGGGCACGGTGCGAACGTGTTGCTATGGAAACGTGAATGTGGAAGTGGAAGCGCGCGAATCGCGCAGCTACTGCTGCCTCTAGTGTTTCTTGTGCTGTTTACAGCGGCGAAGGTGCGAAGTAATGAGTCATCACTCATCCTTCACCCACCAAGAAATACCCTTGTTATCATCAGTGTACAATGCTGACAGTTAATGAAGAATAATAAAGACTAACACATGTTGTAAAGAGGGGATTGATTGGTTAACATATTTGTTGCCATGACGACCGGAGGGTATACAGGGTCAAAATGGCTCGTTGTTGATTATATCAATCGTCTTAACCTACACAAAACTGGTGTGGTTGTTTGTTTATTACTCTAATTGTTAAAAGTCAATTCTCTCTGCTATGAAACTATATTATTTGTAAGAACAGATATCCCAAATTATTATTCAGTTATTTAAGTTATCTTAGTGTTCTTAGTGTTTATGTTTCACACTTTTTGTAAACTATCTTTACTTTTATTAAAATACCCCCGTCGCAGCAAACCTGAGTACTCAGCGAATTTCCAATGCATATATATGTGACTCACTACTACATAGAGCTACTTACCAAGTTTCACCAAAATACATCCATAAATAAGTGATATATAGCATTTTATTTATTCTCCATAAGAATAACATTAGGGTTGAGGACGCAGGTTTGCTGCAACGAGGAAGATAAGTAATATTTTTTACAATTATGAATATAACTGAACCAGGTGAAGCTATATACCAAGTTTTATTAATGTAGGTTCATAATTAAGGGAGATATACAACTCTACTTATTCTCCATATGAATAACATGGGGGCTGAGTATGCAGGTTTGCTGCTACGGGGACTATCAACAAAAAACTTGTTTGTTGTGCTAATATCAATATATCACAACTAGTTGAGCCACATACCAAGTTTCATCAATATACATTCAAAAATAATTGAGATATAGAATTTTATTTATTCTCCATAAGGATAACATTGGACAACGTACTGTGTTTAGCACTTTGAATATCTCTGCAACGGTTGGACGTAGAACAACGATTAAAACACTAACATGTTTGTTTTGTTGAGCTAAACACATTAATAAACAGAAATGTGAAGTTTTTAGTAAAACTATCTGAGAAAAATCTAAAAACCTTTTTCCCATAAGATTAACATGGGACACTTTTTTTGGATTTTCTCCGCAACCACTTAACCTAGGTTAATGATTCAATGTACTAAATTATTTGTTTTTTTATGCTCTATAAAATTCTACGACCAAAATTGAGTGTTTTTAACATTTTGGGGTCAAATTTGCAAAAAACCGATTTTTGGAAAATTGTAAACCCCTATAAAACCCCCTTCCCATAGTGCGATCGATCTGGCTTTCGAACTTAAAGTCAAAAATGCTACTCTCCACATTTGTGCCAAATTTCATCGAAATCGGGTGTTTCTTTCAAAAGTTATCGTGGTAACGGACACACACACACACACATATATATAAATTTGAACGAATAGTGTTTTTGGCATCTGGGGACCTCAAAACGAAAAGTTATCATGGTCTCGGGCTTAAGTCTTACCATGCCACCTACGGTAATAGCTTCTTCCCCATAGGGGAAATTCGCTAAAATCGCTACCATCCTTGCATTAAATTTTATGTGTCCATTAACACGATAATTTGAGAACAAAACGTCTGATTTTGATGAAATTTGACTCAAATGTGTAAAGTGACATTCATGACTTTTAGTTCGAAAACCAGAAAAATCGGACTATGGGAATCGAAACATAAATTAATAAAACTTGGTATGCAACTTTGACCGGTTAAGTTGTATTGATAACTATTGGATGATGGTTTATGGGAGTTTAACATTTTCCAAAAATCAGTTTTTTGCATTTGTCACTCTACAATAAAAAAAACTGAATTTCGATTTGGACCATTTTATAGAGCTTAAAACAAAATATGGTATTTTGAATTACTAACCTAGGTTAAGTGGTTGCCGAGAAAATCCAAAAAACGTGTTCATAAAATCTCCCATGTTAATCTTATGGGAAAAAGGTTATTAGCTTCTCCTCAGTTCATTTTAATGTAAACCTCACATTTACTGTTACCAATCAGTTCAGCTCTACAAAAAAATCATTTTGGTGTTTAAACTGTGATTCTATGTACAACCATGGCAGAGATATTCAAAGTGCTAAACACAGTACGTTGTCCAATGTTATCTTTATGGAGAATAATTAAAATATTTTATCTCGATTATTTAAGAATCTATGTTGTTAAAACTTGGCATTTGGCTTCACCTAGTACTGGTCTATTTATATTTACACAAAAAAATAATTATTTGCCGTTTTTCCCCGCAGCAGCAAACCTGCATACTCAGTCTCCATTTTATTCTTATGGAGAATAAGGTATTCTTATGAGGTAAAATGTAATGTCTCCCTTAGTTATGAACATAAATTAATAAAACTCGGTATGCAACTTTGACTGGTTAACTTGTATTGATAATTGAATAAAAACACATATTTTGTGTTCCTTGTAGCAGCAAACCTGCATACTCAGCTTTCAATGTTATTCTTATGGAGAATAAATAAAATGCTATATATCACTTATTTATTCGTGTATTTTTATGAAACCTGGCAAGTGGCTTTGAGTGGTAGTGAGAAACATATACATGCATTGGAAATTCGCTGAGTACGCAGGTTTGCTGCTATGGTGGTATTCAATTATCAAGTCTTATCTTTGTACACCGATAACAACATCTTTTTTTAGGGATTATAAAGGCTGTTATTGTTGTTTACAAAAAAGTTTTGATTCAGTATCTCACATAACTATACTAACTTCATAAAAAACTACAATTACAGTGTATCGCTAGAATTTCGCACTGATGTTATATACATGCATTGGAAATTCGCTGAGTACGCAGGTTTGCTGCTATGGTGGTATTCAATTATCAAGTCTTATCTTTGTACACCGATAACAAAATCTTTTTTTAGGCTGTTATTGTTGTTTACAAAAAATTTTTCATTCAGTATCTCACATAACTATACTAACTTCATAAAAAACTACAATTACAGTGTATCGCTGGAATTTCGCACTGATGTTAAATTGTCTGAGATCCAGGATTTGTCAAAGGAAAATCATTTTTTCCAGTGTAATGGATAAACCACAATTTTGCCGCAAGAGTAAATACCCCCGTCGCAGCAAACCTGCTTACTCAGCTAATTTCCAATGCTTTTTTTGATTTATGTCTTAATAAAGCCACATACCAAGTTGCATACAAATATATTCAAATATAAGCGATTTTAATCATTCTCTATAAGAATAACACTGGTAATGAGTACGTAGGTTTGCTGAAACAAGGAACACAAACGATTGGTTATCATGCAAATATAAATATAATTTAACTAGGTGAAGTCACATACCAAGTTTCATCAATATTCAATAATAAGTAAGCACTATATAACATTTTAATTATTCTCCATAAAAATAACATGGAGATCCCGTAGTTCATGCATATCAATAATATATAAACTTTATTGTAACTAAATGAATCTGGCGAGGCGCAAAAGCGTGTAAACGATAGGGCGCACAATGCTGAAATCAACTGAGCGGCCGTGAGTGCCATTGAAGGGGTGGGGGCAAAGACTGATTTGTAGACACAGCCCTAGCGTTCCAGGTGTATTAATAGAGTTTTAAATGTTACAAATAAGGAAAGTATTTATCTACATAAATAAAATAAGTTTTGTTTCTATATAGCTTTGAGCGGTGAAATGTCGTATGCAGTGGGAGATATACAAATTTTGTTTATCTGTTTGTTTGTTTATGAACCAGGTCTGTCCCGCTTTTCACAAACAAAATGAACCTAATGAAATAACATATTTTGCTCATTTTCGTGTGGGTCAGGAAACTTTTAGGCTTCTGCAAATCATACGTACGTCATTAGGGTTATGCCATTGGTCCGTCACTGCTACAAAGAAGATCTATGGGTACCGGTGACTCAACCTTTCACTGTAGAATGCACCATATTTGTTCTAATGACCATTTAGTCAGCTAATTTACCTTTTACTACAGAATGGAGGAACACGAGCTTTACTAACTAAAAGTAAATTAGGGCAGAGGCCTATGGGATTTTTTTAAACGTATTCCTATTGTACGTCTGCAGCATAAGGGGAACCACAATGCATAATTTCATATTCATAGACATAGTAGTTTTTTAGATCAAGCGATCAATATGGCAGTGAGTGCAGGAGTCTAACAAATGTAGATTTAGATTATATATCCACTCTGTACTCTTATGTTATTTATTACAAATCCTCACTCAGCGTTTTAAATTAGAACTGCAACAGCTGTTTATGGAATAATTATTCTTAAGTGATCATAAGAAAAACTTTGTCCATAAAAATAACATTGGATTTTCAAAATCCCGTGGGGCAAAGTCCTGAGGTGATTTCAAAATATTAAACTACCTTAAAACCTTCTAACGCACACATAGAACAAACAGACAAAAGTTTCATCGAAATCAGTGAACCCTTTTCTCTGTGAAAAGCGAACAGAACATGACCAAAACCACACTAAATTACGTTTTTGAGCAGACGCCATTCTTTTTCCAAAAGGCGTATGCTAGTTTACAGTGGCCTAAAACCTTTCCACAAATGTATAGAACAAAGAAACAAAGTGTCGTCAAAGTCAGTGCACCCGTTTTCCCGTGAAAAGCGAACAAAAACCCGTCCTTAAGCGTTACCGACAGACATACAAACAAACCGATAGACAGACAGACAGACGGACAGAAATTGAGATAAGAATTGTTTTGGCTTTCCTAGGGTGAAAACTATAAAAATATGCAACAATTTAAGAATTCCAAACAATGGACAGGCTAAACAATAATTTTATTAAGCCTATATAGAAATGAATAATCCTTAGACTGAGTTTACAGGTTAGCTGCAACAGGGACCACAAGAATGTGGTCATTATGCTAATATCAACCGGGAACAACCAGTGTGAACGGATTAGTGGCAACGGTGTGTATCATCAAATTATCGTACTTTTACAAACTATCGTATCCAGATACAATAATTTCGTAGACACTCCGACAATTCAGCGGAGTCTACGGCGTGCTCTTTCGGTCGATTGCGACAGTATTCACTTTCGGTCGGTTGCTACACATTTGGTTTTCGGTCAAGTAAAACAACAGCTAGTTTCGATAGGTTTAACATTTATTACTTTCGGTCAGATAACACTAGTATTAAAACTTTTCGGTGGTTTAGGACTCTTGCAATATTCGAACATTTGGCACAGTTACAGTTTCAATATTTGTTTAATTCGGTCGTTTGGGACACATTTGCTTTTCGATGTTTTAAAACAAAATAACGTTTCGGTGCGATGGGATTCGGTCATTTGGCATCTCACCGAGGGAAAGTGGGAAAGCGTTCGGTGGGTGGCGGAGATGGTTATATTTTAAAGTTTAAACCTAAGCTGAAGAAAAATTGTGTTTTTATGGATTGTTGTAATAAGGATTGTGTGGGTCATGTTTTGTACAATTTCAAGTACCTGCATTTTTCAATATGGCAACTTTTTGGTCCGATTTCGTACAGATATTTGTACAAACTATTCCTGATTTCAATTAATAAAAAAATAATACTGAATTGTCTTCTACTGTACTATCTAATCTAATATTTGTAATTATTGCATTATTTTAACACTCTAAATTACGGATTGCACACAGTAGTTTGTACACGTACATCGTACAGCGGGCAGCACGGTGCGGCGAAAGCCTTGCGTAAAATATGGTAGGGTTTGTCATGTCGTCTTCGAAGGCACCCGTCCGGTTATTTGGACCGTATTGGCTGTAAATATATTAGCCATCCACACCCATACAGGGAAAGCTCTAACAAGTGGACAAGGTACTATGATTTTATCAGTATTTGGAAATCTTGGCGTCCAATTCTTGGTAAAAGTATGACTCGTCGGCTTTCCATAAGGTTGACGCATTTTCAAATACATTTACTTTCCCTTAACCATCGAGCCATTTTTAAATACAGATCAGTACAAAACCTCCAAATTTCGTCCATCTCCCAGTAGACAGATCTCCCATTCAACTACATGCATCCCAAAAACAGGCTTCTTGAGACGTAGTGACTTATCTTTTATATTTTAATAATCTGAGTAAAAAACACATAAGATGTCCGATTGGAATGGGAAAAAGACAGACATGATTGTTAAGTCGCTGTTAATAATTTAAGAGCTTAACCTGGTACGTTTGATGACAATTTAAAATAAATCAAAATTGTACTTGGGCGTCCATAGAAGCATGAGGGGGAGGGGAGGCCCGGGTCGTATGGTGTCGTGTTACGATCATCGAGCAGTGTGAGCAGAGTGTTTGAGCGCCGTGGGTAAATCTTGTAAGGGGCTACTCAGTAAAGCGAAGTTACGAGGGTTGACATCAGCCCCAGTGGTAACAGTAACAATTGGTGATAGTGTAATTCGTCCAATTATGTGCCGGCATTCAAAATAAAAATCTTTATATTAATAAGCAAGCACAAAACTTGTTCTCCTTTTTCTTAGCTTGTGTGTATCGTAGGAGAAATTCGCGCATACCGTTAGAAAGGTAGTGTCCTATAGATGAGCAGAAACCCATTACAATTTACATCGGCCCTCAGGGCTACGCCTCACAGGCTTTCAAAGTTTCAATGTTAGTCTTATGTTAGAACAGTAATTGATTAAATAATTCTACATTTGACAGCTGTTGATATAACAAATGCTAGCAAAACAGGGAGAACAGATGTTTCAGGCATATTGTAAATACAAATGGACCGGTGAAAGTCAAAGTGGTGTAAGTCAAGTTTTGGTGAAATTGAGTCAAGTTGATATTTGGATTATTCTTAACCAGTTCCACCTTATGGCAAACATTTGTAAGTATTAAGTCCTCTTTGTTGCAGATAGATTGCAGAAATTTACTGTGCCTCAAAGCAAAACAATGTCATGTGTTAACGCCAATGTGGTGTAAGTCTGACATACACCACTGTACCTGAAACCATGTTGATCGTCGTCCTGTCAGGTGAGTGGGTTAAGAGTAGTAACTTACACCACTTTGCCTGTAACCATATTGTTGAATCAGCTGTTTTGACTCTAACCCACAAACTCACTGTTTGTTTAGTAAAGTTATGCAAGTTTAAAATAGCGAACAATTAAGTTGACAGTTGGGCTGTAGCCAATCAAGGTTTGTAGAGCTTTCAGACCAGGTGTGCTTA
This sequence comes from Allygus modestus, assembly GCA_963675035.1. Lineage (NCBI taxonomy): Eukaryota > Metazoa > Arthropoda > Insecta > Hemiptera > Cicadellidae > Allygus > Allygus modestus. The sequence goes on from OY776116.1 coordinate 32,037,766, forward strand.
TTTACATAAGAGTAATGTTCGCAGCAAAGATGTCTTACGAGGGCGTCCAGCTGATTCATAAATCAACAACATACCATAAAGTGTTGCCAACCTTAAGGGTATAATAATGGTACAGCTATTTTTAAATTGTCATAAGACATGCAGAAATAAAATTTAAACCCTTAATCGCTTAATCTAATAATGCAAATAAATCAAAACAATATATTAGTTTCATAAAATAACAGTTTATCATAGAATGTAAGCAGTTAAACAATGATAATTTTAATTACACTGATGAGGAAAATATGGTACTCGTACGATAAATATCGTGTTTTCAGCAACACTGCAGATTGGATTGGTGATCACTTGACCTTCCAGCTGTTTTACGAGATCTCTTCTGGTCAAGTAGAAAACCTTAAATAGATCGACTCAGCACACCTGGTTTGAAAGCTCTACGAACCTTGGTAGCCAATAGCATGGTTGTACGCTGTCACTGTTGCCATTTTGCCATGGAAAAATATCAGTATCACTCGAATGTTATTCCGATCAGCTGGTGTGGAGTTTTGGCAATGCTATTACTATTTGTTTGCGTCTACTATTGGCCGATCGTGGTTGACAGTGATAGCCCTGCAACCTGCAAACCACGCCCTCAACTGGCAATTTAACTGTCCGCTATGAAAGATTCATGGTGGATGAAGTAATTGATACTGAAAGTGTTTCAAGTGTGCCTAGTATTCTTCAATATTTATGTTCGGAATTCGAACCATGGGATTGCTACAGTTCAGGCTAGAGAATTTGAAAGACTAGTCAAATTAAATCATTCAAAACTTGTGCCCTTATTGAACATTAAAAGTGATTTGATTTAATTTTAAGTGATTTATTTCCCGAATTTAACTTTATAGGCTAGACACGTAAACAATCAGTGTATACTTTTGTCTTAAGAAAAATTAAGTGTAGTTTTATTTTAGAATTGTAATTGAGTAATAAAGGACACAAATTATACTTTTTTTAATTTTGAAACAATAAATTTAAGTATATAATTTGTAAAATTCTATTACTTTTCCTATCTGAAGATTAATTAATTTGATTTGTGTCACATTTCATAATATCTTGGTTAATTTTGCCTGCTACAATCGTTTACAATACACTTTAATGCAAAGTGGTTTAAGTACTAATTTAAGTAAAAGTGGTGTAAGTCTGACTCACACCACTACTCCACTATTGGTTGCAATGTAAGATAATTTTTAAAAGTGGAAATCTGCGTTAAGGTAAAGTGATGTGTATCTTCTTTTAAGCCCTTATAATATATTAGTAAAACTATATTTTGGTTCATAATTATGGTGCAGAGTTACAATGTAAGGTCTTAAATCTGATTCAATTATCAAAAATGTTATTTAGTCACAAGTGTCCACCTAATACTAAATCTTAACAAAAACCCATTTTTCTCAAAATTACAGTTTTTGACTTACACAACTTTGACTTTCATCGGTCCAAATATGGTAACACCCTTCTATAATCCTTTTTACCTCCACGTTAAAACAATTAAACCTGTTTGTACACAACTTTGACTTTCATCGGTCCAAATATTACTAGCTACTGGAATGGTAACACCCTTCTATTATCCTTTTTACCTCCACGTTAAAACAATTAAACCTGTTTGTGAGGGGGAAGGATGAGGGCTGGGGAGAGGATCAGGTGGAGAGGTTTCAGGCATAAATAAAAAGGCTACTGTTTACTGGAATGGTAACTCCCTTCTGCTGTCCTTTTTAACTCCACATTCAAAAAATTACCTGTTGGGGAGGCGGAGGGAGAGAGAGAGAGGGGGAGAGAGAAGGAGAGAGAGATAATCGCAACAAAACCCACTTTATTAAACTTTATTAAACTTTTTTTTATTAAACTTTTTTCAAATATTCGTCACATTATATTTGGTCGAATTTCGACCATTGGGCGGTTTCTAGTATTAATTAATAAGCTACGCCTATATTGCCAGTCTAAATTTTAAAAGTATAATTTGGACTAGTCTTATAGCTGCAAGTTGTCTTTGATTTGATTTGTATGATCAAACCAGATCATACTAGTAGGCCCTAATATAAGTTGCTGCTACAAAGTCAGCAACATTCAATTGCAGGCATCTCAAAAAATAATTATACCACAAATACAGACAACAAAATTAAAAACCTTGCACACACGCAGACAAAATCTTTGATTCTGAATATAAATATTCAAAGTTTTAGAAAAAAGTGGATAAACTTTAACTGATTCTAGAAACCTTCAAGCTTAACTAATGGGTTAAGCTTGAAGGTTTCTTGAATCAGTTCAAGTTGATCTACTTTTTGGTTACAAGTTGAAATGCTTATTGGTAATAAGCATTTGTGATCATTGGCTCTCCCCTGGAAATTTTGAAACTGTAAATAGATTAAAAAATTACAAACTTGTTACTCTGTATACTAGACAAACAGATAATCATGGTGGTACTTGTTTATTTTGTAAAGAATAATACCTCTATTCTGTTAGACACGACTTAAACATCAGAAGACTGCATTTTTGAATGTGTAGCTATACAATTAGAAATAATAGTTGGAAGGTGTGTACAAAACTATGTAATTGTTTCAGTATATAGGTCACCAGACAGTAATTTCAAGCATTCCATTACAAAACTTACCGAATTCCTAGAGAAACTGAGAAATTAAATGAAGAGAAAATATGTGTTTATGTGTGGTGACCTTAATGTTAACTTTTGAAAGACAACAAGGAAAGATAACAATTGATAAGAATTGAAAGATAACTAGGAAAGGCAAATTAAATACCCCCGTAGCAGCAAACCTGCATACTCAGCGAATTTCCAAAGCATATTAATTTATCTTAATACCACATAAAGCCACATACCAAGTTTCATCAATATACATTCATAAATAAACTATTTATGACATTTGAATTATTCTCCACAAGAATAACAAGGCGGCTGAGTATGCAGGTTTGCTGAAATAAGGAACACTAAAAATGGGCTTTTATACAAATATCAATACAACTCAACTAGGTAAAGCCACATACCAAGTTCTATTAATTTATGTTCATAATTAAAGGAGATAACACGTTAATTATTCTCTGTAAGAATAACATGGGGCTGAGTATGCAGGTTTGCTGCTACAGGAACTATCGGGAAAAAATGGGTTTTTGTGCAAATATCAATAGACCACAATGAAATGAAGCAATATACCAAGTTTCGTCAGGATAAGTTGATAAATAAGCGAGATATACAATTGTTCTTATCCTCCATAAGAATAACATTGGACAACGTACTGTGTTTAGCACTTTCAATATCTCAGTAACCAATTGACGTAGAGCAATGATTAAAACATCAAATTGTGCGTCTTTTTAAACTGATTCCAATGGGAAAAAATAAAATTTTACTTTTTCAAAAATTGTATGTAAAAAACTCAAAAAACCCATTTTTGGGGTACAAAACCCCCCCAAAATACCCCTTCGGATAGGTCGATCCGTCTAGTTTTCGAACGTCATAAATGCTGCTTTACACGTTTGTACCAAATTTCATCAAAATCGGACCTTTTTACGAGAGATATCGCACCCACGGACACACACACACATATATATATATATATATATATATATATATATATATATATATATATATATATATATATATATATATATATACAGTTTCGAACGAATGGTGTTTTTGGGGTCTGGGGACCTCAAAACGAAAAGTTATCATGGTCCCGGGCCTAGGTCTTACCATGCCGACTACGGTAATAGCTTCTTCCCTATAGGGGAAATTCGCTAAAAAATGTTATATCATCATTCAACTGTCATCCAATTTTTACCAAGCCAACAAGAATCACCAAAATATCCAAATCGTGTATTGATAATGTTGTAACTAACTTAAATTTGAAATCAGTTAATGGTAGAATATTATAATTAGGTCTATCGGATAATACTTCCCAAGCAGTATACTGAAACAAAAGTTGTATGACTAGAAAAAGAGTAATAATAACAAGGATGCTACAAAATGGAAATAGGTTAGCAAGGTTTTGTGGTGATTTGCAAAACGAAACTTGGGAAACATGTCTGTCCAAAAATACAAGCAATGCAGCCTACAACAGGTTTTTAGAAATTGTTCAATTATATTTTTTCTCTGCATTTCCCATTAGCTCATCTATATTTTTAATACGCTAGGCATATTTTTGTCATAATTGTTTTGGAGCGGTGGTGCTACCGATCACCATGTCCAAGGTGTCGTTAGAAAGGTCTTAGCATGTAGTTTTGCCATCAATTAAAAAATTTATAAAAGTCACCGTGGACATGGGAAAATATGGGGTCAAAGTCGCGATTTTCCCCATAGACATAATATGCAGTTACAAACCAACGATCGAGAAATCAGCTGTTTATTTAAGGAAGTGGTTAAACAAATAAAATCTGACCCTGAAGAATGGTTATTGAACGTACAGCTGGCAACAAAACACCAGTTTTTATTTGCACAAAATCAAAACATAACCAAAAAAACGTTCGACATAATCGAGACTATAAGACGTCGACCAGGACGGCCAAGAGGAGGAGGCCGACGAACTTTAACTGGTAGACGCGAACGAAATACAAATAATACTATTGTCGTTGATAGCCGAATACAGCAAGCACCCTTCCGTGTTCGCAAACGTTTTGATACAGCAAAAGGTCTAATTAACGGAACAAGGATGAGAGTCAAGAGATTGCATCGTAATTCAATTGACCGGAGCTCAAACAAATATAAGAATCCTTATACCACGAATACATATGCGCTCATCCGATACCCTGTTACCGTTTAGTCTCCAGCGCACACAGTTCCCGATAATTGTGGCATTTGCTATGACCATAAACGAAGCACAGGGCCAATCTTTGGGTAAGGTTGGAGTAGTTCTCCCAGAACCGGTGTTTGGTCACGGCCAATTGTATGTCGCAGTAAGTAGAGCCCGATCATTTGATGGACTTTAAGTCTACATAAAAGATGGAGAACACCAAGGCCGACTTCGTCGAGACAACCGTATTTACACTCGCAATTTTGTTTATAGAGAAATTTTATAAGGTTTATTAATAAAGTAATTTTTATCATTATTGAATTAACTTGATTTTTTTAAATAGCAACACTTAAGATTAACTGCCTACACGCATTGGTGGACAGAGTTTCTCCTTGACAGCGCACGATTTCGTGCGCCAGGTACGCTAGTTTACAGTTAATCCTCAAAACAATAATAAAAAGAAATCTTGGATAACTGATGAATTAAAACAGGCAAGCAATACTAAAAGAAAACTTTAAGAAATTTCCAAAAATAACAATTCAAGTTTGTTTCCAAAAGTTTCAATTCAAATTACAGAAAACAAATATAAAGTGCAAAAAAACAATTAAATACTAAGTAACCTAGGAGGAATTTTGCAAATCTCTTTAAAGAAAACCCTCCTCGGGTATCACCTAGCTACTGGCCAAATTTCATATCAATCGGTAAAGCCATTACACTGTGATGTCGTTACAAAGAAGTGACAATAAAGTGTGAGAACTTCGTTTAATTAATTGTTAATATTATAAATGTGAAGTTTGGATGTACGTTTGGATTTTTGTAGCTTCATCGCATAAACTAATGGACCGATTAAGCTAAACATTTGCATGAACATAACTTACTTATCACATTAACACATAAACCTGATGTCTACAACCAACCTTAGGGCTCCACCCCACGGGTCCTCTGAGTTCTAATACAAATCTTATGGGAGAATATTATTTATAAAATTACCAGCACTTTAGTTGTTTGTCAGATATTGCAAAGGAAGTCATATGGTAAACCTAAACAAGATTTTATTGTGCTGGTCAGTGGTCAGGTTAATATTTTTAATGGTTTTAATTTATCGCGAGAGAAGCCACGAGTAACAGCTGGTGTACCAATAAAATTCATGGAATGAGAAGAAACTTTGCTTCACGCGAATCTTGTTAACACACCCTAATAGTAATATATATTGCATTTTATTCCCTCTTAATGTTTCTCCACACTCCACTAAATAATGTATTATTAAAATAGTTTTGAATTCGAGTAAGTTTGTATACTACGGATGTAAGGGAATGCAGTTAGAAAAGGCAAATTCCCGGTCAAGGCCGAGGAGTTAATTTAGTGTGGCCTTGGGAATATTCCCTACCATCACCAAATAAACCACCCGCGAGTACAAACGATGACAGCAGTTTATGGTCTCAAAAGAAAATCACTGAAGTGCCACAAACGGGACCGTCCGAAATCAGGTAGGGGTCATTGTGCTCGGAGGGGTCGCATGTGACAATAACCCAATACCTGCCCTCACCCCACGCCCACCCTCACGGCTAGTGCAAGCTACACTTGACCTCTTCCTCCCAGTGTCCATTCGAACACGTCCTGTGTGCCTTATATGTGTCTTCCGTGGTGATTGTCCGTACAGTAGTTCGTAGTGCTACATGGTGAATTTTCGTTGCTGCTTGGGAGAGGAGATTTTACATGACCGAGAGGAAAACTTAGAGGTATTTAGTTTGCATTCTTTATTCTCTGAAGAGATCTGCTGTCAGAAGCTGCTTTTATTAATTTATTTGTCTACGGCAATCGCCACTTTTTACAGTTCGTTTACATAGTTTGATGACACATATTATAATGGATAACTGGATGCTCAACCAATTGACCAATTTAAATGCACAATCGTGCTTAACTTCAGATAGTCAATCATTGATGATATCAATATTTTACTTTCTCCCCATATACGGAGAAAGTAGGTATTGTTAAATCAGCATTTGAATATAATAATAATATTTATTTGCCGAAAAACAATACTTATACAATTTGTAGGCTTTTACAACAAATATCTTAAGTCTAAAAATACTGCAACTTACATTTTCTACTTTTTCATGTTAGATTGTTTTCTATTATAGCGATAACTTTAAAAAACTTCGGGTTTTTATGAAATTTGGCACAAATGTGTAAATTGACATTCATGACTCCAAGTTTGAAAACCAGAAAGATCAGATTGTTGTTTTGTGAGGTTCCAGTGGGCGGGAAAGTCCCTGGCCCACTGAGGCTGCTTTAGGGCGCTTGGGCCCTCTTCAGCCGTCGGATAGGGTTGATTGGTGAGGGGGAGATTGACGCACTGCAACAGGACTTTTTTATTTTTTTTTTCGTTGCCTGCTACAGTCGCCAGGGAATGGTTTGGGTTTGGAGGTGAGCACACTGCAACAGGACTTTTTTTATTATTTTTTTTTTTCGTTGCCTGCTACAGTGGCCAGGGGAATGGTTAGAGGTGAACACACTGCAACAGGACTTTTTTTTTTTTTGCCTGCTACAGTGGCCAGGGGAAGGTTTGGGGGGAGGAGAGATGAACTAACCGCGACAGGACTTTTTTTTTGTTTTATAACGAGTGCCTGTCACAGTGGTCAGGAGTGGGAGCTAGGCTAGGTTTGCATGGGGTTTAGTGGTGGGGGTTATGGTTCGGGCTGCTGGTCTAGGTCGGCAAGGTGGTGGATAGTGAGGCTGGGGCGGTCAGTAAAGTAGGGTTGGAAGTAAGAAAGATCAGACCATGGGAAGGGCGGTTTAAAATGTTTCGAAAATCAGTTTTTTTATTCTGAAATACTCAAAACACAATTCTAGTTTTTACTATTAGATAAATCTTAAAATAAAGAAATAATTTAGTATCTTAAATCATTAACCTAGATCAAGAGGTTGCGGAGAAAATCCAAATAACTTATTCATTAAATCAATTTCTGATGTTAATCTGTTTGTAAGAAAATTGGTCACTGTGAATTTTATTGAGAATCTCACTTCTTATTTTACCAATAAGTTCAGCTCTAAACAAAACAAATAATGCTGGTGTTTAACTAGTTGTTATACCTCTAACAGTAGCAGAGTTATTCAAAGTGCTATAAACACAGTACTTCGTCCAATGGTATTCTTATGGAGAATAAATATCATTTATCTCGATTATTTATGAACGTATATTGATGAAAGTTAAGTTTTTAGACGCTCGAAAATGTTCTAAGATCAGCTTTAAGCTACCGTAACTCAAATAAGGTTACTTTTCAAGAAAAACAAACGACACGTGCAGCTTCCCCGACCTCGATTACCCCTAAAAAATATATTTTCGTAGCTTGGGAGCCATTACAGCTCGAGAAACAGCCGCGAACGAACGGACGGACGAAAATGGCCTAAAAACATAAAGCTTTAAGCTACCGTAACTCAAATAATGTTGCTTTTCAAGAAAAACAAACTACACGTGCAGCTTCCCCGACCTCGACTACCCCTAGTAAATATATTTTCGTAGCTTGGGAGACATTACAGCTCGAGAAACAGCCGCGGGCGGACTGACGCACGGAGCCACAGACAAATACGAACTATTAGTATTGATTTGTGAATGTATACTGATGAAACTTGATATGTGGCTTCATCTAGTACTGGTATAGATGGTGTAATATTTGCACAAAAAAAACAAGTATTTCATTGATTTTCCCCGTAGAAGCAAACCTACCTATAGTCGGCCCCCATGTTACTCATGTGGAGAACACATAACTGCCATCATCCCCGGTTTCACCCGGGAATGAAACCTACGATGTGTGCTGCATTATGTGGTGAGCGCTTTTTCGCCTACGCTGACGTGCGATTATCGCTAATATAGTTTCATACGATATCGAACAATTTCATCAACCGATTGTTTGTTTTATCGAATGAATTTACAATCGTTGCTCACTGATTGATGAATCGTAACTTTCAGGGTAATCGACAAGTCTCGGCGGCCCGGTGGATAAGGTGTTAGATCCACGATCGGGCGTTCCCGTGTCCAAATCTCACTTTTGATGTTTACTTTTTGAGATCTGAAATTGTCTTTTAATTTGTTCGGTGTTAAATCTTACTTTTGTTGTTTACTTTTCAGGTCTGAAATTCCTGTTTAATTTTACTTTAATTTATTTATATCTACTAATTCATTTATTTGTAATTATGTTGCACAACGACGAACAGCCACCATACAGCGCGCTCTGCTGCTTAGGTTAGGTTAGTTACTATATTTTGTCGTGAACTGCAACCTAGTTGTTTGTTATTTTGTTCACGTAAATCCATTTATTGATCCGCAATTCAACATTGTATCCACAACTTTCGATTTACTTATATCTGATTTACTTTGAATCGTATCACCATTTATGCTTTTCCTCCACAAAACAACTATCGTAATCGAAAGTTCATTCGATAACACGAACAAGCAACCAGTTGGTAAAATTTGTCGTTATCCGCACGTCAGCGAAGGCGAAAAAGTGCTCACCGCAGTTTGAATTTTTATCAGCTCAAACTAAAGTGAATGTCCGTAAGAATAACACAGGATTGTAAATCTGACTCCCCATGGGGAATTTCTTAAAATCCTTTCTTAGTTATTACCTACGTTATGGAAAGAGTACATATGCCAAATGTCGTGGTTGTAAGATGTAGAGGTTTGGCCTGGGGGATGATCGGTTTTTGTATTTAAAAATTGTCCATATGAATAACACAGGATTGGAACTTTGACTTCCCGTGGGACGGAGCCCAATATTTCTTATAATCCTTTCTTAGTGGTTACCTATTATGCTATCTAAAGAGTACTCGTGCCAAACTTTGTGGTTGTAAGACCTGGGGGATGGTCGGGTTTTCGTATTTATATATATAGATAATTAATAAAAGTGTTATATCTATATTAGTTATGAACCTAAATTAATCAAACTTGGTATGTAATGGTTCAAACTCAACACCTGATTGAGTTATATTGATAATTGCAAAAAAAAACACATTTCTCATCTTCCTCGTTGCCGCAAACCTGCGTACTTATCCCTAATGTTATTCTTATGGGGAATAAATCAAATGCTATATATCACTTATTGGATGAACGTTAGTGAAATCATCATACTTCAGCTTGAAAATCGAATTCAGGTTACACTAACTCCTTTTTAACAGTTTGATGGATTGTCATGAAATTTTTGAGGTAAAGTTTTGATGGTTTAATGATTGTAATAAACTATAATGTACGAATTATTGTTACATTGTAATAATTATTAGTTTTTTATTGAACAACGATCAGTCAGTTAGGTTGTTGATTTGAATCACGTAGTTCTCGACTGTCATCTGACATCTGATCTGACAAACTGTCAAGTCAGATATCAACTAGGGTTGTTAAATATTTCTGTACCAGTGACTTTGGCGCTAATATTTGTTCGGCACTAAAAGAGCTGGTGCCAGGAAATCGTACGAACCAGCGCCAGTGACAGTGGCAGTACGTATTCACTCACTAAATAAAATCCCCGTAGCAGCAAACCTGCGTACTCAGTGAATTTCCAATGCATATATATGTATCTTAATACCACATAAAGCTACATACCACGTTTCATCAACATACGTTCATAAATAAACGATTTATGACATTTTAATTATTCTCCATAAGAATAACATGGCGGCTGAGTATGCAGGTTTGCTGAAATAAGGAACACTAAAAGTGGGTTTTCATACAAATATCAATATAACTCAACTAGGTAAAGCCACATACCAAGTTTTATTAATTTATGTTCATAATTAAGGGAGATAACACGTTACTTATTCTCCATAAGAATAACATTGGGGCTGAGTACGCAGGTTTGCTGCTACGGGAACTATCGGCCAAAAAATGTTTTTTAGTGCAAATATCAATAGACCACAACGATATGAAGCAATATACCAAGCTTCACAGGAAAAGTTGATAAATAAGCGAGATATACAATTGTTCTTATTCTCCATAAGAATAACATTGGACAACGTACTGTGTTTAGCACTTTCAATATCTCTGTAACCATCTGACGTAGAACAATGATCAAAATACCAAATTGTGCGTCTTTTTTAAGCTGATTCGAATGATAAAAACTAGAATTTGACTTTAAAAAAATTATATGTAAAAAACTCAAAAAACCATTTTTGTGGTACAAAACCCCCCCAAAATACCCCTTTGGATAGGTCGATCTGTCTGGTTTTCGAACTTAAGTCATAAATGCTGCTTTACACGTTTATACCAAATTTCGTCAAAATCGGATCATTTATACCAGAGTTATCGTGCTCACGGACACACACACACACACACACACACACACACACACACACACACACACACACACACACACACACACACATATATATATATATATATATATATACATTCCCGTGGGGCGGAGCCCAATATTTCTTATAATCCTTTCTTAGTGGTTACCTATTATGCTATCGAAAGAGTACTCGTGCCAAACTTTGTGGTTGTAAGTATAGAGGTTTGACCTGGGGGATGGTCGGGTTTTCGTATTTATATATATAGATAAGTAATAAAAGTGTTATATCTATATTAGTTATGAACCTAAATTAATCAAACTTGGTATGTAATGGTTCAAACTCAACACCTGATTGAGTTATATTGATAATTGCAAAAAAACACATTTCTCATCTTCCTCGTTGCCGCAAACCTGCGTACTTATCCCTAATGTTATTCTTATGGGGAATAAATCAAATGCTATATATTACTTATTGGATGAACGTTAGTGAAATCTTCATATTTCAGCTTGAAAATCGAATTCAGGTTACGCTAACTCCTTTTTAACGGTTTGATGGATTGTCATGAGATTTTTGAGGTAAAGTTTTGATGGTTTAATGATTGTAATAAACTATAATGTACGAATTATTGTTACATTGTAATAATTATTAGTTTTTTATTGAACAACGATCAGTCAGTTAGGTTGTTGATTTGAATCACGTAGTTCTCGACTGTCATCTGACATCTGATCTGACAAACTGTCAAGTCAGATATCAACTAGGGTTGTTAAATATTTCTGTACCAGTGACTTTGGCGCTAATATTTGTTCGGCACTAAAAGAGCTGGTGCCAGGAAATCGTACGAACCAGCGCCAGTGACAGTGGCAGTACGTATTCACTCACTAAATAAAATCCCCGTAGCAGCAAACCTGCGTACTCAGTGAATTTCCAATGCATATATATGTATCTTAATACCACATAAAGCTACATACCACGTTTCATCAACATACGTTCATAAATAAACGATTTATGACATTTTAATTATTCTCCATAAGAATAACATGGCGGCTGAGTATGCAGGTTTGCTGAAATAAGGAACACTAAAAGTGGGTTTTCATACAAATATCAATATAACTCAACTAGGTAAAGCCACATACCAAGTTTTATTAATTTATGTTCATAATTAAGGGAGATAACACGTTACTTATTCTCCATAAGAATAACATGGGGGCTGAGTACGCAGGTTTGCTGCTACGGGAACTATCGGCCAAAAAATGTTTTTTAGTGCAAATATCAATAGACCACAACGATATGAAGCAATATACCAAGTTTCACAGGAAAAGTTGATAAATAAGCGAGATATACAATTGTTCTTATTCTCCATAAGAATAACATTGGACAACGTACTGTGTTTAGCACTTTCAATATCTCTGTAACCATCTGACGTAGAACAATGATCAAAATACCAAATTGTGCGTCTTTTTTAAGCTGATTCGAATGATAAAAACTAGAATTTGACTTTAAAAAAATTATATGTAAAAAACTCAAAAAACCATTTTTGTGGTACAAAACCCCCCCAAAATACCCCTTTGGATAGGTCGATCTGTCTGGTTTTCGAACTTAAGTCATAAATGCTGCTTTACACGTTTATACCAAATTTCGTCAAAATCGGATCATTTATACCAGAGTTATCGTGCTCACGGACACACACACACACACACACACACACACACACACACACACACACACACACACACACACACACACACACACACACACAAAACACACACACACACACACACACACACACACACACACACACACACACACATATATATATATATACATATATACATATATATATATATATATATATATATATATATATATATATATACAGTTTCGAACGAATGGTGTTTTTGGCATCTGGGGACCTCAAAACGAAAAGTTATCACGGTCCCGGGCCTAGGTCTTACCATGCTGACTACGGTAATAGCTCCTTCCCTATAGGGGAAATTCGCTAAAAGTCGCTGTCGCCGTTTTGCTGTTTCGAGGTATCGCCGCTAGGTTCGTGGCGCTGTCCCTGGAGCTGGGCGCTTGCCGGCGCCGCTAGGTTCGTGGCGCTGGTCATATACGAGATGAACGATAGTGACTTCGGCGACACTAGCACGTTCATGCAAGTCGCTGTTGTGTGTTTACTAACTAAAGCGCTGTGAGTTAGTGACTTCGGCGAAACTAGCACGTTCATGCAAGTCGCTGTTGTGTGTTTACTAACTAAAGCGCTGTGAGTTAGTGACTTCGGCGACACTAGCACGTTCATGCAAGTCGCTGTTGTGTGTTTACTAACTAAAGCGCTGTGAGTCATTTAATTTGCCGATGACCGTTATTTGTTTAATTAAGTAGTCTTTTTACAAGCTTTCTTTATTTATGATTTAGTAACAACTTTATTAGTTTACTCCTAGGTCATTAATATTTGTTTAGTAATACCCCTAAGTTTTTTGTTGTTAAATGAGAATGTTTGTGCTAAGAATTCTAATTATTACTTTTGGGTTCCTGTTTTTGAGGTTGATATCTTTAGAGGTTCATAATATGTATTGTATTAAGTAGGAAACATGTTCAGACAGATAGACGGAAAACTAAGCGTTTTAGGGCATACCTTCATAATATCTTTCTTTTTGTATTAGGAATCATATCCCAAAGTCCTGAAACTTTGTTTGGACATTCGGTATATAGTCCGATATCAAAAGAAAGTGACTGGCGGAGTGGCCGCGCGGCGACCGAACATTACATTTCATAATCTCGTGGAGTCGTTAAGTACACGGATAAAAATTTCTACTAAACGTTATTTAAATAATCAGAGACGTTTATAGAAATTTCTTCAAATATTTTGTATTCCGATGAGTTTATATTAAGGGTTACATTTGTTTACGAATTAAGACATTTGTAATCAAAATATAACTCTCAATATAAACTCATCGGAATAAGATAGTAAATATTTTCAAAGTGTGCTACTGTTGACTATTTAAATGATGTCTATTGGAAATTTCTAACCCTGTGTTGTACGTTTCCAGGGTTATAAAATAGAATGTTTGGTCGCCGCGCGGCCTCTCCGCCAGTCACTATTTTTCGATTATCATAGTATAAAAAAATACTCCCGTCGCAGCATACCTGCATACTAATCGAGTTTACAGTGCATATATAACACAACACATTAAAACACTTAACATGATTCAAAAGAAATATATTCACAAACAAGCGATATTTAAAATAATAATTATTCTCCATAAGAATAACATTGGGGATGAGTACGCAGGTTTGCTGCAACAAGGAACAAAAAATAATGGGGTTTTATGAAAATATCAATAGAACTCAGCTAAGTGAAGTCACATACCAAGTTTCATCCATATACATTCATAAATAAGCGATATATAACATTTCAATTATTCTCCATAAGAATAACATGGGGACCAAGTACCTAGGTTTGCTGCTTCGGGAACCGTAGGCGAAAAACTTTTTTTGTGCAAATAACAATAAACCACAACCAGAAGAAGCCATATACCAAATTTCGCCAGTTTATGTTCATAAATAAACGAGATAGGCCTATACAATTTTTCGTTTTCTCCATAAGAAAAACATTAGACAACGTACTGTGTTTAGCAATTTCAATATCTCAGTAACTAATTGACGTAGAGCAATGATCAAAATACTTTTTTTATGCTGAATTCAATGGTAAAAATTCAAATTTGATTTAAATAAAAATTACATGTGGAAACCCCAAAAAACCTATTTTTGGGGTACAAAACCCCCTTCCGATGGTGCAATTCGTCTGGTTTTTGAACTAGTTCAAATAAGTGGTACTTTACTTATTTGTACCAAATTTAATTAAGATCGGACTTTTTTTACGAGAGTTATTGTGCTTACGGACACACACACACACACACACACACACACACACACACACACACACACACACATATATATATATATACATACATATGTTATATCAAATATATATATATATATATATATATATATATATATATATACAAATTTGAACAAATGGTGTTTTTGGCATCTGGGGACCTCAAAATGAAAAGTTATCATGGTCTCGGGCTAAGTCTTACCATGAGACCTACGGTAATAGCTTCTTCCCTATAGGGGAAATTCGCTAATATTTACAAACATAAAACTAAACAAACTCTGAACATGTTTCAACAGATTGTAATGATTGTGATGAATGTATTACAATTTGTAATCACTTCAAAATTGATTATATTGCAAGTATAATATGTATTGTTCGACTTAGTTATAAAATAAAATCTTCGTTTATCCTCTTACTGGAAGTTTGAGCATACACCTAGTTTAAGAATGTATTTATATGTAGTAGTGAGACACATATTATTCATTGCTGCATTGGAAATTCGCTGAGTACGCAGGTTTGCTGCGACGGGGGTATTTGAAGTTATGTCTGCCTGTCTGTATGGTTGTGTATATACCTAAATACGACACCAATGGCCCGATTTTGATACAATTAGGTATGCATGTACTAAATCCCATGGAACCATAGTATATTCAGGTATTTTATATATATATATATATATTATTTAAGGTATTCAAAAATCGCTATAAAAATTAAAGATCAACATTTCTCAAAAACTGTTCTGACGATTTTATTTAAAATTTGGTGGTTTATAGTGCTTTAGGTCCCTAATCAAATGACAGACAGAACTTAAATTTCTAGGAAATAAATTATAGGGTTTATACGGTTGAAACGGTTCCATTTTTTAACCTTATAAAAAGGTTAACTGGGCAAATTGTGTGATTGGGCTTAGTGTTTCAATTTTTAATTTGTCACAAAACCATAAATTTTAAATGAAATGTACGTATCACCATTACTAAAAGCTCAAAAACAAATTTATTAGTGTTCTGAATTTATTAGTGTTCTACGGGTAATGGTAGCAGGGAAAATTAATTTTCATTTAACAGAAAACACAGAATTTTGTCAAACGCTATTCTTATGGGCAATCAAATCAATATTTTTTGTCTCTTATTTACTGATCAATTTCATTGCAACTTGGTACGCAGATTAATTTAACCAATAGAGGATATTCCCAAAATGTGATTACCTAACCCACGGTGGTAGAGGGAGGATTTACCCTTCTAAAACCATGAAAGATGCTATATAGATATGGTGTGTAAAGGGAGAAGTCTGTGGCTAGTTGTATGGTACAGTTGTATGGTACATAATTAAGCTCCCGATAGTATAATTTAATTTAATTTTCATTATAAACATAGTGACAGCCTGGGAAGTGTACTAGGGTCATTGTGGATTATAAAGTTTGTTTATTGTATGAAAAAGATCTATTGGTCCTGGCATAGCAAATACAAATTAAAATACCCCCGTCGCAGCAAACCTGCATACTCAGCGAATTTCCAATGAATATATAACAAAACACATTAAAACACTTAATAAATAGTTCATAAGAAATATATTCACAAACAAGCGATATTTAAAATATTAATTAATCTCCATAAGAATAACATTGGGGATGAGTACGCAGGTTTGCTGCATCAAGGCACACAACATTATGGGTTTTTATGCAAATATCAATAGAACTCATCTTAGTGAAGTCACATACCAAGTTTTATCCATATACATTCATAAGTAAGCGATATATAACATTTTAAGTATTTTCCATAAGAATAACATGGGGACCAAGTACCTAGGTTTGCTACTTCAAGAACCATAGGCGAAAAATTGTTTTTTGTGCTAACAACAATAAACCACAACCAGATCAAGCCATATACCAAATTTCGTCAGTTAATGTTCATAAATAAGCAAGATATACAATTTTTCTTTTTCTCCTTAAGAATAACATTAGACAACGTACTGTGTTTAGCACTTTCAATATCTCGGTAACCAATTAACGTAGAACAATGATCAAAATACCAAATTGTTTGTTTTTTTAAGCTAAATTCAATGGTAAAAATTCAAATTTGATTTAAATAAAAATTACGTGTAAAAACCCCAAAAAACACATTTTTTGGGTACAAAACCCCCCCAAAACCCCCCTTTGGATGGTGCAATTCATCTGGTTTTCGAACTCGTTCAAATAAATGGTACTTCACACATTTGTACCAAATTTCATTAAGATTGGACCTTTTTACGAGAGTTATCGTGCTTACGGACACACACACACACACACACATATATATATATATATATATATAAATTTGAACGAATGGTGTTTTTGGCATCTTGGGACCTCAAAATGAAAAGTTATCATGGTCTCGGGCTTAAGTCTTACCATGAGACCTACTGTAATAGCTTCTTCAGGGGAAATGCGCTAAAATGTATAAAGAAAAAATTGATCTGCATGGTTATGGACAATTTGGGAAGAACTTAGATAGGGAAATTTTATATCAAAATCAAATAAATATTCTGTAGCCTATTTTACCATACAAAAGCAAAATACCATGTTCTTTCTATAATAATTTGTCTATAAAACAAAAAAACTTGTATTCATTTGTTATTATTATTTTTGTTTAGTAATGTTAGTGTTAGTTTAATAATTTTACCCATTTACTGACGGGTAAATTAATACATAGAATGATTTACAGATTAGAAATTGAGGAATCGGTATGTGTGGCCATAGAGAAGTTACATGTCTTACAATCATGTGGTATGGCTCTTTTAATAAAAAGAGTGAATTCCCCTACAACAATGTGTTAACAACTTCTATCATCTGAGCATATCGCTGATTCAACACTGGACAGTCCAATGCCTAGTGTATGTTATGTTATTTGTTGAAAAGTAATTATATATATAAATTGTTCGAAAAACACTAACTAGTACCGTATTCAGGATTGTATTGTTTTGTATTGTTGTAGTGTTCAAGATTTTCTCAGGCTGGATATTTTTTAGAGTAATTTTTAGCGAATTTCCCCTATAGGGAAGAAGCTATTACCGTAGGTCTCATGGTAAGACTTAAACCCTAGACCATGATAACTTTTCATTTTGAGATCCCCAGATGCCAAAAACACCATTTGTTCAAATTTTTATATATGTGTATATATATATATATATATATATATATGTGTGTGTGTGTGTCCGTAAGCACGATAACTCTCGTAAAAAAGGTCCGATCTTAATGAAATTTGGTACAAATGTGTAAAGTACCATTTAATTGAACGAGTTCGAAAACCAGATGAATCGCACCATCCAAAGGGGGGTTTTTACCCCAAAAATGTGTTTTTTGGGGTTTTCACATGTAATTTTAATTTAAATCAAATTTTAATTTATACCATAAAATTAAGCTTAAAAAAACAAACAATTTGGTATTTTGATCATTGCTCTACGTCAATTGGTTACCGAGATATTGAAAGTGCTAAACACAGTACGTTGTCTAATGTTAATCTTATGGAGAAAAAGAAAAATTGTATATCTCGCTTATTTATGAACATAAACTGGCAAAATTTGGTATATGGCTTGATCTGGTTGTGGTTTATTGTTGTTTGCACAAAAACAAATTTTTCGCCTATGGTTCCTGTAGCAGCAAGCCTAGTACCTAGGTGCCCATGTTATTCTTATGGAAAATACTTAAAATGTTATATATCAGTTATTTATGAATGTATATGGATGAAACTTGGTATGTGACTTTACTTAGATGAGTTCTAATGATATTTGCATAAAAACCCATTATTTTGTGTTCCTTGTTGCAGCAAACCTACGTACTCATCCCCAATGTTATTCCTATGGAGAATAATTAATATTTTTAAAATCGCTTGTTTGTGAATATATTTCTTATGAATCCCGTTAAGTGTTAATGTGTTATGTTATATATCCATTAGAAATTCGCTGAGTATGCAGGTTTGCTGCGACGGGGGTATTTTGTTTAAATCTGCTCTGCACTCTAGGGCTGGGCCTTGGTTGCCCCAGTGTTCACTTTGGCTCTGAATCAGGTATTTTAGAATATACACCTGGCTTTTATACAAGAACCTGGTGAATCGTCAGTAATGACGGTGTATTGTCTGTAATTCCAATACAACTGAAGACCGAAGAAGCTATAACATAATAGTTAAGGTATAGGGAAAACAAGTGAGACAGACATATTGTTAAATAACACACTCTGGTTTTGTTACAGTGGGCTGTGATAGACGAGGAAGATAGGGGAAGAGATCTCATTGATGAGTAACCTTCATATGGAGTCATAGGATATGACTTTCTTGTAGGAGAGATAGAAGTTGTGGAGATGATGAACGGATGTAAAGCCAAAATTAGTGGGGTACTGAAGATGGGGAATGCAGATCTTGGCATCGAGGAAGCTCTACTGAGTCAATCAGAACGCACAGACAAGTTTGAGAGTGACCAAAGTGAGGGAGGGCCAACAATACTAAATGAACTGGACTTTGAGATGGCTATGTCAGAGGCTAAAAAGTTGGTTAAAGTAGTCTTAGAACAGAACAACACAAGTGAAACTAGAAAACTCAAGAGGCGACTGGGAAAAATGGAGACAATTTGGAAGGCACTGATACGATGGATCTATTCTGCGGCAGAAAGCTCAACTGAGGGAGAAGAAGAAAGAGGAGAACGAGATAAGGAAAATGTCCAGAAGTCCAGTGAGCTAGAAGAAGAAATAGGAGTGAAGAATATCAAATCAGATCCGTTCATAATGGTTATGCTGTGCGGGTTACCAAAGCAGCTACCATCTCCAGCGGTTATACAAGAAATACACAGACAGGTGGACTGTGGGCAACTCACGCTTCACGAATTGAACAGGGCGTACAAAAAATGCAATTGTACTGTGAGATGCCCGGATAAGCAGAGAGAGAATTGGCTGATAAAACTTCCGCGATTTTTGGGGAAAAGAATGATCAACAGGGAACGTTTGATAATCCAAAACCATGAAATTGTGGTCAGAAAATACATAGATGTAATTCAATGCTATAAATGTTGGTGGTTCGGACACTATGGGGTCCAGTGTCAGCGGGCCACGAGGTGCAAGTTCTGTGCAGGATTTCATCACCACCGTGTATGCACTTCGGAGGTATGGCGATGTGTGAATTGTACAGACAAAGGCTTCAAGGAGGAGGACACTCTGCATTGTGCGAATTCACCTCAATGTCCGTTGTATAGGAGACATCAGGAAGCGAGAGAGAGAAGGTGAGTAGGTGCAGTGTTTGTTGTGAATGTGGTTACTGAAACCCATAGTCCCTTTCGATTTTAACAGACACTATGACACTCATGAAGGTGAAGAAACACCAAAGAAGAAATGGAAGATGGGACTAGAAAGGAAAGTTGTGTATACAGTGTATATTTAAAATACAGTTTTTGTGCACTCTAAAACATAATTTTTTGTATTGATGCTGCACAAATTCAGTTAATGTTGATGCAAAAAAGTACAATTCTTTATTTTTAGGCAGTAACCTATTGCATCGTCATTACCTAGATTTAATATCTTAGACTCTCTTTAAAATAGCAAAAAACTGTTTTTCCAGAAGTTTATCATAAACCCTGTTGAGATAAAATATCCTTTGAAAGGTAATATCAGATATTTATAATGCATTTTCTGTGTAAAATATGCTAGGTACTGTTATTTGCAGCATAAGACTTTTTTATGCCATTTGATGAGATTTGCTCAAGAAGTGTGAAAAAGCAATAGATTTCGTGGATTGTAGAGCTAACAATATTTTATAATAGTGTTTTTATGGGAGTTTGTTTCCCTACAGTTTGTAGAAAAAAAATGTATATAGGGTTTGAATTTGATTTCTATAGGCCATAATTAGTATCTTAGAAACATCACCACTTACAGTATATCACTTATTAAATGGAGGACCTCCCCTACTTTTTAGTTCCCATTAATAATATGAATTCAGAATTTAAAAATTTGCCACCGTTCTCCAATATCGCCAACTTGAAAATTGCAAGATCAAATCCCAACTTTTTATGGTGTTTTTAGATTGTACGCAACATTTGAATACTTGTACTCTTTCACATTTTTTCCAAAACTTAACGGATAAGGAGATAAAGAGAGTGTAAGTTTAGTGTTTTTATACACCTTTAGAAATGCATGTTCAAACAATGACAGCCTTATTTTTACAAATCGCTGGGTTGTATAAAAAATAGCCAAGTATGAAAATGTCTCAAAATTATATTTGATTTACATCAAGAAATTGATTTGTCCAGTACTATTTTAAAAATTTCCCTCCATTTTTATGACCTTAATTATTACAACTTTTCAAAGTTTCATCTTTGTTCATAATATACATAAAATGTCATTCTGAGACATTTTCTGTTGGCTATTTTTGATTTAACCTAACCCAGTTTAAAGAATAAAGGGTGTCACATTTTGTCCCGTGCATTTCTAAAGGTAAAAACATTGAACAAAAATTACATCCCTTTAACTCCTTAAGGTTTGTAAACACGAAATGAATAAAAATACATCTAAAATCTAAAACCCTATTTAAAAAGTGGAAATTAGTAGTTTGCATTTGAAATTTTCAAGTTGGCCGCTATATTGGAAAAAATGGCCGAACTTTGAAATTTCGAATTAATATTTTTACTGGACCCAAAAAACGTTATGAAGATCTCTTGTTTGAAGTTTCTTGAAAGTATTGTTGTTTCTATATACCAATGGTGGCTCAAATGAAAAGAATACCCTGCATAGTATTTTGTTGAATAAAAGTAGTTCTAAAAAAAACTAATACATTATTATTTTCCCTGTTACATTATATTGAATATGGACGATTGGAAAAGTTAGCAGATATGGCTGGTAGGGCGCTCATGTGATAGTGTAAATTAAAATGTAAAAGAAAAAGATTAAGAAATCCGAAAAAATGTAGGTTAGTTAGGTGTAAGACCTTGATACTTAGATTAAGTAGGGTTCACTTGATAAAGGAAGGAGTTTCCCTACCTCCCGAAACGAAGTGAAGTTTTAAACACTAGAAGCGATAGGTAAAGCCAAAATAAATAAAAAAATAAATTCAAATCTATCGCTATTATGAGTTTCAAAAATACAACTAATAAGCTGATGGTCCAATGTGTTCACAAAAAACAAAAATAGACACCGCTCTGAAGTATGAATTAAACATTCGCTTAACTGGGGAACTTCTGCTACTATATAAGCTATATCTTTATCACATTAATATGTAGGAGGTCATCAAACATTTGTGCGTATTTTAAAGTTAATAAGACTGAATTATGGGCTAAATGCCTAGTTTAGCCTCATTATTGGCTACGACCATCTGTTATTTTATATTTTATTTGGAATCATTAATTTATAGCCCAATACTTGATGGAAACTAATGCACTTATTATTTAATGTGAGATCTGAACCACCAGCTAATACTCCTGATGCAGGTCTGATCGTGAGATCTGAACCAGCAGCTAATACTACTGGTACAGGTCTGACCGTGAGATCTGAACCACCAGCTAATACTCCTGATACAGGTCTGATCGTAAGATCTGAACCACCAGCTAATACTCCTGGTACAGGTCTGACTGTGAGATCTGAACCGCCTGCTAATACTCCTGGTGCAGATCTGCCCGTGATATCTGAACCACCAGCTATACTCCTGGTACAGGTCTGACTGTGAGATCTGAACCACCTGCTAATACTCCTGGTGCAGAACTGACCGTGAGATCTGAACCACCAGCTATACTCCTGGTACAGGTCTGACTGTGAGATCTGAACAACCAGCTAATACTCCTGGTGCAGATCTGACCGTGCGATCTGAACCACCAGCTATACTCCTGGTACAGGTCTGACTGTGAGATATGAACCACCAGCTAATACTCCTGGTACAGGTCTAACCGTGAGATCTGAACCACCAGCTAATACTACTGGTACAGGTCTGACCGTGAGATCTGAACCACCAGCTATACTCCTGGTACAGGTCTGACCGTGAGATCTGAACCACCAGCTAATACTCCTGGTGCAGATCTGACCGTGAGATCTGAACCACCAGCTATACTCCTGGTGCAGGTCTGCCTGTGAGATCTGAACCACCAGCTAATACTCCTGGTACAGGTCTGACCGTGAGATCTGAACCACCAGCTAATACTATTGGTACAGGTCTGACCGTGAGATCTGAACCACCAGCTATACTAATGGTACAGGTCTGACTGTGAGATCTGAACCACCAGCTATACTCCTGGTACAGGTCTGATCGTGAGATCTGAACCACCAGCTAATACTACTGGTACAGGTCTGACCGTGAGATCTGAACCACCAGCTATACTCCTAGTACAGGTCTGACCGTCAGATCTGAACCACCAGCCAATACTCCTGGTACAGGTCTGACCGTGAAATTTGAACCCCCAGCTAATACTACTGGTACAGGTCTGATCGTGAGATCTGAACCACCAGCTAATACTACTGGTACAGGTCTGACCGTGAGATCTGAACCACCAGCTAATACTACTGGTACAGGTCTGATCGTGAGATCTGAACCACCAGCTAATACTACTGGTACAGGTCTGATCGTGATATCTGAACCACCAGCTAATACTACTGGTACAGGTCTGATCGTGAGATCTGAACCACCAGCTAATACTACTGGTACAGGTCTGACCGTGAGATCTGAACCACCAGCTAATACTACTGGTACAGGTCTGAGCGTGAGATCTGAACCACCAGCTAATACTCCTGGTGCAGATCTGACCATGAGATCTGAACCACCAGCTATACTCCTAGTACAGGTCTGACTGTGAGATCTGAACCACCAGCTAATACCCCTGGTACAGGTCTGACCGTGAGATCTGAAACACCAGCTAATACTACTGGTACAGGTCTGACCGTGAGATCTGAACCACCAGCTATACTCCTGGTACAGGTCTGACCGTGAGATCTGAACCACCAGCCAATACTCCTGGTACAGGTCTGACCGTGAGATTTGAACCCCCAGGTAATACTACTGGTACAGGTCTGATCGTGAGATCTGAACCACCAGCTAATACTACTGGTGCAGATCTGACCATGAGATCTGAACCACCAGCTATACTCCTAGTACAGGTCTGACTGTGAGATCTGAACCACCAGCTAATACCCCTGGTACAGGTCTGACCGTGAGATCTGAAACACCAGCTAATACTACTGGTACAGGTCTGACCGTGAGATCTGAACCACCAGCTATACTCCTGGTACAGGTCTGACCGTGAGATCTGAACCACCAGCCAATACTCCTGGTACAGGTCTGACCGTGAGATTTGAACCCCCAGCTAATACTACTGGTACAGGTCTGATCGTGAGATCTGAACCACCAGCTAATACTACTGGTGCAGGTCTGACCGTGAGATCTGAACCACCAGCTATACTCCTGGTACAGGTCTGACTGTGAGATCTGAACCACCAGCTAATACTCCTGGTACAGTTCTGACCGTGAGATCTGAACCACCAGCTAATACTCCTGGTACAGGTCTGGCCGTGAGATCTGAACCACCAGCTAATACTCCAGGTACAGGTCTGACCGTGAGATCTGAACCACCAGCTAATACTACTGGTACTGGTCTGATCGTGAGATCTGAACCACCAGATTTTACTCCTGATGCAGGTCTGATTGTGAGATCTGACTCACCAGCTAATACTCCTGATACAGGTCTGACCACGAGATGTGAATCACCAGCTAATTCTTCTGTTGCAGGTCTGATTGTGAGATCTGAACCACCAGCTAATACTCCTGGTGCAGATCTGACCGTGAGATCTGAACAACCAGCTAATACTCCTGTACAGGTCTGACCGTGGGATCTGAACCACCAGATAATACTCCTGGTACAGGTCTGATCGTGAGTTTTGAACCACCAGCTAATACTCCTGGTACAAGTCTGATCGTGAGTTTTGAACCACCAGCTAATACTCCTGGTACAGGTCTGACCGTGAGATCTGAACCACCAGCTAATACTCCAGGTACAGGTCTGATCTGAGATCTGAACCACCAGCTAATACTACTGTTACAGGTCTGACCGTGAAATATGAGCCACCAGCTAATACTACTCCTGATGCAGGTCTGATCGTGAGATCTAAACCACCAGCTAATACTCCTGGTACAGGTCTGACCGTGAGATCTGAACCACAAGCTAATACTCCTGCTACAGGTCTGACTTTGAGATCTGAACCACCAGCTAATACTCCTGGTTCAGGTCTGACCGTGAGATCTGAACCACCAGCTAATACTCCTGGTGCAGATCTGACCGTGAGATCTGAACCACAAGCTAATACTGCTGGTGCAGATCTGACCGTGAGATCTGAACCACCAGCTATACTCCTGGTACAGGTCTGACTGTGAGATCTGAACCACCAGCTAATACTCCTGGTGCAGATCTGACCGTGAGATCTGAACCAACAGCTATACTCATGGTACAGGTCTGACTGTGAGATCTGAACCACCAGCTAATACCCCTGGTACACCACCAGCTAATACTCCTGGTACAGGTCTGACCGTGAGATCTGAACCACCAGCTATACTCCTGGTACAGGTCTGACTGTGAGATCTGAACCACCAGCTAATATTCCTGGTACAGGTCTGAGCTGAGATCTGAACCACCAGCTAATACTACTGGTACAGGTCTGACCGTGAGATCTGAACCACCAGCTATACTCCTGGTACAGGTCTGACCGTGAGATCTGAACCAGCAGCTAATACTCCTGGTACAGGTCTGACAGTGAGATCTGAACCACTAGCTATACTCCTGGTATAGGTTTGACCGTGAGATCTGAACCACCAGCTAATACTCCTGATGCAGGTCTGACCGTGAAATATGAACCACCAGTTAATACTACTCCTGATGCAGGTCTGATCGTGAGATCTGAACCACCAGCTATACTCCTGGTACAGGTCTGATCGTGAGATCTGAACCACCAGCTATACTCCTGGTACAGGTCTGATCGTGAGATCTGAACCACCAGCTAATACTACTGGTACAGGTCTGATCGTGAGATCTGAACCACCAGCTAATACTATTGGTACAGGTCTGATCGTGAGATCTGAACCACCAGCTAATACTACTGGTACAGGTCTGACCGTGAGATCTGAACCACCAGCTAATACTACTGGTACAGGTCTGAGCGTGAGATCTGAACCACCAGCTAATACTCCTGGTGCAGATCTGACCATGAGATCTGAACCACCAGCTATACTCCTAGGGCAGGTCTGACTGTGAGATCTGAACCACCAGCTAATACCCCTGGTACAGGTCTGACCATGAGATCTGAAACACCAGCTAATACTACTGGTACCGGTCTGATCGTGAGATCTGAACCACCAGATTTTACTCCTGATGCAAGTCTGATTGTGAGATCTGACTCACCAGCTAATACTCCTGATACAGGTCTGACCATGAGATGTGAATCACCAGCTAATTCTTCTGTTGCAGGTCTGATTGTGAGATCTGAACCACCAGATAATACTCCTGGTGCAGATCTGACCGTGAGATCTGAACCACCATCTAATACTCCTGTACAGGTCTGACCGTGGGATCTGAACCACCAGCTAATACTCCTGGTACAGGTCTGATCGTGAGTTTTGAACCACCAGCTAATACTCCTGGTACAGGTCTGACCGTGAGATCTGAACCACCAGCTAATACTCCAGGTACAGGTCTGATCTGAGATCTTAACCACCAGCTAATACTACTGTTACAGGTCTGACCGTGAAATATGAGCCACCAGCTAATACTACTCCTGATGCAGGTCTGATCGTGAGATCTAAACCACCAGCTAATACTCCTGGTACAGGTCTAACCGTGAGATCTGAACCACCAGCTATACTCCTGGTACAGGTCTGACTGTGAGATCTGAACCACCAGCTAATACTCCTGGTTCAGGTCTGACCATGAGATCTGAACCACCAGCTAATACTCCTGGTGCAGATCTGACCGTGAGATCTGAACCACCAGCTAATACTGCTGGTACAGGTCTGACCGTGAGATCTGAACCACCAGCTATACTCCTGGTACAGGTCTGACTGTGAGATCTGAACCACCAGCTAATATTCCTGGTACAGGTCTGAGCTGAGATCTGAACCACCAGCTAATACTACTGGTACAGGTCTGACCGTGAGATCTGAACCACCATCTATACTCCTGGTACAGGTCTGACCGTGAGATCTGAACCAGCAGCTAATACTCCTGGTACAGGTCTGACAGTGAGATCTGAACCACTAGCTATACTCCTGGTATAGGTTTGACCGTGAAATATGAACCACCAGCTAATACTCCTGATGCAGGTCTGACCGTGAAATATGAACCACCAGCTAATACTACTCCTGATGCAGGTCTGATCGTGAGATCTGAACCACCAGCTATACTCCTGGTACAGGTCTGACCGTGAGATCTGAAACACCAGCTAATACTACTGGTACAGGTCTGACCGTGAGATCTGAACCACCAGCTATACTCCTGGTACAGGTCTGACTGTGAGATCCGAACCACCAGCCAATACTCCTGGTACAGGTCTGACCGTGAGATTTGAACCCCCAGCTAATACTACTGGTACAGGTCTGATCGTGAGATCTGAACCACCAGCTAATACTACTGGTACAGTTCTGACCGTGAGATCTGAACCACCAGCTAATACTCCTGGTACAGTTCTGACCGTGAGATCTGAACCACCAGCTAATACTCCTGGTACACGTCTGGCCGTGAGATCTGAACCACCAGCTAATACTCCAGGTACAGGTCTGACCGTGAGATCTGAACCACCAGCTAGTACTACTGGTACCGGTCTGATCGTGAGATCTGAACCACCAGCTAATACTCCTGGTACAGGTCTGACCGTGAGATCTGAACCACCAGTTAATACTCCTGGTGCAGGTCTGACCGTGAGTTCTGAACCACCAGCTAATACTCCTGGTACACAGGTCTGACCGTGAGATCTTAACCACCAGCTAATACTCCTGGTACAGGTCTGACCGTGAGATCTGAACCATCAGCTAATACTCCTGCTACAGGTCTGACTTTGAGTTCTGAACCACCAGCTAATACTCCTGGTTCAGGTCTGACCGTGAGATCTGAACCACCAGCTAATACTCCTGGTGCAGATCTGACCGTGAGATCTGAACCACCAGCTAATACTGCTGGTGCAGACCTGACCGTGAGATCTGAACCACCAGCTATACTCCTGGTACAGGTCTGACCGTGGGATCTGAACCACCAGCTAATACTCCTGGTACAGGTCTGATCGTGAGTTTTGAACCACCAGCTAAAACTCCTGGTACAGGTCTGATCGTGAGTTTTGAACCACCAGCTAATACTCCTGGTACAGGTCTGACCGTGAGATCTGAACCACCAGCTAATACTCCAGGTACAGGTCTGATCTGAGATCTGAACCACCAGCTAATACTACTGGTACAGGTCTGATCGTGAGTTTTGAACCACCAGCTAATACTCCTGGTACAGGTCTGATCGTGAGTTTTGAACCACCAGCTAATACTCCTGGTACAGGTCTGACCGTGAGATCTGAACCACCAGCTAAGACTCCTGGTACAGGTCTGACCGTGAGATCTGAACCACCAGTTAATACTCCTGGTCTAGGTCTGACCGTGAGTTCTGAACCACCAGCTAATACTCCGGTACACAGGTCCGACCATGAGATCTTAACCACCAGCTAATACTCCTGGTACAGGTCTGACCGTGAGATCTGAACCACCAGCTAATACTCCTGCTACAGGTCTGACTTTGAGTTCTGAACAACCAGCTAATACTCCTGGTTCAGGTCTGACCGTGAGATCTGAACCACCAGCTAATACTCCTGGTGCAGATCTGACCGTGAGATCTGAACCACCAGCTAATACTGCTGGTGCAGACCTGACCGTGAGATCTGAACCACCAGCTATACTCCTGGTACAGGTCTGACTGTGAGATCTGAACCACCAGCTAATACTCCTGGTGCAGATCTGACCGTGAGATCTGAACCACCAGCTATACTCCTGGTACAGGTCTGACTGTGAGATCTGAACCACCAGCTAATACTCCTGGTACAGGTCTGACCGTGAGATCTGAACCACCAGCTATACTCCTGGTACAGGTCTGACTGTGAGATCTGAACCACCAGCTAATATTCCTGGTACAGGTCTGACCGTGAGATCTGAACCACCAGTTATACTCCTGGTACAGGTCTGACCGTGAGTTCTGAACCAGCAGCTAATACTCCTGGTACAGGTCTGACAGTGAGATCTGAACCACTAGCTATACTCCTGGTATAGGTCTGACCGTGAGATCTGAACCACCAGATAATACTCCTGATGCAGGTCTGACCATGAAATATGAACCACCAGCTAATACTACTCCTGATGCAGGTCTGATCGTGAGATCTGAACCACCAGCTAACACTCCTGATGCAGGTCTGATCGTGAGATCTGAACCACCAGCTAATACTACTCCTGATGCAGGTCTGATCGTGAGATCTGAACCACCAGCTAATACTACTCCCGATGCAGGTCTGATCATGAGATCTGATTCACCAGCTAATACTCCTGATGCAGGTCTGATCGTATTGTGGTTCTGTAACTTAAATCCAACATCATCATCGTTGATCATTACTTTTACTGAATGTTCATTTGTTATCTATATATTAATCAGCTAAGGGAATTTTTGTGGTACCGATTTCTCGGATATGACGCATCGTAGAATTATGAATCTCGGCACACTTATTTTGTAGTATTAGGAGATGTGTCGAATGTAAATAGTTTTATTTTTGGACGTGTAGGACTATCCCCTTTTGGCTTTCAATGTTTACATGTTATCCTTATGGGTACATGCGTTCTGCTTTTCTTATTTGTTTATACTTTTAATTTTATTAATAAACGGCTGCGTTACTCAAATAAATATGTAGCTCAACAGCAGTAGCATCTGTATAAGGGATGCAGTAACAGCAGTAACACCAACAACGAACTCAACCAAAATTTTGTACTAAATAAGTTATCTGCAAAATTTAATGTAGATCTATGGAGGCGTTTTTGAGTTATTGTGCATAAAGACGCTCCAGTGTGAATCACTTTCGTTAGCATTACAATCATTAAAGTTGGGTATGAGGATACTCTCCACTTCGTTTCGATTATTTAGCACTGTCAATATCTCAGTAACCAATTGACGTAGAGCAATGATCAAAATACCAAATGGTTGGTTTTTTAAGCTGAATTCAATGGTAACAATTAAAATTTGATTTAAATAAAAAAATACTTGTGGAAACCCCAAAAAAACTTATTTTTTGGGTACAAAACCCCCCCTTTGGATGGTGCGATACGTTTGGTTTTCAAACTCGTTCAAATAAATGGTACTTTACACATTTTTACCAAATTTCATTAAGATCGGACTTTTTTACGAGAGTTATCGTGCTTACGGACATATATATATATATATATATATATATATATATATATACAAATTTGAACGAATGGTGATTTTGGCATCTGGGGACCTCAAAATGAAAAGTTATCATGGTCTCGGGCTTAAGTCTTACCATGAGACCTACGGTAATAGGTTCTTCCCTATAAGGGAAATTCGCTATTAAAAGGGCTACTGACTACTGGAATGGTAACGCCATTCTGTTATCCGTTTTAACTCCACAGTAAACAGGGAGCAAATGAGGTGCAAAGGTTTCAGCCGTAAATAAAAATTCTCCCATCACAGCAAACCTGCATCCTCAGCGAATTTCCAATGAATATATAACATAACACATTAAAACACTTAACATGATTAATAAGAAATATATTCAGAAACAAGCGATATTTAAAATATTCATTATTCTCTATAAGAATAACATTGGGGACGCGTACGAAGGTTTGCTGCATCAAGGAACACAAAATAATGGGTTTTTATGCAAATATCAAAAGAACTCATCTTAGTGAAGTCACGTACTAAGTTTCATCCATATATATTCATAAATAAGCGATATATAACATCTATCTATATTATTAAAAGAATTTCTCCATTTTTCTTCGCAGCATATCGACCCCTAGAAATTTATTTTTCCATACATATTTGGTATCAAATTAAAGCTATTTCTCTCTAGATGTGCCTTTTTTGTGTTTGGTAAATATCCCATGAAAAGCCTTCGTCCAGGAGGCTTTTGAAATTCCAGCGAATGTGGTACTATCTGTAGTTAAACTCGTGAACTTTTTCCAATTCACATTGTTTACAACAAAACATATGGTGATGATTTGATTGAGTTCTTAAGTTTGACCACAGAATGCAGCACTTGCATTTATTTATTTGATGAAAGTGGTTATTCTTTAAAGTTATAAGTAAGTTGATCTTCAAATAGACTAATTCTTTAATTTCATGAAATATAGATTTTGTGGAGGAAAAAATAATTCAATTTTGACCACGAAGCATAGTACCACTCATGTAAATCTGGGACATAGCCAGTTTGATTGCAACTAAGTTACTGTCTCTTATAACGTAGACGTTAAAAACTATTATTAGCGAATTTCCCCTATAAGGAAGAAGCTATTACCGTAGTCGGCATGGTAAGACCTAGGCCCGGGACCATGATAACCTTTCGTTTTGAGGTCCCCAGATGCCAAAAACACCATTCGTTCAAAACTGTATATATATATATATATACATATTGATATTTTCAGTTCATTTAATAGGGCTACTATAATTATAATTACAAATAGACTTAAAATACCTGAGTACCCTTTTAATTTAAAAGGGTACTCAGGTATTTTAAATCTATTTACAATTATATATATGACCCAATATTATATATATGACCCAATTATATATATATCTATGACCCAATATATATGTGGGTGCGATAACTCTCGTAAAAATGATCCGATTTTGATGAAATTTGGTACAAACATGTAAAGCATCATTTATGACTAAGTTCGTAAATCAGCCAGATTGCTCTATCCAAAGGGGTATTTTGGGGGGGTTTTGTACCCCAAAAATGGGTTTTTTGAATTTTTTACATATAAAATTTTAGTAAATCCAATTTTATTTTTCACCATTATATTCAGCTTAAAAAACAAACAATTTGGTGTTTTGATCATTGCTCTACGTCAATTGGTTACTGAGATATTGAAAGTGCTAAACACAGTACGTTGTCCAATGTTATTCTTATGGAGAATAAGAAAAATTGTATGTCTCGCTTATTTCTCAACTTATCCTGATAAAACTTGGTATATTGCTTCATATCGTTGTGGTTTATTGATATTTTCACTAAAAAACCTTTTTTGCCTATAGTTCCCGTAGCAGCAAACCTGCGTACTCAACCCCCGTGTTATTTGTATGGAGAACAAGTAACGTGTTATCTCCCTTAATTATGAACATGAATTAATGCACTTTGGTATGTTGCTTTACCTACTTGAGTTATATTGACATTTGTATAAAAAACACATTTTTCGTGTTCCTTCCTTCAGCAAACCTGCATACTCAGCCGCCATGTTATTATTATGGAGAATAATTAAAATGTCATATATCGTTTATTTATGAATGTATATTAATGAAACTTGGTATTTGGTTTTATGTGGTATTAAGATACATATATATGCATGAAATTCGCTGAGTACACAGGTTTGCTGCTACGGGGGTATTTTATAATCAGATGGATGATATTTTCCCCAAATACATAGGTTTTAGATTTTATAGTAAAATGTAAAGTAAAAAGTTGTAATTTTATTTGTTCATAGTTTATCTAGAAAATGTTAATATGTTTTAAAATTTGAAACTGAAATGGAATGTGTTTCAGTGATTTTCCGTCTTTTTTCAGTTTATTTTGCAAATTTTAGACATTCCATATAAGACAATGAAGTGAAGTGAATGAGTGAAGTGTTCAACAATTTGTGTGTTCTAACTTTTCAAATATTTGATCATGAATTAATTATTTCGACATCAGTGTTTTTCTGTTTTCACATCAATATATAGTAATCATTTTGTATCTAATATGTATTGACCTATATTCAGAGGGTTTTCGTGCTATTTTTGGGACACATGATTGATTTACTACTTTCAGGTTCAACCGAGTATGGTTCCTCAAAAGTTATAAAGGTAATGTCTTGCTTTAGGTTTTGTTTGTTGATAGTGTATTTATTTGTTTTCTAAGATGCCTAGAAGAGACAGCGTCCGCAATGTAAATGCTAGGGCTAGACACAGAGCTACTCGTTTTCGCCCCTATCCACTACCCTTGGCCAAGGAGAATTCGGTCAATCCAACTGGTTTTGATATTGGGCCAATGAATAAAGTATGTAGATTTTGTCGTGGTCGTTACTTCCGATATGAAAAAAAAAACAATTAAAAGTACATTTACAAAATGTTGCCATAATGGCAAGGCACAACTAACGGATCCAGAAGTATCTAATACAGTTCTCTCACTTTTGACTGAACAAGACCAAATATCTAAAAACAATAGATCAAACATAAGGTCTTATAATGCAGCCATGGCCATGATAAGTGCTAAGGCCTCCACTAATAAACATCGAGGAGGTGGAGGATCTTACCATTTTAAAATGCCTGGTTCTTTTTATCATGGACATGGACCTCTAATACCTTCAACTGAAGAGGCGACGTATGCACAGTTATATTTTTATGACTCTGAAGAAGCAAATAGACTCAGAGTAAAACGACCAGAAAATGTGAGCTGCTTGGATGTTGTGATGAGAACGTTTTCAAACCATTTCAATGAGGTAAATCCTTATGTACAGAGTTACCGCGACATGTATGAAATCGTCCGGTCAGGGCAGTTTGGCGATCCAAAAGACTTAAAAATGGTTATAGTCACCGATCCTACCACAGACCTTCGCCGTCATAACGCTCCAATATCCACAGATGTAGCTGCAATCTTCACTTCATCAGATGGCACACCCCCCGGTGAAAGAGACCTGGAGGTGGTATACCCTTTAAACGGACAATCTGTTACTGAACGTATATCGATGTTTAGTCCCAATCTTGATTCATTAGCATATCCATTGCTTTTTCCTAAAGGGGATCAAGGATGGAATCCTTCCCTAGAGTGGACAATGCTTCAGCATGTTCAACATAGAATACCAATTCGTGAAACTCCAAGTATTATTCACTTAAGTGAAAAACTATACCTCCAGTGCTTACGTAATATATGCACTTACGTAACCAGCGTAATATATGTAGTGGGATGCAATATATACGTCTTTTCCCACGGGCAACTCTATGTCACTTTAAGCCGTGCCCGATCATTTAATGGAGAGAAGGTTTTCATTAAAGCTTCAAAAGGACAATATGTTACTTCTAGCCAATAAATTGTAACAGACAATGTTGTCTGGACAGAATTTTTGTAAATTCGTATCTATTACACTATATGTATTATAATAAAGAAATCGAACAATTTCGTACTCTTTTTAGGGAGAAAAAGAGAGAGAGAGAGAAAGAGAGAGAGAGAGAGAGAGAGACAGTGGTGAGCGCAACAGAACCCACTAGATTTTAAACTTTTTTCAATAATTGGTAGAATTTAGACCATTGGACGGTCTCTAGTATGGTGTTAAGTTTAACATATTAATATTATTAGTTCTACAGTGGAACGTTAAACGTTACTGATGGACATTTTCTTTTTAACAAAATCTCAGTATTTATTATAAACAATATTATTATAAAATTACTAAGTTTTTAATACTATTATTACAGAATAAGGACACTTTTTAAAGCAATAATACTATTTCATTGTTTTAAAAATACTATAGCCTATTTTACTTTTCTTGATCTTTATGTTGTATGTAGTTAATTTGTGATGATCTATTTATGTTAGGTAAGAAGGGTGCTTCTAGGGTGCGGTTTAGCAAAGCAAACCAATCCAACCCTTTGAACCAAACATGTTTCTTTAAAATGGAAGCCTTTTTGCTATAGTTGGCGATTCGCTTTTTGGGCTCTAGCACTAATAAATTTTCGATAAGTTTCTTTAAAGAACGACTGAAACTACTCGGGATGGAGTACTGGTTACAAAGAATGAGTAATTGAAGTTTTTGGGGATTATCCTCCTTAAAGGGCCGAAATCCGGCACATATTTCAAATGTAATGATGCCTAGAGCCCACCAATCTACAGAGCAATCGTACCCTTTCCCAACTATTATTTCTGGAGCCATGTAATCGGGGGTTCCAGTGAAAGTCCAGGTTTTATCACTGCTGTAGCATCGAATACATTGTCCAAAATCGACCAATTTTAAGTAGCCGAAAGCATCGATCATGACATTTTCAGTTTTCACGTCTCTGTGTATTAGTTCTAAATAATGCAAGTATTCTAGAGCGAGAACTAATTGGCCGATGTAAAATGTTGCCTCAGATTCTTTTATCTTTCGAACAATCTTTAGGTGCCTATAAAAAGTTCCACCCGAGATGTAAGGCATTACAAAATATAAATAGTAGAAATCAGTGAAAAAATACTTTAAATTGATCACAAAAGGGAAATTCAAAGCTTGAAGGATTCTCTTTTCGTTGCTTACATATCGTACGTGGTTTCGCTTCACAACTCCAACTTTGTCGATTATTTTAACAGCGTACAATGTCTGGTCCTTCTTCAACTCTGCTAGGACTACTTTTCCAAAAGCTCCCACTCCTAAAGTTTTCATAAGATTGAAATCTGTTATTTGCAAGCTGCTAATCGGTTTTCTGTAATAAAAGTGTTCAAAATCCGTCTTGGATTTCTTCAAGAAATCGTTTAAGTCGTAGATCGAGATAGGTCCATTACTAGGAAATTTTTTTGTAACCCTAACATACAGGGTCTGTTCACTGAGACCTTCAGTAAAAGTTGTTTCTACCGTCCTCGATCTTGAGGTTGCTTTTTCTGACAGTTTGGGTGCCTTATCTGCAGTAAAAGGTTCTTCAAAAGTTTTTATCGTCGTAGAAACACCTTCAATGGAAGGCAAGTCTAATGTGGCTGCTGACTGTACTGGTACTAGAGGTTCATAAGCATTTCTGGGTTTCTTGGAAGCAACCAAATTCATTGCCGAAGGTGTATAAGTTGCTTTTTGTGGTTGTACTGATGCTCTGTAAGCAGGCTCATTAATTTGTTTTAGTTCAGTAGGTTCGGTATGATTAGATCCACGATGTGTTTTACTCGGTAAAACTGCCTGATCATGAGTTGTTTGATGTGACTGACTGGATTCTTTGTAATCAGTTTCATTATTGATTTCATTTTGATTAGTCGGTTCTTTGTGAATTGGATGTGCGGATGGTATACGAGATGGTTTGCGTTGTCGATAAGATTGTTTTCGAAATCCTACATGCTTTGTTTGAATATCTTCGTCTCTCTTGCCAGAGCTTGACGCAATGCTTGCCTCGGGTGATATATACAAAATAGCAGTTACGTTATCGGTTTTCGTTGCTGTTTGAATCATTTCAGCATTAGGATTCACGGCTGCTGATGCTTCGTGACCTTTTTTACTTATTAAACTTGAATTTCTTGATAATCTCTTAGGTTTTGCATATTTAGGTTGCTTTTCCCTCTGACTTTTCGGCTCTTCCCTAAATTCTTCATGAGATTTCACATCTTCTAAATTATTAGGTTTTGAGATCGGTGATTCTTTTCTTTTTAGCTTTTCTGGAATGTTTTGTCCCTCAATTTTGTGAATCACTTCGCTGCTGTCGCCTGTGTTATCTTCACTATTTACATTTTTCTGACGGATTGAGTTGGTTTTAGTTGTTTGCTGTGTTGTTTGGTGTGACTGCATATTGACTTCTCACTAAAAGTGAATGTCAAATAAAAAATTGGTTTTTACTGTTTACATAGACGTTATAATTTTATTTTAATCAATTGATTTCAAAAGCAGACTACATTTTGTAAATACAATAATTTGTATTTTTAATACAAAACAGTTTGGCTTTATTTCAGCTGTTACACATGACTTGATATTATTTTAATAAGGGTGATTTTGTTGTATAGGCTATTGGCAACCCTTTTACAGATCCTTTCACATATAATAAAGGGCTCATAAGCAGTTGTAAAACATTATTTATTGTGCTACAATTTTTTCAATTAAAAAAAATCATTACACAAAGTAAAGTTTACAAATAAATAAGGAAGGAAAAACACTTAGAAATAAAATAAACAATACATCAAATGCAAAGATCATCAAATCAGATCATAGAATCAACTCAAATTTTGATCCCTAAATTAATGGAGTATGAAGAGAATGAGTATGAAGATAGGATGGAATAATACAGAAGGAAAAAAGACAAGTTTATAAAAAGAAGGTGAAGATAAATTATACCCCTGTCACAGAAAACCTACATATCCAATGCAGCGAATTTCCAATGCACATCTACTTCCATAAAGCTAGACGGGTTCACTCACTCACTCACTGACATAAACTATGAGGCACTTCCCGTATCGAACCCCCCTCGACCCCATACTTGAATTAAAGTTCTTGACGAGAAACTCCCAGAAAAATTACCAAAAGTTAACATTTGTGAGTTTTTGGTGCATTTTTGGTACGGGGAAAATTACACTTTTTCAATTTTTCCACTTTGAGCGCGTTTTGTACGGAAACGGTAAGAGATAGCAACAAATGTTAAATACAAAAGTTAGTAGGGGGCCATGGCCGATCCTGGCTCAGGAGGATCATGAGGATCACTTGACCTCGACTTTCACTTGACCTTGACCCCCCATGACGTCACCCCCCATGACGCCCCCCCAATGACTTCACCCCCCATGACGTCACACCCCCCCGTTGTTGACTTTCCTTGTTTCCCGCTGGATTTTTCCGCTACGTGCTGTTTACTTTCCTTGTTTGTCACCGGTTTTTCCTCCTCATTACGTGATGTTTACTGCAGGCATCTTCGCTTTCACCTCGTTTGCTCCTCAGAGGATAACGCTCATTCTAAAGGCAGACACTATCCAACCATGACCACCACCAACACCTACACCTTGTGGGAACAAGGTGTCGTATTCAATGTCATCGGTTTGAGCAGAGCCGAGGCAGCCACCCGACTCGTCATCCTCCGGTGGGGCTACCTTCTTCCAGATGACCGGCATCACATCATGCGGCGGCGATATGTCGCCAATCAGTCGGAGCATCTGGAGGAGGTGGAGCAGCGGCTCCACAACTTAATTTACAACGGGGAGGTTGCCCACCTATGGAAGAAAACAATTCCACTAGTATAAGAATTCACTATCATAATCCATCCATCATTACTTTGTACAAATCATTCATTGCATAATTTTCTTCATTTTAAATAGTTTAAAAAATATTGTAATCATTAAAAATAAGATTTATTAATAAAAAATAAAAATAAGAAAACAAAAACAAAAAAACAAAAACGAATAAGTTATGGACTTACCTCCAAACCGGAGTGTGTTAGTCTTGTTACACACCACAATGACCCCCCCCATGACGTCACCCGCGTTTTCCTGCATTTCCTCCTCACTCCCACTTAATTTTTATCAGTTCGTCTTTTCTTTTTGGGTTTTGGTTTTTTGTTATTTTTGTTTATTTAAACTTTATTTTAGATTTTATTTATACATAAAAACTTATAAACTATTCTTCTTCCACCTCCAACGCAACTAAACGTTGGAGCTCGTCGTTCAAGTCGTGGAGCTGGTTCTTGTCCGACATATACCACCGCCACTGTGTTTCGTTGAGGGGTTCGGCTATCCAAACCCTATCAATGTCCTCCTTTAGTTCTCGATACTCCCGACGCACCTGGTCAAGAGTTCTGGGAGGCTCGGGAGATGATGGTGATGACGATAAAATCAATAGTGGCGATGGAGGCTGCGACAGAGGCGATGGTGTTGGTGACAGCGACGGCTCAGGTGGTGACGGATACCGCTGTCTGCTAGGCTCCGGCTGAGGCTCGAGACACTCCATGGCTTCCAGCTCCCGTATTTGTTGAGCAAATGCTTGTTCTAGCAGAGCCTCTTGCTCCAACTCATCCACAAACTCTGCATTTTGAAGCGCAAACTCGTACTCATAGTCTGTCACATCATCCTCCCACGGGGCAGCCATGTTAACGACTGAAGAGCGTGAGCCTGTTTGTCCAAGAGATTAGCATTAATGCTACGGGGCTTGTTATTGATGGGAAAATCCCCAGTAAATAAATTAACAAAGTCCTTTCCATTACCCCCCCCCATTACGTCATTCCCCCCCGTTTCCTATTTTTGTTTTTATTTTTTGGAATAAGAATTTATTTTATTTATTTCATTTATTAAAATCTTAATCCGACAGAGGTGGTGGTGATGGAGTTTGCGGCAGTGGTGGTAGCGAAGGTGGTGGCTCAGGCGATGGTTGTGGCGATGGAGGTTGCGATGGTTGTGGCGATGGAGGTTGCGATGGTTGCGGAGATGGAAGTGGCGATGGTTGTGGTGGTTGAGGTGACGGTGGCGGTTGGGGTGACGGAGGTGACAATGGGGATGGTGTTCTCAATTCCGGCTGTGGCCCCGGATCTTGCCCGTATACATCCTCAGCACTCAGCTGCTGTATAAACTCAATACTCTGAGCTATAAAATCTAGCTTGTAGTCAGTGAGTTCCTCTCCCCACAGGTCCATGTTAGCAACTGCGGTGTGCGAGCCTGTCTACCCATTAACGGAGATTGTTGTTCACGGAAAAAACCCAGTCACGTAACTTGTGTACCTATTAGGTCCGCGAGTTGTTTGTTCTACGCTAATGATGCCCAGTCAGTTCGAATCTTGAGTTAACCATGGAAGCACGCAACCCACTGTTGCTAGCTCAGCAATCATCCATTGTAATAAGAAAGCACAAATACATTCTGTATCGGGGGATTGCACAATTGCCGGTGCCTATACAACGATACATCGCATCCTGCCTCAAGGGATATGTTCGAGAATATGTGTTAGTGCTTCGCAACCCCGAACCGAATCCTCAGATGATAGACTTGTATAATAAGTACAACGGTAAGAGAGTTTATCAGTGCTGCTACTGCCAGTCCACTGAACATTATTGTAATAGGCTTCTGTATCCCGCAAGAACTGCGAAAGTGTATCGCTTTTCAGACTCTAGTGATGAGCAGCACACTTGTTTCTGCTGTGGTAAGCATGCTTTGGAGACGGATTGGTCTAAAAACAATGATTACCAGTCTACCTTAGTGATTTTAAAGGCAATGGCCATAAGAACAGTTTGGGAAGGCTCTGGACACTCCAACTTCATTTTCTTCTTTCAATAAAGACTTGTTTTTACCCTTAACCTCATTACTTGAAAAATAAAAAAATAATATATGATCCCCCCATTATGTCACTGGTACTTTCCGTTGTTCACTTTCCTTACACAACATGTTTTGCTAAGGACTACATGACTGCCCGGGGTTATCACATTAGTGAGAGTTCTCCAGTTATTTGTGTAGGAATCATTTTCTCACAAGCTCCTTCACCGACCAGACCTGTCAAAATGACAACCTTTAATGTTGGAATTGATGTGGTGATGGAAGGAACATACTATCGAACAAAACCATTTACAGTTAGATCTGTAATGAGGACATCGAGTCAATCGATGCGGAGATGTTTTTACAGACGGTGAAGTACTGTATTACACAATGGGCAACTTTGCAGAATTGGCTATCAGGATGTGGATTAAGAAGCGGATACCTGATCAAAAACGACTGAGAGTTCAAGCTGCGTTGGAGAACATAAAAAACCTCCATGTTGCCTGTCGACATGCAATAAATATTCTATTGCTAGATCCGATCAGGTCTTTGCTAGAGTTACTGTAAATTTGGGTTAAGATAACGATTGTAAGTCAAATTTAATAAAGATTGTAAATAAAATTAATAAAGATAAAAACAAAAAAGAATAAAATAATAAAAGAAAAATTATCACTTGCGGACTTAGACAGGTTCCGAGGGCCTGAGGGTAATGACGCCCCCCATGACGTCACCCCCCATGACGTCAACCCCCTATGACGTCACTCCCCATGACGTCAACCCCCCCATGACATCAACTCCCCCGGAATCCAATATATAAACCTGAGGTCCAGTCAGCGGCCACAGTTCTGCCTGAGACGTCATGAGCGACATCGAAGTGGACCGTGCGATCCGTTCTCTGATGGGGGAGATTAGTGCGATGGATGATAACGCCCAGCATCCACCCACTAAACCTAAACCTAAGAAGAAAAAGCCAGTTGGATGGACGGTGCAGACCAGGGATATGCAAAGCTATTCTCCATCATCAAGTTGGACCGATAATAATTGTCAATGCACAGTCAAGAACCCCGCCAACTTCGGGAACATTCTATTGAAAATGTGTTACATGCCGGCCACCCGACACACAGTTGCGGCCTGTACCTGGACGAGGAGAGACACGATGAAACCTGCATGTGCCTCACGGACCTGTTGGCGAGATTGGAAAACATGTGGGTGAATAGCCTAAAATGTGTGTGTGGAGTGCCTAAAATTAATGGAGTTACCAGGACTGTGACTCCACTGCCCGCCTGGCACAAGCCCACCGTTGGCGGGAAGCGCAAGGCCAGAGGCGATGCGTCATCTCGAAGCGCAAGAAGTAAACAACTAACGACTTGGAGACATCCGAAGCTATGGCGTAAACAACTCTTAACGACCTGTTGACGCAGCGACCCGGTATATAACGAGGGTTTGTGGCGAGGCTCAACCATTCCACTACGATGAATAGCTCTGACCAGAAGATGGACCTCAAGTCAGCTCTCAACAGATGCAAGGCGGGAGGATACACCCTCATCTCAGAACTGAGGGACAATGTTGTCTACCCCATCCGCTCGTTTGAAAAGGTGGACACCCCCTTGGCGAAGCAGTTATGGCCGTTTTGGAGGGTCTGGTCGGGGACGATCCGCTGAGAGTCTACTTGCCCAGGCGATACACTGCTGTCCTGGGAGATCATACAATCACCCAATACAACGCGGGTGTGGGGACAAGGATGAACCTGATGAAGAGGACTGGTCCCCCTGGCAGCAAAGGCGCTCTTCTCGAATTTGTTTAAATAAAGAAAAAAAAGAAAAACCCTTATACCTTTTTCCTATTAAAATATATATATACATACATATATATATATATATATATATATATATATATATATATATATATATATATATATATATATAGAATAAAACAAAGAAAAACTCAATTTAGTTATAAGAGTCGAGGGGGTGCACGGTGGTAATAGTAGCCATTATGGACTTGAGGTAGAAACACCCGTTCACTGCCATTGTGGCTGGGCCTTCGGGCAGCGGCAAGTCGCACTTTGTGGCTTAGTTTATCAAACACGCTGACCACATGTGCAATACGCGGTTCGCCCGTATCACCTGGCACTACGGTAGTGGTGGAGGAGGAGCTGGTGACACTGGTGTGCGCTACGTAGCTGGCCTGCCCGACCTCAATGACTATGACGGTAGCGAGCCCACCCTGGTTATTGTTGATGATATGATACGTGAGGAAGACTCGCGCGTGGCGGACCTGTTTACCAAGGGCTCCCATCACCGTAATATGAGCGTGTTCTTCATCACACAAAACCTGTTTCATCAGGGTAGGGGCCAGCGCGACATATCGCTAAACGCTCATTACATAGTGCGTTTTAAGAACCCCAGAGATCGCGCTCAGATCAAACACTTGGCCCATCAAGTATATCCGGAAAACGCCAAATTTGTGGAGGAGGCTTACTCAGATGCCACGTGCGATCCTCACGCCTACCTGCTGATAGACTTGAAACAGTCCACGCCTGAGGAGATGTGCATACGTTCAGCCATTTTCCCAGATGACCCGGTCAGCTATGTGTACCTGCCCAAGAAACGATGAATAGGCTGAACGCGTGCCAGTGTCAGTCATCATGTCACAACGTGTGAAGAAAGACGCAGCACTGCTGACAGCTCTGATGCACGCTACACCCAAGGAACGCAAGGCCCTGTTAAAAGCGTGTGAGACCAGTCGTATCAGATCAGTGTGCGTACAACGTGTTACGTGGGAACGTGCCGCTCACTACCTGTCATAAACGAAAGTTTAGAAAATACAAACAGGCGCTCAGACGGCTGGTGAAATGCGGTGAGGGCTGGTCCAAGAAGCGGCGCTACCTTGTACAACGGGGTGGTGGTGGATTTCTTCTGCCCTTGTTGTTGAGTGTCGTACTGCCTGCGTCGGTGCTGAAAGTAATTTGAAATTGAGCCCGCTAGTAAAATGGTAGTTGTGCCGCAGGAGTTCATCGAGAGGATGCGAGAAGGAACAGGTGGAGGAGGAGGAGGCAGTGGCAAGCCAGCCGGCCTGGACGCTGAGATGCATCGCATATTGGGTGACAAGCGGCTGGACGATACAGAGAAATGGAAACAATATCAACAGATGTTGCAGCGGTTCCTACACTTCTCCGCAGCTAAACGACAACCGATAGGCCTGTCGATCATTGAGGAAGAAGATGCGGCGGGTCACGCACAATGCGAGTCTACCGCCCTGTTGGAGGAGGTTGTAGAAACGTTCCCAAAAATCTACAAGACAGAGGCGCGCAGCTTGTTGCGGTTCATGACCCGGCGAGGCAGCCCCATCACCTGGGACGCTAGTGGGGCGGTGTACGTGAACAACGAGAAGTTCCCCGATTCCAATATAGTGGACATTCTGATGGCATAGTGAGATAGCGAAGGGCGGATCGATTGCCTACCGGTTGGCAACAAGTGATGACTGTCCTGAAGAACATGAAAGTGCCCAAAGAATATGTGAGCAATCCCAAAGCGTTGCGTTACCTAGGCGTGGGGCTGGACACGACATAAAGCCCCTGGGGAAACACGACAGCCTCGTTGACACCCATATCACCGAGGTTAACACGGATGCGAGACCGCCTGAGACCGCGAGATCCAACGGCCAGGAGAAAGATAATAACTGAGGAACCTGACCAAGAAATTTCATTGGACAACTGGGAGCCGTTCACACCATAATGGAGGAGCTGAACTACGACCCTAGTCATCCGGGGTCATTTGGTGGGGTGGCTGCTCTAGCGAGGGCCGCGTGCCTCCCATAACGCAGAGTGGTAGAATGGTTGCGTGCCCAAGACACCTACACGCTACACAAGCCTGCACGCAAGCGGTTTCCTCGCAACCGCTACGCTGTTTTCGGGCCTCGAGAGCTGTGGCAGGCGGACCTGAATGAC
Source organism: Allygus modestus (assembly GCA_963675035.1). NCBI lineage: Eukaryota > Metazoa > Arthropoda > Insecta > Hemiptera > Cicadellidae > Allygus > Allygus modestus. The sequence goes on from OY776116.1 coordinate 32,081,805, forward strand.
ATGCGCGGTCTTAGCCAGCACAACGACGGAGTCAACTACCTGCTGACTATGATTGATGTATTTAGCAAGTGGCTCTTCGCAATACCACTGAGGAGGAAAAGCGGGCAAAAGGTGGTGGTGTCATTTGAGAGGTTATTCTCTGAGGTGACTCCTCGCTGCCTACAGACTGAAAAGGGGACAGAGTTCACTGGTGTCGCGACTAAGCGAGTGTTCAAGAGTCACGGTGTTACATACTTCACCACGCAGAACCCCGATGTGAAGGCGGCGGTGGTGGAGCGAGTCAACCGCACGCTCAAGACCCGCATGTCGCATTACCTAACCTACAAAAACACGTACCGCTACATCGATGTGCTGGACAGGCTTGTGGACGCCTACAACCACAGCCCGCACAAGAGCTTGGGCTTGAGACCCGTGGATGTGGACAGTGGTGATGGAAAAACAGTGTACAAGGTGTGGCGTCGCATGTACAGGAAGACGCTCCAGCGCCGCAAGCCCAAGTTCAAGCCGGGTAACTCGGTGCGCATAGCCAAGGAGAAGGGTAGGTTCGCTAAGGGTTATGAGACCAACTGGAGTAAGGAGCTGTTTGTTGTGGACCAAATATATGGATCGCATCCTCTACCATTATACGTGCTGCGCGACCTGAACGGGACGCTGTTGGAAGGTCGTTTATAGAGCGTGAAATGCAAAAGATGACAACTGCTCCAGACCGCCTGTATGAAATAGATAAAATACTGGACACCTTAGGGCGAGGTCGCAGTAAGCGCCACTTGGTCAAGTGGGTTGGTTACGGAGAGGACTTCAACTCGTGGGTACCTGCATCTGAAGTGCAACCAACTGTACCTGACGTTGCCCAGCAACAGCTCCATGAACTATTATCCAAACAGCACCGTGGCTAATTACATCACCCATCTACCGTCAGTCATACGATTGAGCGGTGGCGAATGGGAAGTCGCTTTAGTAGAGGCTCATTACCCTTGCTCTTTATCACAGTGGGTGAGGATACTCGCGTATTTCTCTACACTAAAGGTGACACTGACAAGCCTGTACTGATTGCGGTGAAAGTGGAACCTGGAAACTATAAAGACATCGTTGAATTGGTAAACGCGATCAATGCTATCCCAAAATTGAAATTGTATCAATGCGAGTTTGAGCATTACAAGCAGACTGGGAAGGTGGAATTGATCTCAATCGACCAGACTGTGGTGAAACTGGAATTGAGCCCCACCATAGCGTTGCAGATGGGATACGATGTCCACAGTGTGGACTTGATTATACAGAGAAAAGCTATAAGACCACCCAACTTACTGGCTGGGATCCCTTCGTACATGTACGTGTACTGCGATCTAGTTGAATCTCAACTAGTAGGTGACACGGTAGCACCATTATTAAAAATTGTAAACATGAACGCTAAAAACTACACCTACGGTGCAAACAACATTGTGCATTTCACCGACCCACACTCCGTGCCGTTGATGAAGAGCTCTTTCGAGAGCGTGGAAATTGATTTAAGGAACAGCGCTGGACATCACCTGCCATTCCACTTTGGGAATACGTGCATGAAGCTAAACCTGCGCAGAGAGCAACAGCAGCAATGAATCCAAACGACCCCTATCTAGCGTACTACCGCCAACAGCAGTCGGGCCACGGAGTGTCCTCTGTATTCAGAGGAGCCGCTTTCCAACGCGGTCATGGCATTGGCAGTTTCCTAGGCGGGCTGATATGTACAGTGGCCCTGTTGGTTAAATCCGGTGCATCGGCGCTGGGCAAGGAGGTGCTAAGGTCGGGTGTGAGTTTCCTGGGCGACATGGTGGCGGGCACAAGTGACCCCCGAGTCGCAGCCAACGCCCGGCTCAGGTAGTTTACTGGGTCACTGAAACGCAAGGCTGATGATAAACTGGGTCGCGTGTTGAGCGGGGATGGTGCCTATAAGAAGAGGCGTATACAGCGAGTGACCCCTCAGTCTCTGGCTAAACTCCTTGGAGTGAGGGAGAAGAAGCGTGTCGCACCCAAGAGGAAAAGGAAGCCTGTAAAACGCGTTGCTAAGAAGAGGAGCAAGACTGTTGTGCGACGTAAAAAGAGGCTTACTGAGAAGGACATTTTTGGGTAATGGTGTTTCTACATCAGAGGTCTTGTGAGTGTGTCAAGACCGAGTTGGACCTGTTCTCATTACCACCAACACAGACCAGTATAGAGAATGTAACATGGGTGCAGTACAAGCCCGTCTCCTCCCTGACAGACGACTCCCCCGTGGAGTTCATAGTTCCAGGTCACGGCGATGAGTACACGGATCTGTCACAGACGCTACTGCATGTGAAGGCCACCGTTAGAACAGCAAATGGAGATGCTTTAACGGGTGAGCAAGCGCTAAAATAGGTGGGCCCGGTTAACAACTGGTTGCACTCACTGTTCAGCCAAGTGGACCTGTACCTGAATAACAAACTGGTGTCTCCTCAGAACAACACATACGCCTATCACACCTACCTGGAGAACCTGTTGACCTACGTGGTGACGCCAAGAAATCACACCTCACCTCGGAGTTGTTCGTTGAGGACTATGCTGGGTACATGGACGATTGTGAGGAGGGTAATTCCGGGCTCAGGGGGCGTAGGACATATGTCAAGGGTAGCCGTTATGTGGACATGGTCGGACATCTGCACGTCGACCTGTGTAACCAAGATAAGTTCATGTTGAACGGCATGGAGATGCGCTTTCGCTTGATCCGGTCACGGAACGCATTCTCCATCATGACCAGAATTGTAACAGACTACAAGGTGGACATCACCGAAGTCAACCTGTTTATGTGCCGCTATAAGATCAACCCAAGCGTGCTGTTGGCTCACAGCAGTACGCTGGAGTCGGGTACAGCCAAATCCATCACGCGCGTGGAAGTGAAAACCATCACGCTACCATCTGGTATCAGCAGCAAGACTCTGGACAGCGTGTTTCTGGGTCAACTACCAAAACGCATTATAGTCGGCCTGGTCAACAATCAGGCGTTCAACGGAGACTACAAGAAGAACCCGTTCAACTTCCACAACTACATCATGAACTTCTTTGCGCTGTACGTGGATGTTGAGTAAGTGCTGGGTAAACCACTCCAGCCAGAGTTCACGTTGAACCAAGAGTTGTACGTGCTCGCCTATCACACGCTGCTCACTGGTACCGGTATCAATTTCTCAGACAGCGGTAACGATATTGGTCGCGGTGAATATCCCTATGGATATTGTCTGATGGCATTCGATCTGACACCCGATATGGCAGCTGTTCAACCTAGCCACTGGAACCTGGTGCGCAACGGTAACCTGCACATAGAGATCGGTTTTGCCGCAGCGCTGACAGAGGCTGTCAACTGTATAGTGTATGCCGAGTTGGACAACGTTGTGGAGGTGGACCGTCACAGGAACGTGACTGTGGACTTTGGCGTGTAATCAGGAACCTGCGCTAATGGGTTCTGCCACCACCACCAGTACTACTACTTAAGGTCGAGGCAGCGAGCGCAGTTCAGTCAGCCTAACGAGATGGACGTGCCACCACCAATCTACAACACCACCACCGAGCCTGCCGCTTTGGTGCGCTGCCATTACGGAAGCGTGGTGCTGGATATGCAGTGATTCAAGGACAGCGATAACGACTTTTTACTGAAAGAGGTCTGCGTGGTGGACGTGACTACCAGCACGCTCATCATGCATCACATCGCTCGCCCGCCCTTCAACCGAGACTACCTGACCACCGAGAAACTGCGTGAGAGCAACTGGCTCACGCGCCACTGTCACGGGCTCAAGTGGGACCAGGGTGACATCGCCTACATCGCCCTACTGGATAAGCTGCGGGCCTGCCTCATCCATCGCCAAATCATCTATGTGAAGGGATCTCAAAAGAGGACCTTCGTTCAGCGACACCTGATCACCGAGCCCGCTGCCACCACCGTGCAGGACATGGACGACCTGGGTTGCGGGTCCTCCTGCCGGACCCTACGCTGCAACTACCATAAGAGCGCCCTTAACCGTTAAGCTCTGCACAACTGTATCGTCCTGCGCGACTGGCTGATGGCTACCGACAGACAGGACTCATCACCCCTCGATTGTCACTGCTGCTTCCGCCCAAGATGAACACCACCCAGATCGAGAGATGCCTGGCGCGAGTTCCCAGACTGAGGAGCGTTTTGGTCTGCGCCTCTGACCGCCTACCCCACACTCCCGTTCAACCCCGGACTGACATAGTGGTCAACACCATGTCACAAACCGAGAGAGGAGAACACTGGGTGGTGTTTTACTGCTCCGAGGACCGGCTACAATACTTTGACAGCTACGGCAGGTCACCATACCAGGCGGACTACCAAAGATTCCTGAGGCGCAACTCGCGCCGCTACGTCTACAACAAGTATCGACTCCAGGGCTATGATACCTCTGTTTGTGGTCACTACTTCCTCACCTACCTGTACTGCCGGGCGGTCCTCGATATGTCACTCATCGACTACGTGCAGCTCTTCGACCTAGCATCTCCCGCAGTCAACGACACTCTGGTGCGCAGGCTCTTCGACTCCATCTTCCCACCACTATGATGAACTAATATTTTATTTTGTAATTGTGTGTTTGTATATTCTTATTATGTTTTCATTAAATACGATATATTGTAATTACTTGTTTTTTCATTTGTCCTCTTACTTTAATATTTTTTTAAAAAAAGATACATGTCCAATATTTGATTTTTTATTTTATAAAAGTTATTTTAATATAGAGTAGTTATAACTTGGACATGTTCATAATTTTGAAAATATAATGAAATAAATATGGGTGAGGTAATAACAACACATATGTCTGCTGTAAACCAAAATTTTACAATATAATTACTTACAAATACTATTTACAAAAACTTATAAATACTATTAAAAATAAACCCTATACAGGGAATTCTTCATCAATCTCCTCCTCTCGCTCCTCAGGACGATCCGCTCGTTCAGGTAGTGCTGGGATGTCCTTATGACCCCAAGGCAAGGTGTTGATCCCGTCAGCGAGGATGTACCGCTTGTCATCCGCAGGGCTCAAGGACAGCTTGCTCACTTGAACCGTGTAAACGCGGTGCAGGTGAGACTGGAAACGGGTGTTGATGGTGTGCTTCAACACTCCGTTAAAGAGGCAGTCTCTGTAGTCATCAGTGGTGAGGATGTTCTTGACTACTCCCTTGGCACGCTTGGTGGTCTTCCTCGTTGTCATCCGCTATGTCCATGAAGTTTTTGAGCGGAGACCGAGGTACTCGAGAAGTGACTGACCGTTGTGTTCATCCTTGAATTTACCAATGACCTTTGCGTTGGTGGGGTTGTAGCAGGGGTGGTCTCTGGGGTATGCACTGGTATCAAAATAATCCAAGTGCTCCAACATCTCCCTGTAGATGTCCTCAGACATGATTTCAAACACAAAACTGACTTGTCCATGTAGTCAACTTTCAGGCGGTCGCCATAGCGGTTCATCATTTTCTGCAGAAAGTCATACATGAGCCACTTGCTCAGCTCGAGGACACCGACATAGACAAGCTTCTCCAGAACGATATTCACCTTGGCTAGATGGATGAGGGCTACATCTCCAGAGTAGTACGTACGGTCCAGGAAGTTGGACTTGGATACGTATTTTGTGAACTTCTCCGGGGTGCACACGATCTTGACGTTGATGCCCTTGCACACGTTCTCAATCGTCTTGCCAAAGACCGCGTTATTCATCAGTTTGAAATAGTCTTGCTCAAACTTGGTCTTGGCCTTCTTCTTCAGCTCGGAGTTCATGAGGATGCATGGCTCAAGCCATCGAGACTGGCGGAACGAGACCGCTCGATGCAAAGTCACAAGCTCCAACCCGTTCTCCAGCGCCTGTTGGAGGATCCCGTAATGGCAGATGTAGTGTGCTTGTCATCCAGGGTGGTGAGTAGTTTGGGTGTCTTCCCGATTGGTGGACGCTTTGTCTCACAGCAGTAGGGGAGATCCTTATGCAGGTCGTGGAGGTGAGCGGGGTAGCGGAGGTCCACCTCGAGGATACAGCCCCGCTCGGCTTCTGCGTCCAGCGCCGCGATGTCCAAGGAGTCAATCTCCTCACGGCTGAGCCACTGGAAGTCTCCAGTGGGCAGACACTGGGACATAGCCCAACCGTAGAGGTTGTTTGCATCCAGGTACAGGAGGTGACGTGTCGGCTCGTCGGGGTGTCGGTCTTCAGAGCGGCACTGGTCGTGGTTGGCCTTGGCGTAGCGGGTGATGGCCTGAGAGATACTTCCTCGGATGTCTTGCTCCATGAAGAGGTACATGTCAAAGTCCTGCATCGTGTCCAGCTCCACATTGCAGGTCTTGAGCATTACATCCATGGCGTATGACGGTAGGGTATAGTAGTGGACAGGGTCCAGCTCGTACTCGGCCAACGAAGTACCCTGAACTGCTCAAACACATCGATGAGCAGGGCGATGTCACTGCGTAGGTAGTTGTCGGCATAGTCCTTTAGGTGGCTACAGTCAAAGGCTTACCACACGTTGAGGGCATGCTCGTACTCAGCGTCAGTAATGTCCTCCAGGGTGAGGCTGCTTTTAAATGTTGCCTTGGGTGGCAACTCCCTGGTGGTGTACAACTTATTATATGACGTTACAAAGTCGTAGGGGAACACGCCTTTCCTGCGCACGAGGTCAAAGTGCCGGTCTTCGGGGAATCGCTTCCTGGTCTCTCGCATCTTGTCAGTGGGAAGGCCCGCTGCTAGTTTGGCCAAGCTCATGGACAGGAACCTGTAGCTGTCCAGGAACCTGACTGTGAATCCAGCTCGTCGCGCCCTTGGATCGTCCCCAGGCTGACCAAACTGAAATCGCTTTGTAAAGGCGATATAGCGCTCCTCTGTGTGCGCCAACACCTCCACATCACCGGTGTCAAGTGCCAACTCCCGCACTATGAAGTGAGCGTCGTAGTTGGACAGTTTGTGGAAGAAGCAGTTGATGACTCGCTGCTCCCCGTAGCGCAGGTTGCACGACCGGTGCGTCGCTCCTCGGAACTCGAAGGATGGAGCGTGGTTGTGGTCTCGCACCTTGGGATCCTCCTCAGTAAACTCCTTGTTGCAGAGGTAGCAATAGTTTACCGCGAGGTAGTCGTCCATCTGCTGTCGAGTCAAGAAGGGCTGTAGAACTCTCGCGCTAAACAAGATCTCCCACAGCATCAACACGTCTATATTCAGCCTCTCCATAAACACCTTGGAGGCATCGTCTCCAAAGTAGACGCGGGGCTCAAACTCCTCTTGCCCTGTGGAGTCTGTGATCTGGTAGGCGAAGGCGTATGGAACATGTATACTGATGGGCCTGGAGCCTGTCGGCAAATCTGGCTCATCCTCAACCGGCTGATAATATTGCATCGTACTATTACTCGACAGTGTCAAATAGAACTGTTTGTGGAGTTCAGTCATTTTTAACTACTCTGCCTGTAGTACTGTGCTCAAAAGTAATGGTATAAAGAGTCCACCGCCTTTTGGTATTAGATACTTTCGTTTATCCGCCCAACCTTCGCCTCGTTTCACCAGTCTTCGTAGAGTCACTTTGTGTTTGCTTAACTGACTTTTACTCTTCTTCGCCAGAGGAACGTTACCGCACAACAGGTTGTAAGCACACTCATACACTGATCGAATGCGACTCTTGTCACATACTTTGAACAAAATCTTACGCTCCTTTGGTGTTGCGTGTATCACAGCACTCAGCAGAGTTGCGTCCTTCCGCAAGCACGACATAATTACTACTGATAGCGAAATTACTTGTTTTTGACAAGTACACATAATTCGTAGAATCTGGAAATATACAACTACGCTGCTGATTTTTTTTTGCTGGAGCAGCTGTGCCTGTGTGTATCACCATCAATTAGAGCAGCGGCGTATCATTTTTTGTTTGAACATCTGCGCAGCATCATTCGAGTCTAGACACGCCTGGAGCAGCTGCGGTGGACATCTGTGCACCATCAATTCGAGCAGCTGCGATGCGCTAGTTTGTTGTGTGAACATATGTGCGACTACAGTCTAGACATCTGTTTTTTGCTGTAGCAGCTGCGATATCAGTGGACAAAATGGCGACAATTGTCGCTTATAAGGCGAGAGTGCGGCACAAACACAAAGTGACTCTACGAAGACTGGTGAAACGAGGCGAAGGTTGGGCGGAGAAACGAAAGTGTCTAAACAAAAAGGCGGTGGACTCTTTATACCATTACTTTTGAGCACAGTACTAAAGGCAGCATTGTGTAGTTAAAAATGACTGACATCCACAATCAGTTCTATTTGACACTGCCAAGTAATAGTACGATGCAATATTATCTGAAAAATACAGTTGCAAATTATGTAGCACATTTACCGAGAGCTATTAGACTGGACGCTGGGGAATGGGAAATGGCAATATTGGAAGCGCATTATCCTTGTACAATTTTATCAGTCGGTAATGATGAAACAATTGACATTTATACATAACCGAAAGAGGAAACAATAGTGAACATAAAAGCGTCGGAGCGGGTTATGGACAGCGCTGCCGATGTAACACCAATAGTGTCAGCTACTCCAAAACAAAACTACGGAATTAAATTGATGACTGGTGATTATGCAAATATTCAAGAATTTGTGATCATATCAATTCACAAGAACTAGCGATTACTTTTGGTGTAAAGTTTACCGTTGAAAACTCATACAGCAAATTCATTGAAGTATCGATGGGACGTGATGTTGGACAAAATTAAATTAAGCCCAACGTTAGCGCTTCAATTTGGGTTTGATCCAAATGAATTGGCACTGGAAGGTGATGCGGTTAAAAAAAAGCATCCGATCACCAAACATTCGTCTCGGCTTACCATCACACATGTACATTTATTGTGATTTAGTCGAACCGCAGATGGTCGGCGATACAGTCGCGCCGTTATTGAAAATTGTCAATATATCTACGTCTACTTATGTGTATGGATTGCATAAATCAACATCATTCATCGATCCGCATTATGTGCCTGTTATAAATAGATCTTTTGACAGTGTGGAAATTGACTTAAGAGATAACACTGGGCATCATTTGCCATTCCACTTTGGAAAGTCGTGGGTGAAGTTACACTTTAGAAAAGAAGCGAGTCATTAGCAAAAGAATGGAGCACGCAAAGAAGATGGTGGTTGTACCACAAGTGTTGATCGATCGATTGCAAACAAATGCACTAATAAAACACAGACTAATCTTTCTAGTGAAAACAATCTCAATGCGGAGATGCAACAGATATTGGATAGCAAACATATGGTTAATAGTGAAAAGTGTAAATTATACAAACAGGCGTTACATCGCTTTTTATATATTGCAGGGAATAAATGCCAACCGATTAGCATACCAATCGTGGGAGGGAATGAACATAGTCCTCGAATGCACACCACTGTGGAAGGTGATCCAGTGGAGTAGATTGTGGAAACGTTTTCCAAAACTTACAGATGTGACGCCCGCAATCTTTTACGTTTCATGAAACGCGAAGGCAGTTTAATCAGTTGAAACAGTGGCTATTCAGTGTACACTAGGTGTACGCTCATTCTTCCCGTAAGAGGATGAACGAAGACTGAATTTTTAAAGATATGTAGGCAGGTACTGGATTGGTAACACTCTTCTGTTATCCGTTTTAACTCCACAACAGCAAGAACAGATAATTAATAAACCAAACATTTTACTAATGGAATGGTAACACCATTCCCATATCCGTTTTAACTCCACAACGGCAAGAACAGATAATTTAGGACTAATATAAATAAAAAATACTACTGACTACTGGAGTGGTAACACCCTTCTCATATCCGTTTTAACACGACAGTACCTGGGGGGCCGAGCTTTGCTCGGGGGAAGGCCATTCAGTCAGTTTAGATGACTTGGAGTAATATTTCATCACTTTCCCCTACTGATAATCAGATTTGTAAAACTCATTTGCCTCTTTTCTACATTTTAAGGTCCCTCCAGTTGTTATTTATAGCTCAATGTCCCTTTCATTTATTTTGCTACTATATATATGTAATCTTCATTCAAATCTTTTAATCTCTGTTCTCAGAAAACCACATGTTAATAATCATAAAAAACATGAGTATTACTTTGACAGTTCCCTGGTTGATTATGAATAGCTGATAAAATTCTTTTGTGTTGATTTAAAACTCCATAAGCCCAATGTTAATTTTTTTAACTTATCATTTTAGTTTTTTTACATTATTTGATTTTTCCTGGGGATGAGGCCTATCTAGAACTTATTTTTATCCCAGAAATTAGTTATTTTGAACATTTGAAGGAAATCGTTGGAGCCGTTTTTGAGATCAGTGTCGCAAGCAAGCAAACAAGCAAACATACAAGCAAACCTTACTGATATTAGAGTATATGATACCTGGGGGCCGAGCTTTGCTCGGGGAAGGCCAGTCCGTTTGTTTAGATGACTTGGAGCATATTTCACCACTTCCCCCTACTGATAATCAGATTTGTATAACTCATTTGCCTTTTTTCTACATTTTTAAGGTCACTCCAGTTGTTATTTATAGCTCAATATCCCTTTTATTTATTTTAATACTCTATATATGTAATCTTCTCTCAAATCTTTTAATCTCTGCTCTCAGGAAACCACATGTTAATAATCATAAACAACATGAGTTCCATGTGGTTCCATAAAATCAGATAATAAAACCTTTGAATGAAGATTACATGTAGAGTGGTCAATCCAGAATGACTTAAAGGTGCATTATAATAACATCTGTTGTGACCTCAAAAATGCTCGTTAGTAGGGTACATGGTGAAAAACTACTCCAAGTCATGAACAAGATTGACCTTTCCCTAGCAAAGCTCAGTCCCAGGTAGTACTTAAACTATATGAGTATAACTTTGAGAGTTCGCTGAAAGATTTTGAACAGCTGTTATGACTCTTTTGCTTTTATTTTAATCTCCAAAAGCCCAATGTGATTTTTTAAATTTTCCATAGTGGCTTTTTACATGATTTGATTTTTTTTGGGAATGGGACATGTCTAGAACTTATTTTAAACACAGATATCAGGTTTTACAACACAATTAGTTGAAAGGACACATTAGTTATTTTTCAAGAAAATCGTTGGAGCCGTTTTTGAAATCAGAGTTGCAAGCAATCAACCAAGCAAGCGAGCATGCAAACCTTACTCATATTATAGTGTAGGATAGGATTGAGTCAAAATAATTCAGCATATATATTGATTGATTATAACATATTTTTACTCTTAGGCACATAGAATGTACACGAGACAGGGACAATGATTCTGGATTCTAGCATGTTTGAAGTTCTGCATACAGACGGCCAGGGCTGAATTTAGGGTCTGTACAGGCTCTGGCCTACACCCTAAATGCAAGTGCGGGCCCTTACCAGCCCGGCCAACTTTCCTGTTTGATTTATATAATATAAACTACGCTTATATCAGGTATATAATATAACCTACGCTTATATAAGGCTCTACAGATGGCGTTGTGCAATTACTTAAATTTCAAATTGCCAAAATCCGTATTGCTGCCTAGTGTATATTAACGTTGTCATGGCAAGATATTATTAAGTGATTTTCATTATCTAAATACATAAAACAAAGTCGGGATTGTATGTTAGTTATTTAGTTTCATCAAACGGCTGTTATAAGGATGATATCTAAACATACTTGAAAAGCATATAAACATATGTTTATTATAGAAATAATAAATCTATTTGAATAGCAACTCATTTTCAATACCGAAGCAGGCTCTATATAAACATAGGCAAGTGAGCGTAGTTAACGAGCTCATCTTTAAAAAGAACGAGAATCTTTGACAGAAAACAAATTCAGTGACATTAGGACATAGTAATGTCTGTCTGACCAGCTAGTAGTACTCAACCCGAACGCTGACCCGAACTCCCGAACGCTGACCCAAGGATCATTTTTCCTCCATAAATTTAACAAGGCAACTTTTAAAGCCAGCGAGGCGGAGCTCTAAGGTCGGGGTTAAAAAAAATAACAACAATTTTTTGTATGATTGAAGATTTTCTAAAATTACCAAAAAAGGCGTAAATAATAACATAGAAAATTGTCCTGTGCGGTGGAGGTCTATGGTTGAGTAGGGCGGCGTATCAAACGTGGGGACATCTTTCAGGAGATGCTGCTTTAACCAAATAAATCCAACGAATCATACGTTAAAATTAAACGTTGGGAGTGATAGTAAAGGCAGAGCCCTGAGGTAAGAACAAAGAGGTATCCATAATATTTTGGTACCCAACAACGTAGTATATAGGTCTGGAGCAGTTTTGAGGAGCCGCTTTCGAAATCTTTGGATTTTTTATTTGGTGGTTTATATTAAGTTTCTAATAAAATATACCACCTGATTTTTTAGAAAATTTTGGGTTCAGAAATTACAGGGCTTAAGAGATCCCAAACTTCTGTTTTTTTACCTTTCTTTGTACCATAAACTTTAAATATTTTTAGCAGGTTTCAACAGTTTTATCTCATTGCCATAAAAAGCTTTAAAAGATGAAAAATTAGTACTCCAATCCACACACGGTTAAATTAGTATTTCGTTAGTAGGCTATTCGGCTAATGGTTGTGGAGAATATTTATATTTCCATTCAGCAGTAAACTAAGTATATTGTCCGATGTTATTCTTATAAGAAATAAAAAACATATATCTCTTGTATATTGATTAATTTTATTAAAACTTGGTGTGTTAGCATTGACCAATAGAGAATATTCGTCCTAGGACAACCTTAAAACTGGTCTATACCAGTTTGGATGCTGACATTGGGTACAGCAAATGAAATTGGCATTACATATGAAGTTTTTTGGATGTCCATTATGACAAACTTCCCTTTCACCTTTGGTTCCTCCACTTGCAGCGGCTCGGGGCGGAAACTCAGGGGTTGGTCCCCAACCTGAGAATGTATGGTCTCTGGCTGTTGTAAATGGACACCCCGTCCATTGAGTTGGCCAGTTGGAGGGCAGAGCGGGTCCACATTGAGTCTGATCACAGCTGTCACAAGGCACGGGAGTTGGTACTCTGAAAGGCCAATTTGGCTGCCTGTCCCATCCCACCCTTTCCTTTCCTGCTCTATCCTAACCTTCTAGTAACCTGCGCAAAATTCCCGCTTGTGGAAAACGTGTCTATAGCAGCTATGCTGGGGTTTCCTAATCCAGCAACAATGAATAGAGAATATGCGGAATACGTTTCCATCTAACCCTGGAGGGTGAGGTGGAGCAATTAACCTCTTAAAACCACTGTGTGTACCTAGCAAATTAGATTAAACTGATTGCGTTTATTTGGTCACAGGTCCTAGCTATGGCCATCAGGCCTGTTCACGCTTTTTTATGACTCGGCCAATGACTTAATATTTTTTGACTAATATGGTTTTTGACGAGTTTTAAATATATCACCAGTGGGAAAAGTTGCCAATTATTATTAGACCTATTAATTTCCAGCTCCAAAATCAAAACACTGGAGCAGGAACCCAACCAGACGCTTCTGGGGTTAATCATACAGAAATATACTTGTTTTAAACCCATTTAATGTAAAAAAAGGTATTCAATGATTTATTTATATAACAGTATCTTATCAAATTCATACCTTAAATTTTAAAATGTTTACATCATTAATATATGATAGTTTGAATTTAAATACACAAGCTACTGAAATCGCAGTACGAGAGGTTTAAAAGCAAAATCCAACATCTACATTAATGACAATTTTTCAGGAGGGCAATCTGTCTACAACGTAATTAGTTGAACAATGTAGACGGTTGGGATTACGGAGTTTTGGACATCTTATTGTTTATGAAAATCAATATTAACCACAAAAAATGCAAACAAATATAACTGTAACCAGACTATTTTACTGACCGGTAGATTACAAAACTTTAATCCCATGTCATTAGGTGACAGTGAGGCTTATTTGGTACATTACATGTAATAAAGATAGTTTGCACGTATGATCGTTTAGTAAGTCTGCCATCAAGTAATTTGTTCACAATGTAAAGAAACTACTATAGGTCTACAACACGCATGATTATCAATCACAGTCGGTCGTGTTACAGAGTTATACTGTCCCAGTAATCCAAAAACTCCAAAACCTATTGTATTAATTTATCATCACTAGTCCAAACACTTAGCTTTTACATCGAAGTTTTCCAGTAAAAAATAAACTGATAATAAATCTAAATAGTGTGGTGGGTCGAAAACCCTAAAAGTAATTAAAGTAATATATCGTAATAATCAAATGTATTCAAATAAACAGAGTAAAATAATGTTAAAATATAAAGTCAAAAAGGCGGGTAAGATTTATTCGGTAGCGTCCAACGGCTAAATACTTTCCAGTTGAGACGAGAAAAGCGATGATTCACCAGAGGGTGGGGAGACGGGAATTACAAAGAACGCGGAGGTATGATGTACGGTTGAAGGCGCGGTACCCATAGGACGCATCGCATTGGCCGAGGGTAGTCACGTAATTATTCTCACTACCCCGGGAGGAGCACGATGCATAGCACAGTTGACACCGAGGCCTAGAGCCTGTCAGACGTAGACGTGGCACTAGTCGGAGAACACCCCTGCTGGGTGGACGTGTATCATTTTTCTAGTCGAGATTCATGGCGTAGGGAGGTGTGACAGTCATAGTTCGGAGCCTTGAGGCACACAGCCTTTATTTCCACTCTTTATACCCAGTCTTTGGGCAGTCAGTCGAGTACATTTATACCGAGCTGTTGAGACGATTATTCGCGGTAAATAATTAACTGATGTAGAATCGAGACAATAAGTGGCGGTAGCTAAACTTTATATTGAATACTCGAAATTCATTGTGTACGCGGGACGAAAGACATTCAATCAGTCATAAACATTTAGACACCGGTGATTTTACAATAAAGGTGCGCTGCATCGGCGAAATAGAACTTTTCATTCGAGAACCGACAGGGCGCGCTAACTGCCAACACCCTGAGGGACGACGCTGCGCGAGAGATCATCGACAATGGAGCCAGATCATCTGGAAGTAGAGTAAAAAACAGCTAAGTGGACTTTCACCAGTCATTGAACTATTAAAGTGTTATTCCCATGTTTTAGATTAGAAGTTGATCATTGATTTAAATTTAAAACCTTAACAATTATTAACATTTTTGTCTGTAATCATTGATATAAAATAATCTGTATTAAAGAAATCTTCATTTGAAACTTAACTTTTGTTTTTATTTTAGACACATTTTAAATTCTTGTTTATATTAAAAATAGCGACCCTGAGATTAGATTATTAAAAGAGCCATGCCAAATATTGCCTGAACTTGAGGATATCTGATATCAAACTGAGACCCAAGTCAGTGCAATAAAATTTACATTTCAATATTAAAAATTCAACATTCAATAAATATATAAGAAGCATTTCAGCACTTCTTCATAATGGCGCCCAACTCGTGGCGATAATTTATTTTGATAAGTTATCAAAAGAACTCAGTATTTTCAAATAAAAGTAAAATTTTTGATAAAGTAAATTTTTTGAAAAAGTTAAAATATCAAGTAAAAAGGTAGGTTGTTATATATAAGTATATATAGTAATGTCAAGGGTTCAGTGGTAGCTTAAATGAGTAGTGCCGGATCCGAGTCATCAGACGATAACCTACCTTTAAGCTTATTGATTATTAATAAAGTAAACATGAACGAAAATAATGATTTGAGTACAAATTTTAGTGAAAATAATGCAGAAATTGAAATTCATAGAGAAATGGATAACGAACTAGCTAAAGTAAGAGACGATGACGAAGATAGTGTAAAATCAAACAGTAGTAGTAATAAGTCAGAGTCAGTGTTAACAAATATGGAGGACTGTGGAAAAGAAATAGCATTGGGGGGTGGTGAATCCATGTCTGAGGAAATTAGTGAACCAAGTAATATGGGAATGACTGGGGGTAGTTTGAATAAACAGCCACAGTTGGCTGACATGATGGCCATGATACAGGGTCTTATGGGAAAAATGGATAAAAATTCTCTTGAAATAAATCAACAGTTTAATGAAATGAAAGGGGAAATGTGTAGTAAAGTTGATATTAATGAAATGAAAGGTGAAATGTGTAGTAAAGTTGATATTAATGAAATAAAAGGGGAAATGTGTAACAAATTTGAGACAATGGAAGGGAAATTTGATAAAGTTTTAGCAAAACATGATACCATGATTGAACAGTTAAAGTGTAACGTCACAAATGTTACTACAAAAGTAGAAGTAGTTAAGGGAGAAGTAGAGGTACTTAAGAATGAAGTAGGCGGTATGAGAGAAGAAGTAAAAGTACGTAGGGATGAGACAGTAACTCAGTTTAATGAAGTAGAAAATAAGGTAGAGGCACTCAGTGTTGAGATTACTAATAAAATAGACCAAAATTGTGGTGAGACTGCCAGTGAACTCGTTAAAAATAAAGAGGAGATGTGTAAATTTAAGTCTGGCTTCGAAATCGAGCAGGAAAAGTGGAAAGGTAAATTTGGGGCTGAGTTAGAAGCACAGGTAAGGCAGGAAATCTCTCAGTACAATGAAAAAGTAAATGATAAGATCGTAAATGTTAAGAGTGACTTGGTAGAGATAAGAAATGAACTCTGTAAAGAAATTGCCGATTTGAGGGGTAAACCCGTAGTAAGTAACATTAGTGAAAAAAGCAGCGAATATAATCAGAGCGTAAAAAACATAGGGACAACTAATAAAACTGCATCAAACTTGGCAGAGGGATATTTAGTTGATTTTCATGGGGACCACGAGAGGTTCAATCACCCTATGCATTTCCTTAGATTTGCTAAAGAGTTTGTAGAAGTGTCAGATGGTAGTTGGGAGAGTAACAAACTTGTGTTACTAAAATATTTGAAAGGGCCAGCAAACATATGGGCGCGGGAGATAATCATGTCTCTTAGTAATTATGAGGAGTTCGAATCTGCTTTCAAAAGACAATATTGGAACAGGAATATACAGCGACAGTGTGAAAACGAATTACTAGGTAGAGGAAATTTTGTAGTAGGTAGAACCAACCTTGTTTCCTATGTAAGCAAACTGTACGACAAGAACGTATATTTAGATAGGCCCCTCGATATGCTAGAGTTTATAGATGAGGTGTGCAGGCATCTGCCACAGAATATAGGACTATCATTGTTGTCTCTATCAAGAGCAAGTGGTGTAAACACCAAGGGAGATTTGATTACGTTGCTTAAGCAAGTAAGCGTAGTCATAGATAGACCAACGACGCAACGCGATAACGGACCACCCGTTAAAGTAAACTTAGATAATCGAGGAGGTGACGCTAGGCCGACGGAGAATTTTAGACCTAATCAAGGTAAGTATGTGCCGTACCGCCGATATGAACAAGAGAACGGTAGGGGTAATGAGGACCGCCGTGGATATGAACAGAATACGAGGAAGTATCAACAGAATAATGAAAGACGCGATGAACAAAATGGCGAGAGGAGAGAGAAACCCAGTATATGAGATAAGGTTGCGAGCGGTCGGATAGATAGTCAAAAGGTTAATGTGCTAAGAACAGGTCAAGAAAACAGTGTAAATAAAATAGAACCTAATATTGAAAATTTTCAATTATTGTCAGATAGTTTTGGAGTAAGGTTGGGTAATAAGATATTAAACTTAAAAACTAAACGCTCGCAACAGGGGAAGACTTATATTAATTTTTGTGTTGGTGGTAATAAGATAGACGATTTGATCAAGTTAATTGACGAGAAACCAGATGAGCTAGGCTGTAATGTAATCACATGGATCGGAGCTAATAATCTATTGAAAGGTGACAGTGTTAAAACAGTATGTTCGTTGTATAAGCAGTTGTTAGATAAGCTGGTCGAGTTGCAAAAAAACGTATTAATAGTTGAAACGCCAGTTATACTAAAACTAAGTCAAACGGACGGAAACCACGTACAAAATGTTAACGAGATAAATGCTTACTTAAAAACTTTTGACGGATTAAATAAAATCAAGTTTTTAAAAGTAAATGAGCTATTGCTAATGGATGGTCGAGTTAATGAGAACCTATATGAGAAAAATATTAAGGTGGGAAATAAGGTCTACAGTGATTTGATACATTTAAATCAGGAAGGACTACAGTTAATATATGATAAATGCGTCGAGTTTATTCGAATAAACAAAAAATCAGTCACGCGCCGAGTAAACACATGTCGAGTCGACGGGGATACCCGAGGTGCACAGTTAGTGGGGGGTCCTGAAGTAAGGGACGAATTGTTGGACGAAAGTAATTATAATAATCCAGTTTCCAATGTAGTAGGAACCGAGCTCCCAAAATTAATAATCAATGTAGGAAACACCGAGATTAGATGTATTGTAGATTCTGGTTCGCAAGCAACGATTATGTCCGAGGAAGTTTATAATACCATTAAACAGGAAAATAGTTTTAAAATACCAGAATTACCGGTAACTAACGTAACCATACAAGGAATAACTGGGGTTAGATCGAAGAAAATACACTACCAAGCATATGTTCCATGTAGTATAAATAATGTATGTTTTGATATCCCTTGTTTTACTGTGAGAAATATACCAATAACTGTAATATTAGGATGTGACTTTTTTGAAAAATATGAGGCAAAGATTGATTTCAAGGAAAATATGCTACATCTAACTTTAAATGATAGGCAGGTCGTAGCGAAGTTAACAAGGAGTAACGTAGTCGAACAAATTTGCGGGATAAGAATCATATACTCTAATTTGATGGCGACGCGGAGCGGGGAGCAACAGCTGACTCACGCTACTAGTCTATTTATAGAGACGCGCTTAGGGCCCGGAGCACCTTCAACACCGCCACCCGACCTGCGGACCGCAACGCAAATTGTAGATACGGTAGTGTTGGATATACTCACTAGAAATCCAGAAATGTCGGAATCACAAGTGAGAAGGTTATATAAAGTGATAGAGCGAAACAGGGAAGTTTTTCAGATAAGCCTGGATTAATAAAAGGTTTTCAAGCTAGTATTAACTTATCTGATAAGAATCCATTTATTGGTAAGCCATATCCTATCCCATTTCAAAAACGTAGGGAGGTTCAGCGTGAAATAGAACAGCTTTTGGAAGATAACATAATTGAACGAACCAATAGCCCATATAACAATAGTTTAGTCCCAGTAATTAAGAAGAATGGAACAATGCGTATATGTATTGATAGTCGCCGCTTGAGATATATAATTAGTGATTGCGAACGTACCGAGAAAATGGAAACCATACTACAGCAGTTCGCCGGTACAAAATACTTAACATCTATAGATTTGACACAGGGTTTTTTGCAAGTGAAGTTAGATAAAGAGTCTAGGAAATATGTAGCATTTGTATTTAATGGATCAAATTATTGCTATAAACGTTTACCATTTGGATTAAAAATTTCTTCTGCTACATTCATAAAAGCTATGACTCATATATTCAAGGGACATTTTGACTCATTTATGACCACATATGTGGACGACATTCTGATTTTTTCGAAAACGTTAGACGAACACCTAACACACATAGACTTAGTATTGGGAAGATTGGCCGAATATGGGGCGACGGTTAAGTTAAATAAATGTGAGTTTTTTCAGTCAGAAGTAAATTTTCTTGGTTACATAATATCATCAGAAGGAATTAAAATGGACCCTGAAAAGGTAGATAAAATATTGGAGCTAAAGGACCCTAGGAACTTAAAGGAGTTACAATCAGTATTGGGACTTATGAACTATTACCGGAGTTTTCATCATAAATACTCAGATCTAACTGCAAAGTTTAGTCATTTATTGAGCGGGAAAGGCAAATGGTTATGGGGTAAAAAGGAATCCGACGATTTTCAGGTATTAAAGAAAGAATTTTTAAACTCAGTCATGTTAAGTCACCCAGATTTTCACAAGGAGTATTACATAGGTACTGACGCGTCAGATAATGCAGTAGCCTACGTGTTGTATCAGGAGGATGAGGAAGGTAATCAAAAGGTAATAATGTTTGCTAGTCGAAAACTGTTAGAAGCTGAAAAAGCATATTCTATTACTGAAAAGGAATTATTGGCATTGGTGTTTGCATGTAATAAGTTCAGAGCATACATAGTAGGGCATCATAAAATTATTGTAAGAACAGACCACAAGGCACTTATCTTTCTAAACAACGCTCGTCTAGTACACGGAAGAATTATAAGATGGAATTTAGTATTACAGGAGTATAATTTAGATATACAGTATTTACCAGGGAAAGAAAACATAGTATGTGACGTACTCTCTCGAATAAAACACGACGGATTGGACAGTAAGGATAAACATAACATAAAGGTACTTAAATATAAACTGGATCTGGGTTTCAAAGATAACGAAGTAAAACAAATTCTGGGGGGTTACGAAATAGTCAGCTAGAAGACGAGAACTATGGTAAAATCATCGAGTTGTTACAGAGTAATGACGTTCATAGTAAAAGTAAAATAGATAAAGTATTCCAAATTCACGATGGTCTTTTATTCAAAAATAGTAGAGAAGATGACGAATGGTGGAGACTATGTATACCTAAAGAAAAAATAAAATCATTGGTAGATTATGCACATCGCAGATACGGCCATTTTGGCGGACATAAAATTTACTTAACTTTGAGAGAATTTTGTGTATTCAATAATATGGAGAAAGTAATAAAAGAGCAGTTAAAGAAGTGTGAACTATGTCAAAAAACCAAACATGATAATCGTCATAGCGAAGGTAGCATGCAATCAATTACAGCAGAACGTCCATTACAGTTAGTAAGCATTGATCTTATTGGGGAATTACCGACGGGAAAATTCGGTGCTAAATATATATTTTCCATGGTCGACATTTTTACCAAATATGTAAAGTTGTACCCAGTTAGGAAGGCGAATTCGCCTACTTTACTTAAGAAAGTCGAGAAATTTTGTAATGACGTGGGAAAAATTGAATGTATCCTTAGCGACAACGGAACACAGTTTACTTCTAATAAATGGTACGAAGGTCTGAACCAAATGGATATTAAGTGTATTCATTCATCTGTGTATAATCCGCAAAGTAATCCGATCGAACGATTCAATAAAGAAGTAAATAGGATGTGTAGAGCTTATTGTTATGAAAAACACACAAAGTGGACCGATTATTTGCAATATGTTGAGGATTGTTTAAATTTATCAGTTAACGGTGGCACAGAACAAATGCCATATGTATTAATGTTTAAAACAAGACCAGATACTATTTTTAAACAGTTAGTAAATTTCCCTAAAGTAAAATTTGACTATGAAAAGCTGATAAGTTTGGTTAAGGAAACTACTGATAAGAAATTGCGCAAAAGGAAAGAAAAATTTGACAACAAAGTAAAAGGTATAAGCTATCAAATTGGGCAAAAGGTATTAACGAAAACTCACTATCTGTCAGATAAGCTAGGAAAAAAGATTAAGAAGTATTTTCAACTGTACGAGGGTCCATATGAAATTTGTGGTGTAAAATGTGGTAATGCTTATGTACTGAGAGATATCCAAACTGCAGAAATAGTAGGTACATACAATGTTAGACAATTGAAAAGGTTTATAACTTAAGTTAACCTTAAGATGGGCTCTTGTTTGTTAAATACGGTGTTTGTTCGTGCCCCTAAACGAATCGAATCAAGATACAAACCCTATGCAAAGCGATTTATAATCGTGGACCATATGGGATGACAATAAAAAGAAACAACTTTATTTGTAATATGATTTGTTGGTAGTAGTAAGGAAGTTTATATTAAAAATGAAGTAATAAAAAATAGTAGCTTGAAAGAATGAAGTAATAAATAAATAATTTAAATGTACAAGAGTTAATTGAACGTATTATAACGTATGAGTACTGTAAAGATAAAATTGTTTCTTAAAATACTGGATTAGACATAATTTAAGTATGATGCATGGATGATGACGAATCTGGATAGAGTGAAAGAGCCGTCTAGCCCGCAATAGGATAAAGCATGTATGTGACTTTAATTTAGGATTAAGAATGATGATTACGGAGGGTTGGTTCAGTCGAGGCGGAATACCTGACTGAATCGACGATTGAACTTTTGAACTTTTAACGACCATTTTTCAATTGCCCCTTTTAAGGCAGATTGACCATTAAGGGCTCTATATGAGTGACCTGTTGCAGGGGCGTGTTGGCTAGCGGATATATATGACCCCATATTTGGTGTCCCGGCCCTTTCCCCCAAAATTTCCAAAAACGGGACACTATAAACGGTATTGCGATTAGCTAACCAAAGATTATATAAATTCAAAACTTAACCTCTACACTCGTTAGCGGTGGGGAGTGCAAGTTAAAATATTTAACCACTGATAGTTTTAAGATTCCCATGCCAAGAAGCTTGGTGAGCAGGAAGTTCGTAAACAGGATGCGAACTGGTAAGAGTGTAGATTTGTTGTAAACAACAATACCGGGGGGGACAGATGGTTTCGCGAAGCGTGAGAATGCGCAAGCAAGCCGAAAACAGGTGTTTTTCAAGTCTGGACAGGAAATGAGTCATTGCTGTGTGAGTCATCCCTCGCTGTTAGAGAATTCGTTTCAGTAGGGAAAATAAATAATTTTGAAGACTGGTAGTCTCATTAAAATGTTGAAATATTTTTTGAGAAATAATGAAGTAAAGATTAATGGTTGATAGGTGTTCAACTGTCTGCTAGGAAATAGTAAAATAATATAAACTGACAGTTCGAATGAAGTATTTAGGGATCTTTGATGATTCGTAGGTGGGGATAAGCTATAATAAATAGTTTTGGAGGCAAGTAGTCCCATTAAAGTATTGAAGTATTGTTTGAGGAATGGTGGAGTAACGATTAATGGTGTTAGTGGAATCCAATTGTCTGATAGAAAAGGATTAAAATAAAATAAATTGACAATTCGAATAAAATGTTGAGGGATCTTTGAAGATTCGTGTGTAGGGATGAGCTATACTAAATGGGAAATAAGTAGCTAGTAATCTCATTACAATGTTAGGTCAAGGAGTAATAAATAATGATGTTTGAACATAATAATATGCGTTTGTGGAAGACGAAAAGGACTTGAGTTTCAATTTATAAAAGGACAATTGTAACCTGCCGGCTGTTGCTGCGCCGTCATAATTATATCGCTGCCACCACTGCTCTACTTTTGGGGAGCAGACCCAAAGTTCGTGAAGGAAAGTGAATTTAAATTAACACATGTTTTTAAAGAGTTGTAAATTTACTAATTTATTTGATGGTAGACGAACACATGGTTGAAAAAGTAAGTGAACTAAATACAAAGAATAATTAAAATATGAATAATTTCTAAAACATTCGGAGCAATAGGTGTTAACACCACCACTACTAAAAGGCGTCTCCCTCTTGTCTCCAGTCCCCCACTCGTCAAGCGATCACCTCGCTTCTCATTGGCTGCACGGCCGAAGTGACGTGATTGCTGACTACACATAAGCGGTCCGCGGCGCGTGGCCGGGCTCGTATCTAGGAAACTTAAAAGTGAAAAAATACAACTAACATTTTATTGATTTAAAAACAATAATTGATTCACGAAGTTACTTGACTCGTGACGAGAGCGGGACCGTAACATCACTCCCCCTTCTGGGAAGGATTGCTTAGCTCAGAAAGGCTGAGCAATTCCTACAACTATGAAGCAATCAAATACAAGAACAACAACAAGAACAATTGAAATCTTAGACAGGAAATCATAGCATAAAACAATACTGGGCTGTGCTTGCAATTGTGAGTTTCTCACGCACCGAACCACGGACAGCCGGACGCACAGCGTCAGCGGAACTTAACACTTCTGTAGAGGTCATGCCTTGTTCGCTACTGAGAAACAGTTTCTTGTGAACTGCTAAAGTTGTTCAACGGAATGAATAACGCTACATCTGACATATTAATTTCAGTATTTCCTATCACTAACTACACCCATTAAAAAATTGAACCCTTAAAAATACAATCTTTAAACATTTTAAAACACAATTCAGTAAGTTAAACATTGAATACATTTAAATAATAAATGTCATTTGCATAATAGAGTTTATACGACCTGGCACAACACATCCTAAAGAGTCACAAGTGTCACATTTCACTTTATAAATCTCACTTTAGTTTGATTGCTCACTGTTGATTGGCGAGAACCATGTCTCTTAGGGCAGTAGATAAGACAATTTCGTGCCTCGGGGTGGTCGCACACTGTATCCAGGGAGGATTATCGGATGGTTGCTGGCCAGATCGTTCCTTCTTTCTACAACAAAAAATAACTACAAGCAGTATCATGATAAAGATAACTAAAACTAATACAATGAAAAATCCTACTCTATATTCGTAATTTACATTTATTCTTGAATTTGTCCTTTCTATAGTTGATAACAATTTGTTGAGACTAATCTCAACTGTGTCATTACCTAGTTCATTCTTCAGTTCGTTAATTGAATCAAAGGTAATGTTTAAGTTAAAAGATAGGATTTTGTGATCCTGTTGATGGAGCATGTCATTAAATTTAGGAATATGTAGACTAGTAATATTTTTCAAATAATTTGTGTAACCTTGAATTTTGTGAAAAATTCTGAAATTGGATCCAAATATTTCACAACTCGAAACATTTCTTAGGATTCCACTCCCTCTTATCTCTACATCCCTCACTTCACAGAGTTCGTTGTTAAAAGCTAAAGCATAGTTCCAACATTTAAGGGTAATTTTGATAGTTTCAGCTACACTGTATATCCAATCATTTCCATTTCTAATCCAGTAAGGGGATAGTACATTTGTTTTTATAACCTTGTTATACAATTTCACAGATTCAGATCCCATGAACAATTTGTAATGACAATCAGCCGCTGTATTCCGACGGATACTAGCAATATTTGGGCACCAAAAATACACATTGTCTTGACATTTACTTAAATCAAAAGCGCTAATTGGCAAATAGTATTGTCGATCACTTGAAATAAGGAGGTATTCTGAGCTTAGTTTCCATGATAGCCAGTGTTTTAATGAAGGGTTGAAAATTGGTATGACGTGAATTTTATAAGTTTCAAATTGACTAGCGGACGAAATTAGTGGTATTGTTATGAACAGCCTTATGCTACTTAAAGTGGATACTGCCTGAATCTTACACAAATCATAATACAAAAATACGTTCTCTACGTCTACTGGTACAGGAAGTCTTAGATCTACAGGCAAAAGTTTCTCTATTTTTAACAGTATGGGCAAAAACTCAGTGGGCGGCAATAATTTGCTACTAAGTCTGTTAGTCTTAGTTAGTTCTAAAGCGGGACCGCGTCTAGGTGTCACCCCGACAACCTGTCACCCCGACAAACCGTCTCCTTTTAAAACAGGTTTTGAGGTGACGAGTTGACGCGCATCGTCCCCGACAACCCGTCTCCATTTGAAGGAGGTGACAGGTTGTCGGGGTGACACCTTGACGCGAGCGTGCGAGGTGACGGGTTGTCGTGTACGGAGGCGTCTAATCGTCACCTCCAAAGAGAGGAGGTGATACCTTGTCGGGGTTACACCTTGACGCGAGCGTGAGAGGTGGCGGTTTGACGTCGATGCAACCGACAACTTGACACCACAGCAAATCGCCACCCCGATAGGCTCCCTTTGAACTAAAATTACATATTTGCACACATAATCAATTCGTTTAACACTGCAATATAGACAGCTTCTTAGACTTTATACTACTTGGTATGGTCCAACAAAACCGCTGATGATTTTTGTGGTGAATGGTTCTATCAGTGGTTTTAAACTATTTCAACTTTCTTAATAGAGGCGGCATAAAAAATTTATAATGCGTGAATTCTACTAAACTTATTTTTCAGCTCACTTCAATGCTGTTTGTCATGTTTATAATAATTCTAAGGTAGGTAAAAAACTTTCGCAATACCGCAGAAGTAGTCATTATAGAAATGATTTTGCAATTTCGTCAAAACATCAGTTTCATGTGCAAGCTGCAGTTGGTTTATACGCATAAGGCAAGACAGTTTTCAAAGCGTACTCACGCGTACTCATTTGTATCTATATCATTGCATTTTTTACGTTACTATATGGGAACTGACAAAATGTTGTTGAGTTTGTCATTATGTATTGCTAGATTCAAAGTGATGTGATTGATTATCGTTAGAATTTTATCAATCCCGCAAATCACACTTCGCTTAGAATTTACATATTATTTATTTTCTATGCCGCCTTCATGAGAAAAGTTGAATATTTGAAACCACTGATATGAAAAAATGGTAGTATCTAAAGAACCGTTCACCGCAAAAATCATCCCTCTAACCAATTAAATAGCTGTGCTGTCACAAAACAAAATGTGAGCGCTATTTTTGGACCACCCGTTATACGATTAGGCCTACTAGCAGTTTCCCGTGGCTACGCATACGCTCAAACTGAGGTTATAAACCAGTTTCTTGTTGTTGACTTTAAGACGAAACCCCAAAGAATAAATTATAAGGTAAAACTGCAACATATATGCTTTATTACAGTTATTACTTATTTGGTTTTATCAGTTGGTATGTTAAAAAATTAAGACGCTATTATGAAGGTTTATTATGATGGCTTATAAGGACTATGAAACGACTACCTATCATGAAGACTTTACACGCTATTCTTTAAGATATAATTTTTGGAGTTGAGATAAACTATGTTAGAGTAGTATTGCAATTACAAATTATAGATTATGAGTATCTGTTTTGACTCTTTGGTTCAATTATTGCAATCAACTGAGCATTTTAATATGTTCCGTTTTTAATTATTAGGCTTATTACTTGTTTTAAAATTATTTGCAGATAGTAATAATAATTTTGTAGCTTGTTATTATTCAACTTTGACGTAACGTATCGAAAATAGTATTGATTTTATCTTTAAAATCACAGTAGTTTTGTTTGTATTTTATACATTTACGTATTTAAAAAAGGTTCATTATTCGCTCATATTACGAAGTAACATTATTAAAACTTCTACGCGGTAGGCCGGAAGACAACATTACAGTTTCATACTGCGAAGGGGTATTCATGTAACCAACCAAAAGGGTGGCAGGTGTTCAAAACATATTTGTGACCACCCTCGGCATTTCAAACCGGACCGGAAGGGATGTCCCAATCTTTGCGGGAATGTTGCTAGCAAAGGGTCTTCAACGTTTCCAAATTTCTTACGAAAGAAGTTTCATATTGATTGACACATGTTCAAGTATGTGGTATTTCAGTCAATGGTATTTCCTTCCGACTAAAGAGCAAAATTGTAGAATAACACTTTCCTTCCGACTAAAGAGCAAAAATGTAGAATAACACCTGGGTATTTAGACTCTAAAGGGTTTTCCAAAAGGACTGACATTGTTGGGTTACGGTCAATGGTATTTCCTTCCGTTTAAAGAGTGCGGTTAAACAATGAATTCTAGAAAAGGGCAATGCACCTTCACGCGTACCAACTTACATCCTTTGTAGAAATTCGACTTCTCCCGTACTGTGTGGTTCCGTGTGATGGAATTGACTCTCAATAAATTGAATGACATAAATTTGACAACAATAACAACAATATTATTTTACGTCATAAAGCTCTATTAAATAAAATATAATTCTAGTACAGTCACCCTCGAAGACCCTCGAGGATATAAAAAATGGGTGATCTAAGAGTAAAATTTAGTATATCTTAACTAAATAATGCCACATAACAAGGCTTATTAAAAATATTGAGAAATAAGCGGGAGATAAAATTTATTTTTTAGTACTGTATCAAGGGATATAATTTAAATGTAAAAAACAAATCAAAATACCGAAGTACCATGTTATTTTCTTTATAATTTATTTTTCATGAACATCAGACAACTCAGTTCCTACGCGTAGGAACTGAGTAGCCAAGGTTCGTAGAGCTTTCAGGCAAGGTGTGCTGAGTCGATCTATTTAAGGTTTTCTGCTTTACCGGAAGAGACCTCGTAAAAACAGGTGGAAGGTCACGTGATCACCAATCCAATCTGCAGTGTTGCTGGAAACACGATATTTATCGTACGAGTACCATTTTTCTCACCGTTGTTAAAATGACATTGTTTATCTGCTTGCATATCTTTATCAGCTGTTATTTAATGAAACTAATATATCGTTTTGATTTATTCTGATTATTAACTTAAACTGCATATAAAAAACAAAACCTAACAGTGAAAAGAAACGTGTTTTATTTCTTCCCAGGTTTACATTGATATTTTAAGTTAATGTTAATATTTAAGTTATTTACTTTTGAATGTTGAAATTATTTGACTTTGTGAAATTCCGAACGTTTTTCAAAATCTACTTTACTGCTGTTACTTTTAGCGAATTTCCTCTATAGGGAAGAAGCTATTACCGTAGGTCTCATAGTAAGACTTAAGCCCGAGACCATGATAACTTTTCATTTTGAGGTCCCCAGATGCCAAAAACACCATTCGTTCAAATTTGTATATATGTGTATATATATATATATATATATATATATATATATATGTGTGTGTGTGTGTGTGTGTGTGTGTGTGTGTGTGTGTGTGTGTGTCCGTAAGCACGATAACTCTCATAAAAAAGGTCCGATCTTAATGAAATTTGGTACAAATGTGTAAAGCACCATTTATTTGAACGAGTTCGAAAACCAGACGAATCACACCATCCAAAGGGGGGTTTTGTACCCCAAAAATGTTTTTTTGGGGTTTCCACATGTAATTTTTATTTAAATAAAATTTTAATTTTTGCCATTTAATTCAGCATAAAAAACAAACAATTTGGTATTTTTATCATTGATCTACGTCAATTGGTTCCTGAGATATTGAAAGTGCTAAACACAGTACGTTGTCTAATGTTTTTCTTATGGAGAAAAATAAAAATTGTATATCTCGCTTATTTATGAACATAAACTGACAAAATTTGGTATATGGCTTCATCTAGTTGGGGTTTATCGTTGTTTGCACAAAATAAAAAATTGTCACGTATGGTTCCCGTAACAGCAAACCTAGGTAATCGGTCCCCATGGTATTCTTATGGAGAATAATTAAAATGTTATATATCGCTTACTTATAAATGTATATGAATGAAACTTGGTATGCGACTTTACTTAGATGAGTTCTAATGATATTTGCATAAAAACCCATTATTTTGTGTTCCTTTTGTGGGCCTGAGTTGTGGAACATGAACGATATTGTGATAAATGATCAGAGTAAAACCAACAACTATTGTGAAGCCTGGAACAGGCGGTTTAAGGAGCTGGTTGGGCGTTCCAATCCATCTTTTTGGAGTGTTCTACAAGCAATCCAAAAAGATGAAGCATTGGAGCGCACGAAATCTCTCGACTTAAATTTTCAACTTAAATTTGCATGTTGAATCCGAATCTTCATACCTATTTTTGAAACACCCTTTACGATTCTTGTGTTCGTTTTAGCATAGTATATGCATTGGTTTGATGTATACATGTATGTACTGTTAATAAATGTAGAGAAAATAAATCATGAACTTTTAGTATCAGTTTTGTGTTTCGTAATGATTCTTTCCCCCCTTAACTCTCCTTTTTAAAAAAAGGTACATTAAATACTGCATCTGAAAGCTTAAAATGTTTTAACAAACTTATGTACTTAACTATATCGAGCGCCAAATCATTGTAATCTTGAGCATTTAACATCACCAGGAAAGAGGTTATTCCTTAGCCCAGAGATGTTGCCAATTTATCATATGTCAATTACGCATCGTTATTGAGATTTGCTCAGTTCATACACATAACCCCCTTTCACTAATCTTTGATTGATTGAAATTACAAAATATATAAATTATAACCGAATTTCAGCCGAATTTAAAGGGCCACTTTTATATATGAAAAAGGGTTTAAGTGAGCATGCTAGAAATTTATATTTAGATTTGGCACGGATAATAAATAAATTCGTTATGTGTGGTTTCAGAAAATAAGCTTGTCTGCCAGATGTATACTTGTAGTGAAAATGTAATAAATAATGAATCAAGACTGGTAAATTTAGTTAAAAAAATGGGTTTCTATCAAACAAATTCATTATTAAGTTATTTTTGCATAGAGCGTTAATAAATGTAATTTTCATTTAATTGATTGTTTTACTCCAAAGAAGAGCCTAAACAATATTCCTCCCCTCCACCGACGTGTTTCCCTGGAATTTCCTCCGAACCCCATCCCTCCCCCATCCCTCGGAGTACCGTAGGTATAAATTCAATGTATGGAATGTGAGGGTGTCAGTTCATCTCCAGCAGTGAATCTGTCATCTTGTTCGAACTGAAGTAGTGACGTTGTTAATAGTTTTTAGTTATGTCGGCTTCTCGGTTCAAATCCAAACATGGAGGTTTTCGGTGGGAAGATGATAGTGGGTTTGTGTACAATCAAAAGAAAACTTTAAAAAGTGGGTGGGTTTACATGGCGTGTGTGAAGAAAGACTGTCCTGGAAGTTGTAAAGTTAAATGTGTCGAAGATGATTATAGCCGTGGTGAATGTAAAGTTATTACCGCTCATTTGCCGGAGTCTGCGTGCAAGAATGAGAACAGCGCATTACGAGTTGAGGCTCTTAGATCTACGATCCTCCAAAGGGCAAAGACAGAAAACACCCCAAACTCGATAATCTTCCAGCAAGAAATCAACAAGTAAGTTATTATTTAGTCTTTCATATTTACTGATTTAATTTTCTATTTCCCAATTATTAAATTGTGATAACAGTATATAATACTTAAAAAAACATTATATTTAATAATGTCGTAGATTCAGTACGTAAAATACGCTGTAAAATTCCAACCTTGATTTTTATTTTTAATAACTACTTATCATTTGTTGACTTTTTTAACCTCAATATCCAGAATGTAATTTTTGTTTATACATTTTATAAAATAAAACTGGTAATACATTTTTTAATCATTCGTATTCATATATACAGTGTGTTAATTATTTTATGTACACCATTGGGATCTCATGAACTATAAGAGATGGAGGGAAGGTTAAATTAGGAAAATTGTGCATAATAATAAGCCAAATAAAATTCCGGTGAGAAATTGAAAATTTTCCTCCAAAGTTGTTCGTAACGCTGAAAAAATAATTTTTGCCCAAAAAGTAAAACTGTCCATAACTTGCTTATTTTGTAAGCTAAATGATAAACTCGTTGAAATTCGCTCGGCAGCGGAAAAATACGGCAACCCAAGGGTTTAAAATCAGATTAAATAGACTATTAAAGAATTACTAAAGGCTTGTAGGGGCAAATGCCCCTAAAAAACACAAATGTAAAACAAATTATTGTATTATAATAAATCAAATGAACTAACAAACAAATTATCTATGTGTCAGAATTACCCTGTACACTATATTTTTGTGTAGGAACAGCCTTTTTGGTTGCTTTGGTGGTTGTTATTTTCAATAAATAATTTGATTTGATTTCGGAGATTTAACTCTGCTATATGCAACATATAATTGCCCCTGAGTAAAATACCGGTTTACGTAGGTATATCATATCTTAGGTACATATTTAATCTTCAATCGCCAATTATTTTCAAAGTAGAATAGCCACTGTGGTTATTCCATGTGGTTTTGTAAGCATAGTAACTGGGGGGCCGAACTTTGCTCGGGGAAGGCCAGCTAGTTTGTTTAGATGCCTGGGAGTAATATTTCACCACTTCCCCCAAATGATAATCATATTTTTATAGCTCATTTAACTCTTTTCTGCATTTTTAAGGTCACTCCAGTCGTTATTTATGGCTCAATGTCCCTTAGATTTATTTTACTACTCTATCTTCACTCAGATCTTTTAATCTCTGCTCTCACTCTTGAATCACTTGGTAAATTATTGTCTTTCATTTAAGCTGATGAATTTCAAGGGAATTTGTATTTAAGGAGCGTAACCATACCCGTAAAGTACTGTCTCTTGGTCGGGACTCAAATGCATGCAAAATATTGTTATACTACCGTATCATACTTAGTTGGGACTTTTGAACACACTGGATAATAACAGTGTAACACATACTATTCCTAACTATTTATTACTTTGTAATCATTTGCTTGTTTTTTTGTAAAACCTGCGGCTTCATGTCATGTACTATTTTCAGGGCTCCAGTTGATATAAGGAATTCATTGAATTTCAAGGAAATGGAGCGAACGATGCAACGAGTGCACAAATCTTCAAATCCCGGCAGTGTTAAAACTTTTGAAGATTTTGAAACCCTTATAACGCAATGGCACGAGAAATATGGTGAAATAAATAATGAACAATTTTTTCTGGGGAGGTTTGGAGAGGGAAATGAAGAAAGTCTAATTGCCTTAGTGTCGCCTCTCACTCAAGTTTTACAGACTAGTGATGAGTGGCATTTAGATGGGACTTTCAAGTGTAGGCCAAAAGAGCCGAAATTTGGACAATTGTTTGTCGTCATGGCCTCTGAACAT
Source organism: Allygus modestus (assembly GCA_963675035.1). Taxonomy (NCBI): domain Eukaryota; kingdom Metazoa; phylum Arthropoda; class Insecta; order Hemiptera; family Cicadellidae; genus Allygus; species Allygus modestus. The sequence goes on from OY776116.1 coordinate 32,114,140, forward strand.
GAACGAGTAAGTTACCTCATTTAAGATATTTTTACTTTTAGATATAAGATCTAAAATAACAAATAATGTTATGTATGAAATACTCAATGAGCTCTATTATCTTTAATCGATATTTCCGAATTTTATTACATTCAAATCTTTATTTGGATTATGATCAAGCGCCAAGTAATTTTAGGTTTGCAGTAATGGACATAATATTGGTATAACATGTAAAATTCCACCTATTCCCCAGACTTGTTTGTACGTTTGTTTCATGCTAGCCAAACATGATTTTCCCATGGATTAGGAGCAATATTAATATAAATTCATCGGGGTTTGTATAAATAGAGTAACGAGTTTTCGAGATGTATTTCTTAATGTTGTTGATACGTCAATTTTAAAACGTATAATAAACGAGGTAATCTGTTTTTGCAGGCTTTTCCCATAGCTTGGGCGCTCATGAAATCCAGGACCACTAGGGCGTACAATGTGGTGTTCAAGGCATTGAAAGACAACATCCCCGATTTATCCCCCAAGTTAATAATTAGCGACTATGAGAAGGCAATCCATGCTTCAGTAAGATTTAATTTCCCAAATGCCAAACATACTGGCTGTTGGTTTCACTTTAGTCAGGTAATGTATAAAATTGTCACTTTATCTTTTTTTTCCTTTGACAACCATACCCGTACGATGGTTGTCTAGTAGCCTATATTTCGTTTGTAATGTCATTTATTGGAAGCGGCTGGCCAAATTAGGTTTCTTATGATGATTTCATTAAGAACTTGGCAGAAGAAGAAATCAGTTATTATATGTTGCAGCACATGCCAGTTTTAAACATCGGTTGTTTGTAGGATTGATTGAATAATCAATAGTTCATGTTTAAATTAAAAATTTTAATTTTTTTTATTAAATAGTAATTTAATTTTTTTTATATGTTTCTACTTCTAGAGCAATAACAAAACAATTATTTATTTTTCAAGTTTTCATTTAAATTTTTTGGGACGAGTTCAAATGCTTTAGGTTGTTTAGTTTTAATGATTTTATTTAGCAGAAAGCTAGTGAATGTGGGGTTGTCTTTTCTAGACCCGGTTGAAATAAGGTATGATCATAAGAACTCCAATATATACATAATATTATAGTGTTTATTAATTAATCCACAGGCGATTGATAGAAAATCAAGGAAATTAGGATTGAAGCACGGGGAACAAGGCGGATGTGATGTCGCCAAACGTTTGATGGCCACTGCCCTTCTCCCCCACGACAGCATTCCCGAGGCATTACTAGTGATCGAACAACTAGTTGAGTCAACCCCTACTGCATACCGCACGAAGGCTAAGCGTATATTAGAGTAAGTATCCTACACAAAGAGGAAGTTGTGTTTGTTTAAGTCTTTTCTCATTTGGATGTAAGCCTATAACTTTGAATCTATCAACTGGAAAATCATTTGCACTTTTAATGTGTGTTAAAAGATGAAATACATTAACTGAACCCCCTGTTTTTCAAGGTGGACAATAATGTTATTTTTTATTTATAGTTCAAATATAAATAGTTACCAAAGCCAAATTATGGTAGAAAGCCAAATTCAGAATCAGTGGGCTACAATGTGTATTTTCGGCAGTAGTGCTTGACACAACTGCAAGGCATTACATATTTATATTCACACGCACTGAACCATGAAATCGATTAACTATAAATGGCCCTTAACTATAAATAAGAACTTCTTTAAAATAAACACAAAAACCATGGAAGATTTTAAATTTTCAGAGAGGTTACTTCTGAAATACTTCTGGTGTTACAGATATTTCAAAGGAGAATGGATGGCGAAGGTAACTCCTCTAGCTTTCTCCGTGTACGGCCAGACTAACAGGACGAATAACTGCCAGGAATCGTTGAACCGAAACATCAACAGATGTATCAAGCCCCAAGGGAACACTTGGGATTTTTGGGGTATGCGTTATAAGTAATAAAAAAATTAAGTGATATTTATTTCATTAGAAAAAATAAGGCGATTTTTTCAAACAGATGATGCCAACACTACTGGGTCTTTTAAATGTTTTGCATTCTTTTTTGAACCCCTTAATGTAAAACATGTGCCTCCTCACATTTAAATTTTCAAAATTTCAATAATGCTTTCAACCCAAATTTTGACTTCTAAAATAGTTTGAAAACATTGGTTGTATTTGTCTTTTTGTAAAACGAATCTATCGTTGAATAAAATTCTGTCCCTAAGTTTTTTTTATCTTTTTACTAGGTGGTGAACCCGGATTTGATCGGGTGAATTCTTTTCATCTTGCTACTAATAAGCAATACTGTAGCTGAATTTTTTGGTTATGTCAATACTTAATTATTGTTTTTTTTTTATTGTAATTTGAAATATTAGTAATGTTTAAAAATACTTTGTTACAGGAGGGTTGATGGCGATTTCCGTAAAGGAAATAAATTATCATTCTCAGCTGCAACAGGGAATGGAGTGTGCCAGGGCAAGAAAAAATAAATGGCTTCTCCAGGACAGCAATATAATGAAACTGCAGCGGAAAATAGTGGAGGGAAGGCTCTCTCTAGCGGCTTTCCTGACCGCTGCGTCCCACCGCATAGCAACCCCAACACCACCAGCCGCGGACAGGAGGGGTGACGACGTCGAGGACGGCGATGATGTGGAGTTGGGCAGCCTCGATGTTGTACAAGGTAATATTCACGCTCATGTGTTTTACTTAAACAGTACAAGATGCCAATTTATGTAGGGTGGATTGATGTTTGCAGTGTTAGCACTATATTATGACCACATTTTACACCCCCAATAATTATTGGTCATGTAGTAATATGTTATAATATTTGCGTGACAGGCATGGGCGGAGTTAATCAAAGGGGAGGGCTTAGAGAGCAAAGCCCCCCCCAACTTGTTGAAAATAATTTGAGTGACTTGTACTTTTTAAAACATCGTCGGATGTAAGCCGTTTTTATTATATGCTTAACTGCAATAAAAAGTTAAACTCACCCCTTTTTTGTTCATGTTCCCGGGGGAGGTGCCCCGAAATTTAGAAAAACTCCAAACCAATCATTTTGCCATTCGCGAGTAGAATATTCCAAACCAAAGACCCCAAACTCTGCCCGTGGTGGCAGGTTTAACGCAGGCTCAGCTTCATGGCCAATTTTCACCGCCTAGGATTAAGTCTACAAGTTATATACTCTTAAATGAATAACTAGTTATAGTATCTGCTTATTTTACTGGATATATACTTAAAAATTCATTGGCATTTTGAACCTGTGAAATATTACATTGCCTGAGATTGAGCTCTCTTTAGCTCAATGAGCTTTAGTATAGAAATCAGCAGCCCATGTTGCGTAGCCCTAGGAAGTTTTAAAAAGGGATTAGACCTGTGTGTAGGCCAGATTCATAATTCAACTTTTTTTAATTTCAGCTAAATTTGTTTAGTAGTAAATAGCCATAAACCCAAATTTTACGACCAAACATATAAATAGCATTTTTTATTGCATTAATTTATAAACGTGCACATGTTCAGTAATTTATGATTTCATAATATCATAAAATTAAAGAGTGAGTTGAAAAATCTACAAGTGAAATTAATAACAGATAAACAACCACTTTTAATAGGATAACGGATATTTATTGTCGATAAAAATTTGTTACAAAATAGTTTTAAAATATGCTAAGATTGTTTTACCTTATTGGCAGCTTTTATAGGTGTCAATGTAGTAAATGTTGCAGGAGACGCATTTCGTATTTTATTTATTTATTTTTTCGAAATTTTGAAATATATTTATTATTTGTTTGTTTTTATTATGTGTTTATATGTGTTTATTTGTGTTTATTTGTTTATGAAATATGTTTATTATTTGTTTATAATATTGTAAATTTTATTTGCTTGTTACCAGTTGAAGCTGTTGCCAGACGAGAAATAAATCCATACACCAACTACAGATGGGAGGCAACGCAGTTGGTAGTCAACAACTTCATGCGGTTGGCCGATGTCTCACAACAGCGGCTTGAGCTGGAGCGGTCGGTCGGCGCTGCAAATGTGGAGGACCGCGAACCGGCAGGGGAGGGCTGCGCAGCCTGCGTATTCTGCCATGAGTACAAGCATTGACTATACACCTGTACAGGTGTATAGTCAATGGTACAAGCCTACCAGGCTGTGCAGCCCATGCGGGCATGCAAACATGTGTGGTGTTTGCAGCGTCGACTTCGTGAGGCGGGAGTCGTACTTCACAGTGACAACCGAAACAGGAGATGTTGAGGAAACCGATATCCGCCTTCCATTAACATGTCCCGTGTGTCGGGCTATAATTGGCCAAATCATTAGAGTATATTTCAGTTGATTAAATGATCTAGTTCATTTGAGATTATCGAGTATTCATTTACCCTATGACCTTTGTTACTTGTGATTTTAAATGTTTTATATACAACTTTGAAATCTAGCAGTGAAATGTCGAGTTAAGAAAACCCCAGATTGGATTGGATCAGCTCCAAAAATGTATCATAAATTCAAAACGTAATTTAATATTGGTATATTATAATTTTGAATTCTTAAAAAGATCTATTGTCAAATCAAATCAAAATATTTTACTGTAAGACAGTACAGTTGTATTACAAACGTCAAACTTAAAATGGTTAATAAAATTAATGTTCGAGAGATTTTATTCCTGTGGTTAGCGATTTGGCCTATTCAAAAAATGCATTTAAAGAGTAACAGGCCCGGTCCAAAAGGTATTTCTTTAACTGAATTTTGAATTTTGTTTCCGAGGTTAATGATAAGTTTTCTGGTAATTTGTTAAGCGATTTTGGCCCGAGATTTTGAGGTAGTGTAGCGGCTAATTCCAATCTATGAGGAGTTTGTCTATGTGTCTTTGTCTAGTAATTATGGTTAAGAATATCTGTACTGGTTACTATTGTTGTTGATTTAAATTTATAATATAGTAGAATTTCAAAAATATAAATGAAACGTAATGTTAGAATTTAAAAATGTTTAAATATTTTGGCAAAGCGTTCTTTTCTAGACTCTAGACTCCCAGAGAATAATACCGTATCTTAATCTTGATTATACAAGTAAACAATTATGTGTTCAAGTAGTATTTATTAATACCTGGTTGACCGTTGCTTGGGGGAAAATCGGATTATGCAACTTGGCTTGTTTATGAACACCTGATGATTCTTTTGTTTACTAGTTCCTTGTTATTTTGTAAACAACATGGCAACCCATAAGGTTCTACATCATAAATTTTTCATCTTATAAATTCAATTTTCTCGAAACATTGCGTTTTTTACACAAAATTTAACTGTATAAATGCAGTTAAAAGTAAAAAAAATCATGAAAATCGTTTGAGCCGTTTCCTAGATCCGCGAAATATATAAATATACAAGGATAAATATATATAAATAAATATACATGGATTGATTTCTGAAACAAGGTTACGAAAATTGTTCATTTAAAGTAATAGGATTTTTTAATTTAAAAGACGAATGAAGCCAATCTAAAATTTTATTTGTAGCCACAAAGATACAATTCCTAGCATATCATAAATTTATTTGAAAACATTCTTGATCTTTGCACGGGTTACAGAGAATATATGAATCCTGATGTGTCAGCTTTTTCAGCCTTTTACTTGCGTAAACTACTCTTTGTGTCATCTTCTTTGTTTACGTTTTAAAAGTCAACTAAAATTGAAATGAAAAATTTTAAAGTGATTACTTTTAATATATTTCGATTTTAAACTTTATTCATAGTATCATAAGGCACTTACTTCTATGTGAAAAAATATCAGTGACTTTGAAATTTCATTTAGGTTTGATGAGAAATAAAGTCGCTAGGCTTTCTGAACATCGAGGTGGAAGATTCGATCAAAATTTACGAAACTTGTAATTATTTTCGCTACTTAAAACGTTTATTTCTCGATTATTATACCATTCTCAAAACAAACTGTCGTATACTTTGGTGTTTTTAACGTGTTAAAACGGAATTAGATCAAATTAGGGTTTTAAATTTCTTTTTTGGTGGGTTGAAAAATCGCCTCATTTTCCTTCGTGTTAATAGTTACTCACGTCGCGTCGTCGTTCGCTCGTCGTCTGCTGGTGGGCTTGGCGACGAGACACGACCGTGCCTCTAAATTAATGTAGTTTTAAATACGGTAGAAGATTAAACATGAATAATTTATAATTTTTAAAAGTTTATTATTTGTTTTAAGCATGGTAGCGCTGATAAGCCAAGTGGAGAAAGCCTATTTTTGCGTTATAAGAAGACGGAGACAGATGGAGCGGGGTGGCAGGTTGTCGGGGTGACACCTTGACGCGAGCGTGCGAGGTGACGGTTTGTCGTGAACGGCGTCGACAGATCGTCACCTGGGAGTAGAGAAGGTGATGGGTTGTCGGGGTGACACCTTGACGCAAGCGTGCGAGGTGACAGGTTGTCGTCTCTGCACACGACAAACAATCACCTCTAGAAAAGAGGTGACAACTTGACGGGGTGACACCTTGACGGCATCGGTATATTTTTACGAGGTGACAGGTTGTCGCCTGTGGCCAAAATGCCGAGGTGACGGTTTGTCGGGGTGACACCTAGACGGCTTCCCTCTAAAGCTTGTCTGAATTCTACAATGCGCAATTTAGCTTCGTCCATAACCTGTCCTAGTTGTCTAACCTCATTGCCTACGTAAAGAAAGTGTAAAAGAAAGTCATACATTTCGGTCCAATGTTTCATAGTCCTATCAGTTATATTACTTATATTGATGCTAAGATTTGTGAGTTTCTCCATAACTTCTATAACACTTTTTGTATTAATACCTATTTTTCTATTAACATCTTTCAACAACGTCAACTGGTCTTGTTTACTATGAATAACGTCACCAGCTATGTCCTGGAGGATGTTTATCCTATGGTTGGTCTCGTCAATATCATCTGTTGTAGCAACACCAAATAGAAATTTTGCAGCATACCCTCCAAGGTTAATTAACCCCCTATTAACTCTTTCCTTTGGTAATAGTTCCAGAAGTCCTTCTAAATCTACTCTATATGAGTTTAAAGTTACTCTTACTTTCTCTAATTCCAAATGTATGTCCTTGAACCAATATACAGCGTCATGTTCTGAACTAGACAAATTCCTAAATTGATGGCTTACTGTACTGTACAAAGTTTCTAAACTATCTGATTCCTCACTTAGACTGTGAAAGTCAAAATCTAAAACCAAACGCCATTCATTCTCATTAATCACAGTACTCTTTAGTTTTTCAAAAGCAATGCCCTGAGACATCTCGGCCTTTGCTGGTCCTGAAATAACAATTACCATGATATTAGTTAAGACTAGGTATTTACATTAGCTGAATTTATTGACATAAAATCTCTCGGAAACAGTCCGGGTATCTACCAGCTGTGAGTCAGGTGCAAGTCTCGCGTACAAGGTCAAAGTACGTCCTTGGCAATTCAGCGAACTGCTACGCTTACTGCGATAAGACAGTCACGTTCATTCCTAGAGGTTCGTATGAATGAATGGAGTACTATTTTTACAACTAGTAATTTTCTTTGAACAACTTACACATGTAAACAAGGATAACGTTTTTCTTAATGACATTTTTGTTATAATTCAAACATAATTAATACATAACATCATTTCTTATAGCCTACTTTTACTTTATATTCATTTACAATCCGTTAGCTTTATTTTCGTTCTAGGTAAGGTCAGTCTCGAGAGGCTGAACCATTAGCTAGGTTATTGATTATACGTTTATGTTAGCTTTTATATGGAGCTGCAGTCTCCTAAATTCATGTGTCTTCCTAGGTAGAGCATAGTTTTAAAAACCTATGATACTAGCTAGGGATATTTCTTATCACCTTGGCTAGGTATTAGTTAGACTCGAAAGCTAACACTATAGCTAGACATTGGCAATTTTAATTACTTTCTTATTTAACATACATTAAAGTTATATTTTCTGTGCTTATTTTCTGCTAAACATAAAAATCAATTCAATGATATAATAAATAAACAGTAAATCTAACTAAAATCAAACATTTTGGTCAACGTTATCACTTATCCGTGTTTATTACCCTAACTTCAAAGTTTATCATAACGCAACTTTTGTTTGTGAAATAATGTATTTACTCAGTTCACGATTTAAAGCTAATACTTCTTAATAATTGTATTACATATAGGGTTTATTGTTTACGGGCTGAAAACGAGAAGGAATATTTATTTACCCTTTACTTGTTTATTTAAGACAACATTTTGAGCGGATATTTTACCCTTTTCAAAAACTAAACAATTAATTTGTCACAACAGTATATACACTTTGATGGAATTCATTCTCTCTTTCATCTTTCATACCCATTCGTCATCATACATTGGCGCCATTTCATTCATACAAACATTTTAACACACAACTCAACATACAACATACTTCACACGTTCTTTCACAAGAAAGCATACATACTGTTAGAGTTTATTTGCAACCAAAACAATTTTAGTTTATAGCCTTTCCCCCTTGTTTAAGTTTTTGTTTTTAAATTATGTGTATGGATTTATGAACGGGCAATGTTACTGAGGCTTTCTTACCTCTATCTTTAATGGATAGCGAGGTCTTTCCTTTAATAACATGCATCTTAGCTACTCAGTCCGCCAGGAGCACGTCACCAACGAGACCTTCACACCTTAAGTTGTTTAACCCAGTTCATAATCCCGGAGTCTGGTTGGCAGTCTTCTGATCCGTTTGGAGTTTACCACGGTGGCACTTCCCGCTAGTGGCTCCCTATCGTCAGAAGGTACGATTCGGTTTTGGTTTCCGATAATTTTAGGTGACATCTGAGTGTTCTTCAATCTAAGGGGAACTTCAGGTGCTGGTTTAATACGGTTCACATGGACGACTATGTCACGTTGTCTTATTCTTAGTACAACATTGAGGTCAGATAGAACCTTTACTATGACATAAGGTCCTCGCCAAAATTTAGAAAGTTTCTTAACTCTTTGCGGTTTAGTGTGGGGAATATGTAAATAAACACGTTGACCAACTGTGTATTCCCTTAGTTTAGCCTTGACGTCGTATTGTTTCTTCTGTTTCCTTTGACTCCTTGCTTGGAACTGCGTAGATTGTTCTTTGATTTCTCTCAGTTTACTTCGCAGTTCTTCCACATAATCGTTGGGTCTAGGGGCATCGTCTGTAGTTAAATTTAAATTAGCTTCCAGTGGCGTTTCCATTTTTCTGCCGAACACAATTTCGTATGGAGTATAGCCGGTGGTTTCATGAAAAGCTGAGTTGTATGCCATGCAAACATAGCTTAAATACTCGTCCCAGTCATTCTGATTTATGTTTACATAATGGGACAGCATTTTACTTAGCGTTTTGTGTGTTATTTCTGTTCTACCATTCGACATGGGATGGTATCCTGTGGTTTGAAGTTTCCTTATGTTTAACAGCCTACACATTTCTTTAATTAAATCTGATGTAAATGATGCGCCTTGGTCTGTTATCATTTCTTTTGGTACTCCGTACTTTGTGATGTATCGGTGAACAAGTACTCTTGCAATTGTCTCACTGGTTTGATCAGGTATGGCGAAAAATTCCGTATATCTCGAGAAATGCTCTACTACACTGAGTACGTATCTATTTCCAGATTGTGTTACTGGCAAGGGGCCCACGATATCACAACTGATTCGTTGAAATACTTCTTTAGGCTCATCGAATTTACCTAATGGACACTTTTCCATTGTCTCTTCTCTGATTGCACGAATGACATTCCTGGACGTATTTTCACACATCTTCCTTCATATTAGGCCAAACGAATTTTTCTTTGATTCTTTTCAACGTTTTCAGGACACCCGCGTGACCAGCTGTCGGGATGTCATGGTGTAGCTGTAATACTTTAGTGCGAAACTTTAAAGGAACTAAAAATAACTTATTCTGCCCTTGTTGGTAATAAATTATTCCCTGTGGACTGGTTTTGTACATCTTGTGTGGCTTGAGTTTCTGGCACTCCTCGTCTATTCTTTGTTCCTGTCTTATTGCGTCTAGATCCATAACTGGCAAAGGTTCTTTGTTTAACTTTAGAACGGCTCTACTTAGGGCGTCCGCATTTAGATGTTTTTTCCCAGGTTTATGTACAACGGTGTAGTTATATTGTTGTAACTTTAGTGCCCAGCGCGTAAGACGACTTGTGCTATCCTTTAATGACAACAACCATCTAATGGCACTGTGATCAGTAACAAGGGTGAAATGAACTCCTGTCAGGTAACATCGGAAATACTTAACGGCCCAAACGACTGCTAGTAACTCAAGTTCAGTTGCTGAGTAGTTTCTTTCACTTTTGTTAAGCTGTCTGGATGCATAACAGATCGGACGTTCTTGCCCGTCTATAATATTGGCCAATATGGCGCCGAGACCAACAGAGCTGGCGTCCGTGCTGAGTATGAACGGTTTAGAAAATTCGGGGTAAACTAGTAATGGCTCACTCATAAGCTTTTGCTTTAGCTGTTGGAAAGCTTGCTCGCACTCATCTGTCCAACTAAACGTCTGATTGCCTTTAGTTAGTTGAGTTAAGGGTTTAGCCAAATCAGCAAAGTTCTTTATGTGAGTTCTATAATATCCACTTAATCCTAAAAATCCACGCAATTCACGAACATTGCGCGGCCTAGGATAGTTCTCGATAGCTTCTACTTTTTTCCTAAGTGGTCTTACTCCCTCTCTGTTTAACGTGTGTCCTAAATATTCAATTTCTTCAGTAGCGAATTTACACTTTTGAAGTTTTACACTCAGATTGACGTCTCGGAATCGCTGTAAAACATCTTTAAGATCATTTATGTGGTCGTCAATATTTGTTCCATAAATCAGGCAGTCGTCGAGGTAAATAAGACAAGTTTTGCCTCTTAGACCCGCTAGAGTCATGTCCATAAGTCTCTGAAATGTGGATGGGGAATTTCTTAAACCCATTGGCATTCTTAAGTACTCGTAAGTACCCACATATTCTCCATCTGGAACAGTAAAGGCGGTTTTCTCACGACTACTGGGGTCCATTTCAATTTGATAAAACCCTTGGTTCATATCTAGTGAGCTAAAATATTTACTACCACCCAATTTGTCAAGTGTCTCCCTGATATCGGGTATGGGATAGTTTATGGGGGTAGTTATGGCATTGATGGCCCTAAAATCAACTACGGCCCTCCATTGTTGAACGTTATCTGCCCCTACCTTTTTGGGGATTAAAATTAGAGGTGAATTCCAAGCTGAAAATGAAGGAGTTATAATGCCGTCATTTAACTGATTTCTAATGACTTCATCGACTACCGGTTTCAAAGAGTGTGGTATTCTGTAAGGCCTTAACTTTATAGGTGCAGAATGTCCTGTATCTATTGTGTGTTTGACTGCAGATGTACAACCTAGATTACCAGTTCCATCAATACTGAAAATATCTCGATACTCATAAATTACATGTCTAAATTTAGCTTTCTCTCCCGGTGGTAAATGGTCAAGTTTTTCTTCTACTAGTGTTTTAAATTTATCATCAGTATCAGAAAAGTGATTAGTTTGCAACACCCTACCGGTTCCCTTTTCAGGCAATGTGAGGTCGCCTGGTTCACATAGTTTACTAAGCATAGAATTTCGGCTTATAGTTAGTTCTTCAGCACTACAATTAGCTATTCTAGTTAAGACACATTGGTTTTCAATTTTTACTAAAGCTCTTGCGATGTAAACCCCATAAATTTTTACATCGTTGGGCTCTGTCAATACAATTTTACCTTCTAATTTGTCTTTGATATCAGTACTTAATTTTCCTAGCTGGGCAGAAATGACAGTTTCACTTCTAGGAGCAAGTTTAACGTCATCTTTACAATAAACACAGAGGGAATGATTATATAAGCTAAACGGTCGCGCGTCATCTTGCTGCGTGTGTCCTTGACCCGCATTCCCCGAGTCCGGTGACATCAGCTGTGTGTTGTCGTCGACAGCAGTACTTCTGTTTGTAAATATCTCTCGCCCTCTGATCTTAATTGATTTACGGCTAACCAGAAGATCTATTTTCTCTTGTTCCATAATATCCAACCCTAGAATTGCAATAAAACCTTTTGGCAGATCGGCTACGACAAAATTACTGTTAAAGGTAATTTGATTATTTAACGTCACCTCAGCGTTGGTTTCGCCATATACCTTTAATTTATTTCCAGTTACCCCTGTAATCCCTACAGTTGTAGGTTGTACTTCATTACAGCTTACACTCTTATCTATTAATGATAGTTGTGCTCCAGAATCTAAAATAATTAATCCATCAGTGTTGTCAATTCGTCCTGACACAGCAAAATCTGAGTTAGTCATTGCTATTTTATGGTTTATGAAAAGTGGTCTACCTACATTATTTTTATTTGTTAGCGGAAACCTGTTTTTCTCGGGCTTATTACACTCTAGTTCCGCCGATTGATGTTGGATATTATGACTTTTATGAATACTTATTTCGGATTGTTGTTGGGGGAGCCAGTGGCGGGCTTGGGACCCCCGATAGAGTTTGACATTTCAGACCGGGTGTTACTTTGATTAGTCTGGGCGAATCTACACATTTGTGCCGAATGTCCTCTCCTACCACAAATTGAACATTGAATTTCATTAAAATGTTGGTGACTTACTTTGTACCTACATTCTTCGTTCGAATGACCGTTTCTTTTACAATGTGAGCAGAATTTACTAGAATGCCTAGGTAAAATTGTCTGGTTCCGATTAAAAGTTGACGGGTTGTGATAAGATTGAAAATTACTTACTGGTTTTTGGATACTATGTAGATTCGGTCGGTTACTTAGCAAGTTTGTTTGACTAGGGCGTCCTTGGAATTGTTGGACTCTGCAATTTTGGGCGGTGTGACCAATTTTTGACAAAGTTGACATTTTAAAACATCTTGAGAAGAACTGAAAAATACGCCTTTATTATTGTAGCGAAATCTATTTTCTTCCGAAGGTCGTCTTTCAACATTTCTGATGGTTACGGCTAGAGTTACCGCTTCCTGAAAGGTTTTCGGAAATTTGATTCGGACTTCATGTCCTAACTCTCCAAACAAACCGCGTGTAAATGCCTCCATCATGCGTCGGTCGGCTTCCCTTTTTAATGCCTGATCTACTTGAGGGTTTTGAGTGTGCCTAATCGTTTTAGAACCTAATCTTTTTCACCCTATCAGCGTATTTTTCAATGGTTTCCCCCCGCTCTTGTCTTACGCATGCAAGTTGTTCCAGATAATAATGCTCTGGAAGCTTATCTCGGAACCTAGATTCGAGTGCTTCTTTGAATTCCAATAAAGTTGACGCAGATTTACATGCTTCGTCTGATTTAGAAAATGTTAGTGCAGTCCCCGATAGTTTTAATTTTGCAACTGTAAGTTTGTTTTTTTCGTCCCAGTTACTGATGTTCCCTACCTCGTTTATTTGGGCGATGAAATCAGATACAATTTCGTCACTGTCTCCACTGAAGGTGGATAGAATGGGCACTAAGTCAAATGAGGGTTTTGCAGCTATCTGCCGAAACATATTACTTTCCGCTGTGTTTAAGGGTTTGACGTTTTTGACGCTTGTCAGTTGATGATTTGGATTTTCGGCTGTGAGCCGGTTGATACTATTTCCATCAATACCTAAACTAAGCTCACTTGGTTTGTAATTCGTCCCAAAATTTAGTGTCTCTTCCAACCCGATGTATTGGCTTTGAGTGGCCCTAGATTCGTCTCGACCCTCAACTTTAGATTCCGGACGTTTTTCCCTCTCTAACATTAATTCTTGTACTAGATTTTGGACCTTTCTTAATTCCTCTGCTAAGGTGTTAATAGCTACACTGGCGTCCACCACTTCCGTTGGAGGTTTAGTTGGTGGGGGAGGTGGAGGTTTACGTGGTGACTGGTTTTTTAACACTAACCCCGGCCCAGTTGCCCCAGACGGTGATTCCGCTGTCTTTTCAACCTTTTCAAAGAAGTTTTTAAAATTCCCTTGTAACAGTAATCGTAAGTGTTCTAACTCGGGACAGACAACTACATCTCGAGGATTTAATTTTACCTCCGTATCCTCAATTAATTTGTCTACCGCATCTTGAAGCGCAAGATCAGACTCCGCGATTTTAGCAAGCCGTTTGAGAAACGCTCCTATTTTCCTTAACTCTTTCGATGTGAAATTAGTTCCTGGATCTACGCCACATTCCTTTATAAGATTTAGTAGAGTAGTTTTATCTATCTGATATATATCAGTCTGTGCAATTTTACTAAACTTATCCATTTCTATATTTTTATATTGATGAGAAAGCAAATATTCAATCAATTGATATGATTCCTTAATTTACACCATATAATTATTATCATCAGTAGTACTTAATGCGAAGCATGCTCCTATGAAAAATGTTTTATTTTCATACATATATATAATAGAAGTTTTCATTAAATTTAAAGTTGCTTATTTCTGAAACACCAGTTACTGCTCTTGATTTACAGAATTAACTGTCATTTCATGTTCGTGATGTAGCTTTAATGAGGATTTCCAAATAACAATTTTCCTTTCGTCAAATTTGATGTAATTATACCCTATTTTTTTCATTACTTTTTTTTTTATAATATAAAGTTAATTGAACAATTAAGAGGTACCTTTATTTATTTGATTAAGAAAATTCCCCCGTTAAACCTTTTATTATTCCTTCACGCTTTCAGTTTCATCACATATAATATAGTCATTATTTTTATTAATATTGTTTAAGTGGATTTTAAATTAATTTTAAAATACACAAATGTATTATTAAGGTATTTATTTTTTTAATTAATTGATTCTGCTTTTTTTTTTATTTTAGCTGACGCAAATGATTATCACAGGCCCATAATCTTACTTTTTACTTATGGTTATGAGTAATTTATAAGTCTAGCTCACCCTGGTTTGCAATGATTGCTGCCACGGCTACCAGGATGGTGACGATGTTGGCCCTCGGATGTCTCCTTCTGTCGGATGGTGTAGGGTGACCCATGATGTCGGATGAGGTTGGAATGCTGGTGGTCATCCTTCGTCTTCTTCCCCTCGGTCGTGGACGTCCGTCGATCTTCCTTCGGTCTTCTTTCGGACTGGTTTCCAGCTTGAGGCGATGAGGCTCAGATATCCCGCCGCTGATCACCAATGTAACCTGCCGGCTGTTGCTGCGCCGTCATAATTATATCGCTGCCACCACTGCTCTACTTTTGGGGAGCAGACCCAAAGTTCGTGAAGGAAAGTGAATTTAAATTAACACATGTTTTTAAAGAGTTGTAAATTTACTAATTTATTTGATGGTAGACGAACACATGGTTGAAAAAGTAAGTGAACTAAATACAAAGAATAATTAAAATATGAATAATTTCTAAAACATTCGGAGCAATAGGTGTTAACACCACCACTACTAAAAGGCGTCTCCCTCTTGTCTCCAGTCCCCCACTCGTCAAGCGATCACCTCGCTTCTCATTGGCTGCACGGCCGAAGTGACGTGATTGCTGACTACACATAAGCGGTCCGCGGCGCGTGGCCGGGCTCGTATCTAGGAAACTTAAAAGTGAAAAAATACAACTAACATTTTATTGATTTAAAAACAATAATTAATTCACGAAGTTAATTGACTCGTGACGAGAGCGGGACCGTAACACAATAATGAAGTCTCATCCCAACTTACCTCTGATATCACATGGGTTTTATTGTTATAGTCGGTTAAAAACGACTGGCTTAACACATAAAACTCAATGTTGTAGTCAGTCAACTCGGCTGTTCCAGCAATATATCTGGTGAGCAGTTATGATGCGTTGGTACACAGATACAAAAGTAATGACGAACTGTGGAAAGACGATCAGGAGAATATAAATGTAATAATGTAGTAATTATGTAAGTGTATAAATATATAAAATATAAAGGGTTTATAAAACGAGATGTACTATGTAATGTATTTTAAGATGTATTGAGTATTGTTATGACTTGTTTTCTTGTTAGATGTTTAAGATGAAAGTGTTTGATTATATAGTTAAGATGTTTTGATTAAGAATAATTAAGGGTCATATGATACTCTTATGTAGTGTATAGTAAATGAAAATTATATATATATATAAATATAAAAATTTTTAGATTTTAAAATTTTTTTAAATTGAAGTAGTAGTGGGAGTTTGATGATTCTGGTCGGGTAAAAAGTAGCTCATTAGGATAAGTGCCACTGAAACCCGAGGTTAGGTAGTTGAATAAGGATTATTGTTAAGAATGAACACTATAGATATTTTTAGTAGTGAGTGACTCGTATGGACGTTCTTCGAGAATGTGAGTTGGACTTTTCCGTTAAGGAGATGATTTGGACATTTGAAAAAATGATGTATTGTTAGTTGTAAGAGGGTATATGTATTTTATGGTGATGAAGGGTATTATATTTGATTTTTAAATATGTGTTACATTTGTAAGGAATTGTTTAGTTTAAGATGATTACTGTAAAAGGACAATGAATGGTGAAAGGACAGTTGAATTTTTCATAAAATTTTGAGAAATTTTCTTCAAAATTCAAGGGGGTATCTGTGGTGGGTCGAAAACCCTAAAAGTAATTAAAGTAATATATCGTAATAATCAAATTTATTCAAATAAACAGAGTAAAATAATGTTAAAATATAAAGTCAAAAAGGTGGGTAAGATTTATTCGGTAGCGTCCAACGGCTAAATACTTTCCAGTTGAGACGAGAAAAGCGATGATTCACCAGAGGGTGGGGAGACGGGAATTACAAAGAACGCGGAGGTATGATGTACGGTTGAAGGCGCGGTACCCATAGGACGCATCGCATTGGCCAAGGGTAGTCACGTGATTATTCTCACTACCCCGGGAGGAGCACAATGCACAGCACAGTTGCCACCGAGGCCTAGAGCCTGTCAGACGTAGACGTGGCACTAGTCGGAGAACACCCCTGCTGGGTGGACGTGTATCATTTTTCTAGTCGAGATTCATGGCGTAGGGAGGTGTGACAGTCATAGTTCGGAGCCTTGAGGCACACAGCCTTTATTTCTACTCTTTATACCCAGTCTTTGGGCAGTCAGTCGAGTACATTTATACCGAGCTGTTGAGACGATTATTCGCGGTAAATAATTAACTGATGTAGAATCGAGACAATAAGTGGCGGTAGCTAAACTTTATATTGAATACTCGAAATTCATTGTGTACGCGGGACGAAAGACATTCAATCAGTCATAAACATTTAGACACCGGTGATTTTACAATAAAGGTGCGCTGCATCGGCGAAATAGAACTTTTCATTCGAGAACCGACGGGGCGCGCTAACTGCCAACACCCTGAGGGACGACGCTGCGCGAGAGATCATCGACCATGGAGCCAGATCATCTGGAAGTAGAGTAAAAAACAGCTAAGTGGACTTTCACCAGTCATTGAACTATTAAAGTGTTATTCCCATGTTTTAGATTAGAAGTTGATCATTGATTTAAATTTAAAACCTTAACAATTATTAACATTTTTGTCTGTAATCATTGATATAAAATAATCTGTATTAAAGAAATCTTCATTTGAAACTTAACTTTTGTTTTTATTTTAGACAAATTTTAAATTCTTGTTTATATTAAAAATAGCGACCCTGAGATTAGATTATTAAAAGAGCCATGCCAAATATTGCCTGAACTTGAGGATATCTGATATCAAACTGAGACCCAAGTCAGTGCAATAAAATTTACATTTCAATATTAAAAATTCAACATTCAATAAATATATAAGAAGCATTTCAGCACTTCTTCAATAGATACAAGCATTGTTTTAAACACGACAAAACACCATTAATTTACATAACACTCACATTTTAAACTATTTCGAAATAAAAAAATTGATGGAACAAAACATAACCAAATCCATAGTTGAAATATGTTTACATTTGACCATTTGAGTGATTTATAAACAAATATGCAGTGTTTCCACTCTACGGCAAAAATATGCCACGCACTGATACAAAAATCCCACTTTATCCCAGACTCTCTCTTATAGTATCCCTCGTCATATCCCACACTTTCCCACTGATTTGTTAAACATTGCATCACAATTAATGTTAAATATTATATGATTATTGAATAATGTATTAGTAAAATATTTATACCGTTAGATAGAGCTTATTTATATATACTAATTACCTATAGGTATTTTACATTTTAGTACCTCAAAGGATTTTGAGCAATGCGACATAGGTTAAATGATACGGTGAATTAACTAAATTAAATAATTTATTTACGTGAGAGGTACTAATATTTTTAATGGTAATACTAAAGAGTACGAAGTAGGTACTAAATAATGGCAAATAGTTTGCTTGTTAATTCCAACATGGCTCGGCCAGCGAAATTGACATGATTCAGAGTTCGTTCTTTGACGTTTATAAAATCATAATAGGTGCGGACAGTGAGATTAAAAAATGGTAAACCCCGCAACTGCCAGTACGGCGAGAAAATCCACTAGAAGTGCTACTGCTAAGGTGCTCTGGTCGTAAGTTGTAAGCAAACTAGCAGACGTAATGCCGATTTCAAAAAATCCCACTTTATCCCACAATCCCATTTTATCCCACAAGCAGTCAAAATATCCCTTATAGGGGATAAAAATCCCTCAAGTGAAACACAGATAAATCCCAGCTGACATTTTAAAGACAACCATAGTCAATAGCTTACTACGAAAACCAATTAAACTACTGAATATCAAACATTAAAATTAGTTTTAATAATTATTAATAATCCAAAATAAAATACAAATGCTGTGTTAAAACATCCCTATGGTATCCCAAATGACTCCTTCAAAATGTCAATAAGAAATGTTTTACAGTTATTTAGTATTTCGATAACACACCCACACACGTGTGTGTGTACACACACGGACACTGAAACTTCTTCATCAATACAGTGATTCACTTCGTTCATCAATTAATGGTGAACAAATCCCAGATTCAAATCTGGTGGATATCTTAAATTGTATAGTAAAAGTGCGTATGCGTGATTACACACCGCCAGGATGGCACGAAGTGCTCAATGCATTGAAAGCAATGAATGTGCCAAAGGACTATATGAATAATATAAGAGCGCTAAAAGAAATAAATGCTGAATATCGATCATCATTCACAGGAGGATCAGATGATGAGAAAGAAGCCACTTCACCTGAATCAATACTGCGGACTCCAATTATAACTCAATTACGATCGGCTAGAGGAAAACGCGCAACATATACACCAGTGACAGGAGAGTTTGATTTTTTAAATAGAAACAAACCAGTGTCAATTTTAAATACTGAGCCACATCCTTTGTAGTGTTAATAATTTTCAATAAATCAGTTATGTTCTTGTAATATCCAGGTTTCATCTTTAGCATAATTTGTTCAGTACTAACTGTAATAGGAATACCCGGTAGACTTAGTTTATACTCAAATAAAAGCTTCATCACTCACAATCATAAACGATCATGGATAATGCGCTTCGACCAATGCCATCTCCCACTCATCTTCTAATCGAATTTGTCTCGGCAGATGTGTAGTATAATTGGACACTGTGTTTTTGGTAAAATAATCCTTTGAGCTGGTGGTGGGCGGTGTTAAATAGAATTGGCTATTAGGCATTTTGCAAGTCTTGCACTCGTACCCAAGAATTGAACTCGTCTCCGTAACCTTCCCACTTGACGAAATAGCGCTTACTGCGTCCTCGCCCCTTAGTGTCTAATATTTTATCAATCTTGAACAGATGGTCGTTGTATACTGTCACTTTTTGTAATTCGTATTCGTAAAACTGTCCAGCCACTCGTTCACCTTTGAGATCTGCCAACGTGTACATTGGCAGTTGCATCAATGTGTTTACACGTCGCACAACAAACACTTCTTTACTCCAATTAGTTTCGTAACCTTTTGCGAATGTACCTTTCTGTGGTGCCAACTTTCAGTTTTGGCTTAAATAATCCGAAATGTGATAAATTACCAATTGCTTCAAATTTATTTTGATAATTATAATATAATTCATTTGATATTTTCATTATTATAAATCAATTTCAATTAACTAATGAAGATTGGGATATTATTTATGAAAAAAAACTTAAATATTGATATGATTAGATTGTGTCAAAATAAATTAAATTGGGGAAAAATAACCCAATATCAAGCATTAAGTATTAATTGTATTGAAGAATTCATAAATTATCAATTAAAAGACTTTATCGATCTAATTTGTAAATATCAAGACGACTGAAAATTTTATTGATGATTATAAACATATTTTGAATCGGGAATTGATCTTGGAATATCAAAAATTTTTAACTTATTTCATAGTAAATCATGCTTCAGATATTCAAGATTTTAAAGAAAAAATTGAAGTTGACTAATTATTTGAAATAATCTTGATTATTATTGATTATCATAAATTTTACTGGTTTTAAAAAAGC
Source organism: Allygus modestus (assembly GCA_963675035.1). Lineage (NCBI taxonomy): Eukaryota > Metazoa > Arthropoda > Insecta > Hemiptera > Cicadellidae > Allygus > Allygus modestus. The sequence goes on from OY776116.1 coordinate 32,134,506, forward strand.
ATTTTGTCCCCTTAATAATTGGCTAAAACTTATGAAATTGATAGAGCTGAATATAAAAATTGTTATCCTTTATCTAAAGAACATTTAAATGAACCACATAAACAAACTGAATTTAATATCGATTTTGGGGATGGATTTTGTACATCGAAATTTAAATTTCAAATTTCTGGTAAATTAGAAAAAACTGATAGAAATGCTTATGATGCAAAAGCAAATGTGAAATTAATCGATATTGTTGTACCATTATTATTTTCAAAAGTTGAAGTTTGAAAACACAATAAATTAATTGATGAAATCGAATAACCGGGAATTTTAAGTACAATTAAAGCCACATTAACTTATTCGAAAATAGATGCGATAGCTCAAATTTGTAATGGTTTTCAATCGGATTTTAAAAATAAATTTGAAGCAATTGGTAATTTATCACATTTCGGATTAGGATTTTTTGAAAACGTAAATATTCCTATATATAAAGGGGGTTTCAACATTTTATTTATAAGATCTGATGATGAAGATGCAATTTTTCGATGGAAAACTAGAAAAAAATATGAAACATTTCATGAAACAACTTTACCGAGTGAAGGCAAAATAACGATTGATGAATTTTTTATTTGAGTACCGATTATTGGATATAAAACTACAAGTAAAATTCGATTAATTAATGATATATCTCAAAGTGAAAAATATCGTTTCATTTTAATCATTGGCAATGTATTGAACAAAAAACAATAATTGGAAAAACATATAGTTTCCATATAACAAATATTTATAGAAATATATATATAATCCATGATTTATAATTATAGGTTTTCAAAAAGGATGATTAAACAATCAGGAATTTGATAATTAAAAATTTGATAGTATGTTTGTTAAAAAATATAGTAATTAAATTAAATGGTCATTATTATCCTGATGAATTGATTAATTTAGATATTAATAACAAAAAATTTAGAATTATGTATCAAATGTATCAAGATTATAAAAAAGTATATTATAAAAGTAATGAAATGTATTATAATCCAAAAGAATTTATGGATAATCGACCGTTATATGTAATTGATACAACAAAAATCCCGTATATATTTCTGGTTCGAAAAATGATATTATTATATGAATTTCGGTTATAATATAACAGGAAATGCTTATGATGCAAAAGCAAATGTGAAATTAATCGATATTGTTGTACCATTATTATTTTCAAAAGTTGAAGTTTGAAAACACAATAAATTAATTGATGAAATCGAATAACCGGGAATTTTAAGTACAATTAAAGCCACATTAACTTATTCGAAAATAGATGCGATAGCTCAAATTTGTAATGGTTTTCAATCGGATTTTAAAAATAAATTTGAAGCAATTGGTAATTTATCACATTTCGGATTAGGATTTTTTGAAAACGTAAATATTCCTATATATATAGGGGGTTTCAACATTTTATTTATAAGATCTGATGATGAAGATGCAATTTTTCGATGGAAAACTAGAAAAAAATATAAAACATTTGATGAAACAAATTTACCGAGTGAAGGCAAAATAACAATTGATGAATTTTTTATTTGAGTACCGATTATTGGATATAAAACTACAAGTAAAATTCAATTAATTAATGATATATCTCAAAGTGAAAAATATCGTTTCATTTTAATCATTGGCAATGTATTGAACAAAAAACAATAATTGGAAAAACATATAGTTTCCATATAACAAATATTTATAGAAATATATATATACTCCATGATTTATAATTATAGGTTTTCAAAAAGGAAGATTAAACAATCAGGAATTTGATAATTAAAAATTTGATAGTATGTTTGTTAACAAAACATTTTATTTATAAGATCTGATGATGAAGATGCAATTTTTCGATGGAAAACTAGAAAAAAATATGAAACATTTGATGAAACAACTTTACCGAGTAAAGGTAAAATAACAATTGATGAATTTTTTATTTGAGTACCGATTATTGGATATAAAACTACAAGTAAAATTCGATTAATTAATGATATATCTCAAAGTGAAAAATATCGTTTCATTTTAATCATTGGCAATGTATTGAACAAAAAACAATAATTGGAAAAACATATAGTTTCCATATAACAAATATTTATAGAAATATATATATACTCCATGATTTATAATTATAGGTTTTCAAAAAGGAAGATTAAACAATCAGGAATTTGATAATTAAAAATTTGATAGTATGTTTGTTAAAAAATATAGTAATTAAATTAAATGGTCATTATTATCCTGATGAATTGATTAATTTAGATATTAACCCATTGGAGTATACATACGAGCTGGTCTCGTTCCTTACTTGTAATTTTATTAACCTGTGAATAGGAGTATAAAATTGGTGTTTTTAAATGGATTAATGGTGTATTTTAATCAAAATATTGTTGTTTTTCAGTTTAGAAAGTCGCATTGGCACACACACAGTAGACATAAGTAAAAATTAGCAAAATCAGTGTTGACCATGTGCAAGTCTCAAAGAATTAACCGATCCCGTCAACTTCCAAGCAAGCCTGCCACCGTTTATTTTACTTGGGCCCTCCCACGAACGATGCCACAGACCGGTTAACTCATTGAGAGTTGCACAACTGGTCAGTTTTTGTCGTGTGCGGGAATCGAACCCACGAACATCGTATCACCACCTGGCCAAGGTGTTTCAACGACGTAGCCAACTCAGCTAACACGACCAAAGGCCTGGCGGCGATATTAAGGTTTTTCACACAGTCCGCGCCCCTAGCGGATAGAACCGTAGACGCCCGCGGTCATTAGTTACATATTTTGCTACTAGAGCGCAGCACCAATCAATTCCCGTTATAGGCTACTGCAAATAGAATAAAATTACAACCTCAATGGGTTAATAACAAAAAATTTAGAATTATGTATCAAATGTATCAAGATTATAAAAAAGTATATTATAAAAGTAATGAAATGTATTATAATCTATAAGAATTTATGGATAATCGACCGTTATATGTAATTGATACAACAAAAATCCCGTATATATTTCTGGTTCGAAAAATGATATTATTATATGAATTTCGGTTATAATATTACAGGAAATGCTTATGATGCAAAAGCAAATGTGAAATTAATCGATATTGTTGTACCATTATTATTTTGAAAAGTTGAAGTTTGAAAACACAATAAATTAATTGATGAAATCGAATAACCGGGAATTTTAAGTACAATTAAAGCTACATTAACTTATTCGAAAATAGATGCGATAGCTCAAATTTGTAATGGTTTTCAATCGGATTTTAAAAATAAATTTGAAGCAATTGGTAATTTATCACATTTCGGATTAGGATTTTTTGAAAACGTAAATATTCCTATATATAAAGGGGGTTTCAACATTTTATTTATAAGATCTGATGATGAAGATGCAATTTTTCGATGGAAAACTAGAAAAAATATGAAACATTTGATGAAACAACTTTACCGAGTGAAGGCAAAATAACAATTGATGAATTTTTTATTTGAGTACCAATTATTGGATATAAAACTACAAGTAAAATTCAATTAATTAATGATATATCTCAAAGTGAAAAATATCGTTTCATTTTAATCATTGGCAATGTATTGAACAAAAAACAAAAATTGGAAAAACATATAGTTTCCATATAACAAATATTTATAGAAATATATATATATACTCCATGATTTATAATTATAGGTTTTCAAAAAGGAAGATTAAACAATCAGGAATTTGATAATTAAAAATTTGATAGTATGTTTGTTAAAAAACATTTTATTTATAAGATCTGATGATGAAGATGCAATTTTTCGATGGAAAACTAGAAAAAAATATGAAACATTTGATGAAACAACTTTACCGAGTGAAGGCAAAATAAAAATTGATGAATTTTTTATTTGAGTACCGATTATTGGATATAAAACTACAAGTAAAATTCAATTAATTAATGATATATCTCAAAGTGAAAAATATCGTTTCATTTTAATCATTGGCAATGTATTGAACAAAAAACAATAATTGGAAAAACATATAGTTTCCATATAACAAATATTTATAGAAATATATATATACTCCATGATTTATAATTATAGGTTTTCAAAAAGGAAGATTAAACAATCAGGAATTTGATAATTAAAAATTTGATAGTATGTTTGTTAAAAAATATAGTAATTAAATTAAATGGTCATTATTATCCTGACGAATTGATTAATTTAGATAATAACCCATTGGAGTAGACATACGAGCTGGTCTCGTTCCTTACTTGTAATTTTATTAACCTGTGAATTGGAGTATAAAATTGGTGTTTTTAAATGGATTAATGGTGTATTTTAATTAAAATATTGTTTTTTTCAGTTTAGAAAGTCGCATTGGAACACACACAGTAGACATAAGTAAAAATTAGCAAAATCAGTGTTGACCATGTGCAAGTCTCAAAGAATTAACCGATCCCGTCAACTTCCAAACAAGCCTGCCACCGTTTATTTTACTTGGGCCCTCCCACCAACGATGCCACAGACCGGTTAACTCATTGAGAGTTGCACAACTGGTCAGTTTTGGTCGTGTGCGTGAATCGAACCCACGAACATCGTATCACCACCTGGCCAAGGTGTTTCCACGACGTAGCCAACTCAGCTAACACGACCAAAGGCCTGGCGGCGATATTAAGGATTTTCACTCAGTCCGCGCCCCTAGCGGATAGAACCGTAGACGCCCGCGGTCATTAGTTACATATTTTGCTACTAGAGCGCAGCACCAATCAATTCCCGTTATAGGCTACTGCAAATAGAATAAAATTACAACCTCAATGGGTTAATAACAAAAAATTTAGAATTATGTATCAAATGTATCAAGATTATAAAAAAGTATATTATAAAAGTAATGAAATGTATTATAATCCAAAAGAATTTGTGGATAATCGACCGTTATATGTAATTGATACAACAAAAATCCCGTATATATTTCTGGTTTGAAAAATGATATTATTATATGAATTTCGGTTATAATATAACAGGAAATGCTTATGATGCAATAGCAAATGTGAAATTAATCGATATTGTTGTGCCATTATTATTTTCAAAAGTTGAAGTTTGAAAACACAATAAATTAATTGATGAAATCGAATAACCGGGAATTTTAAGTACAATTAAAGCCACATTAACTTATTCGAAAATAGATGCGGTAACTCAAATTTGTAATGGTTTTCAATCGGATTTTAAAAATAAATTTGAAGCAATTGGTAATTTATCACATTTCGGATTAGGATTTTTTGAAAACGTAAATATTCCTATATATAAAGGGGGTTTCAACATTTTATTTATAAGATCTGATGATGAAGATGCAATTTTTCGATGGAAAACTAGAAAAAATATGAAACATTTGATGAAACAACTTTAACGAGTGAAGGCAAAATAACAATTGATGAATTTTTTATTTGAGTACCGATTATCGGATATAAAACTACAAGTAAAATTCAATTAATTAATGATATATCTCAAAGTGAAAAATATCGTTTCATTTTAATCATTGGCAATGTATTGAACAAAAAACAATAATTGGAAAAACATGTAGTTTCCATATAACAAATATTTATAGAAATATATATATACTCCATGATTTATAATTATAGGTTTTCAAAAAGGAAGATTAAACAATCAGGAATTTGATAATTAAAAATTTGATAGTATGTTTGTTAAAAAACATTTTATTTATAAGATCTGATGATGAAGATGCAATTTTTCGATGGAAAACTAGAAAAAAATATGAAACATTTGATGAAACAACTTTACCGAGTGAAGGCAAAATAAAAATTGATGAATTTTTTATTTGAGTACCGATTATTGGATATAAAACTACAAGTAAAATTCAATTAATTAATGATATATCTCAAAGTGAAAAATATCGTTTCATTTTAATCATTGGCAATGTATTGAACAAAAAACAATAATTGGAAAAACATATAGTTTCCATATAACAAATATTTATAGAAATATATATATACTCCATGATTTATAATTATAGGTTTTCAAAAAGGAAGATTAAACAATCAGGAATTTGATAATTAAAAATTTGATAGTATGTTTGTTAAAAAATATAGTAATTAAATTAAATGGTCATTATTATCCTGACGAATTGATTAATTTAGATAATAACCCATTGGAGTAGACATACGAGCTGGTCTCGTTCCTTACTTGTAATTTTATTAACCTGTGAATAGGAGTATAAAATTGGTGTTTTTAAATGGATTAATGGTGTATTTTAATCAAAATATTGTTGTTTTTCAGTTTAGAAAGTCGCATTGGCACACACACAGTAGACATAAGTAAAAATTAGCAAAATCAGTGTTGACCATGTGCAAGTCTCAAAGAATTAACCGATCCCGTCAACTTCCAAGCAAGCCTGCCACCGTTTATTTTACTTGGGCCCTCCCACGAACGATGCCACAGACCGGTTAACTCATTGAGAGTTGCACAACTGGTCAGTTTTTGTCGTGTGCGGGAATCGAACCCACGAACATCGTATCACCACCTGGCCAAGGTGTTTCCACGACGTAGCCAACTCAGCTAACACGACCAAAGGCCTGGCGGCGATATTAAGGTTTTTCACTCAGTCCGCGCCCCTAGCGGATAGAACCGTAGACGCCCGCGGTCATTAGTTACATATTTTGCTACTAGAGCGCAGCACCAATCAATTCCCGTTATAGGCTACTGCAAATAGAATAAAATTACAACCTCAATGGGTTAATAACAAAAAATTTAGAATTATGTATCAAATGTATCAAGATTATAAAAAAGTATATTATAAAAGTAATGAAATGTATTATAATCTATAAGAATTTATGGATAATCGACCGTTATATGTAATTGATACAACAAAAATCCCGTATATATTTCTGGTTCGAAAAATGATATTATTATATGAATTTCGGTTATAATATTACAGGAAATGCTTATGATGCAAAAGCAAATGTGAAATTAATCGATATTGTTGTACCATTATTATTTTGAAAAGTTGAAGTTTGAAAACACAATAAATTAATTGATGAAATCGAATAACCGGGAATTTTAAGTACAATTAAAGCTACATTAACTTATTCGAAAATAGATGCGATAGCTCAAATTTGTAATGGTTTTCAATCGGATTTTAAAAATAAATTTGAAGCAATTGGTAATTTATCACATTTCGGATTAGGATTTTTTGAAAACGTAAATATTCCTATATATAAAGGGGGTTTCAACATTTTATTTATAAGATCTGATGATGAAGATGCAATTTTTCGATGGAAAACTAGAAAAAATATGAAACATTTGATGAAACAACTTTACCGAGTGAAGGCAAAATAACAATTGATGAATTTTTTATTTGAGTACCAATTATTGGATATAAAACTACAAGTAAAATTCAATTAATTAATGATATATCTCAAAGTGAAAAATATCGTTTCATTTTAATCATTGGCAATGTATTGAACAAAAAACAATAATTGGAAAAACATATAGTTTCCATATAACAAATATTTATAGAAATATATATATATACTCCATGATTTATAATTATAGGTTTTCAAAAAGGAAGATTAAACAATCAGGAATTTGATAATTAAAAATTTGATAGTATGTTTGTTAAAAAACATTTTATTTATAAGATCTGATGATGAAGATGCAATTTTTCGATGGAAAACTAGAAAAAAATATGAAACATTTGATGAAACAACTTTACCGAGTGAAGGCAAAATAAAAATTGATGAATTTTTTATTTGAGTACCGATTATTGGATATAAAACTACAAGTAAAATTCAATTAATTAATGATATATCTCAAAGTGAAAAATATCGTTTCATTTTAATCATTGGCAATGTATTGAACAAAAAACAATAATTGGAAAAACATATAGTTTCCATATAACAAATATTTATAGAAATATATATATACTCCATGATTTATAATTATAGGTTTTCAAAAAGGAAGATTAAACAATCAGGAATTTGATAATTAAAAATTTGATAGTATGTTTGTTAAAAAATATAGTAATTAAATTAAATGGTCATTATTATCCTGACGAATTGATTAATTTAGATAATAACCCATTGGAGTAGACATACGAGCTGGTCTCGTTCCTTACTTGTAATTTTATTAACCTGTGAATAGGAGTATAAAATTGGTGTTTTTAAATGGATTAATGGTGTATTTTAATCAAAATATTGTTGTTTTTCAGTTTAGAAAGTCGCATTGGCACACACACAGTAGACATAAGTAAAAATTAGCAAAATCAGTGTTGACCATGTGCAAGTCTCAAAGAATTAACCGATCCCGTCAACTTCCAAGCAAGCCTGCCACCGTTTATTTTACTTGGGCCCTCCCACGAACGATGCCACAGACCGGTTAACTCATTGAGAGTTGCACAACTGGTCAGTTTTTGTCGTGTGCGGGAATCGAACCCACGAACATCGTATCACCACCTGGCCAAGGTGTTTCCACGACGTAGCCAACTCAGCTAACACGACCAAAGGCCTGGCGGCGATATTAAGGTTTTTCACTCAGTCCGCGCCCCTAGCGGATAGAACCGTAGACGCCCGCGGTCATTAGTTACATATTTTGCTACTAGAGCGCAGCACCAATCAATTCCCGTTATAGGCTACTGCAAATAGAATAAAATTACAACCTCAATGGGTTAATAACAAAAAATTTAGAATTATGTATCAAATGTATCAAGATTATAAAAAAGTATATTATAAAAGTAATGAAATGTATTATAATCTATAAGAATTTATGGATAATCGACCGTTATATGTAATTGATACAACAAAAATCCCGTATATATTTCTGGTTCGAAAAATGATATTATTATATGAATTTCGGTTATAATATTACAGGAAATGCTTATGATGCAAAAGCAAATGTGAAATTAATCGATATTGTTGTACCATTATTATTTTGAAAAGTTGAAGTTTGAAAACACAATAAATTAATTGATGAAATCGAATAACCGGGAATTTTAAGTACAATTAAAGCTACATTAACTTATTCGAAAATAGATGCGATAGCTCAAATTTGTAATGGTTTTCAATCGGATTTTAAAAATAAATTTGAAGCAATTGGTAATTTATCACATTTCGGATTAGGATTTTTTGAAAACGTAAATATTCCTATATATAAAGGGGGTTTCAACATTTTATTTATAAGATCTGATGATGAAGATGCAATTTTTCGATGGAAAACTAGAAAAAATATGAAACATTTGATGAAACAACTTTACCGAGTGAAGGCAAAATAACAATTGATGAATTTTTTATTTGAGTACCAATTATTGGATATAAAACTACAAGTAAAATTCAATTAATTAATGATATATCTCAAAGTGAAAAATATCGTTTCATTTTAATCATTGGCAATGTATTGAACAAAAAACAATAATTGGAAAAACATATAGTTTCCATATAACAAATATTTATAGAAATATATATATATACTCCATGATTTATAATTATAGGTTTTCAAAAAGGAAGATTAAACAATCAGGAATTTGATAATTAAAAATTTGATAGTATGTTTGTTAAAAAACATTTTATTTATAAGATCTGATGATGAAGATGCAATTTTTCGATGGAAAACTAGAAAAAAATATGAAACATTTGATGAAACAACTTTACCGAGTGAAGGCAAAATAAAAATTGATGAATTTTTTATTTGAGTACCGATTATTGGATATAAAACTACAAGTAAAATTCAATTAATTAATGATATATCTCAAAGTGAAAAATATCGTTTCATTTTAATCATTGGCAATGTATTGAACAAAAAACAATAATTGGAAAAACATATAGTTTCCATATAACAAATATTTATAGAAATATATATATACTCCATGATTTATAATTATAGGTTTTCAAAAAGGAAGATTAAACAATCAGGAATTTGATAATTAAAAATTTGATAGTATGTTTGTTAAAAAATATAGTAATTAAATTAAATGGTCATTATTATCCTGACGAATTGATTAATTTAGATAATAACCCATTGGAGTAGACATACGAGCTGGTCTCGTTCCTTACTTGTAATTTTATTAACCTGTGAATAGGAGTATAAAATTGGTGTTTTTAAATGGATTAATGGTGTATTTTAATCAAAATATTGTTGTTTTTCAGTTTAGAAAGTCGCATTGGCACACACACAGTAGACATAAGTAAAAATTAGCAAAATCAGTGTTGACCATGTGCAAGTCTCAAAGAATTAACCGATCCCGTCAACTTCCAAGCAAGCCTGCCACCGTTTATTTTACTTGGGCCCTCCCACGAACGATGCCACAGACCGGTTAACTCATTGAGAGTTGCACAACTGGTCAGTTTTTGTCGTGTGCGGGAATCGAACCCACGAACATCGTATCACCACCTGGCCAAGGTGTTTCCACGACGTAGCCAACTCAGCTAACACGACCAAAGGCCTGGCGGCGATATTAAGGTTTTTCACTCAGTCCGCGCCCCTAGCGGATAGAACCGTAGACGCCCGCGGTCATTAGTTACATATTTTGCTACTAGAGCGCAGCACCAATCAATTCCCGTTATAGGCTACTGCAAATAGAATAAAATTACAACCTCAATGGGTTAATAACAAAAAATTTAGAATTATGTATCAAATGTATCAAGATTATAAAAAAGTATATTATAAAAGTAATGAAATGTATTATAATCCAAAAGAATTTGTGGATAATCGACCGTTATATGTAATTGATACAACAAAAATCCCGTATATATTTCTGGTTTGAAAAATGATATTATTATATGAATTTCGGTTATAATATAACAGGAAATGCTTATGATGCAATAGCAAATGTGAAATTAATCGATATTGTTGTGCCATTATTATTTTCAAAAGTTGAAGTTTGAAAACACAATAAATTAATTGATGAAATCGAATAACCGGGAATTTTAAGTACAATTAAAGCCACATTAACTTATTCGAAAATAGATGCGGTAACTCAAATTTGTAATGGTTTTCAATCGGATTTTAAAAATAAATTTGAAGCAATTGGTAATTTATCACATTTCGGATTAGGATTTTTTGAAAACGTAAATATTCCTATATATAAAGGGGGTTTCAACATTTTATTTATAAGATCTGATGATGAAGATGCAATTTTTCGATGGAAAACTAGAAAAAATATGAAACATTTGATGAAACAACTTTAACGAGTGAAGGCAAAATAACAATTGATGAATTTTTTATTTGAGTACCGATTATCGGATATAAAACTACAAGTAAAATTCAATTAATTAATGATATATCTCAAAGTGAAAAATATCGTTTCATTTTAATCATTGGCAATGTATTGAACAAAAAACAATAATTGGAAAAACATGTAGTTTCCATATAACAAATATTTATAGAAATATATATATACTCCATGATTTATAATTATAGGTTTTCAAAAAGGAAGATTAAACAATCAGGAATTTGATAATTAAAAATTTGATAGTATGTTTGTTAACAAAACATTTTATTTATAAGATCTGATGATGAAGATGCAATTTTTCGATGGAAAACTAGAAAAAAATATGAAACATTTGATGAAACAACTTTACCGAGTAAAGGTAAAATAACAATTGATGAATTTTTTATTTGAGTACCGATTATTGGATATAAAACTACAAGTAAAATTCGATTAATTAATGATATATCTCAAAGTGAAAAATATCGTTTCATTTTAATCATTGGCAATGTATTGAACAAAAAACAATAATTGGAAAAACATATAGTTTCCATATAACAAATATTTATAGAAATATATATATACTCCATGATTTATAATTATAGGTTTTCAAAAAGGAAGATTAAACAATCAGGAATTTGATAATTAAAAATTTGATAGTATGTTTGTTAAAAAATATAGTAATTAAATTAAATGGTCATTATTATCCTGATGAATTGATTAATTTAGATATTAACCCATTGGAGTATACATACGAGCTGGTCTCGTTCCTTACTTGTAATTTTATTAACCTGTGAATAGGAGTATAAAATTGGTGTTTTTAAATGGATTAATGGTGTATTTTAATCAAAATATTGTTGTTTTTCAGTTTAGAAAGTCGCATTGGCACACACACAGTAGACATAAGTAAAAATTAGCAAAATCAGTGTTGACCATGTGCAAGTCTCAAAGAATTAACCGATCCCGTCAACTTCCAAGCAAGCCTGCCACCGTTTATTTTACTTGGGCCCTCCCACGAACGATGCCACAGACCGGTTAACTCATTGAGAGTTGCACAACTGGTCAGTTTTTGTCGTGTGCGGGAATCGAACCCACGAACATCGTATCACCACCTGGCCAAGGTGTTTCCACGACGTAGCCAACTCAGCTAACACGACCAAAGGCCTGGCGGCGATATTAAGGTTTTTCACTCAGTCCGCGCCCCTAGCGGATAGAACCGTAGACGCCCGCGGTCATTAGTTACATATTTTGCTACTAGAGCGCAGCACCAATCAATTCCCGTTATAGGCTACTGCAAATAGAATAAAATTACAACCTCAATGGGTTAATAACAAAAAATTTAGAATTATGTATCAAATGTATCAAGATTATAAAAAAGTATATTATAAAAGTAATGAAATGTATTATAATCTATAAGAATTTATGGATAATCGACCGTTATATGTAATTGATACAACAAAAATCCCGTATATATTTCTGGTTCGAAAAATGATATTATTATATGAATTTCGGTTATAATATTACAGGAAATGCTTATGATGCAAAAGCAAATGTGAAATTAATCGATATTGTTGTACCATTATTATTTTGAAAAGTTGAAGTTTGAAAACACAATAAATTAATTGATGAAATCGAATAACCGGGAATTTTAAGTACAATTAAAGCTACATTAACTTATTCGAAAATAGATGCGATAGCTCAAATTTGTAATGGTTTTCAATCGGATTTTAAAAATAAATTTGAAGCAATTGGTAATTTATCACATTTCGGATTAGGATTTTTTGAAAACGTAAATATTCCTATATATAAAGGGGGTTTCAACATTTTATTTATAAGATCTGATGATGAAGATGCAATTTTTCGATGGAAAACTAGAAAAAATATGAAACATTTGATGAAACAACTTTACCGAGTGAAGGCAAAATAACAATTGATGAATTTTTTATTTGAGTACCAATTATTGGATATAAAACTACAAGTAAAATTCAATTAATTAATGATATATCTCAAAGTGAAAAATATCGTTTCATTTTAATCATTGGCAATGTATTGAACAAAAAACAATAATTGGAAAAACATATAGTTTCCATATAACAAATATTTATAGAAATATATATATATACTCCATGATTTATAATTATAGGTTTTCAAAAAGGAAGATTAAACAATCAGGAATTTGATAATTAAAAATTTGATAGTATGTTTGTTAAAAAACATTTTATTTATAAGATCTGATGATGAAGATGCAATTTTTCGATGGAAAACTAGAAAAAAATATGAAACATTTGATGAAACAACTTTACCGAGTGAAGGCAAAATAAAAATTGATGAATTTTTTATTTGAGTACCGATTATTGGATATAAAACTACAAGTAAAATTCAATTAATTAATGATATATCTCAAAGTGAAAAATATCGTTTCATTTTAATCATTGGCAATGTATTGAACAAAAAACAATAATTGGAAAAACATATAGTTTCCATATAACAAATATTTATAGAAATATATATATACTCCATGATTTATAATTATAGGTTTTCAAAAAGGAAGATTAAACAATCAGGAATTTGATAATTAAAAATTTGATAGTATGTTTGTTAAAAAATATAGTAATTAAATTAAATGGTCATTATTATCCTGACGAATTGATTAATTTAGATAATAACCCATTGGAGTAGACATACGAGCTGGTCTCGTTCCTTACTTGTAATTTTATTAACCTGTGAATTGGAGTATAAAATTGGTGTTTTTAAATGGATTAATGGTGTATTTTAATTAAAATATTGTTTTTTTCAGTTTAGAAAGTCGCATTGGAACACACACAGTAGACATAAGTAAAAATTAGCAAAATCAGTGTTGACCATGTGCAAGTCTCAAAGAATTAACCGATCCCGTCAACTTCCAAACAAGCCTGCCACCGTTTATTTTACTTGGGCCCTCCCACCAACGATGCCACAGACCGGTTAACTCATTGAGAGTTGCACAACTGGTCAGTTTTGGTCGTGTGCGTGAATCGAACCCACGAACATCGTATCACCACCTGGCCAAGGTGTTTCCACGACGTAGCCAACTCAGCTAACACGACCAAAGGCCTGGCGGCGATATTAAGGATTTTCACTCAGTCCGCGCCCCTAGCGGATAGAACCGTAGACGCCCGCGGTCATTAGTTACATATTTTGCTACTAGAGCGCAGCACCAATCAATTCCCGTTATAGGCTACTGCAAATAGAATAAAATTACAACCTCAATGGGTTAATAACAAAAAATTTAGAATTATGTATCAAATGTATCAAGATTATAAAAAAGTATATTATAAAAGTAATGAAATGTATTATAATCCAAAAGAATTTGTGGATAATCGACCGTTATATGTAATTGATACAACAAAAATCCCGTATATATTTCTGGTTTGAAAAATGATATTATTATATGAATTTCGGTTATAATATAACAGGAAATGCTTATGATGCAATAGCAAATGTGAAATTAATCGATATTGTTGTGCCATTATTATTTTCAAAAGTTGAAGTTTGAAAACACAATAAATTAATTGATGAAATCGAATAACCGGGAATTTTAAGTACAATTAAAGCCACATTAACTTATTCGAAAATAGATGCGGTAACTCAAATTTGTAATGGTTTTCAATCGGATTTTAAAAATAAATTTGAAGCAATTGGTAATTTATCACATTTCGGATTAGGATTTTTTGAAAACGTAAATATTCCTATATATAAAGGGGGTTTCAACATTTTATTTATAAGATCTGATGATGAAGATGCAATTTTTCGATGGAAAACTAGAAAAAATATGAAACATTTGATGAAACAACTTTAACGAGTGAAGGCAAAATAACAATTGATGAATTTTTTATTTGAGTACCGATTATCGGATATAAAACTACAAGTAAAATTCAATTAATTAATGATATATCTCAAAGTGAAAAATATCGTTTCATTTTAATCATTGGCAATGTATTGAACAAAAAACAATAATTGGAAAAACATGTAGTTTCCATATAACAAATATTTATAGAAATATATATATACTCCATGATTTATAATTATAGGTTTTCAAAAAGGAAGATTAAACAATCAGGAATTTGATAATTAAAAATTTGATAGTATGTTTGTTAAAAAACATTTTATTTATAAGATCTGATGATGAAGATGCAATTTTTCGATGGAAAACTAGAAAAAAATATGAAACATTTGATGAAACAACTTTACCGAGTGAAGGCAAAATAACAATTGAGGAATTTTTTATTTGAGTACCGATTATTGGATATAAAACTACAAGTAAAATTCAATTAATTAATGATATATCTCAAAGTGAAAAATATCGTTTCATTTTAATCATTGGCAATGTATTGAACAAAAAACAATAATTGGAAAAACATATAGTTTCCATATAACAAATATTTATAGAAATATATATATATACTCCATGATTTATAATTATAGGTTTTCAAAAAGGAAGATTAAACAATCAGGAATTTGATAATTAAAAATTTGATAGTATGTTTGTTAAAAAAACATTTTATTTATAAGATCTGATGATGAAGATGCAATTTTTCGATGGAAAACTAGAAAAAAATACGAATTATTTGATGAAACAACTTTACCGAGTGAAGGCAAAATAACAATTGATGAATTTTTTATTTGAGTACCGATTATTGGATATAAAACTACAAGTAAAATTCAATTAATTAATGATATATCTCAAAGTGAAAAATATCGTTTCATTTTAATCATTGGCAATGTATTGAACAAAAAACAATAATTGGAAAAACATATAGTTTCCATATAACAAATATTTATAGAAATATATATATACTCCATGATTTATAATTATAGGTTTTCAAAAAGGAAGATTAAACAATCAGGAATTTGATAATTAAAAATTTGATAGTATGTTTGTTAAAAAAACATTTTATTTATAAGATCTGATGATGAAGATGCAATTTTTCGATGGAAAACTAGAAAAAAATATGAAACATTTGATGAAACAACTTTACCGAGTGAAGGTAAAATAACAATTGATGAATTTTTTATTTGAGTACCGATTATTGGATATAAAACTACAAGTAAAATTCAATTAATTAATGATATATCTCAAAGTGAAAAATATCGTTTCATTTTAATCATTGGCAATGTATTGAACAAAAAACAATAATTGGAAAAACATATAGTTTCCATATAACAAATATTTATAGAAATATATATATACTCCATGATTTATAATTAAAGGTTTTCAAAAAGGAAGATTAAACAATCAGGAATTTGATAATTAAAAATTTGGTAGTATGTTTGTTAAAAAAACATTTTATTTATAAGATCTGATGATGAAGATGCAATTTTTCGATGGAAAACTAGAAAAAAATATGAAACATTTGATGAAACAACTTTACCGAGTGAAGGCAAAATAAAAATTGATGAATTTTTTATTTGAGTACCGATTATTGGATATAAAACTACAAGTAAAATTCAATTAATTAATGATATATCTCAAAGTGAAAAATATCGTTTCATTTTAATCATTGGCAATGTATTGAACAAAAAACAATAATTGGAAAAACATATAGTTTCCATATAACAAATATTTATAGAAATATATATATACTCCATGATTTATAATTATAGGTTTTCAAAAAGGAAGATTAAACAATCAGGAATTTGATAATTAAAAATTTGATAGTATGTTTGTTAAAAAATATAGTAATTAAATTAAATGGTCATTATTATCCTGACGAATTGATTAATTTAGATAATAACCCATTGGAGTAGACATACGAGCTGGTCTCGTTCCTTACTTGTAATTTTATTAACCTGTGAATTGGAGTATAAAATTGGTGTTTTTAAATGGACTAATGGTGTATTTTAATTAAAATATTGTTTTTTTCAGTTTAGAAAGTCGCATTGGAACACACACAGTAGACATAAGTAAAAATTAGCAAAATCAGTGTTGACCATGTGCAAGTCTCAAAGAATTAACCGATCCCGTCAACTTCCAAACAAGCCTGCCACCGTTTATTTTACTTGGGCCCTCCCACCAACGATGCCACAGACCGGTTAACTCATTGAGAGTTGCACAACTGGTCAGTTTTGGTCGTGTGCGTGAATCGAACCCACGAACATCGTATCACCACCTGGCCAAGGTGTTTCCACGACGTAGCCAACTCAGCTAACACGACCAAAGGCCTGGCGGCGATATTAAGGATTTTCACTCAGTCCGCGCCCCTAGCGGATAGAACCGTAGACGCCCGCGGTCATTAGTTACATATTTTGCTACTAGAGCGCAGCACCAATCAATTCCCGTTATAGGCTACTGCAAATAGAATAAAATTACAACCTCAATGGGTTAATAACAAAAAATTTAGAATTATGTATCAAATGTATCAAGATTATAAAAAAGTATATTATAAAAGTAATGAAATGTATTATAATCCAAAAGAATTTGTGGATAATCGACCGTTATATGTAATTGATACAACAAAAATCCCGTATATATTTCTGGTTTGAAAAATGATATTATTATATGAATTTCGGTTATAATATAACAGGAAATGCTTATGATGCAATAGCAAATGTGAAATTAATCGATATTGTTGTGCCATTATTATTTTCAAAAGTTGAAGTTTGAAAACACAATAAATTAATTGATGAAATCGAATAACCGGGAATTTTAAGTACAATTAAAGCCACATTAACTTATTCGAAAATAGATGCGGTAACTCAAATTTGTAATGGTTTTCAATCGGATTTTAAAAATAAATTTGAAGCAATTGGTAATTTATCACATTTCGGATTAGGATTTTTTGAAAACGTAAATATTCCTATATATAAAGGGGGTTTCAACATTTTATTTATAAGATCTGATGATGAAGATGCAATTTTTCGATGGAAAACTAGAAAAAATATGAAACATTTGATGAAACAACTTTACCGAGTGAAGGCAAAATAACAATTGATGAATTTTTTATTTGAGTACCGATTATCGGATATAAAACTACAAGCAAAATTCAATTAATTAATGATATATCTCAAAGTGAAAAATATCGTTTCATTTTAATCATTGGCAATGTATTGAACAAAAAACAATAATTGGAAAAACATGTAGTTTCCATATAACAAATATTTATAGAAATATATATATACTCCATGATTTATAATTATAGGTTTTCAAAAAGGAAGATTAAACAATCAGGAATTTGATAATTAAAAATTTGATAGTATGTTTGTTAAAAAATATAGTAATTAAATTAAATGGTCATTATTATCCTGATGAATTGATTAATTTAGATATTAATAACAAAAAATTTAGAATTATGTATCAAATGTATCTAGATTATAAAAAAGTATATTATAAAAGTAATGAAATGTATTATAATCCAAAAGAATTTATGGATAATCGACCGTTATATCTAATTGATACAACAAAAATCCCGTATATATTTCTGGTTCGAAAAATGATATTATTATATGAATTTCGGTTATAATATAACAGGAAATGCTTATGATGCAAAAGCAAATGTGAAATTAATCGATATTGTTGTACCATTATTATTTTCAAAAGTTGAAGTTTGAAAACACAATAAATTAATTGATGAAATCGAATAACCGGGAATTTTAAGTACAATTAAAGCCACATTAACTTATTCGAAAATAGATGCGATAGCTCAAATTTGTAATGGTTTTCAATCGGATTTTAAAAATAAATTTGAAGCAATTGGTAATTTATCACATTTCGGATTAGGATTTTTTGAAAACGTAAATATTCCTATATATAAAGGGGGTTTCAACATTTTATTTATAAGATCTGATGATGAAGATGCAATTTTTCGATGGAAAACTAGAAAAAAATATGAAACATTTAATGAAACAACTTTACCGAGTGAAGGCAAAATAACAATTGATGAATTTTTTATTTGAGTACCGATTATTGGATATAAAACTACAAGTAAAATTCAATTAATTAATGATATATCTCAAAGTGAAAAATATCGTTTCATTTTAATCATTGGCAATGTATTGAACAAAAAACAATAATTTGAAAAACATATAGTTTCCATATAACAAATATTTATAGAAATATATATATACTCCATGATTTATAATTATAGGTTTTCAAAAAGGAAGATTAAACAATCAGGAATTTGATAATTAAAAATTTGATAGTATGTTTGTTAAAAAATATAGTAATTAAATTAAATGGTCATTATTATCCTGACGAATTGATTAATTTAGATATTAACCCATTGGAGTAGACATACGAGCTGGTCTCGTTCCTTACTTGTAATTTTATTAACCTGTGAATTGGTGTATAAAATTGGTGTTTTTAAATGGATTAATGGTGTATTTTAATTAAAATATTGTTTTTTTCAGTTTAGAAAGTCGCATTGGCACACACACAGTAGACATAAGTAAAAATTAGCAAAATCAGTGTTTACCATGTGCAAGTCTCAAAGAATTAACCGATCCCGTCAACTTCCAAACAAGCCTGCCACCGTTTATTTTACTTGGGCCCTCCCACCAACGATGCCACAGACCGGTTAACTCATTGAGAGTTGCACAACTGGTCAGTTTTGGTCGTGTGCGTGAATCGAACCCACGAACATCGTATCACCACCTGGCCAAGGTGTTTCCACGACGTAGCCAACTCAGCTAACACGACCAAAGGCCTGGCGGCGATATTAAGGTTTTTCACTCAGTCCGCGCCCCTAGCGGATAGAACCGTAGACGCCCGCGGTCATTAGTTACATATTTTGCTACTAGAGCGCAGCACCAATCAATTCCCGTTATAGGCTACTGCAAATAGAATAAAATTACAACCTCAATGGGTTAATAACAAAACATTTAGAATTATGTATCAAATGTATCAAGATTATAAAAAAGTATATTATAAAAGTAATGAAATGTATTATAATCCAAAAGAATTTGTGGATAATCGACCGTTATATGTAATTGATACAACGAAAATCCCGTATATATTTCTGGTTTGAAAAATGATATTATTATATGAATTTCGGTTATAATATAACAGGAAATGCTTATGATGCAAAAGCAAATGTGAAATTAATCGATATTGTTGTGCCATTATTATTTTCAAAAGTTGAAGTTTGAAAACACAATAAATTAATTGATGAAATCGAATAATCGGGAATTTTAAGTACAATTAAAGCCACATTAACTTATTCGAAAATAGATGCGATAGCTCAAATTTGTAATAGTTTTCAATCGGATTTTAAAAATAAATTTGAAGCAATTGGTAATTTATCACATTTCGGATTAGGATTTTTTGAAAACGTAAATATTCCTATATATAAAGGGGGTTTCAACATTTTATTTATAAGATCTGATGATGAAGATGCAATTTTTCGATGGAAAACTAGAAAAAAATATGAAACATTTGATGAAACAACTTTACCGAGTGAAGGCAAAATAACAATTGATGAATTTTTTATTTGAGTACCGATTATTGGATATAAAACTACAAGTAAAATTCAATTAATTAATGATATATCTCAAAGTGAAAAATATCGTTTCATTTTAATCATTGGCAATGTATTGAACAAAAAACAATAATTGGAAAAACATATAGTTTCCATATAACAAATATTTATAGAAATATAAATAAATAAATAAATAAATAATGACTTTATTTAGCAAGTGTTCATCAAAGTATCACTCTGGTTTACATGACAACTCTTGTAAACATTATACAAAGAAATACAACAACAACAAAAATGAAAATAACAATTAGATATCTAAAGGGTCTTTGCGTAATATTTACAAACAAATATCAAATATACAATTCTTTTACATATTTTTTAAACCTAGAATAACTACCATTCCTTAAACTAAGTGGCAAAGCATTGTATGTTTGTGGTCCAAAGTATCTAAATGCCCTTTTCCCAGTTTCTAATTTTGTTTTTGGCAGGTGCATCAGGCAGTCCTGTAGAGTACTGCGCACATTGATTTGATGTCTAAACACTAGCTTTTTTCTTAAATATTCAGGTTTCCCAGTCTGCAGAACTTTGTGGACTAACTTGACAGTTTGCAAATCAGAGAGGTTCATTATTGATAAAACCCTAGCACTTAACCTGAACTCACTGATATGGTCAAATTTTTTCAGGTTGTAAACGAACCTCAGAGCTCTGTTCTGCAATCGGGTGACAACCATCTCATTTTCCCGTGTTAAACAAGAGGAAAAAACTGGGAGAGAATATTGAATGACAGGAAAGATTGTCGATCGTATGATTTCCAGTTTAGAGGACTCTGCTAAAATTGTGCTAAATCTGAGAAGAGTTTTCAATCTTACTATAACGGTTTTACATATGGAATTCACGTGGCCAGAAAAATCAAGATGGGAGTCAAGAGTGACACCAAGAACCTTAAGAGAGTTACTTGACCTCAGTGGTTTGCCGTCCAAAAGGATGCTCCCGTCAAAACTCCCAGCTCCCAGTTGACTCCTCGAGGACAACGAGTCAACAAACAAGACCGAACATTTACTAGAATTTAATAGAAGACCATGATCATCCGACCATCTCTTGACCTTCTCCAAATCAGCATTGACACAGCGCACAGCCTCTTCTGCTTCTGAAGGCTTAAAGGATATCAGCAGTTGTGAATCATCAGCGTAAGAGTGCAGTGAACAGAAATTCAACTGATCCTTCAAATCTGCTGTATATAGAAGAAAGAGAATAGGTCCAAGGCAAGAACCTTGAGGAACACCTACAGATCTTGGAAGAGCCGCTGATAACCGTCCGTTAACCTTAGTACACTGAGTTCGCCCAGTCAGATAAGATGAAAACCATCTAATCGAAGTTTCGTCAAAATTATAAAAACGTAGTTTAGCTATGAGCAAGTCGAAGCTAACAGAGTCAAAAGCTTGGGAGAAATTTAATGCAGTCATTAAGCTCTCCAGGCCACCATCCCTAGCAGAGATAATTTCATCAAGCACATTCAGAAGCCCAGTACAAGTACTAAAACCTTTCCTAAATCCTGACTGGGTTTCAGGCAATAACCCTTCAGACTACAAGAAAGAAACCAATTGTTCAGAAACAACCTTTTCCAGTATTTTGGATATAACAGGAAGGATTGAAATTGGTCGGAACTCGGAGGCTAAAGAAGGATCATGAGTTTTTGGAAGAGGAATCACCACGCTCTGCTTCCAGCTTGAAGGGAAGTGACCATTTTTCAATGAAACATTGATCAAGTGGGCAATTGCACCAATGCAGAAAGGGCTTAATCCTCTTAACATTTTTATGGATATTCCATCCACACCAAATGCGGTACTTGTTATGCTGTTCATCAACTCCTTTACCTTGCTTTCTGAGACAGGAGCAAACATGAAGGGAGAAGTTACTCCTGCACATTTATTGCTGTTAAAGAATCTTAATTTGTCTGTGCATACGTTCTTGCCACAACCCATTGTTGAAAAGTAATTATTTTACTCTTCTAGTCCAACAGAATGGTCTGTTACTTCAGCTGATTTCATGACACCACCTGCTCGTAGTGTAGCCCAGAATGTCTTAGGGTTTTCAGTTTTTAAATTCTCAGTGAAATATTGCCTTTTCGCCAAACGTATTGCTACATTTAGTGCATTACGAGCCTTACAGTATGCATTTCTAGAAGCTTGTGTTTTTAATGTCAGATAGGTTTTTTTAAATTTGTTCTTCACTTTAGTAAAACTACAAGTAAAATTCAATTAATTAATGATATATCTCAAAGTGAAAAATATCGTTTCATTTTAATCATTGGCAATGTATTGAACAAAAAACAATAATTTGAAAAACATATAGTTTCCATATAACAAATATTTATAGAAATATATATATACTCCATGATTTATAATTATAGGTTTTCAAAAAGGAAGATTAAACAATCAGGAATTTGATAATTAAAAATTTGATAGTATGTTTGTTAAAAAATATAGTAATTAAATTAAATGGTCATTATTATCCTGACGAATTGATTAATTTAGATATTAACCCATTGGAGTAGACATACGAGCTGGTCTCGTTCCTTACTTGTAATTTTATTAACCTGTGAATTGGTGTATAAAATTGGTGTTTTTAAATGGATTAATGGTGTATTTTAATTAAAATATTGTTTTTTTCAGTTTAGAAAGTCGCATTGGCACACACACAGTAGACATAAGTAAAAATTAGCAAAATCAGTGTTTACCATGTGCAAGTCTCAAAGAATTAACCGATCCCGTCAACTTCCAAACAAGCCTGCCACCGTTTATTTTACTTGGGCCCTCCCACCAACGATGCCACAGACCGGTTAACTCATTGAGAGTTGCACAACTGGTCAGTTTTGGTCGTGTGCGTGAATCGAACCCACGAACATCGTATCACCACCTGGCCAAGGTGTTTCCACGACGTAGCCAACTCAGCTAACACGACCAAAGGCCTGGCGGCGATATTAAGGTTTTTCACTCAGTCCGCGCCCCTAGCGGATAGAACCGTAGACGCCCGCGGTCATTAGTTACATATTTTGCTACTAGAGCGCAGCACCAATCAATTCCCGTTATAGGCTACTGCAAATAGAATAAAATTACAACCTCAATGGGTTAATAACAAAACATTTAGAATTATGTATCAAATGTATCAAGATTATAAAAAAGTATATTATAAAAGTAATGAAATGTATTATAATCCAAAAGAATTTGTGGATAATCGACCGTTATATGTAATTGATACAACGAAAATCCCGTATATATTTCTGGTTTGAAAAATGATATTATTATATGAATTTCGGTTATAATATAACAGGAAATGCTTATGATGCAAAAGCAAATGTGAAATTAATCGATATTGTTGTGCCATTATTATTTTCAAAAGTTGAAGTTTGAAAACACAATAAATTAATTGATGAAATCGAATAATCGGGAATTTTAAGTACAATTAAAGCCACATTAACTTATTCGAAAATAGATGCGATAGCTCAAATTTGTAATAGTTTTCAATCGGATTTTAAAAATAAATTTGAAGCAATTGGTAATTTATCACATTTCGGATTAGGATTTTTTGAAAACGTAAATATTCCTATATATAAAGGGGGTTTCAACATTTTATTTATAAGATCTGATGATGAAGATGCAATTTTTCGATGGAAAACTAGAAAAAAATATGAAACATTTGATGAAACAACTTTACCGAGTGAAGGCAAAATAACAATTGATGAATTTTTTATTTGAGTACCGATTATTGGATATAAAACTACAAGTAAAATTCAATTAATTAATGATATATCTCAAAGTGAAAAATATCGTTTCATTTTAATCATTGGCAATGTATTGAACAAAAAACAATAATTGGAAAAACATATAGTTTCCATATAACAAATATTTATAGAAATATAAATAAATAAATAAATAAATAATGACTTTATTTAGCAAGTGTTCATCAAAGTATCACTCTGGTTTACATGACAACTCTTGTAAACATTATACAAAGAAATACAACAACAACAAAAATGAAAATAACAATTAGATATCTAAAGGGTCTTTGCGTAATATTTACAAACAAATATCAAATATACAATTCTTTTACATATTTTTTAAACCTAGAATAACTACCATTCCTTAAACTAAGTGGCAAAGCATTGTATGTTTGTGGTCCAAAGTATCTAAATGCCCTTTTCCCAGTTTCTAATTTTGTTTTTGGCAGGTGCATCAGGCAGTCCTGTAGAGTACTGCGCACATTGATTTGATGTCTAAACACTAGCTTTTTTCTTAAATATTCAGGTTTCCCAGTCTGCAGAACTTTGTGGACTAACTTGACAGTTTGCAAATCAGAGAGGTTCATTATTGATAAAACCCTAGCACTTAACCTGAACTCACTGATATGGTCAAATTTTTTCAGGTTGTAAACGAACCTCAGAGCTCTGTTCTGCAATCGGGTGACAACCATCTCATTTTCCCGTGTTAAACAAGAGGAAAAAACTGGGAGAGAATATTGAATGACAGGAAAGATTGTCGATCGTATGATTTCCAGTTTAGAGGACTCTGCTAAAATTGTGCTAAATCTGAGAAGAGTTTTCAATCTTACTATAACGGTTTTACATATGGAATTCACGTGGCCAGAAAAATCAAGATGGGAGTCAAGAGTGACACCAAGAACCTTAAGAGAGTTACTTGACCTCAGTGGTTTGCCGTCCAAAAGGATGCTCCCGTCAAAACTCCCAGCTCCCAGTTGACTCCTCGAGGACAACGAGTCAACAAACAAGACCGAACATTTACTAGAATTTAATAGAAGACCATGATCATCCGACCATCTCTTGACCTTCTCCAAATCAGCATTGACACAGCGCACAGCCTCTTCTGCTTCTGAAGGCTTAAAGGATATCAGCAGTTGTGAATCATCAGCGTAAGAGTGCAGTGAACAGAAATTCAACTGATCCTTCAAATCTGCTGTATATAGAAGAAAGAGAATAGGTCCAAGGCAAGAACCTTGAGGAACACCTACAGATCTTGGAAGAGCCGCTGATAACCGTCCGTTAACCTTAGTACACTGAGTTCGCCCAGTCAGATAAGATGAAAACCATCTAATCGAAGTTTCGTCAAAATTATAAAAACGTAGTTTAGCTATGAGCAAGTCGAAGCTAACAGAGTCAAAAGCTTGGGAGAAATTTAATGCAGTCATTAAGCTCTCCAGGCCACCATCCCTAGCAGAGATAATTTCATCAAGCACATTCAGAAGCCCAGTACAAGTACTAAAACCTTTCCTAAATCCTGACTGGGTTTCAGGCAATAACCCTTCAGACTACAAGAAAGAAACCAATTGTTCAGAAACAACCTTTTCCAGTATTTTGGATATAACAGGAAGGATTGAAATTGGTCGGAACTCGGAGGCTAAAGAAGGATCATGAGTTTTTGGAAGAGGAATCACCACGCTCTGCTTCCAGCTTGAAGGGAAGTGACCATTTTTCAATGAAACATTGATCAAGTGGGCAATTGCACCAATGCAGAAAGGGCTTAATCCTCTTAACATTTTTATGGATATTCCATCCACACCAAATGCGGTACTTGTTATGCTGTTCATCAACTCCTTTACCTTGCTTTCTGAGACAGGAGCAAACATGAAGGGAGAAGTTACTCCTGCACATTTATTGCTGTTAAAGAATCTTAATTTGTCTGTGCATACGTTCTTGCCACAACCCATTGTTGAAAAGTAATTATTTTACTCTTCTAGTCCAACAGAATGGTCTGTTACTTCAGCTGATTTCATGACACCACCTGCTCGTAGTGTAGCCCAGAATGTCTTAGGGTTTTCAGTTTTTAAATTCTCAGTGAAATATTGCCTTTTCGCCAAACGTATTGCTACATTTAGTGCATTACGAGCCTTACAGTATGCATTTCTAGAAGCTTGTGTTTTTAATGTCAGATAGGTTTTTTTAAATTTGTTCTTCACTTTAGTAAAACTACAAGTAAAATTCAATTAATTAATGATATATCTCAAAGTGAAAAATATCGTTTCATTTTAATCATTGGCAATGTATTGAACAAAAAACAATAATTTGAAAAACATATAGTTTCCATATAACAAATATTTATAGAAATATATATATACTCCATGATTTATAATTATAGGTTTTCAAAAAGGAAGATTAAACAATCAGGAATTTGATAATTAAAAATTTGATAGTATGTTTGTTAAAAAATATAGTAATTAAATTAAATGGTCATTATTATCCTGACGAATTGATTAATTTAGATATTAACCCATTGGAGTAGACATACGAGCTGGTCTCGTTCCTTACTTGTAATTTTATTAACCTGTGAATTGGTGTATAAAATTGGTGTTTTTAAATGGATTAATGGTGTATTTTAATTAAAATATTGTTTTTTTCAGTTTAGAAAGTCGCATTGGCACACACACAGTAGACATAAGTAAAAATTAGCAAAATCAGTGTTTACCATGTGCAAGTCTCAAAGAATTAACCGATCCCGTCAACTTCCAAACAAGCCTGCCACCGTTTATTTTACTTGGGCCCTCCCACCAACGATGCCACAGACCGGTTAACTCATTGAGAGTTGCACAACTGGTCAGTTTTGGTCGTGTGCGTGAATCGAACCCACGAACATCGTATCACCACCTGGCCAAGGTGTTTCCACGACGTAGCCAACTCAGCTAACACGACCAAAGGCCTGGCGGCGATATTAAGGTTTTTCACTCAGTCCGCGCCCCTAGCGGATAGAACCGTAGACGCCCGCGGTCATTAGTTACATATTTTGCTACTAGAGCGCAGCACCAATCAATTCCCGTTATAGGCTACTGCAAATAGAATAAAATTACAACCTCAATGGGTTAATAACAAAACATTTAGAATTATGTATCAAATGTATCAAGATTATAAAAAAGTATATTATAAAAGTAATGAAATGTATTATAATCCAAAAGAATTTGTGGATAATCGACCGTTATATGTAATTGATACAACGAAAATCCCGTATATATTTCTGGTTTGAAAAATGATATTATTATATGAATTTCGGTTATAATATAACAGGAAATGCTTATGATGCAAAAGCAAATGTGAAATTAATCGATATTGTTGTGCCATTATTATTTTCAAAAGTTGAAGTTTGAAAACACAATAAATTAATTGATGAAATCGAATAATCGGGAATTTTAAGTACAATTAAAGCCACATTAACTTATTCGAAAATAGATGCGATAGCTCAAATTTGTAATAGTTTTCAATCGGATTTTAAAAATAAATTTGAAGCAATTGGTAATTTATCACATTTCGGATTAGGATTTTTTGAAAACGTAAATATTCCTATATATAAAGGGGGTTTCAACATTTTATTTATAAGATCTGATGATGAAGATGCAATTTTTCGATGGAAAACTAGAAAAAAATATGAAACATTTGATGAAACAACTTTACCGAGTGAAGGCAAAATAACAATTGATGAATTTTTTATTTGAGTACCGATTATTGGATATAAAACTACAAGTAAAATTCAATTAATTAATGATATATCTCAAAGTGAAAAATATCGTTTCATTTTAATCATTGGCAATGTATTGAACAAAAAACAATAATTGGAAAAACATATAGTTTCCATATAACAAATATTTATAGAAATATAAATAAATAAATAAATAAATAATGACTTTATTTAGCAAGTGTTCATCAAAGTATCACTCTGGTTTACATGACAACTCTTGTAAACATTATACAAAGAAATACAACAACAACAAAAATGAAAATAACAATTAGATATCTAAAGGGTCTTTGCGTAATATTTACAAACAAATATCAAATATACAATTCTTTTACATATTTTTTAAACCTAGAATAACTACCATTCCTTAAACTAAGTGGCAAAGCATTGTATGTTTGTGGTCCAAAGTATCTAAATGCCCTTTTCCCAGTTTCTAATTTTGTTTTTGGCAGGTGCATCAGGCAGTCCTGTAGAGTACTGCGCACATTGATTTGATGTCTAAACACTAGCTTTTTTCTTAAATATTCAGGTTTCCCAGTCTGCAGAACTTTGTGGACTAACTTGACAGTTTGCAAATCAGAGAGGTTCATTATTGATAAAACCCTAGCACTTAACCTGAACTCACTGATATGGTCAAATTTTTTCAGGTTGTAAACGAACCTCAGAGCTCTGTTCTGCAATCGGGTGACAACCATCTCATTTTCCCGTGTTAAACAAGAGGAAAAAACTGGGAGAGAATATTGAATGACAGGAAAGATTGTCGATCGTATGATTTCCAGTTTAGAGGACTCTGCTAAAATTGTGCTAAATCTGAGAAGAGTTTTCAATCTTACTATAACGGTTTT
This sequence comes from Allygus modestus, assembly GCA_963675035.1. Taxonomy (NCBI): domain Eukaryota; kingdom Metazoa; phylum Arthropoda; class Insecta; order Hemiptera; family Cicadellidae; genus Allygus; species Allygus modestus. The sequence continues at coordinate 32,163,502 of OY776116.1, forward strand.
ACATATGGAATTCACGTGGCCAGAAAAATCAAGATGGGAGTCAAGAGTGACACCAAGAACCTTAAGAGAGTTACTTGACCTCAGTGGTTTGCCGTCCAAAAGGATGCTCCCGTCAAAACTCCCAGCTCCCAGTTGACTCCTCGAGGACAACGAGTCAACAAACAAGACCGAACATTTACTAGAATTTAATAGAAGACCATGATCATCCGACCATCTCTTGACCTTCTCCAAATCAGCATTGACACAGCGCACAGCCTCTTCTGCTTCTGAAGGCTTAAAGGATATCAGCAGTTGTGAATCATCAGCGTAAGAGTGCAGTGAACAGAAATTCAACTGATCCTTCAAATCTGCTGTATATAGAAGAAAGAGAATAGGTCCAAGGCAAGAACCTTGAGGAACACCTACAGATCTTGGAAGAGCCGCTGATAACCGTCCGTTAACCTTAGTACACTGAGTTCGCCCAGTCAGATAAGATGAAAACCATCTAATCGAAGTTTCGTCAAAATTATAAAAACGTAGTTTAGCTATGAGCAAGTCGAAGCTAACAGAGTCAAAAGCTTGGGAGAAATTTAATGCAGTCATTAAGCTCTCCAGGCCACCATCCCTAGCAGAGATAATTTCATCAAGCACATTCAGAAGCCCAGTACAAGTACTAAAACCTTTCCTAAATCCTGACTGGGTTTCAGGCAATAACCCTTCAGACTACAAGAAAGAAACCAATTGTTCAGAAACAACCTTTTCCAGTATTTTGGATATAACAGGAAGGATTGAAATTGGTCGGAACTCGGAGGCTAAAGAAGGATCATGAGTTTTTGGAAGAGGAATCACCACGCTCTGCTTCCAGCTTGAAGGGAAGTGACCATTTTTCAATGAAACATTGATCAAGTGGGCAATTGCACCAATGCAGAAAGGGCTTAATCCTCTTAACATTTTTATGGATATTCCATCCACACCAAATGCGGTACTTGTTATGCTGTTCATCAACTCCTTTACCTTGCTTTCTGAGACAGGAGCAAACATGAAGGGAGAAGTTACTCCTGCACATTTATTGCTGTTAAAGAATCTTAATTTGTCTGTGCATACGTTCTTGCCACAACCCATTGTTGAAAAGTAATTATTTTACTCTTCTAGTCCAACAGAATGGTCTGTTACTTCAGCTGATTTCATGACACCACCTGCTCGTAGTGTAGCCCAGAATGTCTTAGGGTTTTCAGTTTTTAAATTCTCAGTGAAATATTGCCTTTTCGCCAAACGTATTGCTACATTTAGTGCATTACGAGCCTTACAGTATGCATTTCTAGAAGCTTGTGTTTTTAATGTCAGATAGGTTTTTTTAAATTTGTTCTTCACTTTAGTAAAACTACAAGTAAAATTCAATTAATTAATGATATATCTCAAAGTGAAAAATATCGTTTCATTTTAATCATTGGCAATGTATTGAACAAAAAACAATAATTTGAAAAACATATAGTTTCCATATAACAAATATTTATAGAAATATATATATACTCCATGATTTATAATTATAGGTTTTCAAAAAGGAAGATTAAACAATCAGGAATTTGATAATTAAAAATTTGATAGTATGTTTGTTAAAAAATATAGTAATTAAATTAAATGGTCATTATTATCCTGACGAATTGATTAATTTAGATATTAACCCATTGGAGTAGACATACGAGCTGGTCTCGTTCCTTACTTGTAATTTTATTAACCTGTGAATTGGTGTATAAAATTGGTGTTTTTAAATGGATTAATGGTGTATTTTAATTAAAATATTGTTTTTTTCAGTTTAGAAAGTCGCATTGGCACACACACAGTAGACATAAGTAAAAATTAGCAAAATCAGTGTTTACCATGTGCAAGTCTCAAAGAATTAACCGATCCCGTCAACTTCCAAACAAGCCTGCCACCGTTTATTTTACTTGGGCCCTCCCACCAACGATGCCACAGACCGGTTAACTCATTGAGAGTTGCACAACTGGTCAGTTTTGGTCGTGTGCGTGAATCGAACCCACGAACATCGTATCACCACCTGGCCAAGGTGTTTCCACGACGTAGCCAACTCAGCTAACACGACCAAAGGCCTGGCGGCGATATTAAGGTTTTTCACTCAGTCCGCGCCCCTAGCGGATAGAACCGTAGACGCCCGCGGTCATTAGTTACATATTTTGCTACTAGAGCGCAGCACCAATCAATTCCCGTTATAGGCTACTGCAAATAGAATAAAATTACAACCTCAATGGGTTAATAACAAAACATTTAGAATTATGTATCAAATGTATCAAGATTATAAAAAAGTATATTATAAAAGTAATGAAATGTATTATAATCCAAAAGAATTTGTGGATAATCGACCGTTATATGTAATTGATACAACGAAAATCCCGTATATATTTCTGGTTTGAAAAATGATATTATTATATGAATTTCGGTTATAATATAACAGGAAATGCTTATGATGCAAAAGCAAATGTGAAATTAATCGATATTGTTGTGCCATTATTATTTTCAAAAGTTGAAGTTTGAAAACACAATAAATTAATTGATGAAATCGAATAATCGGGAATTTTAAGTACAATTAAAGCCACATTAACTTATTCGAAAATAGATGCGATAGCTCAAATTTGTAATAGTTTTCAATCGGATTTTAAAAATAAATTTGAAGCAATTGGTAATTTATCACATTTCGGATTAGGATTTTTTGAAAACGTAAATATTCCTATATATAAAGGGGGTTTCAACATTTTATTTATAAGATCTGATGATGAAGATGCAATTTTTCGATGGAAAACTAGAAAAAAATATGAAACATTTGATGAAACAACTTTACCGAGTGAAGGCAAAATAACAATTGATGAATTTTTTATTTGAGTACCGATTATTGGATATAAAACTACAAGTAAAATTCAATTAATTAATGATATATCTCAAAGTGAAAAATATCGTTTCATTTTAATCATTGGCAATGTATTGAACAAAAAACAATAATTGGAAAAACATATAGTTTCCATATAACAAATATTTATAGAAATATAAATAAATAAATAAATAAATAATGACTTTATTTAGCAAGTGTTCATCAAAGTATCACTCTGGTTTACATGACAACTCTTGTAAACATTATACAAAGAAATACAACAACAACAAAAATGAAAATAACAATTAGATATCTAAAGGGTCTTTGCGTAATATTTACAAACAAATATCAAATATACAATTCTTTTACATATTTTTTAAACCTAGAATAACTACCATTCCTTAAACTAAGTGGCAAAGCATTGTATGTTTGTGGTCCAAAGTATCTAAATGCCCTTTTCCCAGTTTCTAATTTTGTTTTTGGCAGGTGCATCAGGCAGTCCTGTAGAGTACTGCGCACATTGATTTGATGTCTAAACACTAGCTTTTTTCTTAAATATTCAGGTTTCCCAGTCTGCAGAACTTTGTGGACTAACTTGACAGTTTGCAAATCAGAGAGGTTCATTATTGATAAAACCCTAGCACTTAACCTGAACTCACTGATATGGTCAAATTTTTTCAGGTTGTAAACGAACCTCAGAGCTCTGTTCTGCAATCGGGTGACAACCATCTCATTTTCCCGTGTTAAACAAGAGGAAAAAACTGGGAGAGAATATTGAATGACAGGAAAGATTGTCGATCGTATGATTTCCAGTTTAGAGGACTCTGCTAAAATTGTGCTAAATCTGAGAAGAGTTTTCAATCTTACTATAACGGTTTTACATATGGAATTCACGTGGCCAGAAAAATCAAGATGGGAGTCAAGAGTGACACCAAGAACCTTAAGAGAGTTACTTGACCTCAGTGGTTTGCCGTCCAAAAGGATGCTCCCGTCAAAACTCCCAGCTCCCAGTTGACTCCTCGAGGACAACGAGTCAACAAACAAGACCGAACATTTACTAGAATTTAATAGAAGACCATGATCATCCGACCATCTCTTGACCTTCTCCAAATCAGCATTGACACAGCGCACAGCCTCTTCTGCTTCTGAAGGCTTAAAGGATATCAGCAGTTGTGAATCATCAGCGTAAGAGTGCAGTGAACAGAAATTCAACTGATCCTTCAAATCTGCTGTATATAGAAGAAAGAGAATAGGTCCAAGGCAAGAACCTTGAGGAACACCTACAGATCTTGGAAGAGCCGCTGATAACCGTCCGTTAACCTTAGTACACTGAGTTCGCCCAGTCAGATAAGATGAAAACCATCTAATCGAAGTTTCGTCAAAATTATAAAAACGTAGTTTAGCTATGAGCAAGTCGAAGCTAACAGAGTCAAAAGCTTGGGAGAAATTTAATGCAGTCATTAAGCTCTCCAGGCCACCATCCCTAGCAGAGATAATTTCATCAAGCACATTCAGAAGCCCAGTACAAGTACTAAAACCTTTCCTAAATCCTGACTGGGTTTCAGGCAATAACCCTTCAGACTACAAGAAAGAAACCAATTGTTCAGAAACAACCTTTTCCAGTATTTTGGATATAACAGGAAGGATTGAAATTGGTCGGAACTCGGAGGCTAAAGAAGGATCATGAGTTTTTGGAAGAGGAATCACCACGCTCTGCTTCCAGCTTGAAGGGAAGTGACCATTTTTCAATGAAACATTGATCAAGTGGGCAATTGCACCAATGCAGAAAGGGCTTAATCCTCTTAACATTTTTATGGATATTCCATCCACACCAAATGCGGTACTTGTTATGCTGTTCATCAACTCCTTTACCTTGCTTTCTGAGACAGGAGCAAACATGAAGGGAGAAGTTACTCCTGCACATTTATTGCTGTTAAAGAATCTTAATTTGTCTGTGCATACGTTCTTGCCACAACCCATTGTTGAAAAGTAATTATTTTACTCTTCTAGTCCAACAGAATGGTCTGTTACTTCAGCTGATTTCATGACACCACCTGCTCGTAGTGTAGCCCAGAATGTCTTAGGGTTTTCAGTTTTTAAATTCTCAGTGAAATATTGCCTTTTCGCCAAACGTATTGCTACATTTAGTGCATTACGAGCCTTACAGTATGCATTTCTAGAAGCTTGTGTTTTTAATGTCAGATAGGTTTTTTTAAATTTGTTCTTCACTTTAGTGAGGTGTTCCACATTTAAATCTCTCCATGGAGATTTCTTTCTTGTTATTCTTTTTCTTACTGTCGGGGCACACTCATCAAATACATGGATTATATTCTTAGTTAATGCATCAGTTATGTCATCAACGTTCTTCTTAGCCACCATATCATCCCATGGTATCTTTGACGCAATATCAACAAATTTATCACAGTCAAAATCTTTAAAACTTCTATATGAAATGAACTTTCCCTTTGCCTTGGGTTTTTTGTAAGGTACATCACAATAAGTTAACTTATGATCAGTAATAAATCTACCATTTTGCTGAAGAATCTTCGAAGTATCGACCATTCCCACTTCAAAGCTGTGCATTTTGTCAACAATAATCAAATCAATAAGAGAATATGTGTTTTCTGCGATACGAGTTGGCTCTTTAATCAGCTCAGCAAGGCCCAATGACTGAAAAATTCTTTCAAGATATTTCACATCTGCCCTCTTTGTGTCCAACAAATTCACATTCAAGTTACCCAACAAAATCACAAAATCTACATCAGGTGACTCGTCGATGAACAGAGTGTGGATTAAGGAGCTCAAGGTTGAGTATGGGACATCCGACGGCCTATATGCAATGCATATAAGAAAATTGAGACCTTTCAGATGTACTACGCCACTAATGCATTCAATACGATAATCAACGTTATGAAGATAAACACGAACAAATAACTTAATTCCGTCCTTTACACAAAGAGCAACACCTCCACCACCATGGCCCAGTTAAATTGGCCTATCACAGCGATGAAGACAATAGCCCGGTATATCAGACACGTGGGAGGGGATATCAGGGGTTAACCATGACTCTGTGATCCCCAAGAGGTCAAACTGGAAATCGTCTATCACCGAGCAAAGCTCCTCAAATCCTGTATTCAATGATCTAATATTTACATGCGCTACCCTGCAACTATTGGTAGATTCTCGGTATCGTTTCCCGACGGGTTACAGCTCATAGAAGACGAAACTGAATCATGAGCATGGGATACCGGAGGGCTGGGACACACAACCTTAGGCACAGCAGAAACAGCTTCATGGATTATTTGCAAAGAATGAAAAATGAGATTTCCAAAACAATTATTCCCTTTACGATTTAAGTGTGTCCCATCACGTGCTAGATGATAATATTGAACCACATCGCTAGTGTCAAGAAACTCTACATTGAAATTGTTACACATAAGCATCAACTGTTCATTAAAATAGAAGAGAGTCTTCTGACTGATATCGTTTCTTGTCAGAATACTATTCACAATTATGATGGAGCTTGGGAATGTTTGTTTTGCTGTACTCAACAGGTCAGCCATAGAGTGAAGCACTGAGCGCTTACCCCACCCACCATCATACCCTGGCCCACCATTAAAACCATGAACAAGGTTGTTAGTGCCAACGAGGAGATATACTATACTAGGTTGTACAGATTTATATTTCCCCAGCTTTTCCGTAACGTGAGAAATTTTAGCCCCTGGATTTACATCCACGATAGCCCCACTATCTGCACACCTCTTCCCTGAATAACGCAAAAGTGAGTCCCCAATCAACAAAACATGGACATTGAACTTTCCCGAGTCTTTTCACCTACTTGCAATGCATACCCTGGACTGCTTTTGCCACTAGAAACCTTTTCTCTAACATTTGAGTGCACAATATTATGCTGAGTAAAGGTTTCTTTACCCACTTCGGATCCACTTTGTTTTGACACATTTACAGAAACCCTAGGTTTGTTTGTTTGACGTATAAACGACTTTTGTTGCCATTTACCAGACGCATTGCATATTACTGTACCATTTTCACAAGTACTCTCCAACTCAAGAGCTTGATAACGATTTGTACAATTTACAGCGCTTTTACTTAAGACAGAAAGTACATTTTTTGGGGCCTTTTTTGCACGCTTACCCTTATTTTTTACTTCACTCCATTTCCCTGAGTTGCCAATTGATGGAGCACCATCACAACTGACCATATTTTAACTCAAGCCCTGATCACTAGTGATAACATTGACAATGGATGACGAACAGATTGGAACATGGTTGGTCACAACAGTTGACTCAGATGGAGCCACCTCAGAATGTTCTGTAACCAAAAGGCTGCTAGGACCCTCATTAAACAGCGCGTACCATTCACTGAACGAACACCCAGTAGCTGGCTTTATTTTTTTGCAAAATCCTTCATTGATGAATTTAGCATTGACAAGGACACTTAGACCACATTCATAACTGTTGTTTTGTTGAGTGCAACTCAACTCATGGACACTTTTTTCATTGAACCCTAGTTTACTTGTTACAGTTTTTGCAGCTAGTGCGTTTGTACCATGTAATGAATCTAGATGGTACACTAAGTGGCCCGAGATGTCAACAAACAGTAAGCTCCAGTGCGAGCCAGTATCTTCATTAACAGAAGTAGTATTATTATTAACACATAAGAACGCATAGTCAAAATCATTAAACATAAGTCCACATAAAAGAGATTTTACGTCATCACAAGTACCATGTTTTACAACCTGAGTTACAGAGGGGCCCATAAAAACTACCTTGGATAAGCTGTCTTGGTTACTATTAAAAGACTGAAAGAAAGTATCTAGAATACTGTCATCTACCCATCTACTTTTAAGCCAGGATTTCTCCTCAGCAACTCTAACTGAGGATTTTAGGTCAGATATGTAACCAGTCAATTCCAATTTCTGATTATTACTAACTTCAAGGTCTGACTTAAGACCAGCAATAATTGAATCTTTCTCATTGATAAGAGACTGCAAAGATAAACATTCATCAGATTTATTTTCTAACTTAGTTTTAACATCAGTTAAGCTAGATAATAAGCCACTACTCTTTTTTAAAGCCTTGTCTTTTTCTTCACTAATTATATCCAGTTCATTGAATGAAGCATTGAGTTCAGATTGCCGTTGCTGCTTTACTCTCTCTAGTCGGGATTCAAGAGTCACAATGTTGCACTGGAGGTCCTTAGCAAGTGCCCCAGAATTCCTTTCAGACGTTAGAGCATCGTCCAAACGATGAAGTAAGGTGGAAATATTCGATTGAAGATCCGCCAGAATAATGCCAGGGTAATTAGCCTCCAACACTTTCAAATCAAGGCAGATATTTGTAAGAAGAGATTCTGTTTTGACGTCCAGATTGTCTGTGTTGGAAAATGCATCTTCGATTAAATTAACAGTAAAATTAGACATGCCCCTCGTTTTTACCATTTTAAATTATTGACTCAAACACTTTACCATTTCAATGTCCATTAATTTATTTAAAACCCGCCTAGCGGCTGAGATGTTACAAAATGCCAGTATTTGAAGAGCTACAATCCACAAGACACAGATGTAGTGGGGTTGCAGCTATGAATTTGAAGGCGCAGCCAAAAACCCTCGCAGCGGCCAGGTAGGAATCGGCGATCTAGTTGACACAGATTAGTCACGAGCGGGGATATTTTCTGCGGCGATCGCCAATTGGCAGCGGCGCCCGTGACTGCGCCGAGGACGAGATTGCCGACTAAGATGGTGCTCTTGCCGGCTTGTTGAGTTTGGTTAGTCAATGAGGCCCACATTCATTTACTTACGAAGATCGGGCTCCGCCGAAGGAAGAAACGATCTCGCCGAAACTCAACTTAAGACAAATACTGATTGGTGAAAAGCGTCACTGATAAATAACGACTGTATAACATTAAATAGACGGAGCGTAATATGCCCTGACAATCTTCCGCAGACCAGGCCTGCCAACATATATATACTCCATGATTTATAATTATAGGTTTTCAAAAAGGAAGATTAAACAATCAGGAATTTGATAATTAAAAATTTGATAGTATGTTTGTTAAAAAATATAGTAATTAAATTAAATGGTCATTATTATCCTGATGAATTGATTAATTTAGATATTAACCCATTGGAGTAGACATTATTATTGATTATCATAAATTTTACTGGTTTAAAAAAATCATTTTGTCCCCTTAATAAATGGCTAAAACTTATGAAATTGATAGAGCTGAATATAAAAATTGTTATCCTTTATCTAAAGAACATTTAAATGGACCAAATAAACAAACTGAATTTAATATCGATTTTGGGGATGGATTTTGTACATCGAAATTTAAATTTCAAATTTCTGGTAAATTAGAAAAAAACTGATAAAAATGCTTATGATGCAAAAGCAAATGTGAAATTAATCGATATTGTTGTACCATTATTATTTTTAAAAGTTGAAGTTTGAAAACACAATAAATTAATTGATGAAATCGAATAACCGGGAATTTTAAGTACAATTAAAGCCACATTAACTTATTCTAAAATAGATGCGATAGCTCAAATTTGTAATGGTTTTCAATCGGATTTTAAAAATAAATTTGAAGCAATTGGTAATTTATCACATTTCGGATTAGGATTTTTTGAAAACGTAAATATTCCTATATATAAAGGGGGTTTCAACATTTTATTTATAAGATCTGATGATGAAGATGCAATTTTTCGATGGAAAACTAGAAAAAAATATGAAACATTTGATGAAACAACTTTACCGAGTGAAGGCAAAATAACAATTGATGAATTTTTTATTTGAGTACCGATTATTGGATATAAAACTACAAGTAAAATTCAATTAATTAATGATATATCTCAAAGTGAAAAATATCGTTTCATTTTAATCATTGGCAATGTATTGAACAAAAAACAATAATTGGAAAAACATATAGTTTCCATATAACAAATATTTATAGAAATATATATACTCCATGATTTATAATTTTAGGTTTTCAAAAAGGAAGATTAAACAATCAGGAATTTGATAATTAAAAATTTGATAGTATGTTTGTTAAAAAATATAGTAATTAAATTAAATGGTCATTATTATCCTGATAAATTGATTAATTTAGATATTAATAACAAAAAATTTAGAATTATGTATCAAATGTATCAAGATTATAAAAAAGTATATTATAAAAGTAATTAAATGTATTATAATCCAAAAGAATTTATGGATAATCGACCGTTATATGTAATTGATACAACAAAAATCCCGTATAAATTTCTGGTTCGAAAAATGATATTATTATATGAATTTCGGTTATAATATAACAGCTGATAGTAAAACAAATTGTAATGTGGTTGTTGTTTCAGAAAAAGTATTGGAGTATAATATGATTAAATACCCCCGTAGCAGCAAACCTGCGTACTCAGCGAATTTCCAATGCATATACTGTATATGTATCTTAATATCACATAAAGCCACATACCAAGTTTCACCAATATAAATTCATAAATAAACGATTTATGACATTTTTATTATTCTCTATAAGAATAACATGGCGGCTGAGTATGCAGGTTTGCTGAAGCAAGGAATACAAAAAATGGGGTTTTATACAAATATCAATATAACTCATGTAGGTAAAGCCACATACCAAAGTTCATTAATTTATTTTCATAATGAAGGGAGATAACACTTACTTATTCTCCATAACATGGGGCTGAGTACGCAGGTTTGCTGCTATGGGAGGCTTTGGTAAAAAATTGTTTTTTGAGCAAATATCAATGGTTCACAACTAGATGAAGCCGTATACCAAGTTTCGTCAATATACGTTCTTAAATAAGCGATATATAAAATTTTTATTTTCCTCCATAAGAATAACATTAGACAACGTACTGTGTTTAGTACTTTCAATATATCGGTAACCAATTGACGTAGAGAAATGATCAAAATACCAAATTGTGTGTTTTTTTAAGCTTGATCCAATGGGAAAACTAAAATTTGACTTTTTCCAAAATTATATGTAAAAAATTCTAAAAACCCATTTTTGGGGTACAAAACCCCCCCAAAATACCCCTTCGGATAGAGCGATCTGGCTGGTTTTCGAACTTAAAGTCATAAATGTTGCTTTACACGTTTATACCAAATTTCATCAAAATCGGATAATTTTTACGAGAGTTATCGTGCTCACGGACACACACACATATATATATATATATATATATATATATATATATATATATATATATATATATAAGTAGGGTTGGCGGGAGATGGGTCTTAACATGGGGTCTTATGGGCCTAAAATCTGGCTTCTGATTGGTCTAATTAGGTCACGTGATTCAAGATGGCGGCGCCCATGGTGGCGTTCCCGCCAAATTTGCGCGCCAAAAAAAAATTGGCGCCAAACCTAACCTCACTTTTCATCCCTCCAAAGTGTTACCAACTTAGCAGAGCTAATGTACCATACATAATTATATGTATCATATATAATTATATGTACCATATATAATACTACAGTGTATAATCATATATATACGTACCATAATAGTGTACAATATACCATCACCAGAAAGGTAAGTGGCTATCTAACCTCACTTCCGCTGTGGTTAGCCTTCCGTGGCTAGACACTTAGCCAGTGTTGCCACTCTAAACGCTACCTATAAACCTAAATCAGTTACGAAAAATTATTATTATTATATGTATATATGTGTAATATGTCAAACTATCTAAATTATTATATGTAAATATTACGTCACGCTACGATGTGTTACCAACCTATGGCAATGTATATTTCGCAAGAAAGTGCCGCTAACCCAATATATCAAACTATTACATGTATATATCGCAAGAAAGTGTTGCCAAAAATCTAAAAATCGCTAATATCTCGAAAACGGTAAGTCCTAGGGTCATTCTGACCCCAGAAAACTGCCTACTACGTAGAGTAGGAACTCCAGGGGGGTAGCTACCCATATGAAAAATCTTAACCAAAATGTTGCGGGTTGCATCTCAAAAAATGAAGGGTCAAATTTTCAAAACTAAATATCTCAAGAACGGCTTGGCCGATTTTCACGAAACTTGGCATGTATGTACCTGTTAACCTCCGCTACATATTACAAAAACCTAAACTCTGTACTGCAGGTAGTATCAAAATAATTGAAGGAGTCATACTTTAAAAATCAATATCTTAAGAACGGGTGGGACGATATAATTGAAACTTGACATGTGGATACTTGTTAACATCCTCTAACCTTCAACTTTGTTAGAGTATAGAAGAGGGTTGTTTAGGGGATGATGGAGGGTGTAAAACTTTAAAATTTAATATATTGAGAACGGCTTGGCCGATTCTAATGAAACTTGGTATATAGGTACCTGTTAACCTCCGCTACTATTTAAAAAAAACTTAAACTCTGTACTGCGGGAAGTATCAAAACAATTGAAGGAGCTATATTTTAAAAATCAATATCCCAAGAACGGCTTGGCCGATTTTAATGAAATTTGGTATGTATGTACCTGTTAACATCCTTTACATCTTACAAAAAACTTAACCTCTGCACTGCGGGCAAGTATCAAAATAATTGAAGGGGTACTAATAAATACCTTAAATCTCGCAGCATAATCGGGGGGAACGCGGTGGTCTAGTGGTTAGCGTCTTGGACTACGGTTCCGGAGGTCCCGGGTTCGATTCCCTCTTTAAATTCTTCATCAAAGGTATTGTAAAAGTCGGGTCTTGCCCTTCCTTTACCTACTGGAATGTTTATCCGTGCTACATCTACTTTAAACGTGTCACTGCTGGTAATTGATTCAGCGTTGCTTTGAATTATGCCTCCGAAAATTTCCCAAAGGACATTGCAGGGAACATAGCATGATCTAGGCTAAGTAAGGCAAACTCCCACAGGGGGAATTTTTTTAAAACTACAAACTAAGCTGTAATAGAACAAAGAAAAATACAACCCAGAATAAATCCGAGAGGAGTGGTGGCGATTATATAGCCAGGCAGTGTCTATGGTACCATCACTCTGTGTCTTGAACATATATGTAGTGCATTTCTAAACAAACATCAGCTTTTAAGTATTGAGCCCAAACCTACAGTGAAAGACAGTGGTGACCTACAGTGGACCACAGCGCCTATATTACTTCACTTTAGGGTGTTTACTGTTTCATTGTATAAAATATACCATGCCAGATACTCTCTCAGATCCTAAAGCGTTTAATCTGGTTTTACACTGCGATGCTTGCGGGGTCATCACAACACCATCTTGTAGAGATTGTTGCTGTTAAGGTAAGATATTTATCTATATTATTAGTTAGAGGTTTCTACCACCCCTGGGGAATCATTTACCTTTGTCGGAGACTTCTAAAAGTGTTAAGCTTCCGCTGGACAGTATCGCTTGGGAGGTAAGACAACATACCTCACCAAATAAACTGAAAGTAAACATAATAAGGAAAGTTTTATAATGCCAAAAACCTGAAGACGGTGGATTTTTAGAGTTAGAATTACTGTGGAGTGACGATTGGTCAATCACCAACTCCCTTTAACACACAAACTCTGCTCATCCTGAACCAATCAAGCTCACTTCATGATGAACACTCCGCTTAGCCTAACTAAACTTTTTCCTAAACAAATCTGTTCTGACAATAAATTACTTGACAACATTGTAAAAATAAATGCCCCCTACCTTATCCAACACAATATTATATTTTAGCACAGAAAAAACTACAATTCAGCACTACAGTCCGTAATACCGTTGGGAAGGAAGGAGGTATTGCGAAGAATGCATTACGATAAGTAAATGAGATTATAAAAGACGGATACATTATTCATTAATAAATATTGTTCTTTTTTTTCATTGTAACTAAAACTGCTATTATTAGCGTTTCCATATTTTTATATTCTAAAATCCCAGCAATATATTTTGCTTTAAACCACGGATTGTTTACAATTCTGTTCTTGTTTGACAGAGATGGCACCCTCAAGCTCTCGAGGCAAACGTGCGGTAACAGTTTAAAGTCCCGCTCGGGTATTCTACCAGCCGACCGATTCAACCACTCATATATTGCAACTGCCAGAGGCCTGTGGCTGGAGGATTGTTGAACAGCTGCACTTGTGTGAGTACATTTTATTTTCTCATCATTTAAATTTCCCGGTTAAAATATTTCAAAGTCCGTTAAATTGTTTGCCAGGGCCGTGGTGTATTTTGACGGCGTAATAACTTGACCAATCGTACCCAAGACCGCTAAAAACTGCCCCGAGGGCCTTGATGTACTTGGCCTGCAACGTTTGAAATTCTTCGGTCAGATACTTCCAAGTCAAACGTTTCCCTGCGGCCAGTGTTTCAGCCTAGATCCATCGAGTCTCCACCGTCTAGGACCCCGGGCACTCCGTGACATGGTACCTCTGTATCACTACGCAAGTCAGAAAAACACTAACACACAAACTACGCAAGTCAAATCAGAACTACCAAAACTTAACTCTAAGGAAGGTAGAAAACACTACTCTAACCAAAAGAACAAGAATAGAAAGTAAGATTACTGTTACCCAGCACATACAAATACAACACTACGCCTGACACAAGGAAGTCAGGGTTTGTTTAATTCCTTTACTGTAAACTACCAAATCAAACAATTGAATACAAACACAACACTAATCTAGCCAAGTCAGACAGTTATACTGTTTAGAAACCTCAATATACTAATTACAGTAACTTAAAGGAGAGAAGAGGCTTGTAAAAACCAACAGAAAACTACAGGCAAGAAACTGATAACCCCACTCCACGGGTTTATTAACCTGCTTGCCGGGGACCGTGTGGTACTTTGTTCATGTAATTTCTCGGTCAACTATGTCCAAGTCCGCTGAAGTTACCTTTATCGGGGGTTACATTTAAATTGACCGAAACTTCTTAAATTTCTCGGTCATTTACTCCTGCCTCCGCTGAAGCTACATTATAATGTGTTACATTTCACCTTAACGGGGATCTTTTTAAATTTATCGGCTAAACACTTCTAACCCCGGTGAAATAATTTTGAACGCTCACGTTTCCACACCACGGTAAGCCTTTAGGCTAGGCCGTAGGAGCGTCGGCGCGTTCTTTTTGGTTACCCAGAGCTTCCCCTGGAGGCCTAACCTCTGGGGTGAGAGGCCCCAACCATCGCCTCTCACAGTGGTAGCCACTCCATAACAAAATGCTACCTCCTTTTATTTTTTATTTTATTTTATTTTTTACAAGTCCCACCGTGCGGACTGTTCCAAGGAGTAACCTGGGTGTTAGCCAGGCCCTCAATCTACTAAACCCTTCATCACACATTTAGGTTTACGGGGCTTTTCGTCACCCGCGCCAGTGACCTTCATTCAGGTTTACGGGGCTTTTTGTCACCCACGCCAGGGACCTTCATTCACACACACACACACACACACACACACACACACACACACACACACACACACACATACAGTGGGATCCTATGCATTGTCCAAGACATGCTCAACTATATTTACAAAATTGTGAGAAGTTACGATATTGTTATGGGCAGATTCAAAGTGCATACCATAACTTCTCATAACCTCTTTAGCTTTGTTAAGTACATTAATCCCGTTAGGAACAGGAGACTTGATGAAACAAGGTACGAAACCTTCATTTTTGGCTTTAATGAGAGCTTCGTTAAATTTTCTTTTTTGTATGCGAATACATTTGTACTCACAGACTCCGTACAGCTCCAGAAGAGTTTCTTTAATAAGGACACATAAAACATGTTTAAGTCCATCGTCGTCTGACATCACAGCAACCTTCGGTGCCTGTTCAGTCAGCAACTCATTCAGTGACTGGTTTTCTTCACACATTATATCGTTTGTAGTTTTAAATTCTGAGTTAATTTGAGCTAGCTTTTGGTTGTTTTCTAGAGACCATGTAATTTCAGCCAAGAGTTGAGAGTTTTGATTTTTTAACTGATTATTTTCATGTTTGATTTTATACACTCCATACTTTCTAATGGAAGGCAGGACTTCTTCAAAAACCCAGTATTTAAATGTTTTAGCAACTGGTAGTTTAGAGGAAAAAATCAACTCGTATAAACCCGGTTCTGAAATAAAAACTACTTTAGAATCATGATAATTGAGTTGGGACCCATTTTGGGTCCCAACTACTTCCGGTTGAGTTGATTTGTATATTTCACTGATATGTGCTAGAAGAGATTTTTTAGGGTTAGAGTAGCCAAGGATTTGAGCCACTTCTTTTCCATTGAACCAAGGATTATTTTCTCTGTCAAACAGGACAGCAACGGCCTGGTTATTAAATATATAAGAAGTTAAGTGAGACATTTTATATCAAGTAATGTGCAATAGTACAGATCAGAGCTACGTAAGGACACGTCTTACCTCGGCAGGAGCAGCGGCAAAAGTGACCGAGGCAGAGCGATTCGCGGGAGGGGAAAGTATGACTCATTATGGGTTAGGGGGGCGTCTCGCCCCCTTGCACTTCCGGTGTTGTTTTACTCAAGTCTTTGAATTTTGTAGCCGAAAGGCAGGGTATCGTGATCATCATTAAATTTTCTCTTGGGTCCTGTAATTTTAAACTTTTTAATTTCACTTACAGTAACGACTTCTCGTCTCTTTGTTCTCCTGATTCTGTTTTCTTCAATTTATAGTATTTCAGCAGCTTCACTGAGGACCATCTTTTTTTCTTTAGCTGCTCAAAATTTAATGTTTCGGAGGTTTTTAGGTTGAGGGTGAGGCCCTTGATTTTACACACAGATTCTAGTTTTTGCTTTTTGGTTGACCACACAAGGTATGCGCAAGTTTTAGGCCCCCCAGAAATAAATTCTACGATATAAGAGCCGGGCCCGTACTCGTCTACTAACTCATCAGTCATTTCCCCGAGGTAATCTCCCGTAGGGACCCTGTACAGCCCTCCCCTGTATAAATAAATACATGAGTCCATGCCATAATACAAGACCTGCCCTCCAAGGGCATCCAAGTGTTCATAAAGTTTAAGTCTTGCATGAACAGTGGTGTAGGCCGCAATTACAACATTTCCAATTCTTAGAGCCTCATTGGCGTCATCAACATTCTGCCAATTAACTAATAAAACCTCTTGGTTAATTATTTCAACAAACTTTACTTTTATTCCTGGTTGAGTTAACGAATTGAAAAATTCCTTAGATTCCCTTACAATTGTTGCTTTAGTTTGGTTCTCCCTCTGTCCGAATTTTCCCCAAAATGAATTTAACATTAATTTAGCTACTGACCTGAGTCCTCCATTTTTAGCAATTTTGTCCTTGTCCAGTTGAATACCCTCACGCTCAAAAAAATCAGAAACATACTTTTCTTTATCCTCCTTTGTTTTACACCAAGCGGGATACCCTGAAGCTTCCTGCTTTACTTTCAAGAATTTATTAATAAAATCCGTAAAAAGTCCACCTTTCTCGTATGTGGCGACTTCATACTCGCACTACTCATACATGTCCAAAATCACATAACCTTTCTCTACAGCTTTTCTAATTTCACCCATGGTCCATGTTCCTACCATTGCACTTTCCTCACTATCATCAAAACATTCCCCTTGGTTTAAAGTCTCCCCGCAAGTTCTGCACAAAACAATTTATTATTCATTTTAGCGGGGAGTACGGGTTGATACAAGTTGTAAGGAGGTAGAACCTTACATTTTAACAAGCCCTCTACTTCAAGACCTCTCTCTCTCGGCACTCATTTCCAACGTAAACAGTAGGATGACCCACGGGATACTTACAATATTTATTTACATATGGGTAGAGGGTTCAGACATCAACATACAGGATTGTTTCTCCCTCTTCACATTTACAATACGTTTTAGTATTACCCATCCTACCTAGGATTAAGTGGAAGTGTGTTTAGAATGGACAGTTGGATCAGGTGATTTAATTTATTGTCCTTCTTCAAAGCTCTAAACTCACACTCCCACATTACTACAACTTCATAGCTATTAAATTTTGCCATTTTGAGCTTGGTTCTCTCGTAACGGAGATGCAAACTGTTTGAAGGATCCTCCGGCAGAGGTTCTTCTCTGCTGTATTGATAACATTTCGGGCAGCCGTGCCAATAACACCCGTGAAACTCATAAATTCGCTCACCGTCAAACCCATCTACTTTCATTCCTTTAATTTTCACTTCTTTACCCCGTTCCGCATGTTGAATCTTTACTCCACGTTTCTCCTCCTCCCATGTTAACCACTGTAAAGCAACGGCTGACTGATTGTCTGCAAGTCGGTACCCTGATTTTGGTATAAGTCCAATAGTATTTTCTTTTAAGAAGTTACGGCGGAAGGCCACGTTACATGCGCTGGCTATTGTTATAGCCTCAAGAAACGGATCTACGTTACACTCTTGAAGAAGCATGGCTCTAAATTTAATACACGCTTGAGCTAGGATTTCTACGTCTGAAATACAGTACTCCAAGATTTATTTTTGAAAATCAAACACGTAGTCTTCAGCGACTCATTCCTCGTACCAAATCTCAAAGGCCTTGTGTGGTTTCTCAAACATAGACTCGGGGCAATAGTATTTTTTGTCGGGCATAGGACCAATATAATTTTGGTTTGCCAGAGTGTTGAAAATATGCGGGAAGTAGCCCTTCTTTTTCTCGGGAGGCAGGTCGAAGGCTTTAGGGAGTGCAGAGAGGGCCATGGGGAAATAGCTAATTGAGTCCACAAACCTTACGTTTGCCACTTCAATCAGAATAGCTTTAGTTCCCCGAGGAGTTATTTTTGGGGTAAATTTAGTATCTTCTATGATGTAGAATGAATTGGAAATCAAAATGAATTGGAAGTGACTCGTCTTGGCGAGTCTCCAAGTCAAAGAAAATAAACAAAAAATCACAGTCTTTCGGTGTTCTCCTATCTGTCTCATGAAACACTGATGCGCGGGGTCTTTGAACGCTTCACAGGGTTTACAGTAAACTTCTCCGCATGCGTGATCTGTCTTACGTTTTTTTTGGATAAATCATTTTGTTACAGTCGCGGCAGAACTTTATAGTTTTACAAACTTACCCTTGATGGGCTACTAAACACCGCTCGTTTTTGAAATCTTTTTGCTTTTTATTATGGTTAGTGTATGTAATTTAAGACGTTGAAGAATACTTGTAATACCATGCTTATAAAAGCAGGATTCTTTCAATTTCGATTACTTTGGGAAACTTTCTATGCATTTAATTGTTTAGAAACCTCAATATACTAATTACAATAACTTAAAGGAGAGAAGAGGCTTATAAACACAGACAAAAAAAGCCATGCCCCTATTCCAAGGGAAGCGAAACGCTCCCTTTTGATAACATTACACCGGAAGTTGTAGGTCCAATCTGGACCAAATTTGAACTGATTCTAAGTGTTAGACACAGCTAAACGTCGGGTCCAACGTGTTTGAATTAAATTAACGTTCTGAGAAAGAGACAGGTGACAGTAGGGTATTTTTGTAATGTTAAAAAGGTACAGAGATTACACACTTTAGATTTCAGATGTGACTTTTTGTTGTAGTTAATTGCTTGTAAAACTCTGTTCTCATGCTCTATTCCAGTGTCAGCTTCTCCGATATACCAACAATCAGAATATATACCCTGTCTTAAATACCTGCAGTCTGCATTCACAAGTAAAAAGATTTTAATGATCAACACCAAAACTAAACTTAACGAGGAGTTGACCACATCAAAAACATGAACAAGAGTAAATCTAACCTAACCTAACCTAACCTAACCGTTCTTTATAAGGACAGCAATTATGCAGTGTTTTCTCCTCGGTAGTCTTATTTTTGTTTCCTTGGTTACAATGTTATTCCTTGGTCATTTGTACCCAAGTCCGGTGAAACGACGTGGTCGTCCTGCGGTTTTACGGTGTAATCTCTCGGTCAATTGTGTTCAAGTCCGGTGAAAAGGGTCTACCAGGGACCGAGATGTATTTTGACGGTGTAATCTCTTGGTCGATTGTGTTCAAGTTCGATGAAAAGTGTCTAACAGGGTTAAATTTAACTTGACAGTAACTTCTTAAATTTCCTTGCCAAACGTTTGTCGCCGGATCTGTTAAAACACCAGGGAAACATTTAACTGTGCCTAAATATTTTAAATTTCCCGGTCAAACATTTCCGAGTCCACTAAAATCTGTTTACTGGGGACCGTGATGTATTTTGACGGTGTAATTTCTTGGTCGAACGTTTCCGAGTCCACTGAAGTTACTTTTATCGGGGGTTACATTTAAATTGACCTAACTTCTTAAATTTCTTTGCCAAACGTCTGTCACCGAGTCCGCTAAAACTGTCCACTAAGGAAAGATTTAACTTTGCCTAAATATTTTAAATCCCCCGGTCAAACGTTTCCAAGTCCCCTCCCCTCGATGTTATCATGAGGATGGGTCACACGCTCTGTACTTCTCACATCAATATCAGTTATGGAGCCGGCTTGCACAGATTTTGTGGTATTCTCAAATTTTCACGCACCCTTACGGATGCTTAATGTTTGTCATCCGATACATGTTGTGTAGGTGACGCCTCACATGCACATCGTGTATCATTATTGACTCCTCCCTTGCCTCTGGGTCGATTAACGTGCAGATAGTATGTGTGTGGTTTGATTGCCACGTTTGCCATTTGAACTTCTGCACTGGTTGGCTGGAAAACCTTTTTATAAAGGTACGTGTCAAATATCTTTAACTCCGGTGAAACCAGGGAGAATACAACTCGGCGGAAACCTTTCAAAATTCAGGGCCAGTGAAAACTGTCCAACTGAGACCATGATGTACATTGCCAGGAGCATTTTACATTTTCCGGCCAAACATTTTCGAGTCCTCTAAAACTGTCCACCAGGGACAATGATATACATTTTGCCAGGAATGTTTTAAATTTTACGGCCAAACATTCCCGAGTTCGCTAAAACTGTCTACCGGGGACCGATATGTATTTTGATGGTGTAATCTCTTGGCCGATTGTGTTCAAGTCCGATGAAAAGTATCTAACGGGGGCCGTAATGTATTTTGACGGTGTATTCTCTAGGTCGATTGTGTCCAAATCCTATGAAGATTGTCTACTGGGGACCGTGGTGTATTTCTATGGTGTGATATCTCGGTCAACTGTGTCCAAGTCCGATGAAAGGTGTCTACTGGGGACCGTGGTGTATTTTGACGGTGTAATATCTTGGTCAATTGTGTCCAAGTCCACTTAAATATAGTTTTTAGAGATCGTAGTGCAATTTGACAACACTTGAAGATTTGTTGCTTTTTAGTATGTAAATTAAGACGTAGTGATTAAAGGAATACTTGCAATTTATGCTTATGATAGCAGGATTACTTTGGGAGCTTTATATGTATTTAATTGTTTACAAACCTCTATTAACTTAAGGGAGAGAAAAGGCTTGTAAACACAGCAGAAATATATAGTCAAGAAAGCTATACTCTTACCCCTTTGATAACATACACTTGAAGATGGTCTACATGGTGGGTCATGTGGTTGGAGGTATGGGGAGCGAAACGTTCCCCTTCATAAGGATTCTAAGTGTTAGACTCTGCTACACGCTGGGTCACTGGTTTTGAATTAAAACTAATATGTAATACAGAGACAGGTGACTGCAGTTTACATTCACAAGTCAAAATATTGTAACCAATACCAGAACAACTAAAATTATCGAGGAGACACAACATGGACAAGAGTACATATCAACAGACAATTAAAGCATAAAATGCATTATTTATAAAGGCAATAATTATGCAGATAATCTAAGAAACTTGATCAGCCGTGTCTCATCGTTAGGTTATGTTATGCTCTGTTAAGTTAGGTTTGTGCATGGAAATATGAAACATCGTCAGTTGTAGTTAGGTTTATTGATGCAGGTTTAAGTTAGGTTTGTCGATGCCAATTTTTGGACATCAACAACGCGCGTCGACAAAAATCAAAATTGGCATCGACAAACCTAACTTAAACCTGCATCAATAAACCTAACTACAACTGACGGTTTCACCGGAGTTAAAGATATTTGACACGTACCTTTATAAAAAGGTTTTCCAGCCAACCAGTGCAGAAGTTCAAATGGCAAACGTGGCAATCAAACCACACACATACTATCTGCACGTTAATCGACCCAGAGGCAAGGGAGGAGTCAATAATGATACACGATGTGCATGTGAGGCGTCACCTTCACAACATGTATCGGATGACAAACATTAAGCATCCGTAAGGGTGCGTGAAAATTTGAGAATACCACAAAATCTGTGCAAGCCGGCTCCATAACTGATATCGATGTGAGAAGTACAGAGCGTGTGACCCATCCTCATGATAACATCGAGGGGAGGGGACTTGGAAACGTTTGACCGGGGGATTTAAAATATTTAGGCAAAGTTAAATCTTTCCTTAGTGGACAGTTTTAGCGGACTCGGTGACAGACGTTTGGCAAAGAAATTTAAGAAGTTAGGTCAATTTAAATGTAACCCCCGATAAAAGTAACTTCAGTGGACTCGGAAACGTTCGACCAAGAAATTACACCGTCAAAATACATCACGGTCCCCAGTAAACAGATTTTAGTGGACTCGGAAATGTTTGACCGGGAAATTTAAAATATTTAGGCACAGTTAAATGTTTCCCTGGTGTTTTAACAGATCCGGCGACAAACGTTTGGCAAGGAAATTTAAGAAGTTACTGTCAAGTTAAATTTAACCCTGTTAGACACTTTTCATCGAACTTGAACACAATCGACCAAGAGATTACACCGTCAAAATACATCTCGGTCCCTGGTAGACCCTTTTCACCGGACTTGAACACAATTGACCGAGAGATTACACCGTAAAACCGCAGGACGACCACGTCGTTTCACCGGACTTGGGTACAAATGACCAAGGAATAACATTGTAACCAAGGAAACAAAAATAAGACTACCGAGGAGAAAACACTGCATAATTGCTGTCCTTATAAAGAACGGTTAGGTTAGGTTAGGTTAGGTTAGATTTACTCTTGTTCATGTTTTTGATGTGGTCAACTCCTCGTTAAGTTTAGTTTTGGTGTTGATCATTAAAATCTTTTTACTTGTGAATGCAGACTGCAGGTATTTAAGACAGGGTATATATTCTGATTGTTGGTATATCGGAGAAGCTGACACTGGAATAGAGCATGAGAACAGAGTTTTACAAGCAACTAACTACAACAAAAAGTCACATCTGAAATCTAAAGTGTGTAATCTCTGTACCTTTTTAACATTACAAAAATACCCTACTGTCACCTATCTCTTTCTCAGAACGTTAATTTAATTCAAACACGTTGGACCCGACGTTTAGCTGTGTCTAACACTTAGAATCAGTTCAAAGTGGGTCCAGATTGGACCTACAACTTCCGGTGTAATGTTATCAAAAGGGAGCGTTTCGCTTCCCTTGGAATAGGGGTATGGCTTTTTTTGTCTGTGTTTATAAGCCTCTTCTCTCCTTTAAGTTATTGTAATTAGTATATTGAGGTTTCTAAACAATTAAATGCATAGAAAGTTTCCCAAAGTAATCGAAATTGAAAGAATCCTGCTTTTATAAGCATGGTATTACAAGTATTCTTCAACGTCTTAAATTACATACACTAACCATAATAAAAAGCAAAAAGATTTCAAAAACGAGCGGTGTTTAGTAGCCCATCAAGGGTAAGTTTGTAAAACTATAAAGTTCTGCCGCGACTGTAACAAAATGATTTATCCAAAAAAAACGTAAGACAGATCACGCATGCGGAGAAGTTAACTGTAAACCCTGCGAAGCGTTCAAAGACCCCGCGCATCAGTGTTTCATGAGACAGATAGGAGAACACCGAAAGACTGTGATTTTTTGTTTATTTTCTTTGACTTGGAGACTCGCCAAGACGAGTCACTTCCCACGGGCCCTCAACAGAAAGTTCATAAAGTAAACTTGTGCGTTTCTCAACTGTACTGTTTTAAATGTATTAATGGGGGTGAGTGTGAAACTTGCTCGGAACGGCAAAGGGTATTTGAAAAAGAACCGGTAAAACAGTTTATGGACTATGTAATGGAAATTCTAAAAAAATTTAAAGATGTTTGTGTAATTGCCCACAACAGGCAGGGTTTTGATTTCCAATTCATTCTACATCATAGAAGATACTAAATTTACCCCAAAAATAACTCCTCGGGGAACTAAAGCTATTCTGATTGAAGTAGCAAACGTAAGGTTTGTGGACTCAATTAGCTATTTCCCCATGGCCCTCTCTGCACTCCCTAAAGCCTTCGACCTGCCTCCCGAGAAAAAGAAGGGCTACTTCCCGCATATTTTCAACACTCTGGCAAACCAAAATTATATTGGTCCTATGCCCGACAAAAAATACTATTGCCCCGAGTCTATGTTTGAGAAACCACACAAGGCCTTTGAGATTTGGTACGAGGAATGAGTCGCTGAAGACTACGTGTTTGATTTTCAAAAATAAATCTTGGAGTACTGTATTTCAGACGTAGAAATCCTAGCTCAAGCGTGTATTAAATTTAGAGCCATGCTTCTTCAAGAGTGTAACGTAGATCCGTTTCTTGAGGCTATAACAATAGCCAGCGCATGTAACGTGGCCTTCCGCCGTAACTTCTTAAAAGAAAATACTATTGGACTTATACCAAAATCAGGGTACCGACTTGCAGACAATCAGTCAGCCGTTGCTTTACAGTGGTTAACATGGGAGGAGGAGAAACGTGGAGTAAAGATTCAACATGCGGGCCGGGGTAAAGAAGTGAAAATTAAAGGAATGAAAGTAGATGGGTTTGACGGTGAGCGAATTTATGAGTTTCACGGGTGTTATTGGCACGGCTGCCCGAAATGTTATCAATACAGCAGAGAAGAACCTCTGCCGGAGGATCCTTCAAACAGTTTGCATCTCCGTTACGAGATAACCAAGTCCAAAATGGCAAAATTTAATAGCTATGAAGTTGTAGTAATGTGGGAGTGTGAGTTTAGAGCTTTGAAGAAGGACAATAAATTAAATCACCTGATCCAACTGTCCATTCTAAACACACTTCCACTTAATCCTAGGTAGGATGGGTAATACTAAAACGTATTGTAAATGTGAAGAGAGAGAAACAATCCAGTATGTTGATAACTGATCCCTCTACCCATATGTAAATAAATATTGTAAGTATCCCGTGGGTCATCCTACTGTTTACGTTGGAAATGAGTGCCGAGAGAGAGAGGTCTTGAAGTAGAGGGCTTGTTAAAATGTAAGGTTCTATCTCCTTACAACTTGTATCATCCCGTACTCCCCGCTAAAATGAATAATAAATTGTTTTGTGCAGAACTTGCGGGGAGACTTTAAACCAAGGGGAATGTTTTGATGATAGTGAGGAAAGTGCAATGGTAGGAACATGGACCATGGGTGAAATTAGAAAAGCTGTAGAGAAAGGTTATGTGATTTTGGACATGTATGAGTAGTGGGAGTATGAAGTCGCCACATACGAGATAGGTGGACTTTTTACGGATTTTATTAATAAATTCTTGAAAGTAAAGCAGGAAGCTTCAGGGTATCCCGCTTGGTGTAAAACACAGGAGGATAAAGAAAAGTATGTTTCTGATTTTTTTGAGCGTGAGGGTATTCAACTGGACAAGGACAAAATTGCTAAAAATGGAGGACTCAGGTCAGTAGCTAAATTAATGTTAAATTCATTTTGGGGAAAATTCGGACAGAGGGAGAACCAATTTAAAGCAACAATTGTAAGGGAATCTAAGGAATTTTTCAATTCGTTAACTCAACCAGGAATAAAAGTAAAGTTTGATGAAATAATTAACCAAGAGGTTTTATTAGTTAATTGGCAGAATGTTGATGACGCCAATGAGGCTCTAAGAACTGGAAATGTTGTAATTGCAGCCTACACCACTGTTCATGCAAGACTTAAACTTTATGAACACTTGGATGCCCTTGGAGGGCAGGTCTTGTATTATGGCATGGACTCATGTATTTATTTATACAGGGGAGGGCTGTACAGGGTCCCTACGGGAGATTACCTCGGGAAAATGACTGATGAGTTAGTAGACGAGTACGGGCCCGGCTCTTATATCGTAGAATTTATTCCTGGGGGGCCTAAAACTTGCGCATACCTTGTCTGGTCAACCAAAAAGCAAAAACTAGAATCTGTGTGTAAAATCAAGGGCCTCACCCTCAACCTAAAAACCTCCGAAACATTAAATTTTGAGCAGCTAAAGAAAAAAAGATGGTCCTCAGTGAAGCTGCTGAAATACTATAAATTGAAGAAAACAGAATCAGGAGAACAAAGAGACGAGAAGTCGTTACTGTAAGTGAAATTAGAAAGTTTAAAATTACAGGACCCAAGAGAAAATTTAATGATGATCACGATACCCTGCCTTTCGGCTACAAAATTCAAAGACTTGAGTAAAACAACACCGGAAGTGCAAGGGGGCGAGACGCCCCCCCTAACCCATAATGAGTCATACTTTCCCCTCCCGCGAATCGCTCTGCCTCGGTCACTTTTGCCGCTGCTCCTGCCGAGGTAAGACGTGTCCTTACGTAGCTCTGATCTGTACTATTGCACATTACTTGATATAAAATGTCTCACTTAACTTCTTATATATTTAATAACCAGGCCGTTGCTGTCCTGTTTGACAGAGAAAATAATCCTTGGTTCAATGGAAAAGAAGTGGCTCAAATCCTGGGCTACTCTAACCCTAAAAAAGCTCTTCTAGCACATATCAGTGAAATATACAAATCAACTCAACCGGAAGTAGTTGGGACCCAAAATGGGTCCCAACTCAATTATCATGATTCTAAAGTAGTTTTTATATCAGAACCGGGTTTATACGAGTTGATTTTTTCCTCTAAACTACCAGTTGCTAAAACATTTAAATACTGGGTTTTTGAAGAAGTCCTGCCTTCCATTAGAAAGTATGGAGTGTATAAAATCAAACATGAAAATAATCAGTTAAAAAATCAAAACTCTCAACTCTTGGCTGAAATTACATGGTCTCTAGAAAACAACCAAAAGCTAGCTCAAATTAACTCAGAATTTAAAACTACAAACGATATAATGTGTGAAGAAAACCAGTCACTGAATGAGTTGCTGACTGAACAGGCACCGAAGGTTGCTGTGATGTCAGACGACGATGGACTTAAACATGTTTTATGTGTCCTTATTAAAGAAACTCTTCTGGAGCTGTACGGAGTCTGTGAGTACAAATGTATTCGCATACAAAAAAGAAAATTTAACGAAGCTCTCATTAAAGCCAAAAATGAAGGTTTCGTACCTTGTTTCATCAAGTCTCCTGTTCCTAACGGGATTAATGTACTTAACAAAGCTAAAGAGGTTATGAGAAGTTATGGTATGCACTTTGAATCTGCCCATAACAATATCGTAACTTCTCACAATTTTGTAAATATAGTTGAGCATGTCTTGGACAATGCATAGGATCCCACTGTGTGTGTGTGTGTGTGTGTGTGTGTGTGTGTGTGTGTGTGTGTGTGTGTGTGTGTGTGTGTGTGTGTGTGTGTGTGTGTGTGTGTGAATGAAGGTCCCTGGCGTGGGTGACGAAAAGCCCCGTAAACCTGAATGAAGGTCACTGGCGCGGGTGACGAAAAGCCCCGTAAACCTAAATGTGTGATGAAGGGTTTAG
This sequence comes from Allygus modestus, assembly GCA_963675035.1. Taxonomy (NCBI): domain Eukaryota; kingdom Metazoa; phylum Arthropoda; class Insecta; order Hemiptera; family Cicadellidae; genus Allygus; species Allygus modestus. The sequence goes on from OY776116.1 coordinate 32,190,940, forward strand.
TAGATTGAGGGCCTGGCTAACACCCAGGTTACTCCTTGGAACAGTCCGCACGGTGGGACTTGTAAAAAATAAAATAAAATAAAAAATAAAAGGAGGTAGCATTTTGTTATGGAGTGGCTACCACTGTGAGAGGCGATGGTTGGGGCCTCTCACCCCAGAGGTTAGGCCTCCAGGGGAAGCTCTGGGTAACCAAAAAGAACGCGCCGACGCTCCTACGGCCTAGCCTAAAGGCTTACCGTGGTGTGGAAACGTGAGCGTTCAAAATTATTTCACCGGGGTTAGAAGTGTTTAGCCGATAAATTTAAAAAGATCCCCGTTAAGGTGAAATGTAACACATTATAATGTAGCTTCAGCGGAGGCAGGAGTAAATGACCGAGAAATTTAAGAAGTTTCGGTCAATTTAAATGTAACCCCCGATAAAGGTAACTTCAGCGGAATTGGACATAGTTGACCGAGAAATTACATGAACAAAGTACCACACGGTCCCCGGCAAGCAGGTTAATAAACCCGTGGAGTGGGGTTATCAGTTTCTTGCCTGTAGTTTTCTGCTGGTTTTTACAAGCCTCTTCTCTCCTTTAAGTTACTGTAATTAGTATATTGAGGTTTCTAAACAGTATAACTGTCTGACTTGGCTAGATTAGTGTTGTGTTTGTATTCAATTGTTTGATTTGGTAGTTTACAGTAAAGGAATTAAACAAACCCTGACTTCCTTGTGTCAGGCGTAGTGTTGTTTTTGTATGTGCTGGGTAACAGTAATCTTACTTTCTATTCTTGTTCTTTTGGTTAGAGTAGTGTTTTCTACCTTCCTTAGAGTTAACTTTTGGTAGTTCTGATTTGACTTGCGTAGTTTGTGTGTTAGTGTTTTTCTGACTTGCGTAGTGATACAGAGGTACCGTGTCACGGAGTGCCCGGGGTCCTAGACGGTGGAGACTCGATGGATCTAGGCTGAAACACTGGCCGCAGGGAAACGTTTGACTTGGAAGTATCTGACCGAAGAATTTCAAACGTTGCAGGCCAAGTACATCAAGGCCCTCGGGGCAGTTTTTAGCGGTCTTGGGTACGATTGGTCAAGTTATTACGCCGTCAAAATACACCACGGCCCTGGCAAACAATTTAACGGACTTTGAAATATTTTAACCGGGAAATTTAAATGATGAGAAAATAAAATGTACTCACACAAGTGCAGCTGTTCAACAATCCTCCAGCCACAGGCCTCTGGCAGTTGCAATATATGAGTGGTTGAATCGGTCGGCTGGTAGAATACCCGAGCGGGACTTTAAACTGTTACCGCACGTTTGCCTCGAGAGCTTGAGGGTGCCATCTCTGTCAAACAAGAACAGAATTGTAAACAATCCGTGGTTTAAAGCAAAATATATTGCTGGGATTTTAGAATATAAAAATATGGAAACGCTAATAATAGCAGTTTTAGTTACAATGAAAAAAAGAACAATATTTATTAATGAATAATGTATCCGTCTTTTATAATCTCATTTACTTATCGTAATGCATTCTTCGCAATACCTCCTTCCTTCCCAACGGTATTATGGACTGTAGTGCTGAATTGTAGTTTTTTCTGTGCTAAAATATAATATTGTGTTGGATAAGGTAGGGGGCATTTATTTTTACAATGTTGTCAAGTAATTTATTGTCAGAACAGATTTGTTTAGGAAAAAGTTTAGTTAGGCTAAGCGGAGTGTTCATCATGAAGTGAGCTTGATTGGTTCAGGATGAGCAGAGTTTGTGTGTTAAAGGGAGTTGGTGATTGACCAATCGTCACTCCACAGTAATTCTAACTCTAAAAATCCACCGTCTTCAGGTTTTTGGCATTATAAAACTTTCCTTATTATGTTTACTTTCAGTTTATTTGGTGAGGTATGTTGTCTTACCTCCCAAGCGATACTGTCCAGCGGAAGCTTAACACTTTTAGAAGTCTCCGACAAAGGTAAATGATTCCCCAGGGGTGGTAGAAACCTCTAACTAATAATATAGATAAATATCTTACCTTAACAGCAACAATCTCTACAAGATGGTGTTGTGATGACCCCGCAAGCATCGCAGTGTAAAACCAGATTAAACGCTTTAGGATCTGAGAGAGTATCTGGCATGGTATATTTTATACAATGAAACAGTAAACACCCTAAAGTGAAGTAATATAGGCGCTGTGGTCCACTGTAGGTCACCACTGTCTTTCACTGTAGGTTTGGGCTCAATACTTAAAAGCTGATGTTTGTTTAGAAATGCACTACATATATGTTCAAGACACAGAGTGATGGTACCATAGACACTGCCTGGCTATATAATCGCCACCACTCCTCTCGGATTTATTCTGGGTTGTATTTTTCTTTGTTCTATTACAGCTTAGTTTGTAGTTTTAAAAAAATTCCCCCTGTGGGAGTTTGCCTTACTTAGCCTAGATCATGCTATGTTCCCTGCAATGTCCTTTGGGAAATTTTCGGAGGCATAATTCAAAGCAACGCTGAATCAATTACCAGCAGTGACACGTTTAAAGTAGATGTAGCACGGATAAACATTTCAGTAGGTAAAGGAAGGGCAAGACCCGACTTTTACAATACCTTTGATGAAGAATGTAAAGAGGGAATCGAACCCGGGACCTCCTGAACCGTAGTCCAAGACGCTAACCACTAGACCACCGCGTTCCCCCCGATTATGCTGCGAGATTTAAGGTATTTATTAGTACCCCTTCAATTATTTTGATACTTGCCCGCAGTGCAGAGGTTAAGTTTTTGTAAGATGTAAAGGATGTTAACAGGTACATACATACCAAATTTCATTAAAATCGGCCAAGCCGTTCTTGGGATATTGATTTTTAAAATATAGCTCCTTCAATTGTTTTGATACTTCCCGCAGTACAGAGTTTAAGTTTTTTTTAAATAGTAGCGGAGGTTAACAGGTACCTATATACCAAGTTTCATTAGAATCGGCCAAGCCGTTCTCAATATATTAAATTTTAAAGTTTTACACCCTCCATCATCCCCTAAACAACCCTCTTCTATCCTCTAACAAAGTTGAAGGTTAGAGGATGTTAACAAGTATCCACATGTCAAGTTTCAATTATATCGTCCCACCCGTTCTTAAGATATTGATTTTTAAAGTATGACTCCTTCAATTATTTTGATACTACCTGCAGTACAGAGTTAGGTTTTTGTAATATGTAGCGGAGGTTAACAGGTACATACATGCCAAGTTTCGTGAAAATCGGCCAAGCCGTTCTTGAGATATTTAGTTTTGAAATTTTGCCCCTTCATTTTTTGAGATGCAACCCGCAACATTTTGGTTAAGATTTTTCATATGGGTAGCTACCCCCCTGGAGTCCCTACACTACGTAGTAGGCAGTTTTCTGGGGTCAGAATGACCCTAGGACTTACCTTTTTCGAGATATTAGCGATTTTTAGTTTTTTGGCAACACATTCTTGCGATATATACATGTAATAGTTTTATATATTGGGTTAGCGGCACTTTCTTGCAAAATATACATTGCCATAGGTTGGTAACACATCGTAGCGTGACGTAATATATACATATAATAATTTAGATAGTTTGACATATTACATATATATATACATATAATAATAATAATTTTTCGTAACTGATTTAGGTTTATAGGTAGCGTTTAGAGTGGCAACACTGGCTAAGTGTCTAGCCACGGAAGGCTAACCACAGCGGAAGTGAGGTTAGATAGCCACTTACCTTTCTGGTGATGGTATATTGTACACTATTATGGTACGTATATATATGATTATACACTGTAGTATTATATATGGTACATATAATTATATATGATACATATAATTATGTATGGTACATTAGCTCTGCTAAGTTGGTAACACTTTGGAGGGATGAAAAGTGAGGTTAGGTTTGGCGCCAATTTTTTTTTTGGCGCGCAAATTTGGTGGGAACGCCACCATGGGCGCCGCCATCTTGAATCACGTGACCTAATTAGACCAATCAGAAGCCAGATTTTAGGCCCATAAGACCCCATGTTAAGACCCATCTCCCGCCAACCCTACTTATATATATATATATATATATATATATATATATATAGAGAGAGAGAGAGAGAGAGAGAGAGAGATATATATATATACAGTTTCGAACGAATGGTGTTTTTGGGGTCCGGGGACCTCAAAACGAAAAGTTATCATGGTCCCGGGCCTAGGTCTTACCATGCCGACTACGGTAATAGCTTCTTCCCTATAGGGGAAATTCGCTAAAATGATATAATTGAAATAAAATAAGCATCATGTGTTAAATTATAATAGAATTTGAATAAAAGTTTATTTGAATAAATGATTATAGAAATTTATATTTTTACTGATTTTAAAAAACATTTTGCGATTTTGTCTTTTTTTATACAAATTGATGTTTCTTTTAAATTTATTTAAATTTACTACTTTATTTTGCATATTGAATTTCGTCATTGATTTTTGAAAGTTATTTTTAAATTTACTACTTTATTTTGCATATTGAATTTTTCTTTTAAATTTACTAATTTTTAATATTTTGCAAATTTAATTTTTTTTTATTTGCTGATTTTTGAAATTTATTGGTTTTGTTTTATTGTGTTTTCTTTGAAATTTGCTGATTTTTGTTAAAATTATGGGTAACCAAGCAATATTTTGTTTTATTGTTCTAAGACAGAGAATTTAAATTCGTTTTCTGTACTCACCACTTTTTTTGCCCAGAATCAACACAGTACTATCTACTTTTATATATATATATATATATATATAATTTTTTTTTTTTTTCAAAAATTTTCAACTTATTTCATAGTAAATCATGCTTCAGATATTCAAGATTTTAAAGAAAAAATTGAAGTTGACTAATTATTTGAAATAATCTTGATTATTATTGATTATCATAAATTTTACTGGTTTAAAAAAATCATTTTGTCCCCTTAATAAATGGCTAAAACTTATGAAATTGATAGAGCTGAATATAAAAATTGTTATCCTTTATCTAAAGAACATTTAAATGAACCAAATAAACAAACTGAATTTAATATCGATTTTGGGGATGGATTTTGTACATCGAAATTTAAATTTCAAATTTCTGGTAAATTAGAAAAAACTGATAGAAATGCTTATGATGCAAAAGCAAATGTGAAATTAATCGATATTGTTGTACCATTATTATTTTCAAAAGTTGAAGTTTGAAAACACAATAAATTAATCGATGAAATCGAATAACCGGGAATTTTAAGTACAATTAAAGCCACATTAACTTATTCTAAAATAGATGCGATAGCTCAAATTTGTAATGGTTTTCAATCGGATTTTAAAAATAAATTTGAAGCAATTGGTAATTTATCACATTTCGGATTAGGATTTTTTGAAAACGTAAATATTCCTATATATAAAGGGGGTTTCAACATTTTATTTATAAGATCTGATGATGAAGATGAAATTTTTCGATGGAAAACTAGAAAAAAATAAGAAACATTTGATGAAACAACTTTACCGAGTGAAGGCAAAATAACAATTGATGAATTTTTTATTTGAGTACCAATTATTGGATATAAAACTACAAGTAAAATTCAATTAATTAATGATATATCTCAAAGTGAAAAATATCGTTTCATTTTAATCACTGGCAATGTATTGAACAAAAAACAATAATTGGAAAAACATATAGTTTCCATATAACAAATATTTATAGAAATATATATACTCCATGATTTATAATTATAGGTTTTCAAAAAGAAAGATTAAACAATCAGGAATTTGATAATTAAAAATTTGATAGTATGTTTGTTAAAAAATATAGTAATTAAATTAAATGGTCATTATTATCCTGATGAATTGATTAATTTAGATATTAACCCATTGGAGTAGACATACGAGCTGGTATCGTTCCTTACTTGTAATTTTATTAACCTGTGAATTGGAGTATAAAATTGGTGTTTTTAAATGGATTAATGGTGTATTTTAATTAAAATATTGTTTTTTTTCAGTTTAGAAAGTCGCATTGGCACACACACAGTAGACGTAAGTAAAAATTAGCAAAATCAGTGTTGACCATGTGCAAGTCTCAAAGAATTAACCGATCCCGTCAACTTCCAAGCAAGCCTGCCACCGTTTATTTTACTTGGGCCCTCCCACCAACGATGCCACAGACCGGTTAACTCATTGAGAGTTGCACAACTGTTCAGTTTTGGTCGTGTGCGGGAATCGAACCCACGAACATCGTATCACCACCTGGCCAAGGTGTTTCCACGACGTAGCCAACTCAGCTAACACGACCAAAGGCCTGGCGGCGATATTAAGGTTTTTCACTCAGTCCGCGCCCCTAGCGGATAGAACCGTAGACGCCCGCGGTCATTAGTTACATATTTTGCTACTAGAGCGCAGCACCAATAAATTCCCGTTATAGGCTACTGCAAATAGAATAAAATTACAACCTCAATGGGTTAATAACAAAAAATTTAGAATTATGTATCAAATGTATCAAGATTATAAAAAAGTATATTATAAAAGTAATGAAATGCATTATAATCCAAAGGAATTTATGGATAATCGACCGTTATATGTAATTGATACAACAAAAATCCCGTATATATTTCTGGTTCGAAAAATGATATTATTATATGAATTTCGGTTATAATATAACAGCTGATAGTAAAACAAATTTTAATGTGGTTGTTGTTTCAGAAAAAGTATTGGAGTATAATGTGATTAAATACCCCCTTTAGCAGCAAACCTGCGTACTCAGCGAATTTCCAACGCATATACTGTATATGTATCTTAATATCACATAAAGCCACATACCAAGTTTCACCAATATAAATTCATAAATAAACGATTTATGACATTTTTATTATTCTCTATAAGAATAACATGGTGGCTGAGTATGCAGGTTTGCTGAAGCAAGGAATACAAAAAATGGGGTTTTATACAAATATCAATATAACTCATGTAGGTAAAGGTAACAATTAATGAATTTTTTATTTGAGTACCGATTATTGGATATAAAACTACAAGTAAAATTCAATTAATTAATGATATATCTCAAAGTGAAAAATATCGTTTAATTTTAATCACTGGCAATGTATTGAACAAAAAACAATAATTGGAAAAACATATAGTTTCCATATAACAAATATTTATAGAAATATATATACTCCATGATTTATAATTATAGGTTTTCAAAAAGGAAGATTAAACAATCAGGAATTTGATAATTAAAAATTTTATAGTATGTTTGTTAAAAAATATAGTAATTAAATTAAATGGTCATTATTATCCTGATGAATTGATTAATTTAGATATTAATAATAAAAAATTTAGAATTATGTATCAAATGTATCAAGATTATAAAAAAGTATATTATAAAAGTAATGAAATGTATTATAATCCAAAAGAATTTATGGATAATCGACCGTTATATGTAATTGATACAACAAAAATCCCGTATATATTTCTGGTTCGAAAAATGATATTATTATATGAATTTCGGTTATAATATAACAGCTGATAGTAAAACAAATTTTAATGTGGTTGTTGTTTCAGAAAAAGTATTGGAGTATAATGTGATTAAATACCCCCTTTAGCAGCAAACCTGCGTACTCAGCGAATTTCCAACGCATATACTGTATATGTATCTTAATATCACATAAAGCCACATACCAAGTTTCACCAATATAAATTCATAAATAAACGATTTATGACATTTTAGCGAATTTCCCCTATAGGGAAGAAGCTATTACCGTAGTCGGCATGGTAAGACCTAGGCCCGGGACCATGATAACTTATCGTTTTGAGGTCCCCAGACCCCAAAAACACCATTCGTTCGAAACTGTATATATATATATATATATATATATATATATATATATATCTATATATATATATATATATATATGTGTCCGTGAGCACGATAACTCTCGTAAAAATTATCCGATTTTGATGAAATTTGGTATAAATGTGTAAAGTAACATTTATGACTTTAAGTTCGAAAACCAGCCAGATCGCTTTATCTGAAGGGGTATTTTGGGGGGGTTTTGTACCCCAAAAATGGGTTTTTTGAATTCTTTACATATAATTTTGGAAAAAGTCAAATTTTAGTTTTTACCATTGGATTCAGCTTTAAAAAACACACAATTTGGTATTTTGATCATTTCTCTACGTCAATTGGTTACCGAGATATTGAAAGTGCTAAACACAGTACGTTGTCTAATGTTATTCTTATGGAGGAAAAGAAAAATTTTATATCTCGCTTATTTATGAACGTATACTGACAAAACTAGGTATACGGCTTCATCTGGTTGTGGACCATTGATATTTGCTCAAAAAACAATTTTTTGCCAAAGGCTCCCGTAGCAGCAAACCTGCGTACTCAGCCCCATGTTATTCTTATGGAGAATAAGTAACGTGTTATCTCCCTTAATTATGAAAATAAATTAATGAAATTTGGTACGTGGCTTTACCTAAATGAGTTATATTGATATCTGTATAAAACCCAATTTTTTGTTTTCCTTCCTTCAGCAAACCTGCATACTCAGCCGCCATGTTATTCTTATGGAGAATAATTAAAATGTCATAAATCGTTTATTTATGAATGTATATTGATGAAACTTGGTATGTGGCTTTATGTGGTATTAAGATACATATATATGCATTGGAAATTCGCTGAGTATGCAGGTTTGCTGCTACGGGGGTATTTATTATTCTCTATAAGAATAACATGGTGGCTGAGTATTCAGGTTTGCTGAAGCAAGGAATACAAAAAATGGGGTTTTATACAAATATCAATATAACTCATGTAGGTAAAGGTAACAATTAATGAATTTTTTATTTGAGTACCGATTATTGGATATAAAACTACAAGTAAAATTCAATTAATTAATGATATATCTCAAAGTGAAAAATATTGTTTCATTTTAATCACTGGCAATGTATTGAACAAAAAACAATAATTAGAAAAACATATAGTTTCCATATAACAAATATTTATAGAAATATATATACTCCATGATTTATAATTATAGGTTTTCAAAAAGGAAGATTAAACAATCAGGAATTTGATAATTAAAAATTTTATAGTATGTTTGTTAAAAAATATAGTAATTAAATTAAATGGTCATTATTATCCTGATGAATTGATTAATTTAGATATTAATAATAAAAAATTTAGAATTATGTATCAAACGTATCGAGATTATAAAAAAGTATATTATAAAAGTAATGAAATGTATTATAATCCATAAGAATTTATGGATAATCGACCGTTATATGTAATTGATACAACAAAAATCCCGTATATATTTCTGGTTCGAAAAATGATATTATTATATGAATTTCGGTTATAATATAACAGCTGATAGTAAAACAAATTTTAATGTGGTTGTTGTTTCAGAAAAAGTATTGGAGTATAATGTGATTAAATACCCCCTTTAGCAGCAAACCTGCGTACTCAGCGAATTTCCGAATATCGGGGAGGAGGGGAGGGGGGCATAAATATAAAATACAATATTGGAAATGTGGCAAATATAACAGCTGGATGTATATAATAAGCTTGTGGCAAATATAATAAGCTTGCATTTATTTTTTTTAATCCAACCGTAATATTGAATTTGGAAATGGGGTATTTAGGGAAAAAATATACGGTAAATTTAGATATAAGGGGATATAACAAGTCGAAAAGTAAATAAAGGAGTTATTGGAAGTAATTTACAAAATATAGTTTTGTAAAAACACAAATACCAATGTTAGTTTTTAGGTTGCGGCAAAACAAACAACACATCAACTGTATTATAGGTGGAAATAATATTGTAATTTTAGATATAATAGTTGGGGGCTATAACATATCCAAAAATAAATCAGACAATAAATGCTTAGGACAATATCCAAAGTGTAGGCAAATCGGACAATAAACAGCAAAGTCAGTTTTGGGATTACAGCAAAATAAACAAACAAAAAAGACAAAATACTGTATTGTAGGGGGTAATGGAACGTGTGGTAGTGTGGTCTTGTTACCTATATAAGAGCTATAACATATCCGAAAATAAATCAAATCAGACAGTAAATAAAGAAGTTTGAAATTGTTAGTATATTTTTCAAAATATTTTTTAAATTTGACCATTATAGTTAATTTGTCAAATGTGGATGGTACATATACACTAGCCTAGAATAATGACATATATAAATTTTAAACAAATCAGACCGTAAATAAAGAAGTTGCCAATTGGCAGTATTTTTCCAAATTTTTTAAAATTTAACCGCAATATTTGTAAAATGTGGATGGTGCATATACACTAGCCTACAACAATAACATATCCAAATTTTAAACAAATCGGACAGTAAATAAAGAAGTTGGCAATTGGCAGTATTTTTCAAAAATATTTTTTAATTTGACTGTAATAGTGAATTTGGGAAATGTAAGGCTAATTTATTAAAACACTTGCCTATAACAATAACATATCTAAATTTTAAACAAATCGGACAGTAAATAAAGAAGTTGGCAATTGGCAGTATTTTTCAAAAATATTTTTTAATTTGACCGTAATAGTGAATTTGGGAAATGTAAGTGGAATTTATTAAAACACTTGCCTAGGACAATAACATATCTAAATTTTAAATAAATCGGACAGTAAATAAAGAAGTTGGCAATTGGCAGTATTTTTCAAAAATATTTTTTAATTTGGCCGTAATAGTGAATTTGGGATATGTAAGTGAAATTTATTAAAACACTTGCCTAGGACAATAACATATCCAAATTGCAGACAAATCGGACATTTAATAAAGAAGTTGGCAATTGGCACTATAGTATTTTTCAAAAATAATTTTTAATTTGACTGTAATAGTGAATTTGGGAAATGTAAGTGTAATTTATTAAAATACTTGCCTACGACAATAACATATCCAAGTTTTAAACAAATCGGACCATAAACACTAAAGATAGTTTTTTAGCCTGAATTTGAAAATTAATTTTTAAAAATATAGAGGAGGGATGGGGATTGGGAAAATATATTTAATATAGGCAAGGGTTGGATGTTAGTATAGGCTAACAAGGAAACTTGTGTAAGGCGGGAGCTGGTGTCGGTGCAAAAACAGCTCCCCATAAGAATAACATGGGAAAAAAGCGCCGATTACGGCCCCTCCCCCTCAGATCTTCTCTGTCTGTCTGTCTGTCTGTCTGTCTGATGTTCCGGGTGAACGCAAAAACTACTGAAACGACTGGGCTGAAACTTTACACATAGGTAGATCTTGAACCCATGCAACACATAGGCCTATTCACTTCTTTAAAATCCCCTCGGGCTACGCCCCGTGAACGTCCTAAGTTTCAATGTTTACATTTCAGAAGAAAGTAAACATTCGAAACTGTAATGTGAACAGCTGTGGATACTTCCATTTGGCAGCTTAAAGAGCAGAAGCAACAACAGCTGCTACAAGCTAACTAAAATGCAAAGTGCATTGACTAAAGATCGGGTAGAGAAAGCCCCTGTGCGAAGAACGGGTACGTCAGCTAGCTATTAATTAATATTAATGAACAAATATTAATATGACTTCATCTGGTTGTGGTATATTATTATTTGCACAAAAAACAATTTTTAACGATACTTCCTATACCCCCCCAATTTTATATTTTTGCTCCCCCCATTTTTTTTATTTTTGCCACCCCCCATTTTATATTTTTACCCCCCTTTTATATTTTTGCCCCCAATTTTATATTTTTTGCCAACCCCCGATTCTATATTTTTCCTCCGCACCCGATTTTTATTTTTGCCCCCTTCCGATTTTATATTTTACTCCCTCGCCCCAATTTAATATTTTTGCCGCCCCCCGATTTCATATTTGATTGCTCCCCAGATTTTATAATTTTGTTTCCCCCCGATTTTATATTTTTGTTCCCCCCGATTTTATATTTTTGCCCCCCCCATTTTATATTTTTGCTCCCCCCCGATTTAATATTTTTTCTCCCCCCGATTTTATATATTTTACGCCCCCCAATTTTATTTTTGCCCCACCCCGATTTTATATTCTTTCTCACTCTATTTTTGTTTTTGCCCTACCCCCAATTTTATATTTTGCACCCCCCCCCTCTTCGATTTTATATTTTTATTTTATGTTGCCCCCTCCATTTATATTTTGAAGTTACATATGTGTAGTAATTCCTCCTTATCTAGGGTGAAAAGCCCCCCGATTTTATATTTTTGCTCCCCTCCTTGATTTTTTGCCCACCCCGATTTTAAATTTGTTTTCCCCCACCAATTTTATTTTTTTGTTCCCTCTTTTTTTGCCCCGGCCCCAATTTTAATGTTTGCTACCCCCCCTCTTCGATTTTATATTTTTATTTTATGCCCCCCTCCATTTTAAATGTGTGCCCCCCGATTTTATATTTTTACTTTTCCCCCCGTTTTTTATTTTTCTAACCCCTCCTCCCCGCCGGTTTTATATTTTGCTCCCCCCTACCGATTTTATATTTATGCCCCCCTCCCCTCCTCCCCGATATTCTTTATTTATTTGTACTTGAGTTCTTTTATTTCTAAAAGCGAATCCAAATTTTAAACAAATCGGACAGTAAATAAAGAAGTTGGCAATTGGCAGTATTTTTCAAAAATATTTTTTAATTTGACTGTAATAGTGAATTTGGGAAATGTAAGGCTAATTTATTAAAACACTTGCCTATAACAATAACATATCTAAATTTTAAACAAATCGGACAGTAAATAAAGAAGTTGGCAATTGGCAGTATTTTTCAAAAATATTTTTTAATTTGACCGTAATAGTGAATTTGGGATGTGTAAGTGAAATTTATTAAAACACTTGCCTAGGACAATAACATATCCAAATTGCAGACAAATCGGACATTTAATAAAGAAGTTGGCAATTGGCACTATAGTATTTTTCAAAAATAATTTTTAATTTGACTGTAATAGTGAATTTGGGAAATGTAAGTGTAATTTATTAAAACACTTGCCTACGACAATAACATATCCAAGTTTTAAACAAATCGGACCATAAACACTAAAGATAGTTTTTTAGCCTGAATTTGAAAATTAATTTTTAAAAATATAGAGGAGGGATGGGGATTGGGAAAATATATTTAATATAGGCAAGGGTTGGATGTTAGTATAGGCTAACAAGGAAACTTGTGTAAGGCGGGAGCTGGTGTCGGTGCAAAAACAGCTCCCCATAAGAATAACATGGGAAAAAAGCGCCGATTACGGCCCCTCCCCCTCAGTTCTTCTCTACTCACCTCTTCTTTATAATATTATATACATATATATATATATATATATAAACCTCCTTGCCCGTACCACATTCCCTTGATTGTTTTCATCAGCTGTGTCAACTAAAAGAGTTCTCTGTGCAACTTGTCTTCTGTATGTAATATTCTAAAACGAGATATAAACAAAACCTATGTTGAATTTTTAACCTACAAATTAAATGCTTTATAATTAGAAATTATTGTGTTTCAAATAAATTATTAAGTTGATGAATTAATATGAAATTAGCTAAAGAAGCGTTAGTGACTGGTGCCAAAGATAGTGGGGATTATTTGTTTAAATCATCTTCACAAACGGATCCAGATCAAAAGAAGAAACAAGCTGCACCTTATTCTAAAGTTGTGGACAAACTTCAAAGCATCGGGCCTTTGAACATCGCAGACCTGCAGAAATTTATGGAACAATCTAAAATTGACTTTCAACACCTTTACAATGATAAAACAATAGCCGACTTAAAAGTGGATGATTTTAAATTAATTCGTAAATTGGGTTCAGGGGCTTTTGGGAAAGTGGTGCTTGGCGAACTGAAAAAAGATGGTGAAATTTACGCTATTAAAGTTTTAGACAAAAAAGCTGTTATTAAGGGAAGAAATTTTCGATATGTCCACAATGAAAAAAGAATTCTTCAAAGCATAAATTTCCCCTTTTGCATATACTTAAAGTTTTTCTTTGTCGATTATAACTATTTGTACTTTGTCATGCCGTTTGTACCTGGAGGTGACTTTTTTGACTATCTTGTACAGTTTAAACCCCTACAAGAAGACCATGCGAGATTTTATGCCAGTCAAATCGTCTTGGCTCTGGAGTATCTGCACTATTTGGAGCTAATCCACAGAGATTTGAAGCCTGAAAATATCATGATTGATGCTTTTGGATACATAAAGTTGGCAGATTTTGGTCAATGCATCCGGGTATATGGCAAAGACAGGGCTTGGACGTTTACAGGGACTCCGGAATACATGGCTCCCGAGATCATCAGCCGGAAAGGCTATGACTGTGCCGTGGACTGGTGGGCCCTGGGAGTGACTCTGTACGAGATCTGCGCCGGCCGCCGGCCTTTCAAGCACGCCATCACCGATAAACTCTATAAACTTATTGTTGAAATGAAATTCGAGCTTCCTCCTACTTTCTCAAAACCACTGACAAGCCTAATAAGATTACTGATGACGAATTCACCAGATAAGAGGTTAGGAAACTACACAAGAGGAGCAAAAGAGGTGAAAGCACACCTTTGGTTCAAGGGCACTGATTGGCATGCCGTTCTGAACCGTACGTTACCTGCCCCATACGTTCCTAAGGTGGCAAAAAACACTTCAAAAAAGAGTTAGGGACATATTTTTTATTTTGTTTAAAAGATCCTTAAAGAAAAATATTAATACTATAAAAATTAAGCTAAGGACAATGGGTTTCTTTTGCACACTTTACAAATTATTTACAGAACTGGTTTCCTTAAGGTAAATGACACAAATTATAAATGCACGGTTAAGGCTCCAGTCTACCCTACAGAAAAACTTGCACCGCCGCGTGAAAGTACATTATTAAAATAGGGAAAAGGAGCGTTACAGAGGTCTGCAGGATCCCTGTGTTGTGGCTGTGATATTAATATTATCATTGACTATTATAGTCAATGATATTATCAACTCACTATAAATGGGATTTGACAAAAAAACCATTCACACTCATGCTTAGTTCTCACTAAGCACACTGATGGTTAATTATACTCATGCTCGTTAACGTTTCTGTCTTAAGTTGTTGTAGTTTGAAAAAGCTAATGTTTGTACATTGCTCGTAAATGCAACTCAATTAAAGAAATTAAAAACGTAACAAGCGACATTTGTAGATAATATTTTTACTTTAATATTGTACTTTATTTGTAACTTTAATTAAAGGGTTTATGTAGCAGCTGTAATGAGGGATCCTGCAAACCCTTTCCTAGTGCTGCGCGGAAAGGGGTAGACCGGAGCCTTAATATCTATAATAATAATATAATAATAATAATAATATAATAATAATAATAATATAATAATAATAATAATATAATAATATAATAATAATAATATTATAAAGAAGAGGTGGTTTCTGTCTGTCTGTCTGTCTGTCTGATGTTCCGGGTGAACGCAAAAACTACTGAACCGACTGGGCTGAAACTTTACACATAGGTAGATCTTGAACCCATGCAACACATAGGCCTATTCACGTCCTTAAAATCCCCTCGGGCTACGCCCCGTGAACGTCCTACGTTTCAATGTTTACATTTCAGAAGAAAGTAAACATTCAGAAACTGTAATGTGAACAGCTGTGGACACTTCGATTTGACAGCTTAAAGTGCAGAAGCAAGAACAACAGCTGTTTAAAGCTAACTAAAATACAATTTGCATTGACTATAGAACAGGTAAGGAAAACCCCTGTGCGAAGAACGTGGACATCAAGTATATATTTATTTATTTCAATATACCGTATAATTAATCCATATAAATAAAATTAGAGTTTTGTCTGTACATTGCTTGGAATTATGAAATTTTTGCATATTTTCACGTTTTACACCCTAGGGAAACCAAAACAAATCTTATCTCAATTTATGTCTGTCTGTCTGCCGGTAACGCTCAAGGACGGGTTTTTGTTCGATTTTCACTGGAAAACGGGTGCACTGACATTAATGAAACTTTGTTTCTTTGTTCTATATATGCGTGAGAAGGTGTTAGGGCACTTCTCACCTAACACTGGCATGCGCCTTCTTTGTATAAACTGGCATGCGCCTTCATACAAAAATAATGGCGGCCGCTCAAAAACGTGATTTTGTGCGGTTTTGGTCATGTTTTGTTCGCTTTTCACAGGAAAACGGGTGCATCGATTTTTATGCAACTTTTTTTCTATGTTCTATATGTGCGTTAGAAGGTTTTAGACTAATTGGATTGTTTTAAATTATCTTAGGTCACTGCCCCATAGGGTTTTAAATATCCTATGCTATTCTTATGGACAAAGCATTTATTTATATTGAACCAGATGATGGCATAGTTATTCTATAAATAAGTTTTTTAGTTCTTTTTTAAAACGTTGGTTGAAGATTGGTAATAAATAACATAATTGGATATATGATCTAAATCTATATTTGTCAGACTCATGCATTCACTGACATAGGGATCACTTTATCTAAGAAACGACAATGTCTATTGAAGATAAAATTTTGGATGGTGGTTCCTCTTATGCTGCAGATTCACAATAAGAATACGTTTAAAAAAGTCCTATAGGTTTCTTCGCTAATTTACTTTTATGGCAATTTATGAGTATTAGTACTTACTGGACCTTTGTAAGTTTCATTTCGGTAGGAACATAACTAATTCATCAGAAAAAACGCAAGCCTATTCCTGTTACGAAAAGTTTTAAGGGCTTCGCCCCCCGGAATTTCAAAATACAATATTTTAACAATCTTGCAAACACTCTTGGACTGATGGATCTGAAATTCGGTTGGAATGTAGCTGATAGCTCAGTGCAAGACATTTACCTACTCCAGACACAAATATACTCAAGGACTCTGGCCCACTGGCCTTTAATATAAGCTTGTTAGTCATAACACACCAACTACTCAACCATTTTATCATGACCACTGTTAGAACAGTTCGTATATATTGATTTACATTTATTTAAATAAAATCAAGTAGACATATGTTTTTAAAACATATTATTTTTTCAGGTTTAAATTGTTTATTTACAATTATAATGAAAACAGGACCTGGCAAGAATGGTGATTTTAAAAGTTGTTTGTCAATGTTTTTAAAGTTTAATGTTTCGTTACATTACTATTAATTTATTGGAATGTAAAGATTAATTTATCAAAGTATTTAAAATGTTAAATTAAACAGGGTTAATATTTTGTTGTACTTGAGTTCTTTTATTTCTAAAATCGAATCCAAAGTGTTACGTGTACCGATTTGGAGTCGCAAAAACCACACCGTTCACTACCCGACAGAGTTCCTCGACTTGGCAACAGTACCCGAAATATCTGCCATAGTATATTTCGTTAACTTTAATTTAATTCTACTTTAAAAGTGTAAAATGTAATTTTGATATTGTAAAATTATGTGCGTTGTTAATTTTTTTCAGTTAATCTACCATTTATATACAACCCGTACGAAGGACGGGTGCACACCTAGTTATAAATATATTAATATTATAATACTCTACTGTTTCGGTCACACCTGCTGTTTGGGAAATACCAGACTACTACTTTTGGTCAGGAGTTTCTAGTGACAAGTATACCCTTCCTTCCACTGCCCTCATTGGGGATGGCATTGCATAGTAGCTGCTCATCAATTCGGAGTGATATCGGTTGACTAGGTCTGTGTTAAGATGACATACGATCAGGATAACTAGACTGTGGTTCTTGTTTCACCCTCTGTGCTAAAGACTGAGATATAGATTGGGTCCTTGTGTTTCTTTGTCGGTTGGAAGTGGAACAATCTCCTAGTAAGCCTGATTTATCGGGTTAACCAATTTGAGGCTAAAGGTAAAGGAGGTTTTGTTACAGATATTCTAGTTTATATGGACTGGTTTTTAGTTTCAACTTAAGTATGTAATGTGTTAACGCACAAATGTTTTTTTTATGTTTTTAATGTATTAACATGCATGCGTTAATACATTTCTAGTTCTTCACTAACAAAATAAAAATATTAAGTTTGTATAAATGGTTGACACCACATCACACTACATGACTCCTCGCTACTCATCCCTGACAGTTGTCGCTACAGTTTGCTGTAGAGTGGAACAAAATATATACCTCCTCTGTTTCAAAAATCCTTTTGGGTGCTGTGACATCTTGGTTTTCAACCTTAAGGCTATTAAAATTAATATATTAATCTTTATAATAAAAAAATTAAAAATTGTATTACTATTTCGAAATATTTTAGAAGTTTATGATAATCAACATGAAATGTTATATATTCACCGCTGAACTTCAGCCATTATATGAATTTGTGCGTTGAAAATAATTGAATTGAGTGTAATTGAATAAACTAAAACTTAAAGATATTTGATCCGATAATTACTTAAACATGTGTTTACTAACCAGTTCACTACACAGAACTGCCCAGACATGACGTACTAACCAGTTCACTACTCAGAACTGCCCAGACATGACGTACTAACAGGTTCACTACACAGAACTGCCCAGTAATGACGTACTAACCAGTTCACTACACAGAACTGCCCAGACATGACGTACTAACCAGTTCACTACACATAACTGCCCAGACATGACGTACTAACCAGTTCACTACACAGAACTGCCTAGACAAGACGCACTAGCCAGTTCACTACACAGAACTGCCCAGACATGACGTACTAGCCAGTTCACTACACAGAACTGTCCAGACATGACGTACTAACCAGTTCACTACACAGAACTGCCCAGACATGACTTACTAACCATTTCACTACACAGAACTGCCCAGACATGACGTACTAACCAGTTCACTACACAGAACTGCCTAGACAAGACGTACTAGCCAGATCACTACACAGAACTGCCCAGACATGACGTACTAACCAGTTCACTACACAGAACTGCCCAGACATGACGTACTAACCAGTTAACTACACAGAACTGCCTAGACAAGACGTACTAGCCAGTTCACTACACAGAACTGCCCAGACATGACGTACTAGCCAGTTCACTACACAGAACTGCCCAGACATGACGTACTAACCAGTTCACTACACAGAACTGCCCAGACATGACTTACTAACCAGTTCACTACACAGAACTGCCCAGACATGACGTACTAACCAGTTCACTACACAGAACTGCCCAGACATGACATACTAACCAGTTCACTACACAGAACTGCCCAGACGTGACGTACTAACCAGTTCACTACATATAACTGCCCAGACATGACGTACTAACCAGTTCACTACACAGAACTGCCTAGACAAGACGTACTAGCCAGTTCACTACACAGAACTGCCCAGACATGACTTACTAACCAGTTCACTACACAGAACTGCCCAGACATGACGTACTAACCAGTTCACTACACAGAACTGCCCAGACGTGACGTACTAACCAGTTCACTACATATAACTGCCCAGACATGACGTACTAACCAGTTCACTACACAGAACTGCCCAGACATGACGTACTAACCAGTTCACTACACAGAACTGCCCAGACATGACATACTAACCAGTTCACTACACAGAACTGCCTAGACAAGACGTACTAGCCAGTTCACTACTCAGAACTGCCCAGACATGACGTACTAACCAGTTCACTACACAGAACTGCCCAGACATGACTTACTAACCAGTTCACTACACAGAACTGCCCAGACATGACGTACTAACCAGTTCACTACACAGAACTGCCCAGACATGACATACTAACCAGTTCACTACACAGAACTGCCCAGACATGACGTACTAACCAGTTCACTACACAGAACTGCCCAGACATGACATACTAACCAGTTCACTACACAGAACTGCCCAGACATGACGTACTAACCAGTTCACTACACAGAACTGCCCAGACATGACTTACTAACCAGTTCACTACACAGAACTGCCCAGACATGACGTACTAACCAGTTCACTAAAGGCGAGTTAGGCAACGGCATAGGGTGGCAACTTCTAGGGTCAGGAAAAATTCAAATACAAAACAAAAAACAAACCTAAACAAATTATCTCAATTTTCTAGAAATTTGTTAGTAGGCGTTGTGATTATTTTTGAGTCAAATGATCTACCGTCGCTTTTAATGGCATTATTGTAACCAATTTTAAAATTAAAGGGTTTTAGGGAATGTAGCCCAGGGCGGCAAATTTTTAGGGGTGGCAAATTTACAGAAAATTAATAAGTTGTTTACAAAAGATATGTTGAAACGGGGAACATTTTGACGAAAACGGATGACAATGACGATGTGCCACCCTGTTAAAGGTAAAGGTAGTAATCAGAGACTAATGTATTACGCTTGCAGTCCCTTACATGCAGTTCATCAAAACAGTCATAATGCATTTGTCCATTTGCCATTCATCCGTACTAGCGACAAGACGATTACGCTACAGAGAAAGGGTGGCAAGCCACGAAATACATCAAGCACTGCGCCACTATTACTACGTCCAACTCACGGACTTCGAAATGTTTACTCGTACATTCGCATAGCATTAACATTATTTTGTACATAATATCAATAATGACTAAGGCACACGGCTGATAAATGTTGCAACAATCGAATTTGAGATGTCAATAACAACATTTAGACTACAATGATATTGTAGATTCATTTTCAAACTCAAGGTAACAAAGAATGTTATTTCAGCCGTCTTATACTTACCATCAAAGGCTACCACATATAATCTTTCATTCTGGAGGAAACAAAACATCTGACCAAAGACAAATAAAGACTAACATAATTTGTGAAGAGAGGATTTGATTAGTTGTGCCATGGGAGCATAGTTGACTGAGGGTCAAAATAGTGATCAGCATGTAGGCTGCAGTTTTTTCTTCCAGGCGAGACCTCTATTTATATTTTTTGGGTTGGACGGTGCCAAAATCTCCCATTTCATTAAATGAAAAACTGTGACTTTTGAAGCCTTTAAATTAATATATTGTCGCATTTTAGGCGAATCATGATGTTAAATCAATGAATACAGAGTCTTATAAGAAGAACAGGTCCCGTGTTAAAAATTATGTCGTTTATTGGAGTTGGCACGCTGGAAATACGTAGTTTTGCGCCCCGTCGTCGCTGTGAAGCGCCTCTAGCACTGCAGACCGGTACCGAAAACACGAGGGATTGTCGTGGCCTAGGTCCCTTCGCTCTTGTAGTAGGGCAGGGCTTGGTGGATACTTCCAACAGGGTTGGCTGTAGCGTTGGTCGGGTGGGGGGAGGAGTGGCTGGGTAGACAGCGCGCGCTGCCTCTTGGCTGAGTGCAAAGCTAGCACGGCAAGTTTCAAATACTGACAGACTCTGGCCCATAAGACGTGTTATTCTTATAAGACTCTGTATTCATTGTTTAAACTTAACTTTATAATCTAAAGACATATTTTATATGTAATTTTATTGTTTATCTTGAAGCAAAGTTATGATTTGAATTAAATTAAAACACCCTTTTAACATGGCTTTTAAAAATAGAGTTGAAAACAAGCCACCTTGTACATCGAATGACACCGTCCCACTAACATCACAACAGGGCAAAATACCAAATATAACGGCACGCTTTTTGAAGGTTATTTGTCAGAGCGTAGTGACTCCTGTAGGTATTATATTTTAATTCATTGGATCTACAACATCATGGAGGTGAAACTAGAAGAATTGTTTGAAAATGTGTAGAGTTTTATGAAGATTAGGCCTACATCAATTAATTTTATATTTTGATCGTCTAAAACCAGGGAGGTTTATTGTACAACTGGAAGTAACACTGATGAACAAAACTGCGAGCCGTTCTTTCCAAATTTTGGTGAGTCAAAGAACTACTCAACGAAATCGAACGAGTCAACAAAGTGAATCAAGCAAGTACCTATCCGTGATTTGAAACGCAACAATCATGCATTTGTTTATTTCCTCATAATTAATCATGTTTCACGGAAAGATTAGATACATAAATCAAACGAAAAAACGAATTTACTCCAACTTTTATTACTTTTATTCCAGTGATTTGCATAATAGATTCACTTATAGGAGTAAAACAGCCAATCAGGATGGTTCAAAGAACGATAAATTTGCCTCACCAGTGTACCAACCTGACAAAAAACCGGCTCGCTTTTTTACTAAAATCATTAAGCAGTTTACCTCCAGTTATACAATAAACCTCCCTATCAAAAACATATAAAACATTCTTTGTATAAAAGTATAAATTACAAAATGACTGAAAAACTGTACTGAAAAGCGCTAATTCAGGGTTAAAATAGACAGCATTTTGAGGCTAATGGTCCGAATTACGAATTTTAAGACTACAGTCTCATATCTTATTTATAGGTTATTTATTTTAATTTTCAGTAGTCAATGCGTTGGTGTAAAAATTAATGTTGTTATGAAGTATAAGAAGTGATTTTTAGGCCTTTGTTGAAGGATTTTCTTGTTATTAAAAGTAGCACTGCTTCCTGCTTTTAACACCAACCTCTAGGGTCTCTAGGGCTAGGGCTGATTTTCATTGGGTAGGCTACATTGAATATTAAACTGTGTTAATGTGAATCAAGTAAATTATACATTATTTTACTGGTTTTTTCAACTAGGAAATAGCAGAAATTTCTTGAACTTATTGATTTAGTTACCTCGTAACTTCTTTAGATACTGTCACAAAATAACCAAACAAGATATATAACATCTTGCACCACAGCAAGGTACGTGTTTTTTTGTAGTAATATTGATTGAATAAGACTTAAAATTGATTTCTTTTCAGTTAAAATGATTAACAGTGATATTTTATGATTTAACTAAAAATATTCTTTCACTTATGCATAAACAGAGAGTGGGAGAAGTTTTATGTTTAGCCATAACTAATCTTTCACACATGTATAAACTGGGAGCGAGAGAGTTTTTGCTTTGCTTTTCATAGAGAAATTTAGTTGCCCTTTTTACCTAGGGGCCCGCACCATACTCTTGGCCTTTTTTGCTCTATTGTCTATTGCACCAATCAGGAGGAATCCCCCCTGATTTTTTTGCATTTTCAGAATCTTCTCGACAATCCGAGTAATTTGAGTACCAACAACATATACTTTGAATAGTAAATACCCCTCCCATCCTCCTGCTTTATAATTAAATAAAAAGAAATTAATCGTTTTGTGCGTTTGCAGATGGAGAAGCATGTCGGCTTTGTCGTGGAACATTTGCAGACCAAGACGCTTTAGAGCGTCACATGGAGGCGAGCCACTGTGCCACTCCGCCCCGGGATGTGCATGCGCCATTACAGACGACCACCGATGACAACCCCAGCTCCGATGAAGGTGAGAATCTACATTAAATGCGTTGATGAATGTAAAATAAGATTGGAAATTCAAAGGGGTGTGTGAATTATGCTCAGATTATGCGGCTGATTATCCTCAGAGCATTACAATTATCTTCCTCATCAACATTAACCTGCAATGCCTTTTTCGTATCTTGATAACCTAGTAATTGAACCACTTTTTTACCCATGAACCTATTTAACTATGAGTCGGTAAATGAAGAAGAATGGGTTTACTATATTTAACGAGCGAAATGTAGAGGAAGAGGAGGAGAAAGAAGAAGAAGATTGCAATCACGGTTGAAAAATTGCTATTTTTATTTGTCATCTTCATTTTGAAATGTGTTTGGTGAGAAAGAAATGTTATCTTCATTTATCCTAATTGGTTTTTATTTTTATTTTTAGATGAAGGTCCGGGTCCTGACCACCACACTTGCCATGAATGCGGTCGCCGTTTCCGTCGCGCAATAAACTTCCCACACAGCACAAGGTTGTCCCCAGGACATCCCAAGGACATCACAGTGGGATAAGCAGGATATCCTAGGATCATCCCTATCTCATCCCACGATATCCTCATGATACCCTCAGGATGTCCCCAGGACACAAAAATGTCCTCTCCCCACGACATCCTGGGGACATCCCTCAGGATGACCATGGGATGTCCCTTGGACCTAATCAGGACATGATAATGAAAGCCATAGAACATCCCCAGGATGTCCCACAGGATTATCTGGGGATATCCCTCGGACCACAAAAGGATATTGTATTTGAAGCCCTAGGACATCCCCAGGATGTACCACCGGATATACTGGGGACATCCCTCGGACCACAAAGGGATATTGTTCTATGAAACCCTAGGACATCCCCAGGATGTCCCACAGAATTTATTGGAGACATGTCTTTGACATGTATTGAAAGGTGTCCCATTATTCTATCAGTATGAATTCCCTAACCCCACAGATATCCCTGCCTACCCTATGATAATTCTGCGGTCATCCTTAGGAGGCCATATGGCTCCTAGTAATAGTTACTGCGTACCCTGAAGCCATATGGATGACTGCAGAATTATCATGGGGTAGGTAGGGATATCTGTGGGGTTGGGGATTCATACTGATAGAATAATGGGACACCTTTCAATATGGTCACACAATCCGATATGAAGACAGTTCTAAAATAAATTACAGGACAACCTTAAATTATTCTTTTGTAAAATAATACTATAATTGCCCATGCCCAGCTTACACATAGAAACACAAGTTTTTACTTCGCATTGATGTTTTTTTAATCAGGTTGACTAATGTATAAACTTTAAATACCTGTAATCTCCCTTATAATCCTAGGATACCTTTTTAATGGATGACACGTTTTGTCAAAGGTAATTTTGTCATCTTCAGACCCATAGAAAACTTTAAATCATCACAACACAGTTCAAAAGAACAAATACTTGAAAATCATGTTTAACAACTTTATATTGTTACCTTTGTTACATTTTATGCTAATTTTTATCATAACTATCACATGATTTATTTGTAAAAGTATCGCAAATGTCCTGATTATAGGTACTTAACACTTTCGCTGCTGCAAACATGTTTAAGAGGGCGCTCCAGTCACAAAAATGTTTGCGTTTCTACCTGCTTCCAATGTTAACTTTCAAAGCCCGTTCCTCCTCAATGGATTATTCGATATCGTTTATTTATGGCTCATTTTAAAGAGCAAAAATATACCTAGCGATTTCAGTAAGCAGAATTTCGATATCGCAAATTATAATCGGTCAGTAAAATTCCAAATTATTCAATATTTACAATTTTTTTATGCGCAAACTATTATGATAACGAAATTCTGCTTACTAAAATCGCTAGATATATTTTTGATCTTTAAAACGAACCACAGATAATCAATTTCGTACAACCCGTTGAGGAGGGGCGGACTTTGAAAGTTAACATTAGTCTTATGGGAGAAGCAGGTAGACGCAGAGGACTGGAGCCCCCTCTTAAAACATGAAATTTGCATAAGTTTCCATGTTGAGAAAAAACCCCGATCGGGGTCCGCCGCAGCCAACGCATTAATTGGATTGACACTGAAAATATATACACAACTTAACATTTTTTATTAAAATTTACTCAAATCTTAAAAAAGTTGTTTCAATAAGTTTATAATAATATGAATGTATGCATGTATAGGCCTAAACATTTCTCAGAACAAAAGTTGAATTTATAAATACAGATTTAAAAATTGAAGGATGGATTTCAATTTATAATTGTTCGGTGATGTGATACAAACAATTAAGGATTTTTTTTAAAATAATACAGTAATGAATTCAAACGAAATGATAGTGTAATTGCAGTAAAAATAAGTTTATATAAAACCAAAATGTAAGATACATAAACCAGGGCATATAAACACACAGTAAGTAGTGGTAGTTGATTCCATCTCGGTTTTCATCTTCATCATGGCCTCGTTTCCTGTAAATAAAAAAAATAAGCTAATACTGCATTTTGCCTTGGGTAACATTTTATCCAAAAATACCCCCGTCGCAGCAAACATGCATACTCAGCGAGTTTCCAATGCATATATATGTGTCTCACTACTATAGTTCTGAAATATAACGAAAGATAAAATTAATGAAAGGCTAATGAAATTTCGGAAGGAATACCAGTTGAGATGGGTGTACCACAAGGTTCTTGTTTAGGTCTACTCTTCTTCAAGTTGTTCGTCAATGACCTACCGTACAGTTTAGCTGGAGAAAATAGAACCAATTTTTTATATGCTGATGATTTAGGAGTAAATGTAATAGGGGAATCTCCTGATCAGTTGATTGAAAATCTTCAGACTGTGACAGAACAAATTCAACATTTGTGTCATGCTAATAAATTAATCTTGAATATGAGTAAAACAACAAATTTAGAAATAAATTTTTCAAATAGGTTTTATCTCAATAACAATAAAAGTTCTATGAAATTGTTAGGAATTATGATAGATTCACAAATGAATTGGAAAGACCACTCTTCATATATCAGTGGAAAAATCAGAAGAGGATTACCGGTATATGTTTTAAGAAGAGTAAAAGGAAATGTAAAATTAGAAGTAATTTTAAATGCCTACCATGCCTATGTTCAGAGTTATATTGGCTATATGGAACTTTAATCTGGGGCAACGGACCAAATTACAAATTTATTTTTAAAATTAAAAAAGCAATCAGAATAATTTGTGGTGTTAAACCAAAAACCCATTGCAGGCCATTATTTAAAAGATTAGGCATACTAACATTGGCATCAATCTACATTTTACAAAGTTTACTGTACATTCAAATAAATCACTCTAAATTTTTACTAAATTCAGATATTCACCTACATCAAACAAGAAATCAAAATAGATTTCAAGTTACATGTTTCAAATACTCGAAAAGCAAAAGGAATTTCAGTGAAATGGGAATCAAAATGTTTAATAAATTACCAACTGATTAGAAAAATGTAAGTGAAAATAGCTTTAAAAGGATAATCAAGAATATTCTCGTAAATAAGTGCCCTTACGAAACTGATGAGTGTTTTAAGAACGATTATTGGACCCAGAAGAAATTGAAGTAAATAAATGTACTATAATATATCTAAATTCATTGTTGTATTAACTTTAGTCATGTATTATTTTTAATGCCCAACGACAATAAAGTTATTTATTTATTTATTTACATAGAGCCACTTACCAAGTTTCACAAAAATACATTTATAAATAAGATAAATAGCATTTTATTTATTCTCCATAAGAAAAACATTAGGGCTGAGCACGCAGATTTGCTGACACAAGGAAGATAAGAAATATGTTTTTTTGCGATAATCAATATTATCGCAAAAAAGACTGGAAAGCTTCACTCAACCAGGTGAAGCTACAGTTATATTAATATAATACCAAATTATTAAGCATACCAAGTTTTATTAATTTAGGTTCATAACTAAGAGAGACATCAAACTTTACTTATTCTCCATTTGAATAATACCCCTGTTGCAACAATCCTGCGTACTCAGCGAATTTCTAATGCATATAGCCTTAGAAATATGTGTGTTTCTCATTACCACAGAAAGCCACTTACCAAGTTTCATAAAAATACATTTATAAATAAGTGATATGTAGCATTTGATTTATTCTCCATAAGAATAACGTTACGGCTGAGTACGCATGTTTGCAGCAACAAGAAAGATAAGAAATGTGTTTTTAAGCAATCATCAATATAACTCAACCTTCAACCAGGTGAAGCTACATACCAAATTTTAATAATTTATGTTCATAATTAAGGGAGATATACAACTTTACTTATTCTCCATAAAAATTACATCATGGCTGAGTATGCAGGTTTGCTGCTACGGGGATAATCAACAACAAAACAATTTTTTGTGCAAATATCAATATACCAGTACTAGGTGGTTTTTAACAGTTTTAAACCCTCTTTCCATAGCCCGGTCGATCTGGTTTTCGAACTTCATAGATGTTACTCTCCACATTTGTGCCAAATTTAATCAAAATCTGGCATTTATTTCAAAAGTTATCGAGGTAATGGACACATATATATAAATCTAAACTAATAGTGTTTTTGCCAAATGGGGACCTCAAAACAAAAAGTAATCATGGTCTCGGCCTTAAGTCTTACCATGCTACATACAGTAATAGCTTTTTCCCTATGGGGGAAATTCGCTAAAAAAAGATAGAAATTAACTGGGAAGTAAAAAAGACCAAACTTTAAAAATGTCTTCTCTAGTAATAAAATACCCCCGTCACAGCGTGAAAACTGGTTTTATTCCTGCTGTTGCCATTTCAGTCGCCTTGTTAATGATTATATTACAGTTACTGGTAACCACCAATCATTCACACTAAAATGAAATATTGTGTTATGAATATTAATGTTGTAAAATGTAAACAAAAATTATCAGCGATATTGCAAATATAATCCTTCCTTAACATTATATTTGGTAAATATGTCATAGAATATTTTGTTTATTCCATGTGTTTATTAGGTACAGTTTAAGTGCTTAAAGAAACATCAAAAAGCATAAGTGGTCTTCAATTTTGGCAAATCAGTTGCAGAGTCTATTTTCACCCCTAGTTTCCAGTAGACCTAACCCCTTGGGCACCCACAAATTTGTACCATAGTGCATGAACATGATGAGCAAATTATTGTATTAATAATTAATTATGTCGTAAAAAGAAAACGATAAATATGGTACCTGTAACCTAACATATTCTAAAAAATAAAATCAAGACAAAAAGAATAACAAATACCCCGCACACAGAAAACCTGCATTATAAGCAAATTTCCAATGCTAATTTATATACCATATCTACCACATAAAGTCACTCACCAATTTTCATGAAAATACTTTCATAAATGTAAGTAACTAGCTGATTCCCGCGGCTTCGCTCACGAAAAATTCAAATACATTTGAAATATTAACCTGACCAGCACTATCAAATCTTTGTTTATATTTTACCATATGACTTCCTTTGCAGTCACTGACAAACATATTAACATACCGTACAGCTGTTAACATTATAAATAAACGGTATCAGGAAACTGACACGTACTTTCTCCCTTTTAGCCCAACTTTAATGAATAAATTACTTTTTATTTACTAAATATAGAATACAAAGCACGGTCGAATGTACAGAAAATCTTGTAAACAAGTTGTTTTAAAAAAAATCCACCCAAATCCCTGCTTTGGAGGCACTACAGAATCCATTGCTACACTCGTGGTTTTAAGAGGGGAAATGCCCCCTATTCCCCCCCAGGGTTATTAAGGGGCAACATATTTCGAATTACCTCTGTTGGTAAATGCGAAATTGACAAGCATATCAGGTTGAATGAAATTGATCAGTAAATAAGAGAGAAATAGTAATTTTTGTATTCCCCATAAGAATAACATTGGACAACGTACTGCGTTTACCGCTAAATGAAAATTTCAATTTTCTCCTAAACCAGCAATCGTAGAATAGTAATTCAAAATACTAAATTATTTAGTTTTTTGAGCTCTTTTTGATGGTGAATAGTAATATTTTTTATATTTATGTCTTTTTATGACATATCCAAAAAACTTAATTTTGGGTGTTTTAAGTCCTGTAATTTCTGAACCCAAATTTTTACAGGAATGCGGGTGGTGTCATTTTGTTGGAAAACTAAAGTTCTACAAACGACTAAAGTTTAATCAAAATCATTAGACCCGTTTTTGAGAAATTTTAATTTTTCATGTTTTTTTGTGGTTTTTGGGGGATAATTACCCTTAAAAATCAAAAATTCAAAAAAATGAAAAAATCACCTAGGGATATCGTGGATTAGTACCTACATACCAAATTTCATAAAAATCTGCCCATTGGTTAGGGCTCTAGCTCTGTACACATCCACACAGACACACACACGGACACACACACACACACACACACACACACACACACACACACACACACACACACACACACACACACACACACACACACACACACACACACACACAAACACACACACACACACACACACACACACACACACACACACACACACACACACACACACAGACAGTCATCACGTAAAAACCACTTTTTTGGGTTCAGGGAGCACCAAAACGAATACTTCCACTAACAACTCAAATTCGAAAATTTTGACGAAAACAATACTTTCTCCATGTACTATGTATAAGGGGGAGAAAGTCAAATGATATCCTCCTATAAGGTTTGCATTGGATCTTACAGAGCCCGTAGGGTGGATCCCTAATGTTGGATGTAGACATTATCACAGAGACACATGCTAATTAAAATACCTAATTGATTAGCAAACAAACTAGGCCTAAAAATTTCCTGAAAGCACATAGTTACGCCATATGCCTACTTTTAATGTACCATATCCACTTATCAGGCACTGTAAGTTTAAGTTCATATTGCAATTTAGGTTAAGCTTTTAAAGATTTTATATATTTACCTAATCGTACATCATAGGGTACGCTTTGTATTCATTCATTAGTAACTAAACTACACAATGAAGCTGATTTTTCTTTCCACTAGCATCAAGATTATAGTATCTTAAAATAAAGGGTTGATTTAACACACTTCAGTAAACCGAATAATAATAATTCAATGTGATCTTCAATATTCTCTTCAAAATTTGCATAAGTTTTAGGCGCTAACATATAATTATTAAGAACAAATTATTACTTCATGTACCGCACCTAAGGCCCTATATAGGGGAAAGTGGGGGACCTAAGTTAAATCCATTCTTACTCAAAGATTTTTACAGTTAAACTTCAATTTATTCATACTGACTCTAGGATTAAACTGTGACACAAAATAAAACAGTTTTCATACCTTTCTATCGTCAATCCTCTGGTTTACTAACTTAGCAGATGACTAGTTTCGGGACTTCTGTCCCATTTTTAACTCTGGTGTCGATAAATTAAAATATGAACTTATAACTTAGTCACAATATATACACTAACACAAGACAAACGGACGCTACGATTAAAACAATCATTTATTTGGTTTGGCCAGCCAAGGAAAAGTCCAGACAGCAGGACACGAACACGCGGAAGGCTGCGACTACCTAGGCTACCTAGGCCTACATGACTACCTACCTACCAATGTACCTTGTCATATCACAGCCTTCCGCGTTTTCGTATCCCACTGTCTGGACTTTTCCTTGGCTTGTGTTAGTGTACATATTGTGACTACCTGTGTGTTCATATTTTAATAAATCGACGCCAGATTTGATAATGGGACAGTAGTCGCAAAACTAGTTATCTGCTAGTAAACCAAAGGATTAACGACGGAAAGGTACGTAAACCTGTTTTATTTAAAGTTAAACTTCAAAGGAAGACGTCTAACTGCTCCCCGTTTATTCTAGTTTCTAAGGGGAAAATTTTAATTTAATCTATTCAACCATTATTTGAACATAAATTAATAAGTCAAAGTATATGACAAAGCGCCCAGTTCCCCAACTGATGTGTAACTGTGTGCAACGGGTAAGTTAACGTGCGCAGTACCGGTATAGCCTAATTACAACTTTCGGTGAACAATGAAAGGCTGTTATCTACTATCAGAGTTAATATAATACAACACATATGGATAGGAATTATAAATTTTGTAAAGAAAACAACTTTTAAAGCTAAAATGTCTTCAGTCTTCTTACGATTATATAAATGGAAATCAAGGCTGCCCATAAGACTACTGTTAATTGTAACATTGGCCTTATGGAAGTATGGAAAGCCTGTGTTTTTAATTTGTGCAACACACTGTATACAGTACCGGTACCGGTACTGTTTCATTTCTTGCTATGATAAAGTGTGATTCAAAACAACTGAAATATGTTAGTTCTGTACAATCAGTAACATTCCATAAACAAACCATCCTAGTGGAATAACTCTTTATTACAAAGACAAATTAACTAGGGTTAACCTCTAAATCTGTTAAGTATGTTACTTACCAAGAAACAGTACTGTATTCAAAACAGCTGTAGTAACTCTTGAATGAAGATAATGCACTTTTTCTCAATTCAAACCTGCAAAACTTAAAACTTGGTAGCCTAATTAGAAAGAAACTGAAATATAATTTACCAAGCCAAACACAGATTTACCGTTACAACAACGCACGTCTTCTGGTCTCGGCCGTCTTGTCGTCTGTACTGTACAGTTGGGTTGGATGGCTGCGATACTGCACAGGCGCCACGCGCCGCGTCGGATTTTTTTCTCTTTTCTCTAAAGGGGTTTATGGGAGATCGGATTGGCCGTTAATTTACTGGTGTAAGTATGCAATTTTTATTTTCTCTTCTTATAAATTG
Source organism: Allygus modestus (assembly GCA_963675035.1). Classification (NCBI taxonomy): domain Eukaryota; kingdom Metazoa; phylum Arthropoda; class Insecta; order Hemiptera; family Cicadellidae; genus Allygus; species Allygus modestus. Next base: position 32,222,928 of record OY776116.1, read on the forward strand.
TCAGAATTCTATGCATATTTCATCGATAAATAAACTGTAAATTTATACTTTCTTTATGCATGTGTTATTGTTGATATCTAATCATTATCCTTTTTATTCAATTTGGTTTGAATACTAAAACTCTAAATACAACTTTTAATTAATTATTTTACAAAAATTGGTCTGGGATATAGAGGATGTCCGTGGGATGCCCCCATGATATCCACGTTATCCCGGGATATCGTGGACATCCCTGGGACGTCCACAAATGTCCCGGGACATAGCAGGATATCCTAGGGATGTCCTGTTTATCCTGGGATGGCAATGGGATGTGTGGGACACAAATGGGATATCCTGGGCACGTCGTGTGCTGTGTGGGTTGCGTCGACATGTGGAATCAGCCCACAGCAGAGTCCGCAGGTTCCTATGCGCAACATGCGGTGCCGCGTTCAAGAGCGAACACAATCTGCTTCGACATACCAAGCAATTTCCCGGTGATGTTCAAGAACGAAGATTCACTTGTGCGTACTGCGGTCTGGAGTTCAACCGACTGTCCAACAAGGACCAACATGAGCGGTTCAACTGCCAGATCATGAAGGCCCTGATCCAGAACCGAGCAGTTATGGAACAGGATGAACCCCAGCCAGGACCCAGCACGGAGCCACAACCCGGAACGAGCACACACCACCAGCCCGAGGATGACGAGATGACTGGAGCAGGACAGCCCAGCCCCGTATTCATACTTATCCAACGGGGTTTCCGCAGTCGCCTCCTAACGTACCGCCTGCAGCGGTCAATGGAGAATCGCGTCACAATCGGAGAAGTGATGGCGTTGTTGATTGTGAGCCTCACGAAGTTTCTTGAGAACACCTTGACGAAACACCGCAGCATTAAGGTCAACTTCAAGCTGGAGTGTGAATTCACAAATGTTCATAACAACACCTGCCTGCGTAACTTCAAGACGAAGATGACTCCGCTGGCAGAGACCTCGACCTGAACCAGTACATCTCAACAGCTTTTGCGAAGCTTATCAGGGAGAAGGCCGAGTGTGAACATATGGGCTTGGGGTTGACATACCTGCGCATTCGTGATTTGGAGGTTGGCATAAACGAGTACAATCCTCTAGGTGAAGATGGCCGTGCGTGGATCCCACTGCCAGTGACTGTTGAGAACACCCACGCAGTCACCAACGTATTGAACACCGATAACCGTTGTTTTATGTATGCCGTCCTGAGCAGGTTTATTCAGGATCACCCCGAAAGACCGGCATTATACACCAATGACATCATCACCCGCTACGATTGGTCCGGCCTACAATTTCCCGTTGCTCTGAAGAGTATAAAGACGTTTGAGCGGAACAACAACATCAGCATCAACGTCTATGATATTGACCACACGCATGTGGGGAGGAAACCTAACGGCCAGCTAGAGTACCAGGACACTATCTTTCCCTTGAAGATCTGCAGGCAGGAGCGTGATGATCATCTTGACCTTTTGTACGTGACAACGGACGGTGATAGCCTCTACGCCTACATCACAGACATTGGCCGACTGATACGCCCCCAACTCACAGCACATTAGGTCAGGATATTCATCTGTAAGCGGTGCTTCGCGCACTTTGACAACCAACCGAACAAGCTCGGTCTGACGGTTGCTCAGCGTCTGGAGGAGCACAGGCGATACTGCTCCGCTTCGGCTCCTATCCGCAAGGATACGCCTAAGAAGCTGGAAATAAAATTCAGCCATCCAGAGTTCACCCGACGCGAGCTATTCACCATCTACGCGGCCTTTGAGTGTGCTCTACTACCAACCGCGGAGATGTAAGAACAAGTCGATGAGTGGCACGGGGGAGTAGCCACCCATATCTACATACCAAACGCCTTTGCGTATCAAATCATCGACTCATATGGACTTGAGGAGTTCGGGCCTCGTGTCTACTTCGGGGATGATGCATCAAAGACCTTTATGGAGATGTTTAAAACTGGTGTTGAGAGATTGGGGAACTTCCTGTACGAAGCGAGAAATTTTCGGCCTGTTCTGACCCCAGCGGAGACGATACATTAAAACTCGACAGTGAATTGTTACCTCTGCGGAGCGTAATTTTTGCGCAAAGATCCTAAGTTTCGTGATCACAACCACGCACCGCCCTACGAGTTTCGTGGCGCTGCGCACCGATCATGTAACCTTCGCTACAGGAAGCAGCGAGTAGTCAATTGCTACTTCCACAACCTCTCCAACTGCGACGCCCATTTCATAGTGCGGGAGTTGGCGGTCGACTCTGGTGATGTTGAGGTGTTGGCCCACATGGAAGAGCGGAACATCGCTTTCACGAAGCGGTTCCTGTTCGACCGTGCAGCAGAACCGGCTGACATGCCAGGTTCCTCGACACCTATCGGTTCCTGGCTTTTGAGTCTCGCCAGCCTCGCAGCCGCACTTCCACCAGCTCAACTTTTGGAGACGAGGAAGAGATTCCCCGAAGACCAACTCTTCAATCTAGTCCGTAGGAAAGGCGTGTTCCAGAACAACTTTGTAACATCGCACGCCGTGTTGGAAGATACTACGGAGTTGCCGTTGCAACGCGATTTTCACAACGACATAACCCTGGAGGAGATTGAGGATGCAGACTACGAGCATGCTCGCAACGTCTGGGAAAGCCTTCGGTTGTAGGAATCTCAAGGACTACGCTAAGAAGTACCTGCGACGCGACATTGCGCTGTTGACTGATGTTGTTGAACGCTTCAGGGACCCGTCGATTGCGGAATACGGACTAGACCCTGCACACTACTACACCCTACCATCATACGCCTGGGATGTCATGCTAAGGACCTCCATTAGATACAGGACTTTGGCATGTACCTCTTCTTTGAGCAAGGCATCAGAGGAGGTATTTCCCAGGCAATCACCCATATGCCAAAGGCAACCATGACGGGTGTCGCCCCGAAGGTCGACGTCCTGAAGAGCCCACGCGCCTCCTGCTATACTTGAACAACAACAACCTGTACGTTTGGGCCATGTCCCAGTGTCTTCCTGAGGGACACTTCCAATGGCTCAGCCGCGAGGAGATTGCGTCTCTGGATATCATCGCGTTGGACCTCGAAGGACCCCAGGGCTACGTCTTGGGAGTGAACCTTCGCTACCCCACCCGCCTACACGACCTTCACAAGGATCTTCCATACTGCTGCGAGACCAAACGTCCACCAGGAGGGAAATTCAAGAAGCTCGTGACTACACTGGATGACAAGAAGAACTACATCTGTCATTACAGAATACTGCAACAGGCGCTTGAAAACGGACTGAAGCTTGTGAACGTGCATCGCTTCATCTCGTTCCGTCAGTCTCGGTGGTTAGAACGTTACATCCTGATGAACACCGAACTGCGGAAGAAGGCCAAGACTAAGTTTGAGCAAGACTTTTTCAAGTTTATTTACAACGCGGTCTTCGGCAAGACGATCGAGAATGTTCACAAGCGAATGAACGCCAAACTGGTGTGCACGCTTGAGATATTCAGGAAGTACGTGGCCAAGTCAAACTTCCTGGACCGAACCTACTTTAACGATGACGTCGCCATAGTACACATGTCGATAGTCAACATCGTCCTGGACAAACCGCTCTATGCCGGAATGTGTGTCCTCAATCTGAACAAGTGGCTCATGTACGACTTCCTTTACAAGATGAAGAACCGCTATGGTCTGAAAGTAGACTACATGGACACTGGTAGATTCGTGTTCGATATCGAGACAGAATATGTTTATCGGGACATGTTGGAGCATCTGGATGATTTTGACACCAGTGCTTACCCCCGGAACCACCCCTGCTACAGCCTCGTAAACGCCAAAATCTTTGGAAAGTTCAAGGATGAAGCGAACGGGCTTCCACTTTTCGAGTACCTCGGTCTCCGCTCGAAAGTTTATTTCATGGATAGTGTCGAATTCGAGTAGAGGACTGAAGATGACGAGCTGCAGGTCATGACAGTGAAGCGCGCCAAGGGAGTCGCTAGAGGAGTTGTTAGAAAAAACTCACCTCTAACGACTATAGGGAGTGCCTATTCAACGGTGAGCTTAAGAGAACTATCAACACCAGATTTCAGTCTCGCAACCACCGCGTCTTCACAGTTCAAGTTGAGAAGCTATCCTTGAGCTTTAATGACGACAAGCGGTACATCATCCCGGACCGTGTCAACACACTACCGTGGGGCCATATAGACATCCCACCTCAGCCCGAAGCCAACTTTCGAAACTATGAAGAGGAGGATGAGGAGGAAGAGCATTGAGTGGATGTGCCAACACCAAAGACCCTGACTTGACTTTTATATTATTCTGAAAATCTAGTCATTAGTTTGTATCGAGTCTCGTTTTGCTAGTCAATCATAAATGTTCAGGAGTACATACTCGATGTAAAATATCTGTAAGGTGTGTAAATAAATAGTCAAGTTGTTTATATATACATTCGCCTTTTTCCCACACATAGTCTTAAGATACAAAAGTAAATAATAAAAAATAGGCAAATCAAATTATACATTTGTAAGTTGAAAATTTCAAGGGGTGGGGAAGGGGGGTCCGATCTGGACCCCCCTTCATAACATAAATTTGTAGGACTAAATTAAAAGGGGTGATCGTTTCATTCACCCCTTGGTGTGGGGTGGGGAAGGTGGGTCCGATCTGGACCCCCCTTCCACTGCCATTTTTTGCTGTTTTTCTCTAACACGCTTTGTAGGACTTTGCCTGGGTTAACGCAGCTATGCGTCGACGCACCCCCCTTGCTGATTGTGTCCAAAGCATTACAATCACCTTTTTCCTTAAAATTTGCATTCACTATCTGTTTTGTTCATTGAATATGAGTCTGTAAACTAATTGCTAAAGTAAATACTAAAGAAGGATAGAAAATAAAAAGATTTTTTTATTCTGAGAACACAACTAGTTTATTGAGAAAAAATAATTTCAAAATTCAATTAGTATACATTTTTACAAAGAGTCTTCTGATCAGTGCATCTTTGTGAACAGTAGAAGAGTCGTCAAAGAACTGCACAAAGTCCATCATCTTCATGCCGTAGTGGGTCGGTAGTACAGGTATACAAGGCAGTATTACCGCAGACCAGAGTGTTGTCACTTTGAATGCGATGCTCGTTGTACAGGTAGCGACGTGCGTTGCGCCTCAGGAATCCTTGGTAGGGTTGTAGGTGTGGAGGTTGACCGTAGCTGTCAAAGAATTCAATTATACCTCCTCCTTTGTTGAGGTAGAAAGAGACCCAGTGAGTGCCATCTTCATTGTGTGGATCACTATTCACAATCATAGCGGTAGACAGTGAGATATAATGTGGTAATTGATCCGCACCGTAGACGCCAACATTCTCTACGGGTAGATTAGACATACACTTTTGTATCTCAGTGGTATTCATTCTACTGTATCGACACCGTCAGTAGCAGAATTATTACTAGTAGCAAAACAAAAGCAGGAACTGTTATCACTCTCATCATCATCGATATTTTTACTTAGATGTAATCAACCGCGTAATGTGATGCAATTGGTTAGAGCACATCTTGTGTGACCTGTCTTGTGATGGTGGCATCGCACTGTGTTTTTTATAGTAGATTGTTGATTGATGATAGTGATCCTCAACTTAATCGCTGATATCAATGACATTAGTAGTACAGTGATTGGTGACGAAATTGCAACGTACATATTTTTTTTTCTCAGCACCTTTGACATAAACAATCGGCCGTTTGGTGATATATGCGCGTAACCTTTCCTCTAGCACATGATACCAGATATCACCTTGATCCCATTCCAACCCGTGACAGTGTTTTGTGAGCCAATAGCTTTCACGTAGTTTCTCTTGTGTTAGGACATCTCGACTGAATGGTGATTTGACGATATGATGCATTAGCAGTGTACCACTGACCAATTCCAAGACGCACACTTCCTTCAGAATGTAGTCATTATTGTTGTCCTTGAAACATTGAAAATCCAAAATAATGGGAGATGCTAAATGTTTACGAGGTACTCTGCGTAAACGATCCATATTGTACGAGTGTTGGTTGCCGACTGATGATTTTAGTCTAACCGCTAAAGTCCACATTCACATTGCGATGCCGATCAGTTTCGATGACGTTGTCAAACTCTGCGTATGCCAGACAGTTGACAGTCTCTGTAAGCGCTGTGTCGAAACTAATCTCCATACGTATGCTTCCGTTACGCACCTAGTTCTAATGAGTAGTGTCGCTTGCTGACATATCAGGTGTTAGATCGAATTCCATCAGACAATATCCATTATCGTAATAATCTCTATTTATCAGATTACCAGTACCGCTAAAGTATAAACCAGAGCCTGAAAACAGACCGTGATAAACCATTACGAATTTACCCTTTCCATCTTCATAGTGCGGTTGTAGCGGTTTGGACGGCATTTGTTCACTGTCCATGTACAGTGAGAATTAGTTTGTTTTGAAATTTTTAAAGTTATATGGATTCTTTTTTAAATCACCATTAGACGCTGCGTTGGTGACCAGTCCGACAATGATACGTTTTGGCACTTGACCTATAAAAACATTGTCCAAAGTTTTGCTCCTTACGCCAAACAGCAGTGTGAATGTTTTCAATTCCACTCTGGTGATTGGATATTTAGCTGTGCCGGTCTGAAGCGTCTTGCTGTGCGCCAACAGTACAGTGGGGCTAACCTTACATCTTCGTATCCAGATATTCGAATCAACAATGTGCACCTTGTAGTCCCCCTCATCCACCATAATATAGAAAGAATCTTTTGATCTTATTAATTTAAAACGTAGTTCCACACCGTTTAACAGGAACTTATTCTGATTACACATGTCCACATGCAGATGACCGACCATATCGATTTCTCGACTTTTATTTGTCATTTTTCGTCCCGCCTTTAGTCCATCATTAGTGTCCACAATATTGTCCATATGACCGGCATCGTCTGATTGCCATAGAGCGCATGTTAAATGTGATTTCCATTATGTGAACCCATAATTCATCCATGTTTCAATATTCGCTCAATATGCATAAGTGTTGTTTTGTGGTGTAATTAGTTTCTGATTCATACACATATCAACTTGACTGAATAGCGAATGAAACCAATTGTTGACTGGACCAATTTTTTTCGATTCTTCGGCATCTGTGGTTGCCGCTCCTGTCGATTTGACAAAAGACGCTGTAATTTCCAACAGTGTTTGTGAAAGATCAGTGGAAGATGCTTCACCATTTCCAGAGCACTACATATTAAATGGGCAAATCATTAGACAAAATGGAGATTGGTTTGTACTGAACCCATTCACCGCTCTCGATACTGGTCTGTGTAGGCGGTAGTGAGAATAAATCCAATTCTGTCTTGACACGTTCACAAGACTTTTGATGTAGAAACGACATTGCTAGTGTTTGTGTGTGTGTGTGTGTGTGTGTGTGTGTGTGTGTGTGTGTGTGTGTGTGTGTGTGTGTTGGTGTGTGTTTGTGTGTCTGTGTGGATGTATGCATGTGTACAGAGCTAGAGGCGACACCAGTTGTCCGATTTTGATGAGATTTGGTATGTAGGTACTAATCCACGATATCTCCAGGCGTTTTTTTTTTTAATTTGTTATAAAGTTTGATTTTTAAGGGTAATTATCCCCCCAAAACCGCTAAAAACTATGAATATTACAAATTTCTCAAAAAAAGCTCTAATTATTGTGATTAAACTTTTGTAGAGCTTACAAGGTTTTCAAAAAAATGATCCCACCTGCATTTCTGTAAAAATTCGGGTTCAGAGATAACAGGACTTAAACATCCAGAATTAAGTTTTTTAGATTTTTCATAAAAAAATATTAGTGTTACAACAATTTTACTTATCACTATTATAAAGATCCCAAAAAACTAAATAATTTAGTAATCCATACTTATTTAATAGTATAATGTTTTTAACTACTTATAAGAAACAACACACATTGAATTGCTAAAAATCAAAACCACAACACTTTATTTATTTGTTTACAAAATAATAATTAATACACATATGATATTGTTCACATGTTAGCATAGAGGATACTACACTCTTCCCCTCTTAACTTGAACTTCTTCCTTTTATAAATTTAGTCTTGCAGGGGTTTGGATATTTCTTGATGATCTCCTCAAACATGTTGTTGTTGATGGTGAAGGAGATGGCCGATGTGAAGATGTTTGTATTTCATTATTACTACTGGTGTTGGTCGATGTGTTGTCAGTTGTGAGTTCAGCTTTTGAAAATAAAGATAACTCACTTTGTTTCAAGTGATCAGCATGCACAAAACGTTTTTGTCCAAGAACTTCTACAACATATGTCACTGGACTCACACATTGTGTTATGATACCCGGCATCCACTTATCTTCCTCCCCTCTTACACTGCGGACCAATACCTTTTGTCCGATAGTAAAGTTTCTCGAAGGTCCACGTGTTCGGTCACTGCTCTCTTTACTTTTCACCTTCTTCTTTTCAACCGAATCTCTTAAGTGATGCTTTAAAAGAGTTAACCTGGTTCTTGGCTGAAAATTTAGGAATAGTTCAGAAGGTGTCTTTCCCGTCACAGAATGAGGTGTATTCCTATATGCAAACAGGAAACAGTCAAGTCGATGTTGTCGATGTTGTATACTTCTCTTAGGACCAACAAATCTGACCTGCAAAACTTGTCGAAGTAGGGAAGATTTGAAAGTAGCCACCATGTTTTCAACTTGCCCATTGCTTGCTGGGTAGTATGGAGGTGTAAATATATGATTTACTCCATTGTAAGATAGAAAAGATTCAAACTCTGCTGATTTAAAAGGAGATCCACCATCTGTAACCAAGTTGTTTGGTATTCCGTAAGCTGAAAAACAGGTCCTTAATTTTGCTATCGTCAATTCTGCTGTTATATTATGCATTTTAAACACTTCTACCCACTTCGAAATAAGAAAAATAAGAAACTTATGTCCATTCTTTTCAGCAAAATCCGCATGAACTCGGTACCACTTTCTCTCAGGCCAAGTCCAAGGTTGTAAAGGAACTTTGGGAGCTGCGTTACGAGTCATTTGACATACTGAACAGTTCTTTACTAACAGTTCAATGTCTTCGTCTAGCTTGGGCCACCAAACAAAGCTTCTGGCCAAAGATTTCATTCTACATATTCCCGGATGTTCTTCATGTAGAAGATTTACAATTGATTTCCGGAGAGTTGTAGGAATAATGACTCTATTACCCCATAAGAGACAACCAGCTTCAACGGAAATCTCATTTTTCCTACTCACGTATGGTTGTAAGGTAGCTTCCTTGTTCAAACTCACAGGCCAGCCATTGGATGTTAAGTCCATCACTTTCGACAGGATTGAATCACGTTTAGTTGATTTTTCAACTTCTGCTGCTGTAACTGGAAGTTCTGGGAAGGGTGCAAAGAAATTCACATTGATATCATGAGTTTCATCATCTAATGCTCTTGGTAATCTACTCAATGCATCTGCTTCAATCAATTCAGAACCCTTACGGTAGACTATGTGATAGTCATAAGCGGACAACATTAGTGCCCAGCGTTGCATCCTGGCAGCAGCCATTACTAGAACGCCTTTCTTCTCTCCAAACAAAGCTACTAAAGGGGCATGGTCAGTAATCAAAGTAAACTTACGTCCATAGATGTACTTATGAAATTTCTTTATTGCATAAATTATAGCAAGTGCCTCTTTGTCCAACTGAGCATAATTTTTTTCTGACGTTGTCAACGTTCTAGAAGCAAACGCTACAGGTCTAACAGACCCATCAGGCATAACATGGTTCATTACACAACCTACACCGTAGCTGCTCGCATCGGAGGAAATCTCAATTGGTTTCTTCGCATCATATGGCACTAAAGCTTGACTTTCAGTAAGAAGATGTTTACTTTTCTCATATGATTGAATACATTTCTTGTCCCAGACCCAAGCAACATCCTTTTGCAACAGTTGGTGCAGTGGGTGTAAGATTGTGGCTAAGTTAGGAATAAATTTACCATAAAAATTTAGAAGTCCTAAATAGGTTCTTAGTTGTGAAACATTTTCAGGAGATGGGGCATCTAGAACAGCTTTGACTAACTGATCAGTGGGGTGAATACCATTAGAATCAACCTTGTGACCCATGTAGATTATACTTTTCCGCAATAACTCACTCTTTTGTGCGTTGGCCTTGATCCCGTATTTCGATAGACGGTCTAAAAGAGCTTCAGTTTTTATTCTAGCATCATTTAAAGAAAAACCAACAACAAGAATATCATCTAGATAACAATGTGTATCTGGTAAACCATGTAGGATTTTATCCATTGCAGCTTGAAATTGAAAAGGGGCGCTCTTGATACCAAAAGGTAATTTTTTGAATCTGAAAAGTCCTTTATGACTGTTAATGGTTAGTAAGGGCTGAGATTTTCCACTAACTCCTAGCTGCAAATACGCACTTTTGAGATCAACTTTTGAAAATACTCTCCCCCCTGACAGATTAGCAAAGATATCTTCCGATGTTGGAAGGCTGTAAAATTCATTTTTGCTTACTCTGTTAATGGTCACTTTAAAGTCACCACACAACCGTACTGATTTCCCATCTGGGTTTAGCACACAAACTAAAGTTGTGGCCCAGTCTGATTCCTGTACCGGATAAATAATATCAGATTTTACTAAATTTTCAAGTTCCTTCTCCACAGCTTCCCTTAAAGCATATGGAACTGGACGTGCCTTACAGAAGATTGGAGTAGCATCTTCGTCTACATTTACTTCGGTTGTGATCCCTTTTATTGTACCAACATTTCCTTCAAAAACATTACTGTACTTACTTTTTAACTTTTGTTCCAAATCATTGTACGTATGTTCATCTTCCTGAACTATCTGCTTACCTGATTTATTGTCAGACAACAGAAATATAGAAGACCAATCAAGTTTCAACCTTTGAAGCCAATTCCTACCTAATAAAGTAGGTTGTTTTACTTCGGTTCCTCCCACAACAACTATAGGTAAAGTCAAATTTTGATTCTGATGCTTTACATTAACTTGTATCTTTCCCAAGACATTTAATTCATGACCCGTATATGACTTTAACTGTAGCTGAGAAGGGCACAAATCTATATCGCTGAATTTACTATTATAAACATGTTCTGGTATTACCGAAAAGACAGCACCTGTATCAATAATCATATTCAACGGTTGACCCTCAACATCTAGTGTGATTTGATAACTACTAATAGGCCCCGTCGAAACTTCATTCATGACAAATAATGAATTCAAATCATAACACTCGTCAGTGTCTTCGACTAAATTAACTTTATTCTTACTCTTGTGACCTATATTATTCTTATTAGAGTTTGATTTACAAACAGAAGTTATGTGACCAATTTTGCCACAATCATATTTATCATTCTTATGAAAACACGAAGCATTAGTGTGTCCTGATTTACCACATCGGTAACATTTACTAAGCTTATTTGAATTTTCTGATGTATTACTGGATGAAAAAGACTTAGCTCTAACTGATTTGTTAAAATTTTGACTTTGCTTTGACTTATTTCTGACCATATTTATATCTACATCACTCTGTGTGTGAAAACCACGTGTTTCCTTTTTGGCTGCTTCAAGGTTACAGGCTAATTGAAATATTTTGGCAAAACTTTCATCCTGCTCAACCATTAACCTTCGTTGGATATCTTCGTCCTTAATCCCACTGACAAAACGGTCCCTGATAGCCTCATCCAAGAAAGTTCCAAAACTGCAAGTTGCAGAAAGTTGTTTAATTTGAACGGCATATTGGGCTAGAGTTTCACCTTCCTTTTGAAATCGTCTGTAAAACCTACACCTTTCAGCTATAACAGACTTGATCGGACTGAAATGGGACTTCAGAATTTCAACTAGATCGTCATAGGTTTTCTCAGCAGGTTTTTCAGGTGTTAAAAGGTTTCTTAAAATACCATAAGTCCTACCGCCTATCACAGTTAAAAATAGAGGGACTTTTTTGACATCTTTGATACTATTAGCAGTACAATAAAGATCAAACCGCTCTAAATAACTAGAAAGATCTTCTAGATCCTCTGAAAATTCATTGAATTTGCCTGTTACTGACATCTCTTGATAATTATCAATATAACATGATATTTCAAAATAAAAGAAAGTATTTACTTATCTGGGATACTTTGGAAATCACTTTGGGTTACTTTGTTTCTATTAAATCCCATCTTCGAACGACAATATAATGTTTTTAGCGAATTTTCCCTATAGGGAAGAAGCTATTACCATAGGTCTCATGGTAAGACTTAAGCCCGAGACCATGATAACTTTTTGTTTTGAGGTCCCCAGATGCCAAAAACACTATTCGTTCAAATTTATATATATGTATATATATATCTATATCTATATATATATATATATATATATATATATATATATATATATATATATATATATATATATATGTGTGTGTGTGTGTCCGTTAACACGATAACTTGAGTAAAAAACGTCCGATTTTGATGAAATTTGGCTCAAATGTGTAAAATGACATTCATGACTTTAAGTTCGAAAACCAGAAAAATCGGACCATGGAAAGGGGGGTTTATGGGGGTTTTAAATTTTCCAAAAATCAGTTTTTTGCATTTTTCACCCTAAAATTTTTAAAAAACTTAATTTTGGTTTTGACCATGTTATAGAGCTTAAAAACAAATAATTTAGTATTTTGAATTATTAACCTAGGTTAAGTGGTTGCGGAGAAAATCCAGAAAAACCTGCTCATAAAATCTCCCATGTTAATCTTATGGGAAAAAGGTTTTTGGCTTTTCCTCAGGTTATTTAATGTAAACTTCACATTTGCTTTTACCAATATGTTCAGTTCCACAAAACAATCATTTTGGTGTTTAAATTGTGATTCTACGCCCAACCGTTGCAGAGATATTCGAAGTGCTAAACACAGTACGTTGTCCAATGTTATCCTTATGGAGAATAAATAAAATTTGATATCTCGATTATTTATAAATGTATGTTGATGAAACTTGGTATGTGGCTTCAAGTAGTAGGCCTACTGGTATATTGACATTTGCACAAAAAATTGATTTTTTGTTGATTATTCCCGTAGCAGCAAACCTCCGTACTCAGCCCCCATGTTATTCTTATGGAGAATAAGTAAAACGTACTGACTCCCTTAATTATGAACATAAATTAATAAAACTTGGTATGTATCTTCACTTGGTTGAGTTATATTGATAATTATATAAAAACCCATTTTTCTGTTCCTCGTTGCAGCAAACCTGCTTTCTCAGCCCCCATGTTATGCTTATGGAGAATAACTATAATGTCATATATCGCTTATTTATGATTGAATATCGATGAAACTTAGTATGTGGCTTCGCCTAGTTAAATTCTATTTATATTTGTATAAATATCAAAGAAAAGTTAATTTGTGAAATATGTTACAAATCAGCTGATATGTGATTTGTTTATTCTCACTTCCTTAAATGTTTGGTTTTGTCAGTTTTTGTATTATGCATTATTTATTTTTGTAATTAAATAATTTCATTGTAATGGTGAACATTTATTACTAGAAATATCAAACTCTAACTGGTTATGGGCCCAGGAAACCTGTAAAGATATTGTATCAGTATAATAATGGATGTTAAAGTCAGTTTAGAAAAGTTAGAAGGACCTAACTGGCCTAGATGGAAGAGGCAAATTGAATTACTTTTAAAACATCATGAGGTCTACGATACAACAACAGGCGAGGTCAAATGTCCAATAGGGGATGAGACAGAAGTAAAAAAGTGGAAGAAAGCTGATGCCTTGGCTCAAGTGATACTTGTTAGTAATATGAATGATTCCAATGTAGATATTACAGCCACTTGCAAATCAGCCTCTGGTCAACGTCTTGATAGGCTGTTTGAATCATTTTTCTCGGCTGTAAAACTTGAAGAAGAAGATATTGCAACCTATATTTCACGCCTGAAGAGAGTTTTCTCTGAAATTAATGATGAGCTCGAAAAACTGTCAAAAGTTAAATTACCCGAACTTTTACTGATGAGTCGAATAATGAGTACGCTACCCTCAGAATATTTTGAGTTTAAAAATGTGTGGGAGAGCATACCAATGTCCGACAGAACCATAAGTCTGTTACTTGAAAGGCTTAGGCTTATTGAAATGAGATTACCATCACAACAGCCTAGTGGTGCAAATGGATCTGCACTGGATGTTTCTTCTAGAACCAATAGGTCATCAAACGGTCCTAATAAGACCAGGAATATGAAGAAGAAAGATACCGGTAAAACAATCAAGTGTTTTACATGCAATAAAATAGGTCATTTTGCTTCGAAATGTCCCATGAAAAGATCCGTTGCTGCAAAGGCTGATTTAAGTCTGCTGTGTTACACGGCCAAGAGTAATTTCCGTGATACTACGTGGATTGCAGACAGTGGAGCTTCTCATCATATGACGTTCTGTAAGGACTGGTTCGAGACTTTTGAAGACTTTACGAAGCCACTTGAGGTAACAGTAGGTAACAATGCTAATATTAAAGCTTATGGTGAGGGAACTGTTCGTGTAGAAATTACTATAGGACATCGGAAGCGAGTCAGAACCATAGAAAAAGTATGGTATGTTCCTGAACTTGGGAAGAATTTACTGTCAGTCGGTCAAACTGTGAGTAAAGGGTTCATCTTCAAGGCAAAGAGTGATAAATGTGTCTTTTTGCAGTCAGGTAAGCCGATATTATTTGGTATACGTAAAAATGGACTGTTTGAGTTAGCGCTGGATGTCATCAGACCCTGCGATAAAGGTAAGGTACATGTGAGTACTAAATTAGACACCCTTCAACAATGGCATGAACGGCTGGTACACCAGGACAAAAGGCATGTGAAGCAAGTGCTACTGAATAGAGACATTCGTGTGCAAAATGACAATACGTTTTGTACTGGTTGTCCACTTGGAAAGCAGCACAGAAAGTCTTACAAGCCGAGGGTTGTGAGAGCGACATCTCCTGGAGAAATTATCCTTGCCGATTTATGTGGTCCTATGGAAGTAAAATCAGTTGGAGGATCCAAATACTGTCTTGTAATGAAGGACGACTACAGCCGTTTCAGACGTGTTTTCTTCCTGAGAGAGAAAACAGAGGTGCCTGGATGCATTGAGACGTTCCTAGCTGAAGCCACAACTGCAGGTAATATAGTTAAAACGTTTATGAGCGACGGAGGATCTGAGTTTGTAAGTCACAAAATTACAGATATTCTCACTAAGAGAGGTATCACGCAAAGAACAGTCATGCCCTACACACCGGAGCAGAATGGGGGAATTGAGCGTGAAATGCGGACTTTAGTTGAAAGTGCCCGTACTATGATTCATGCTAATAATCTGCCTAAGAGTCTGTGGGCAGAGGCAATAAATACTGCTTGTCACGTTATAAATCGTACTGGTCCATCAGTTGTTGCTGGTAAAGCTCCAATAGAGTTATGGCTTAGCACAAGTCCATCTCCTATCAATCACTTTCAAGCTTTTGGTGAAAGGTGTTATGTACATGTACCTAAAGCAAAAAGGAAGAAGTGGTCTGCTAAGGCCGAAGAAGGAACCTTGGTTGGGTATTGCGGCGAACGAGATGGATATCGTATTTACAATGGGCGAATTGTGTTAACCTCAGCTGATGTAGTTTTTGTAAAGGACAAGAAGGGAGCTTTGAGTGAAACCAAGGAAAAACCTGTTGGGAGTATCAAAGAAAATCCTGTTCATTGGATTTTGCAATCTCCACAGGAATCTGATTCAGAGGGAGAAAATCCTGGATCTGGAACAGATGGTCCTGAAACACAGAATGAGGGAGAAAATGTTGACTCTGACGTAGACAACAGTGATAATCTTGAAGATGATGTTCAAGAACCAGGAAATGGTGAAAATAGAAAAGGAATGGTCACTACACGATCTGGACGAAACATTAATGCTCCAGAGTATTTGAAGCATTATGTATGCAGTGTCTCTGATAACATTGACTGGAGTCATGCTATGAAGGAAGAAATGCAAGCTCTTCGTGAAAACAATGTTTTTGAAGTTGTAGATCGTCCAGTGGGGAAGAAAATTATAGGTACGAAGTGGGTTCTAAAGGAAAAGCTGCGATCAGATGGTACACTCGACCGTCTAAAGGCTAGACTAGTAGCCAAAGGATTCTCACAGAGAGAAGGAGACTACGATGAAATTTTCAGTCCTGTTGCAAGGCTTGAAACTGTTCGCACAGTTCTAAGTGTTGCAGCTAACGAAAAACTTCAGATGCGGCAGTTTGATGTCAAAACAGCCTTCCTATATGGTAACCTTAAAGAAGAGGTGTACGTGAGTCAACCTAAAGGCTTTGAGGACGGTACCGATCGTGTATGGAAACTAAACAGAAGCCTCTATGGGTTGAAACAAAGCCCTAGGTGTTGGAACAAGAGACTCGACGATTTCATTAAAAAGCAAGGATTACAGCAGAGTAAATCAGATCCCTGTTTATACGTAAGAAATAAAAATGAAAACAAATTAATAGTAGTTTGTTATGTCGATGATGGACTTATCGCCGGGACAAACTTGAAGGATGTAATGGATTTTCTAAGGGACTTAGAAACCGAATTTAAGATCAAAGTTTCCGATCCAGACTGCTACCTTGGCATCAAAATAGAACAAAAAGAAAACGGAAACATAGTTCTCAGTCAACGAGCCTATGTTGAGAAATTGCTATCAAAGTTTCGTATGACTGATGCCAACCCTGTTAAAACTCCAATCGAAGTAATTGGTGTAAGCGATGTCCCTGAAAAGCCATTGGATAAGGAGGTGCCTTATCGTGAAGCAGTTGGAAGTTTAATCTACCTGACTTCCGGTACCAGACCTGACATTGCATACGCAGTAAGCATGGCAGCACAGGATGTTGAGCATCCAACTGACCGTTCTTGGAGAAAAGTAAAGAGAATCTTTCGATACCTGAAGGGGACCATGGACTTCAGTCTAACATACAGAAGTGGTCAGAAGAGGGAGCTTGTGGGATTCAGTGATGCAGATTATGCCGCCGACAAATCCAGGCACTCTCGTACAGGTGTAATTTGTGCTTACGCTGGGTGTACGCTTACGTGGCTAAGCCAAAAGCAGAAATGTATCTCTGTCTCTACAATGGAAGCCGAATATGTGGCAGCAAGTGAAGCAGCCAAGCAACTTGTATGGCTGAAAAGACTATTGCAAGAGATATCGATGGGTATAGGTCAACCTAAACTGTATATCGACAATCTAAGTGCAGTACATCTTGCGAAAAACCCTGTATTTCACTTCAAGAGCAAGCACATCGATGTAAGACATCATTTTGTGAGGGAGAAAGTGAACCTAGGAGAACTTGAAGTAAAACACATTGAAGGGGAAAGGCAGCTCGCTGATATTCTCACGAAAAGTCTGCCCAATCCTCGGTTTGGGACTCTTGCTAGGAGTGCTACCGATATTGCCCAAATTAACTTTGAGGGAGTATCAAAGAAAAGTTAATTTGTGAAATATGTTACAAATCAGCTGATATGTGATTTGTTTATTCTCACTTCCTTAAATGTTTGGTTTTGTCAGTTTTTGTATTATGCATTATTTATTTTTGTAATTAAATAATTTCATTGTAATGGTGAACATTTATTACTAGAAATATCAAACTCTAACTATAAAAACCAATTGTTTCTGTTCCTTGTTTCAGCAAACCTACATACTCATTACCAATGTTATTCTTATGGAGAATAATTAAAATCGCTTATATGTGAATATATTTTTATGAAACTTGGTTTGCGGCTTTATGTGGAATTCAGACAAATATTATGCATTGGAAATTCGCTGAGTCCGCAGGTTTGCTGCGACGGGGGTATTAACTACTTATAAGAAACAACACACATTGAATTGCTAGAAATCAAAACCACAACACTTTATTTATTTGTTTACAAAATAATAATTAATACACATATGATATTGTTCACATGTTAGCATAGAGGATACTACAAATAGGCGATCAGGTTTTTTGTGAGAATTACTCCTCCTAAACTACTGAACCGATTTTCATGTTTTTGGTGTCATTGGAAAGAGCCTAACGTGAAGTTGTGCAGGAAACTTTTTTTATAGAGAAATAATTTGTGAGTGAGGCCCTGGGGCCCCTTAAAGTTGAGTTTTTTCCCATAAGCTTAACATTGGGAAATAACTATGAATTTTAAGCAATCAGTTGGATAGAGTAAACACAGTTAATCAGCAGGCCATGTTCGCTTTGGAAGGGTAACACAATATTTATTCGGGAATGTCGGTATAATAATACTTGTGATCGCGAGCGAAGCCGCGACCGGCTACTAGTTTGAATTATTTTTCTACAATTGCTGGTTACGGAGAAAATTGAAATTTTCATTTTTCGGTAAACGCAGTACATTGCCCAATGTTATTCTTATGGGTAATACAAAATTACTATTTCTCTTTTATTATTTACTGATCAATTTCGTTAAATACTGATATGCAGGTCAAGTTAGCATTGACCAACAGTGTATATTCAAAATATGTTGCCACTTAACCTTTGGCGGGAGAGGGGGCATTTCCCCTCTTAAAAAACTGCTAATAGCAAAGGATTCTTTAGTGGTTCAAAAAAAGGAATTTGGGTGGCTATTACTGTAAACAACTTTTTTAGAAGATTTTATGTACTTTTGGCTACTTTATATTATGTTTTTATTAAATAAAAACAAAAAGTAATTTAGTCTTTAAGTTGGGTTAAAAGGGAGAAAGTATGTGTCAGTTTCCTGATACTGTTTATTCAGTTTTGATATTCATCAAAGACTTTGTTTCAATGTTTTGAGAGGGAACAGTCTAAACCATGGTCTTGTTACTATCCAACATCGAACTTCAATTGGAATGCATAATTAATTTATAGCCCAACGACAAATGGCAGCTGGGTCCGGAATCGAACTATTTCAAATTTTCAGATTTTTAGGGATCAGACGAACCTCGGTTTATAAGGCGGGTACGCTAACCACTGTTCCA
Source organism: Allygus modestus (assembly GCA_963675035.1). NCBI lineage: Eukaryota > Metazoa > Arthropoda > Insecta > Hemiptera > Cicadellidae > Allygus > Allygus modestus. The sequence continues at coordinate 32,241,873 of OY776116.1, forward strand.
TGCAGCCAGATATGTGTTGTTCTGTGGTCATTCTTGCTGTCAGGAAACCTTTAAAGTGTTATTACTGGAGTTGTTAAACACATATTAGTCAGCTGAATTTACTCATCAAGGCATTATTAAATCCACCCTTCTCAATTTGTGTTGAATAAAATGCATGCAAACAGTGGATTTAATACGACTAAACAGGGTATTCATCTAACCCTTTCTGGTGAGAACTATTTTAATAGTTTATTATTCAGTTTCATGAGTCAATTTTTCTTCTATTCATAAACCAACCCATGTACAAAACCCTCCATTTCCATGGTAACTATTCTACTCCTCTCTGACCATGTTATTAGTTTACAAAAGTTACTACTGCTAGGCTTGACTCATCCTTATCACCACACACTACATACAGGGTGTCACAAAAATCCGGAACTGGCTATACATAACAATATTCTACATACAAAAATAAATCGAAAATGTTCAGTAAAATTTTTTCGATTTCAACTTCGTTTAGCTGCTATCCGCCATTTTGTTTTTTTTTCACTTAAACATTTCTATTTCCGTAATGGATTAATGTATCAAGTAAAAATTTGGTATGGAGCTTTACAGGATAAATGTCTAAATCCACAAAAAAAATTATTTTTTCCGACGTTTATTTTCAAAATGGCGGCCACTTTAAATTCTTAAAGTCAAATTCCATGAAAACCAGCAACTGAAACAAAATTTTACAAGATATACAATTTAAAGCACTTTTTAATCCAAATCTAATGACATTTTTACTGTAAAAATCAGTTAATAAATAAAAAAAGTTATGGTAATTTTTTTATAATAAATTTCAAAATGGCGGCCATATACAAATTTCAAAGTCAAATTCCTGGAAAACTAGCAACTAAAACAAAATTTTACAAGGTATACAATTTAAAGGACTTGGTCAAATGCACTAGGGAATTTGACTATAAAAATGTTATATGGCCGCCATTTTGAAATTTATTATAAAAAATTTCCATAACTTTTTTATTTATTAACCGATTTTTACAGTAAAAATATCATTAGATTTGGATTACAAAGTGCTTTAAATTGTATATCTTGTAAAATTTTGTTTCAGTTGCTAGTTTTCATGGAATTTGACTTTAAGAATTTAAAGTGGCCGCCATTTTGAAAATAAACGTCGGAAAAAAAGAATTTTTTGTGGATTTAGACATTTATCCTGTAAAGCTCCATACCAAATATTTACTTGATACATTAATCCATTACGTAAATAGAAATGTTTAAGTGAAAAAAACAAAATGGCGGATAGCGGCTAAACGAAGTTGAAATCGAAAAAATTTTACTGAACATTTTCGATTTATTTTTGTATGTAGAATATGGTTATGTATAGCCAGTTCCGGATTTTTGTGACACCCTGTATATATACACCCACACATACATACATATATATAAATAAAATTAGAGTTTTGTCTGTACATTGTTTGGAATTATGAAATGTTTGCATATTTTCACGTTTTACACCCTAGGGAAGCCAAAACGAGTCTTATCTAAATGTCTGACTGTATGTCTGTCTGTCCGTCTGTCTGTCTATCTGTCGGTATCGCTCAAGGACGGGTTTTTGTTCGCGTTTCACGGGAAAACGGGTGCACTGACTTTGATCAAACGTTTGTTTTTTGTTCTATCCATGCTTGAGAAGGTTTAGACCATTTTAAACTGGCATACGCTTTTTAAGAAAAGGATGGCAGCCGCTCAAAAACGTGACTTCGTGCAGTTTTGGTCATGTTTTGTTCGCTTTTTATAAGGAAACGGCTGCACTGATTTCGATGACCCTTTTTTCTATGTTCTTTATATGCGTTAGAAGGTTTTAGACTGATTTGATTTTTTGAAACTACCTTAGGACCCCACCCCACGGGGTTTTTAAGATCCTATGTTATTCTTATGGACAAAGCATTTATCCATATTGAACCACATGATGACTTAAGAATATTTATTCCATAGACAGATGTTGTAGTTCTTATTTAAAACGTTGAGTGAAGATTGGTGATAAATAACATAAGTATACAGTGTGGATATGCCCATTGATTTTTAATAACAGAATTCAAAATCAGTGATATGACTTAAGAATATTTATTCCATAAACAGCTGTTGTAGTTCTTATTTAAAACGTTGAGTGAAGATTGGTAATAAATATCGTAAGGAAACAGAGTAATTATATATTTGTCAGACTCATTCACTCACTGACATAGTGATCACTTTATCTAAAAATAACAATGTCTATGAAGATTAAAGTTTGCATGGTGGTTCCCTTTACGCTACAGATGTACAATATACAGTAATACGTTTAAAAAGTCCTATTGAGCTATGTCCAAATTTACTTTTATCTTATGAGTATTAATATTTACTGGACCTTTCAAGTTGAAATTCGGTAGGAACATAACTAATGCATCAGAACAAAACGCAAGTCTATTCCCATAACGCCAATGTTTAAGGCCTTCGCCCCTCGAATTACGAAATATAATTTTTTAACAATATTGCACCTACTACTGGTCTGATGGAGCTGAAATTCGGTAGGAATGTAGCTAATAGCTCAATGCAGACATATAACTACTCCAGATACAAATATACTTAAGGGCTCTTCCCCACTGGCCTTTAATATAAGCATGTTAATCATCACACACCAACCAATAGACCTGAAATTTGGTACCTTAAAGGACTTAAGAAACAACATCATGACTATAATGGGGAGTCGCGGTGTTGTTCTCTGGAGATTTCACACAGACCCTTTGTCATGCATGAGACGTGTGAACTAGATCTACGCCTCTCTAAAAAGATATTTTATGTATCCGACCAATGAGCGTCTCAACGTAACAGTAAATTTGAAAATTTTGGAGAAGATTAAGGGGTTGAAGAGTTTTCTTATGCTCTTGAAAACGAAAAGACTGTATTGAATTCATGTTGTCAACCTATCTGCCAGTGTATTTCGTTAACTTTCATTAACTATACAGTAACAATGTAAAATGTAATTTAAACATTTTAAAATTAATTGTGTTGTTATTTTCTTTAATTTATTCATTACTTCTAAATACAACCCGTACGAAGGACGGGTACACAGCTAATACATTTATATATATATATATATGTATATATATAAATGTATTTTATATTTATATATATATATATATGTATATATATATATATATAAACCTCCTTGCCCGTGCCCCATTCGCTTGGGTTGTTTTCATCAGCTGTGTCAACTAAAAGAGTTCTCTGTGCAACTTGTCTTCTGTATGTAATATTGTAAAACAAAATATAAACAAAACCTATGTTGAATGTTTTAACCTGCAAATTAAATGCTTTATAATTAGAAATTATTGTGTTACAAATAAATTAGTCAGTTCATAAATTAATATGAATTTAGCTAAAGAAGCGTTAATGGCTGGTGCCAAAGACAGTGGAGATTATCTGTTTAAAACACCTTCTGAAACGGATCCTGATCAAAAGAAAAAAAGAGTTGCACGTTATTCTAAAGTTGTGGACAAACTTCAAAGCATCGGGCCTTTGAACATCCCAGACCTGCAGGAATTTATGGAACAATCTAAAATTGATTTTCAACACCTTTACAAAGATAGATCAATAGCCGACTTAAAACTGGATGATTTTAAATTAATTCGTAAATTGGGTTCAGGGGCTTTTGGGAAAGTGGTGCTTGGCGAACTGATAAAAGATGGTGAAATTTATGCTATTAAAGTTATAGACAAAAAAGCTGTCATTAAGGGAAGACATTTCCGATATATACACAATGAAAAAAGAATTCTTCAAAGCATAAACTTTCCCTTTTGCATTTACTTAAAGTTTTTCTTTGTCGATTATAACTATTTGTACTTTGTCATGCCGTTTGTACCTGGAGGTGACTTCTTTGACTATCTTGTACAGTTTAAACCTCTAAAAGAAGACCATGCGAGATTTTATGTCAGTCAAATCGTCTTGGCTCTGGAGTATCTGCACTATTTGGAGCTAATTCACAGAGATTTGAAGCCCGAAAATATTATGATTGATGCTTTTGGGTACATCAAGTTGGCAGATTTTGGTCAATGTATCCGGGTCTATGGCAAAGACCGGGCTTGGACGTTTACAGGGACTCCGGAATACATGGCTCCCGAGATCATCAGCCGGCAAGGCTATGACTGTGCCGTGGACTGGTGGGCCCTGGGAGTGACTCTGTACGAGATCTGTGCCGGCCGCCGGCCTTTCAAGCACGCCAACACCGATAAACTCTATAAACTTATTGTTGAAATGAAATTCGAACTTCCTCCTACTTTCTCAAAAGCACTGACAAACCTAGTAAAATTACTGATGACGAATTCGCCGGATAAGAGGTTAGGAAACTACACAAGAGGAGCAAAAGAGGTGAAAGCACACCTTTGGTTCAAGGGCACTGATTGGCATGCCGTTCTGAACCGTACGTTACCTGCCCCATACGTTCCTAAGGTGGCAAAAATCACTTCAAAAAAGAGTAAGTGACATATATATATATATATATATATTTATATATATATATATATATATATATATTTTTTTTTTTTTTAAAGATCCTTAATGAAAAATATTAATATTATAAAAATTAAACTAAGGACAATTGGTTTCCTTTGCACACTTTACAAATTATTTACAGAACTGGTTTCCTTAAGGTAAATGACACAAATTATAAATGCACAGTTAAGGCTCCAGTCTACCCTACAGAAAAACTTGCACCGCCGCGTGAAAATACATTGTTAAAATAGGGAAAAGGAGGATTGCAGATGTCTGTAGGATCCCTGTTTGTGGCTGTGATATTAATATTATCAACTCACTATAAATGGGATTTGACAACAAAAATTCACACTCGTGCTTAATTCTCACTAAGCACACCCATGGTTAATTCTAAACGTTAACGTTTCTGTCTTAAGTTGTTCTAGTCTGAAAAAGCTAATTTTTATATAGGCCTATTGCTTGCAAATGCAACTCAGTTAAACAAATTAAAAACGTAACAAGGTAGATAATATTTTTACTTTATTTGTATCTTTATTTAAAGGGTTTAAGTAGCACCTGTAAAGAGGAATTCTGCAAACCCTTCCTAGCGCTGCGCAAAAGGGGTAGACCGGAGCCTTATATATATACAGATAATTTATTTAAAAATTAACATCTTTTCACCAATGTGAATTGCCTCAAGACAAAGAATACTTGTAAAAAAATTTTGGTATTTAAATTTGGTTGTATAGATGATTTTTTAATATACTAATTGAGTATTTTACTGCAGTCTGAGCAACTAATGTCAAAATTTTGTTATCTAATTTAAATCTTCTCCACATTTCCTGAACAAAACTTGGAATTGTTCCTCTTGCACCAATTAAAATACCAATGACCTCAAAGTTTCTTATGTTGTACTTTTCATTAGAAATGTATTAATATTATAATACTCTACTGTTTCGGTCACACCTGCTGTTTGGGAAATACCAGACTACTACTTTTGGTCAGGAGTTTCTAGTAACAAATATACCCTTCCTTCCACTGCCCTCATTGGGGATGGCCTTGCATAGTAGCTGCTCATCAATTCGGAGTGATATCGGTTGACTAGGTCTGTGTTAAGATGACATACGATCAGGATAACTAGACTGTGATTCTTGTTTCATCCTCTGTGCTAAAAACTGAGATATAGATTGGGTCCTTGTGTTTCTTTGTCGGTTGGAAGTGGAACAATCTCCTAGTAAGCCTGATTTATCGGGTTAACCAATTTGAGGCTAAAGGTAAAGGAGGTTTTGTTACAGATATTCTAGTTTATATGGACTGGTTTTTAGTTTCAACTTAAGTATGTAATGTGTTAACGCACAAATGTTGGTCATATGTATGCGTTGATAATACATTTTTTGTTCTTTACTAACAAAATAAAAATACTAAGTTTCTATAAATGGTTGACACCACATCACACTACATGACTCCTCGCTACTCATCCCTGACAGTTGTCGCTACATTTTGCTGTAGAGTAGAACAAAACATAGTCTTCCTCTGTTTCAAAAATCCTTTTGGGTGCTGGGACATGTTGGCTTTCAACCTTAAGGCTTTTAAAATTAATATTGGAATGTTTATAATAATACAAAAAATTGTATTACTATTTTGAAATATTTTAGAATTATTTGATACTCAACTTGATATGTTATATATTCACCGCTGAATTTCAGCCATTGTATGAATTTGTGTGATGAAAATAATTGAATTGAGTGTAATTGAATAAACTAAACCTAAATATTTGATCCGATAATTACTTAAACATGTGTTTACTAACCAGTTTACTACACAGAACTGCCCAAACATGACGTACTAAACAGTTCACTACATATAACTGCCCAGACATGACGTACTAACCAGTTCACTACATATAACTGCCCAGACATGACGTAGTAACCAGTTCACTACACAGAACTGCCCAGACATGACGTACTAACCAGTTCACTACACAGAACTGCCCAGACATGACGTACTAACCAGTTCACTACACAGAACTGCCCAGACATGACATACTAACCAGTTCACTACACAGAACTACCCAGACATGACGTACTAACCAGTTCACTACACAGAACTGCCTAGACATGACGCACTAACCAGTTCACTACATATAACTGCCCAGACATGACATACTAACCAGTTCACTACACAGAACTGCCCAGACATGACGTACTAACCAGTTCACTACACAGAACTGCCCAGACATGACGTACTAACCAGTTCAATACACAGAACTGCCCAGACAAGACGTACTAACCAGTTCACTACACAGAACTGCCCAGACATGACATACTAACCAGTTCACTACACAGAACTGCCCAGACATGACGTACTAACCAGTTCACTACACAGAACTGCCCAGACATGACGTTCTAACCAGATCACTACACAGAACTGCCCAGACATGACGTACTAACCAGTTCACTACACAGAACTGCCCAGACATGACGTCTAACGAGTTCACTACACAGAACTGCCCAGACATGACGTACTAACCAGTTCACTACACAGAACTGCCCAGACATGACGTACTAACCAATTTCACTACACAGAACTGCCCAGACATGACGTAGTAACCAGTTCACTACACAGAACTGCCCAGACATGACGTACTAACCAGTTCACTACACAGAACTGCCCAGACATGACGTACTAACCAGTTCACTACATATAACTGCCCAGACATGACGTACTAACCAGTTCACTACACAGAACTGCCCAGACATGACGTACTAACCAGTTCACTACATATAACTGCCCAGACATGACGTACTAACCAGTTCACTACACAGAACTGCCCAGACATGACGGCTAACCAGTTCACTACACAGAACTGCCCAGACATGACGTACTAACCAGTTCACTACACAGAACTGCCCAGACATGACGTACTAACCAATTTCACTACACAGAACTGCCCAGACTTGACGTAGTAACCAGTTCACTACACAGAACTGCCCAGACATGACGTACTAACCAGTTCACTACACAGAACTGCCCAGACATGACGTACTAACCAGTTCACTACACAGAACTGCCCAGACATGACGTTCTAACCAGATCACTACACAGAACTGCCCAGACATGACGTACTAACCAGTTCACTACACAGAACTGCCCAGACATGACGTCTAACCAGTTCACTACACAGAACTGCCCAGACATGACGTACTAACCAGTTCACTACACAGAACTGCCCAGACATGACGTACTAACCAGTTCACTACACAGAACTGCCCAGACATGACGTACTAACCAGTTCACTACATATAACTGCCCAGACATGACGTACTAACCAGTTCACTACACAGAACTGCCCAGACATGACGTACTAACCAGTTCACTACACAGAACTACCCAGACATGACGTACTAAGCAGTTCACTACACAGAACAACCCAGACATGACATACAAACCAGTTCACTACACAGAATTGCCCAGACATGACGTACTAACCAGTTCTCACTACACAGAACTGCCCAGACATGACGTACTAACCAGTTCACTACACAGAACTGCCCAGACAAGACGTACTAACCAGTTCACTACACAGAACTGCCCAGACAAGACGTACTAACCAGTTCACTACACAGAACTGCCCAGACATGACATACTAACCAGTTCACTACACATAACTGCCCAGACATGACGTACTATCCAGTTCACTACACAGAACTGCCCAGACATGACGTACTAACCAGTTCACTACATATAACTGCCCAGACATGACGTACTAACCAGTTCACTACACAGAACTGCCCAGACATGACGTACTAACCAGTTCACTACATATAACTGCCCAGACATGACGTACTAACCAGTTCACTACACAGAACTGCCCAGACATGATGTTGGATAAGAGTATAAAATTCACCTATCATGCCCATTTTTATTACATTTTATATAATAATTGATTAAAGGATCAACGCACCATCACACCCATTAGGTGAAGTAGGCAACTGCATAGGGTGGCAACTTCTAGAGTCAGGAAAATTAAAGTTCAACACAAAAAATAAACCTAAACAAATTTCTGTATCACAATTTTCTGGAAATTTGTTAGTAGCCGTTGTGATTATTTTTTAGTCAATTTTTGAGTCACTACCAGTCGCTTTTATTGGCATTCTTGTAACCAATTTTAAAAGTAAAGGGCTTTAATGCCCAGGGCCAGGTAAGAAGGGCCGTAACATTTCGCCTGTGAGCGGACTCCCCCTGTCACGTGACCGGCTACGTCACCACGCCGACAGCCGGCTCAAAGCACCGCGCTACCAGTGCTTTACCCCTACAACTTCCACGGCTGAAACTTCTATTAGACACCGTGATTATACGACTTCACCCTTATTTTGTAGATGAATCAGGCATGTATGATTTAGTAAGAAATAGAGGTTTGTAAAGTTAAATGGAATCCCGTTGAAAAACCATCAGTTGTTTATCGGTAAATAAAAATAAAACTTAAATACTATGACCAGAAGAATGATTTTGATAAATTTAAAAGTAAAGGAAGGTATTTAAAGTCACATCATGTATTTAAAAGCAACAAAAATCCTCCTTTAGTGGCAGCGGAGTAATGCAAGAATTTAAGAAACAACTTTGCTAAAGATAAATAAAGCGCTTAGATAATTAAAAAGAAACACTCACCTGTTATAATTTATTTTATATTTATATAGATACAGATCATACTCAATATACAATGTTTATAAATGTTAGTAGTAGAGAAAGGAGAGTTTCTGCACTATGTGGGTGTACGAGGTGTACGAAGACGTACGAGGTCAAAGGTCAAATGTGTACGAGTGATGTACGAGTGACGTCATGAGCGTACTGGTCAAACTGCGAAAACGACCTCTAAACTGCGTTTTATTCTTATTTAACTTTCGACTTGAATAATTCATTTTATATTTTAAAACTAAATTTTACCACCGTAATGCACTAAATACTGACCGAGGCACAGAGCCCGACCACAGCCTGTTTACTGGCGCCGCGCCGCGCGGCTTTATCAGTCGGCCGCGGTCAGAGTTCAACTTCACAGTGATATATATTGTTGTTTCATTGTTACCCATTGTTGCACACAACGGAAAAATAAAAATTTTAACTTTCAATCTTTCAAAATTAATTTATAATATACAAATTTCAATATATAATTTAATTTACTTCTCAAGAGTGATACCGTCTCCCTCGGGTGTGCGCCCATCTACCAAGTTATTCTTCGTCTCAAAATTGCAATACAACTGGTCAATATCTATTCCGCCAACTCCCATCAGGGCTTCAAACACCATATCGCCGCTTCCGGATATTCTGACCGACTTGGGATCTTGTGCGTCGAATCGGGTCCCGTCAGCGACTATCACTCTACCGATCGGTTTGGACACGGCCGCCTCGTGAATGTCATGTAGCCGTTACAATTAGTCCTCTTCACGCGGTTATTTTTACTGATTTATTCGGGACGCCTTCTCTTCAACTTTCGACTGTAACAGGTTTCTTGATCAGTTCTCAAATACAGGGTGACATCATTTATGATAGCCCCGGTGACCGCTGTCACACGGTTATCTGTGATCGTACCGCTCAAATCGTTTAGAATATGAATCTCGGCCGGTGTCATAAACGCTTTCATTTGTTCGTTGAATATGTGACGCACTAAACGAAGAACGCTCCTTGATCACAATATAACCTTTCTTCGAATACTCGCATTCAGTCATACACATCAGCGCGTTAATTTGATAAGTGAAAGCCCATCTCTCTATATTTTCATACAACAAACCTAACAAATTGGTACCGTGGTAATCGAGCCAAGCCCCGACTGGCAATTGTATGTGCACAGTTTTAAGTCCGAGATTTTTAAATTCCTCATATAGACCCCGAGCAAGCGTAGTTTTACCTGCACTAATGTTACCTTCCAACGTGATGATCATGTTTGATGATGGTGTTTTACATCTAACGCCTGTGGAACCGAACCCTTGATTTCCCCGTTCAGTCTGTCGAGTATCGTTTTTACCATCAATCATTACACTGTTATCATAAACTGTTAATATTAATTGTGCAATCCGATCGCCTCTTTTCACTACAAAATCTACATCTGAATGATTAAACAACACGCCTACATTTCCGGTATAGTCAAAGTCGACAACACCTGCGCCAACATCAATCGAATTTTTAACCGCTAATCCAGATCGTGGTACAATTCTACCATAACAACCGCAAGGAAATTCAAAAGATAAATCAGTCAATACCAATTGCTTTCCGCGTTTCGGCACTACATAATCATAAGCGCTTTTTAAATCATACCCTGCGGCCCTGATGCCGCAGGGTATGATTTAAAAAGCGCTCCCCTCCCCTCCCCGCCCCTCCCCCCGCTGGGAGCCTCTCGTGGCCGGTGAAGCAAACTCTGTCAGCAAAAAGTATTTATTATAACCGAATTCCATTTTATTTTTCACCTATATTAGATTTCTTCAAAATTCGTACTGAATAAATTATATAGTTGAATGTGAAACAAAAATGTTTCAAACACATTTAAACTGATTTAATCTTTTATAAATGTTATATCATGTTTCGTCTTGTCATCTGATAAATTTATCTTTCCGTTATAAACTACGTAGAGTGGTTTATCGGATTGCATGAGTAGTTTAATATTACCATGACTCATTCTATTATTCCAGCTTTCTGGAAGGTTAAACTTAACACCACTGCATGTAATAATGACTCGTGGACCGAACAATGTATCTATTCTGTCAATGTCTACTAAGTATTTTTTACCAATTTCCAATTCACCGACTTTCGTAAATGAAGTACCGTTGATTATGTTCAATATACCATCAAAATCTTCGTACATATTCATTTTTTATTCGCCTATATATAAAAATGCATTTTTCAAATTGAATAAAAAAATATAATCACATGTCGCCCGCCATTATATATATTTGATACCGCAAACCGCCATTGTATTTATAATTGAGATTCCTTATTAGTAAGTAAGAATTTTATTAAAATGCATTAAATAAAATGCATAGCCCGGCGATTTATGAGGTCTGAAAAAAATAAAAAAATTTTAAAAAAGGTATTATTCAATTACTTTCATTTTGACTTCCGCAATTGAAAAATAATTCATTCACATTTTACATGAACAAGATGACTGTGAATGAAGTATACTGTTTCGCCTTTCTTTATTACAATAAAAACACAACTTGCGATTTTCCGGGCAATCGATTACTTTGACTTCGCTTTCCCATTGATCTACAAAACGTCTTAATTTATAGTCACATACACAGGGTATGCATACAAAGGAATTATTACCAGATCCCCGGTGTAATGTATACAGGTCTGTATATTTCATATTTACTGTATCGTTGTTAGTCGCCATATTTTATTTCTCCTATATATAAAAATTGTATTCTCCGTACTCAATAAAAAATATAAATTCAAACTGCTAATTATATTATTTAATATTAACCCCACAGTTCAGATAAGTAAATATAATAAATCCCAAACGGCGTTTTTAGAAAAACTAAAATGCAAACTAACGTACCTCATTCTCGCTAACAAGTTTTAAATAAACAATATATCTAGTTGTACGCTCATTCCTCGCGTATAAGGATAATTGAACCACATGATCAAACTTAAATCGAGTCTCATAAGAAATTCAATATCTGATTTGAGTAACATCATCAGAATACATTCAGTTATCATTTAACTGCCACCAGAATCCGGATTTTATGTCTATACAGTATAGCTATAGTTTTATTCACTTCTCTAAGAATCAATTATCGCGGTAGCTGAGGGGTATCGCACTGGCTCTTGGAGTGGAATGTCGTAGGTGCGGATCCCGCCGCCAACCTAACATTTTATCCGTAGAAAAACATACATACATTTATCACTTGTTTTTATCAAAGTAAATGTTGTATAAATACGTAAATTTATTTATTTTTAAAATAAATTGAAGATTTCAGGCATGGTTTATTGTTAGGATTGGCATGGGTGCGTTATCTTAGAACAAACAGAGCATTTTGGGCTAAGCAGTGACTTTAGCAGTGTGGTTAATTTAACTTTTAAGAGAACAGCGAGTTTCCTATATGAAATAATGTTAACAATTTCTATAGGCCAAGTCAAAATATCCGGATTAACAATAAATCGTCAGGCCCAGTTATTTAGATGAAAAAATGAGATTTCAATATATTGTTTCAATAGCCTAGGCTATCATGAAATTAAATGCTATAAACATGGGTTGGCCCAAGTCCGTACATGAAACTTCTAAAATGACAAGTAGCCTAAGTGTATAGGCCTTCATTTTATAGCCATAGGTCCAAGTTTATGATGAAAACAGCTCAGTATAATCCAAACCTAGGATATGTCAAATCATTTCAGATAACCTGTACAAAAGGCTTAGTTTGGTTAGAATAGTTTAAAGCTTTTGTTTTGGTTCGCTACAACATTTCTGGTAATGTGTTCAAAGTATTTTACAAAATTATATTTCACTATATTGTTTCAATAGCCTAGGCTATCATGAAATTAAATTCTATAAACATGGGTTGGTCCAAGACCGTACATGAAACTTCTAAAATGGCAAGTAGCCTAAGTGTATAGACCTACATTTTATAACCATAGGTCCAAGTTTATGATGAAAACAGCTCAGTATAATCCAAACCTAGGATTTGTCAAATCATTTCAGATAACCTAAAAGGCTTAGTTTGGTTAGAATAGTTTAAAGCTTTTATTTTGGTTCACTACAACATTCCTGGTAATGTGTTTAAAGTATTTTACAACAGTTGTTGTATTACCAGTTTAATGTCGGCTTACTCTTACTGTAATCCAACCCTAGGCTATGTCAAATCATTCAAGATAACCTTCCGAAAAAGGCTGTTTGGTTCGAATAATCTATAGCTTTTATTGTGGTTACCTACTACATTACTGGTAATATATTTTAGGTAATGTAGACAATTTGTATTATTAATTTAGTGAAAATATAACCTAGCAAATAATTGTCCTACAAAAATAAATTTTAAGGTTGTTCGCTTACTGTGACTAACTTCATCAACGCTTTCTAGACAAATTGAGGCTTTGTATACTTTTTACACATGACAATCACAATATTACCAATTGTCTAAGAAAATGTAATAAAACAAACTATTTTATAAGTTAATATCTTAGTATCTACAGTCATCAAAAAGTTATTTTGAGTTTTTCGACTGCCACACGCGTCGTCTGTCGTCTGCCACTGATACAATCGTCGCCTTCGACGACTGACGGTATTTACACAGAGTAGCCCTAAGGGAATATTAAATTTATGGTTTTTTTTTAAACGTTCACTTAATAATTTATAAAATAATAAATATGCTCACAACTTAAAAATATACTTCGATTTATCTCTCTTGTGTGTTTTTTGTTGGTAAAAAAACTGTTGTTATCCAGTATAACAAAGTATACTCTAGTAAACTAACTATTGTTACTCTGTTGTTGAAACATAGACGTCGGCTAAATTTTAACGATTCAAGTATCACTAAAATGGCTTCCAATGTTATTCTTATGGAGAAAAAAATAAATTTGGTTTTAAGATAATTTGATTAATACTGAACGAAATTATCTGAATAACGAACTTGACCGAGATTTTGACCTGTTAAGTTTTTCTGTAAAATGTTAAGTTTAACTGTGGAGGCATTCTCGAGTTATTGTGGTCACAGACATGCCAGTTGAGTTGATTCTCTTACCAGTCTAAGCAGTCAAGTTGTGTATAAGGATACTTTCACTTCGTTCAATTGTCCAATTAGGTAAAGCGTTCTGTAAAGGTCTTAAGTTTTCATCTGTTAAAGATATACTGTTATCTCTTACACTTTGCACTCCACCCTTTAGCGGAATATAGTTTAAGATTTTCGGTCTTTCGTATATTCTATCTTTATACTCTTTCGGATTAAAGTGATACAACAGCGAAGCGTGTTCATGCTTATGCCAGTGTACACTGTGATTGATATAAGAATGTTCCACTAAATCACAATGAACCTCCACAACGTTAAACGGTCTATTTGTAACGTGTCATCCTTGTCATAAATAGAAACAATGTTATCAGACACGAACTTGTTTTCATATTTTATTTCATCTTTCTTCAATTCGTTAAATCCGAGAAACCTTCGCATTCCGTTGTGTATGTGCCACTTTTTCGGCGAATCGATACATATTTTGTCGTTTAAATTCTGAGAAATCTTAAATTTGTGTACTTCTACCTCTGATACTATTTCATTTTCCAATAACCACCTCTTAACTGTCTTTTGAATATTTTTCAAATCCCAGAATCCTGGAGGAAGTATACATGTCGAATAGTTCCCAGGTTGAAAGAACGATATTGCGGCACGTTCGTGTAGATTGTAAAAATAATTATCGCAATACAAACCTGTTAGCGGAAGGTAATACTTTTAATTTTCCTCCAAATGTATTGGGTTATCCAATTTTAATTTGAAAAGGTAACTTTGATCGGACAATCTGAAAAATACAATCACTATATATATATATATATATATATATATATATATATATATATATATATATATATATATATATATACAAAGTAAAATTTGAAGCTCAATGATTATTCTACTTTAACGAAAAAAAATTAAAATTCAACTAAACCAAGAATACCATGTGTATTTATTTTTTCGCAGTGCGCCCTCGATTTCACTAAATTCGTGTCCGTTCGAATAACGCCGTAAAACATCTAAATACAAATGTCCGCATATAGGGGGATCATCGTAATTTTGATATCTTTGATTATTATAAAATATACCTTTATCCATTCTAAAGTACTTTTCCAATCCTAAAGGCGGCGGCGCATCTCCAAAGGAATCAAAATAAATGACACGTTTACTGCTTTTCATATAGCAAGTCCATTGCGTACCGTTAGACTGTATGTCGCCTAGATTTATGATTCCGCATTCGTTGTTATACGGTTTATCGGGTAAGGTCTGTCTCATGAAAACACCGCGAAAGTTATTCAACTCGAGTTTATCAGCCCACCACTCCAAGTCTGACATTGTCAGTGGCGCTATTTTTTTAACATTTCTAACCCCGTTTAAAGCCTTGATTAATTCACTACTTATTCGTCTTCTCAGTCCGGCGGCGCTCGGTTCTTGTTGTATGATGGTATCTAATTCTTCATCTATTAATTTCTTAAGCCACGGCACAAATTGATTTTTCAATACGGGCGCGAGTTTATCCTTGATCAACGGCGATACGAACCTTTTGAAATATGGAATATTATATTCTGCCATTTCTAGAACTTCTCTTAACAAACCCCCATCGATCATTTCCTTCAACTGTGAGTGGTCCAAAATCAACCTCACTCCTTTGTTATTTTTAATCGCTCTCTTGACGGCTGACATCCAATTGCACCGGCGGTCGATGGAATTTGCAAGGGTAAAAATATTCCTCCGTCCGAAAAGTGTCTAATTGCACCGGTGCGGTGGTCAAAATCTACCCTCCCTCATTCAAACCCTACCCCACTTCACTTTGAAATTAAACGTTCAACGATATACCGTAAACCAGTAATGCGTACGAACACATTAGTCCTCTGTACTACTGTACACATTAAACTACTGTAGATTTAGTAATCTAGCCTTGTTTTACAAGTAGTGCTTGAGCATATATCATCTCCATCTTGAAGCTCTGCGTACCATTGAACATTTTCACCAAGATTTCTTTATTCATCAATTATTGCATGTCACTGAATTGAATTGTAAATTATTGTAAAAAAATGGCGCTTGCCGTAGAAAATAAATAAATAAAACACACGTAATAATAATACAAATAATAATAATGGAAATGTCCAAAATTTGTTTCTCACATCTCAGATGTTCTCGATTGATTTGAGATATTTCTTGTCTGTTGACATTCTGATCCCTAGCAAAGCTCGGCCCCAAGGTACTATTCATTACAGTTTGAAATTTCACCATTAAGAATAACTAGAAACACATGTTTTTAATGCCAATTCCCGCCCCATCTCACAGGAGCCACTTGGGGTTACTGTCTTGGGCTTCCATATAATATCCCCACCACTAGTTTTAAACTTGGCAATTTTTTATGTAAAAGTTATTTCTAAACCTCTATATATTTTGACCTAGTCTCATATTTATTTGAATAAAACAAATCTTCTTGAATAATTTAGATTGACCGCCGGTGCAATTAAAACACCCCCCAAAAGGGGCGCCGGTGCAATTGGACATTTCAGTTTGGGGCTGATCCCTGACCACCGGTGCAATTGGACATCTGCGCTCTTGACTTGCTTTTTCTGATCACCGTCGAGCAACACTTCCACATTACCGTTTTTCAACTGATCTCTGTTTAATGTTAAAATAGCACGTTTCAGTTTTTTATGTGCGATTCGCAACTTATTCAACTGCTTCTTTGTAAAGTTTATTTTTCACCTATGTTGACCCATTATTAACATACTATATTACAATTCCCAAATTTTCAAGTTCTAGAAATTGCACGTTTTCCTTTGTGATTTTTAATTTTCCCTTTGAAGGTTAACATCAATTTTGTTATATAAGAAATTGATTTATACTGTAGAACATGTAAATCAAATACAGCGTCTGAAAACATTAAGGCAGTAAAAACTAAAAATAAAAGATGTTTAGCCACCGCGAATTGCGCAGTCTGCGGCGGTGTGAAAAATTCATTTATTAAAAATCCGCCTGAGGTTTTAGAGGCAAGGGAGCTGCACAAACCTGTGATTAAAAAGTTTACAAAACGCAGGATGATTACAAAGGGTATTGACGATTTATGGGCAGCAGATCTACTCATAATGAAACAGTTCGCCAGAGAAAATAAGTGGTACAAATATATTTTAAATGTTATAGATACATTCAGCAAATTCGTGTGGTCTGAACCCATGAAGAAAAAAGACGGTGCGGAGGCGACAGCAGCTTTTGACAAAATAATTAAGAGAGCACAGAATGACGGTCACACTACACCTAAGCTATTACACACTGATAAGGGGACAGAGTTTAAAAATAAACCTTTTAACGACTTGCTAAAGAAACATAACATTAAAATGTACCACACGGAAAGTGAGGAAAAATCCGCCAGAATTGAAAGATACCGTAGAACACTGAATGAGAAATTGAAAGTGAAATTCCAAGTTAGGGGCTCACACAAGTGGTATGATATATTGCAAGAACTCACAGACGAGTACAACAGACACGATTATCATCACACTATAAAAATGAGACCCGCCGATTTTAACAAAGAAAACGAGGCGGATTTATTGGAAATGTATCACGAGCGCGAAAGTAAGATTCCTCTTAAAAAGGCAAAGATTGACATTGGAGACAGAGTTCGCATTACAGCTAAAAAATACGTGTTTGCAAACAAGTGCAAAGGGAACTGGACTTTGGAGATTTTTAAAATTAAAGAGGTATTAAAAACTAGGCCCGTTACATATAAAATCGAGGATGAAAACGGTGAAGATGTAATTGGCGGTTTTTATGAAAAGGAACTGCACAAGACTGAATTGTAAAGATACATCAAGAGCGTCCTAAATCAGGACTATTATATTATTAAATATTGAAGCGTCCCATTTTAGGAATTTTATATCAAGTATTGAAGCGTCCCATTTTAGGACTATTATATGAAATATTGAAGCGTCCCATTTTAGGACTATTAACTATATTTTTAAATATTGATTAGTTAAAAATCACGTCGCTGCAATATACATTTTCTTATATAGGTAAAATGAACAACTGTCTCGATATCGAAAATAACAAGTTCACTTTTAAAAACCATGGCATTTCAATTATATTTGACGGTGATAAAAAACCTTGGTTTGAAGGAAACAATGTTGGCAATATATTAGAATACGCTAGACCTAGAAAATGCATTTATGACCATGTTAGTGAACAATATATAAATACATATTTAGA
This sequence comes from Allygus modestus, assembly GCA_963675035.1. Classification (NCBI taxonomy): domain Eukaryota; kingdom Metazoa; phylum Arthropoda; class Insecta; order Hemiptera; family Cicadellidae; genus Allygus; species Allygus modestus. The sequence goes on from OY776116.1 coordinate 32,260,277, forward strand.
TTTGAAAAAGTACAATACACAATCACCATTAAAACATATACATCCCGACACACTTTACATAAGCGAATCGGGTGTTTGCTCTTTGCTTGGGGCATGTAAAAATAAAATCAACGAATTCAAATGTTGGATGTTTGAAGAACTTTTACCCGTTCTAAAGAAATATCCATACGGTGTTGAATAACTGACAAAATAAAATAAACTGTTTGGAAGATTAATAAATAATAACAAAATCCAACAGGTGTTGTGTGTGCTCGAAAGCAAGCATAATGAAGAAAATTGGGAACATGAGCGTAAGAAGGTATATAAATGTATTGATACTCAAAAACAATATTTAGAACAAAAAGCGATTGAAGCGAATTTCGTTGATTGTTATGAAGTCGAAATACGTGAAGTTTAACGGGAGTGTGATGGAAAATATTTTAAAAATAATGAACGAAGACGGTGTTAACCATAAATACAACCGCAAAAATGGTTGTGTAACAGTTGATGTTGTCTTTGATTTCATTGGCGCTGTAAAAAAAGGGTAATGGAACGAGAGCTGTTGTGGTAAATAAATAAAGCAATTGTGTTATATAATTTTATTTTTTAGTAGCTGCATGCAACAGTAACGATTTATCTTGTAACTTTTTTCTACAATGCAAGCTCTATTCAAATTTTTTTCTAGTCCTGATTAAAATGCTATGTTTATAGATTTTCAAAAGAAATTAAAAGTTGAAACTGATGACAAGAAAAATCACATTCGAACTGTTGTCAAACAATCTGATACGAGGTGGTCATGTAGGGCAACTGCTGTTTCTGTTGTTGAAGACCTTTTCAAGCCTATAGTAGAGGTTTTGAAAAATTTTGCCTCTGATTTGCGGCATGCGAGGGTGCCTGAAGCAGAAGGCATACTTGCTTCAATCTTGAGTTTAGAGTTTATTGTCTGCCTTTTGGTTTTCTCCGAAATTTTGACCCATGTGAATGTGCTGAGCAAGGCCTTTCAGAAAGAGAACAGCAGCATCGCTTCTTGCTCGTCATCCATTAAAGGAGCAATAAAGGTTATGGAAAGCTGGTGAACCGAGGAGAAATGGAAGAAGGAAGATTTGGAAGAAGGTAATTCAGTTTGCAAAAACAAACGACGTACCAACTCCATCTGAGGACAGTGAGAATAGTACATCCACAGACACTGATGTAAGCCTGCCCGAAGCTGTAAACGTCGTAGGGTACTGTCTAGCAGGCTTGACAGCTACGTCGTTATTACACCTGTTGGGCACAGACTCGCTGACAACATTCAAAGCACAAACTCCAATGGAAAAGGGTCGGCGGCATCAGATAAAGCATCAAGCTTCAGGACAAACTTTTACCATCCGGTTATGGACTTGCTGTTGAATGAGATGAAGAGAAGATTTTCAAAATACAGCTTGAAACTGGCGACATCATCCGAACAGTTTTTGCGATTGAATATAGACAAAAGTATGTTCTTCATAGACACTTACGATATGGTAAATGTCAATATAAGAAGTTTGAAAGCAGAAATTAACCTAGCTAAAAAGAAGGACGCTGACAATATGGTGATACATTTGGAAACTTCATCATTGAAAAAACTCGTTCCTGTTTTAATCGAAACAATCAGTGCTTCAACGTACCCTAACTTGCACAAAATGATGTGCGTTGCTTTTACCTTGCCTTCCAACAGGGCGACATGCGAAAGGACATTCTCAGCAATGCGGAGAAAAAACAACTGGCTGCGTTCAACAATGAACGAAGAACGTCTGGCGGACCTAATGGTGCTGTGCTCAGAGAATTATATAGTAAAGGACATGGACTATGATAAACTTACAGACTTGCATCTTTCAAAAGGTCGACGAATATAAGGTAAGCCTAATTGGTAAAGAGACATTAATAAGTATGAAGAATAAAAATACTTATGTTATACAGTAATCACTATCTAACTCACAAACAAAACATTCCTTTGTTGCACCTACTTTTTCTTGTTAAAGTTTTCACAGTACTGTATCATTAAAATAATGTTACTTTTAATTTAATTTGTTATGACCATTTTTATATTCTTTAGTTCTTTCGTACGGTAATTAATTATCAAATCAAATTGTCTTGAATGTTAAAAATAGATTAACAAACGATCTTCTTTAAAAACAAATAAATGCTCTTTAAAGATTTTCAAAATGCTTTTCTAGCAGCGATTAAAATCAATATTCTAGGGCGGTTTTCATAATAAAATTCCGAAGTAGAAAGACAGTTTTCTCAACTGAAATGAGCTATATTAATAAAATGTTGGGTTTTTTTGGTTATAATAAATAAAACAGCTAGGGCCTACGTGGGCCTTAAAACAGACCATTTAAATATGATTTTGGTGTTTGAATTTGAGCATACAATGACTCATACTTTAGGATAGCTGGCATCCCCAAATATTTTGACCTAAATCCGCCCATGGCCGCCATATTGGGTTCAAATAGAAAGGTGGGGTTGTGACCCATCATACAAAACTATCTTTCTACGGCGAACACAATGCCGCGATCCGTTTTTAAAAACCATTGTTCGTTCTCAAGATATTGGTGATATTTCACAAATTAAATTTGAACAGAAATTAAATGCGCCAGACTTAAAACATGCCCATTTTTCGTCATTCCGTCAAAATAATGATCATAAACTGCTACCAATCATTGTCGAGTGGCATTTGCTTCATTTTGAAAAAAAATTTGGCCACCATCTTAGATCCCCCATTTTAGAATTAGATGATTTTTTTCATTGTAAAGGTGTAGTTGTGACCCATCATTTCCAACTGTTTTTCAACGCTGAAATCAAGGCTGTAATCCGTTTTAAAATCTACCTTTTTGAAAACAAAAACAAAAACGGATTGCAGCCTTGATTTTTGCATAGAAAAACAGTTGGAAATGATGGGTCACAATCCCACCTTTACATTTGAAATAAATTATCTCATTCCAAAATAGCGGATCTAAAATGGGGGCTGAAAATGTTACACTTATTTTTAATTAAGAAAATGCCACTCCACAATGATTGTTGGAAGTTTATAGTCATTATCTGATGTAATTGCGAGAATATGGGCATGTTTTGAGATTGGGACATTTAAAATTCTCTTCAAAATTAATTTGTTTAAATCACCTTTATCTTTAGAATGAATAATGATTTTCAAAATCGAATTGCGGCATATTCCCCGTAAAATAGTAGTTCCATATGATGGGTCGCAACCTCACTTTATGTTTGAAAAACAATATTTGAATCCAATATGGCGGATCAAAGATGGCGGCCAAAAATATGAAATAAGTTACAATAAAGTGTAAGTTGATCGCACAATGATCGGCAGTGCTCGAAAGTTGATATCTTAAGAAATGTAGAAAAAAGTAGGGACGAATCATTTAAAACTCACCCTGTATGTTAGAAAACTTCTCGAACTGACTTCAAGCCAAGAGTACCATCCCCATGGTGTTGAAAAAGTTAATAGTTTAGACTAGACGATCTTTGAGACTTTAACTTGGCAGAATCCTTTTTTACAGACCAGGATTGTGAATAATGTTGAAGTCTTCAATCTTGCCGAGATGTCGTATAATGTAGCCAAAGGATGTCACATGTACTGCTTTTGATTTACCTTTAAGGCCAGAAGCAGTATAGTACCAGTTCTACTGTTGCTTCCAATTCCCCCCAAAAGGTGTCATCTGTGGTCTTGAGACAACAATGCTCTTTGGTGGATTAACATTGTTATCTCTCCCTTCTGAATTGTTGTTATGAAAAGACTCATCTTTATATGGTTTAACATATTACTTTTATTTTTCTTGTATTTGGGTTTGTATATGTCAACATATTAAGATAAACATAAGCTAAATTGGATTCTAGTTACAACAGTTATATATTCTCAAGATATAATTTATGACTGAATCAAAGCAACAACAAAAACAACTACAGAAATCATATGATAATAATAACTAGTTGTCCTGTTGCTCAAATCCGAGAAAGTTTGTACCCAAGAAAGTTGTAAGCAAACATAACTAAACATCTGATATTAAAACGGATAATAACAACGTACTTTCAATCAACACGTAGTTTGGACTTACGCCGTCGGATAGCGCCACTGTTCCGAAAATTCAGCCCTTTACTGTGTTTAAGTGATGTCCTTTCTTACAATTCTGAGACGTGTTGGCAAATCTACGTAGAAATACCTTTAATTTGGCACCTCAACCGTTCCCAAAAATCCGTCCAGGCGTAAGTAAGGGTACTCTGGTAATTTTCTTTTAAAATAATAAACACATATATAAATATAATTTTAAACGACCCCCAAAACGTGTTCAGGGGGTCACGTTAGGAACTTCTATGGTGGTCCCGGGCTTAAGTTTCACAGTGCGAGTCATGCTAATAGTTCACTTTACCATAGGAAATTCACTAATAAAACGAATGACAATTAATTGTTACTTGCTTTCAGTTTCCATCAGCTGTCTCAACTTAAAGAGTTCTCTGTGCAGCTTGTATTCTGTATGTAATATTCTAAAACAAAATATAAACAAAACCTATGTAGATTTTTTTACCTAAAAATTAAATGCTTTATAATTATAAATTATTGTGTTTCAAATTGATGAATTAATATGAATTAAGTTAAAGAAGCCTTACTGGCTGGTGTCAAAGGCAGTGGGGATTATCTGTTTAAATCAGTCTCTCTCTCTATCTTTTTCAAACTGGTCCAGATAACAAGAAAAAACATGATACAAATTATTCTAAAGTTTTGGACAAACTTCAAAGCATCAGGCCTTTAACATTCCGCTGGAATATATGGAAAAAGCTAAAATTGATTTTCAATACCTTTACAATGATAGAACAATAGCCGACTTAAAAGTGGGTGATTTAAAAAATAATTCGTAAATTGGGTTCAGGGGCTTTTGGGCAAGTGGGGCTTGGCGAACTTAAAAAAGGAGGTGACATGTACGCAATTAAAGTTATAGAAAAAAAATCTGTCATTTCCGATATGTCCACAGTGAAAAAAGAATTCTTCAAAGCATAAATTTTCTCTTTTGCATTTACTTGAGGTTTTTCTTTGTCGATTATAACTATTTGTACTTTGTCATGCCGTTTGTACCCGGAGGTGACTTTTTTTACTATCTTGTACAGTTTAAACCCCTACAAGAAGGCCATGCGAGATTTTATGTCAGTCATCTCGTCTTGGCTCTGGATTATCTGCACTATTTGACGCTAATCCACAGAGATTTTAAGCCTGAAAATATCATGATTGATGCTTTTGGATACATCAAGTTGGCAGATTTTGTTGCGGCAAAGACTGGGCTTGGACGTTGCCAGGGACTCCGGAATACATGGCTCCCGAGATCATCAGCCGGCAAGGCTATGACTGTGCCGTGGACTGGTGGGGCCCTGGGAGTGACTCTGTTTGCTGGCCTTTCAAGCACGCGAACACCAATAAACTCTATAAACTTATAATCAAAACAAAATTTGAGCTTCCTCCTACTTCTCAAAATCACTGACAAGCCTAGCAAGATTACTGATGACGAATTCGCCGGATAAGAGGTTAGGAAACTACTCAAGAGGAACAAAAGAGGTGAAAGCACACATTTGGTTCAAGGAAGTGATTGTCATACTGTTCTGAACCGTGCGTTACCTGCCCCATACGTTCCTAAGGTGGCAAAAAACATTTTAAAAAAGAGTAAGAGACATCTTCTGTACTAAATGTTCTTTTAAAGACAGTTAAAGACAACAGAAAACCTATTTAAATTATTACAAGAAACTAGCTGTTACCCGTTGCAACTTCTTCCGTACTCACTTCATAACGTTAGTAAGATATATTTTAACTGACTAAGAGTCGCGTCATATTCCAAGGCAGCAAATTCAAAGACGCCCTACGTTCCACCACTGGTCAATATTTGCCACCGCTGGGCATAGTCATTACAGCAATAGCTCGTCTGCGAGCTTCACATTCCTCAACAGTTTCTGTAGATCACTGTTCTGCCATAGTGTCATTTCAGTTGTTCTCAAACTGGCCTGCTACTGAGCTTGCTCCTCCCATCGAAGTTGATGTTCTTCTGGCGTTCCCTCTGCTCTGTGTGTTGCCTGCCGTAGAGCTTGTTGAAGCCTTCTAATTTCCATTTGTGATGATGTTTCTATCCACTTTATTAAATCGGGCGTTTTCGAACTTTGAGACAAATTTTATTTACGTTTCCCCGGCATTATTGTGATACAAGTACATTTGTGGTTAAACGTGGAACAAAAGTGGAAACCAAATAAAAACAAATAAATAAACTCAAAATCTTTTTGAAAATCTCAAATGCAAAACAGCCGTTTTAGTTATTATCTGATCCAGTAAATGTTAGTGCCCATAAGATTAACATAGGAAGTTTAGAGGCCATTTGGGAAAAGCCCTCGAGAAAATTTAAAACATGACAAATGTTAGCTCAATCGGTTTAGTAGTTGGAGCGTGATTGAGCTACAAACAAACAAACTCACAAACCTTCAGCTTTATAATATTAGTATGATTAAGCTAATGGCAATTGGTTTCCTTTTGCACATTTACAATTTATTTACACAATTGGTTTCCTTAAGTTAATTGAAAAATAAAATATATAAATCCAGTTAAAATTAGAAATGTATTTAAATTATAACTAGTGGCTTACAGGGGCTACAGCCCCCACATATGGTTTTTGTGTAAGTGGATAATCACAGATGATCACTAGTTTATTTTGCTTATTAATAAAAACACTGTAGTGATATTTCCATAAGAAAATCATTGGATCTTTGAAGTCCAGTGGGGCGTAGCCCACGTAATTTTTGACATTTCTGATATTTTTCCCACCGTCCTTGGCCCTTAAGCTTTAAAATGAATCGTCATAACCTAACTTAACTTCTTCCTAGCTTGAGATATTTTTTGGGGACCGATTCGCTTACGGAATTAAATAAATAGATACTCATGGAAGAGGTATGGTACTCAACGAGGTATATATCTATAGATAGACGTCTCGTCTGGAGTAAAAAACTGTGCCTACATGCTGCCTGCCATTTGACCTTTTATACCCTCCGGCCTCCGGTCTCCATGGCAACAATATGTTAACCGATCAAATCCCCTTTTCACGTTAGTCTTTATTACTCTTTGGCCAGAAGTTTTGTTTACAAAAATATCCTCCAGTATGGCTACTTTTTTAACACGTGACGAGAGCTCTATATTTATTTACATCTGATTGGGTGGACTACTACTACCAGTGGCGTAGATAGATCTTTGTCAAGGAGGGGATATCTCATTAGGGAGTACGAAACAAAAGTTTGTGACTAGGGGCCATACACATATTACGTAACACACTTAAGGGGGGGAGGGGGTATGGCGTAGCGTTATGCTGCGTTATATGGGGGAGGAGGGGGGTTTGGATCAGCATTACGTAACTCACACATTTTAACCCTAAGTGTTGGCGCACTCCTGTATCTTTTGATACTGTTTAAAAAATTTAAAAATAATCAAATTGATATCTAAATTAAAGTTACAGTTTGTTATTTAAAAATACTTCTGTCAATACTATTTTAATAACAGTTAAACTAAAAATAAATACATAACGTGTTTTGAGTAAGTTCTGTATTGCTTTACACCTGTTTTGTGTTGTTTTAGAGTATAAAATCATGACTGGATACAGCAATGCCGTCCGTGGAGGTGTATGGGGGTAAGGGTAGATTGTTCGGTGACTATCGTCCCGAAAACCCAATGCGCAAATACCGTACCGTGTGCCGGTGCAAATCATTTGCTACTATTTATTGTACGCGAAAAATATTTGTAATGTACAAATAAGATATTTTGAAGATATTGCACACATATTTTTTGTTTTTCAGAACAGCATTTCTTTTTAATCAAAAGTCATAAGCTTGATTTCAGGAGGATATACATTTTTATTTTTCCAAGTTTCAAGGGGGGATATATCCCCCTGATCCCCCCCCCGTACCTACGCCACTGACTACTACCACTATCTCGGTCCTATGTTTTCGGTCCCACCTGCTGGATGGGAAATACGAGTTACCAGCCTACTTATTTTGTTCAAGAGTTTCTGGTGATGCAAATATAGCCTTTCTTCCACTGTCCGCTTGGGAAAGGCCTTGCCTGGTAGCTATTCATCATCTCGGAGTGATATCTGCGGACTAGGTCTGTGTTAAGATAACATCCGATCAGGATAACTGGACTGTGATTCTTGTTTCATCCTCTGCGTTAAAAACTGAGATATAGATTGGGTCCTTGTGTTTCTTTGACGGTTGGAAGTGGAACAATCTCCTAGTAATAAGCCTGATTTATTGTGTTAACCAATTTCAGGCTAAGAGTGGAGGAGTTTTTACCGTAAATATAATGTAATTTTGTTTCTGTCGCCGACTAGTAAAAACAAGTTTCATACGTTTTGGGACCTGGAATCTGATCCCAAAACGTCATGAAAATTGTTTTTATTAATCAGTGATGAAAAGAAAATTTAATTTTACCAACAATGAATTTTAAACAAATAATCTTTAGTAATTGTAACAACAAGTATCATGCCCCAAAAGATACTGTTTAATATGAACATGTTAGGTACTAGTAGCCAAATTAATTTGCCAAATTTAATCTTAAAATTACTATTTTTATCTTACAGTTTTATGATCGAGTTACATAACCGAATGAAATGTAAGTGAAATTGTAACTGTTACCAATGACTGCTCGTATATTGAGACGACTTGACAATTACGCTTTTATATATTTGCCCAGTTGGTAGTAATGCCAATTCGGAGGACTTTATTGGTGGCACCAAATTGTTGTTGTACTCCCATCCTGGCTTGTGCCTCCCCTTGCATAACAGATGCAACCTTTCCTCATAGCACATACCTCAGGATAGTGAAATAACCACAAGCATACTTACATATCTCACTTTAAACTAATCATACATTTAGTTTATTACATAACTTACAGACAAATTAATTAAATATGTGATACAAAAGATCATCTTATAAGCTATGAGCTGTAAACAAATTATGGATCACAAATTAAATTGAGACACTCAATATTTCCTCATTGCTGAATGACAATACAAACTTCTAAACTGGTTTAACCTTTCACGCGTTTAATGTTTCTCTAACAAAGTAGTTGAATAGTCCTTTTATCTTGTGCTGCCTGCTGGAGACAAACTGCTGATTTCATAGTGTTCACTATTTCACCGTCCTCTGTGATATATTACGCCTTGTGAATCAAACCAACAGATTTGATCAACTTTCCACCTTGTAGCATTAATTGGGAAGGTTCTCTTCAGTCCAGGGCGTGTTTTGTGTCCGTTTGGTGGCAGAACGTGTCCGGATCGTCGGTGGAAGTGGTTTCCTCTGTCCGGTTTCCCTTCTTCAACGGTTTAACCGACCCCTGACAACTCATTATGAATTTTATTTCTTCGATTAGTTCATGCCAAAATGAAACCTGCAAGACAAAATTATATATGAATACTAAACGTTTATTTAGTAGGAATTATAATCATAATCAATCAGAATTCAAAAGAATTATCAGAGTTATGCATAGATATAAATACAACAAATTAAAACATATTACACATTCCATCATCACAAATCAATCACAAACAAATCATGTCAATCTGTATATACTGTCTTTTCCAAACAGTAAATGTATTTAAATTGAACAATCACCTTATCTTCCTTCTTGTAAATTTCCCAAATGAGCTCAAAAAGAGCTATGAAACAGGCAAACGAAGCTCCGATGAGCAGAACCACGAACACTCCTCCGACATTGTCCAGGTCTAGTTCGGCAGCCTCCCCTCCACCGTCATCGTCCTGCGGAACAAAGCAGGTCTGAGATCACTGGTATGAAAAGGCTACTAGGGATTGTCCATAAAATAAGTCATCTTAAAAGAGGGGGGAAGGGGGGCGTGGTTAAAATATAACGGGAAAATTATGTAAAGGGAGGGGTGATTAAATGATCAATTATAACTGTCCAATGTGTTATGCTTCAATGTATGGGGTTTTACATTGTTTTAAAAACTTTATTAAGAAATTTGGTAAAAGATCATGACAAACGGTTGACTTCATCCCCATAAAACCCCATTCCCATTGTCTGACCTTTTTGTTTTTCAAACTTTAAGTCATAAGTTTTAGTGTTTTGAACAAAGTAAAGGGGAACAATAAAGAAAAATACCGTGTTGCATATTTATCAAAAGTTTTGCTATTTGCTGAAAGATGAAGTCTTTTTTTATGTGGAAGGGGGTCGCTGAATTCTGACGGAAGGATGATTTAAAAGGGGGAGGGAGACTACAAATTGACAAAATCCGATTATGTAATACAAGGATATAATTCAAGTCAAAAGCATTATTCAGAGTAAAACTGGTTAAAACAATACAATCTGAGAGCTGCATGTAAAATATGTATACAGTAAGGTTTTAACAGCACATGAAAGGATAACAAATTATCACCAATGTCTGGCATTTGTCATATAGATGTTTGTGAAACGTTGCCCATTTATTTTATTTTATTCTTAATTGACGAAGCCTGTAGATAAGACGAAATCCAGCACTAGATTTTTCATAAATATTATAAATAACAGAAGAATTACATATTATAGTAATTTGTTTGCAGATAATAAATTTATTCTTTAATTTACTATGATTCTAGCTAGCTGCACTATCTACCGTAACTAAGAGAGTATCCTCTGTTCTTTGTGAGTAATATTGTTATTGGTTGCAGGTTAATGAAGCAAGGTAACTGGCTGACGAATTACTTTCGAAATGTCCTATGATTACTGTCAACGTAATAAAGCCAAAACCTACTGACCTGATGATTTCAATAATTTGTAATATTTGCAGTTGTTGAAAATTATACATTTTCACTGTGTCCAAAACACCTTTAACTGTAAAGTCAATAATAAAGAACTAGATGTAGAACTTTACAAATGTTTTACTTGTGTTTTACTTGTTGTATTTGTTTAGTAATAATGCAAATTAATATTCTATGTAATAAAAACGTATAGTACAATGCACAGATTTGTTTTATTTGTTGTTTATTGTTTTTGTGTTTTGTTTTTGTTTTGTTTTTTGTGGGTTTGACAAAAAGATTCATGTTTTTTTTAATTTTTTTAAAATTATAATTCTGATCATTTATCCGTGTGCTATAAAATTCTTCATACAATTATGTGTAGTTGTCTACAGTAGCTGCACAACACTTTCTACAGTGCAGCATGTAAAGAATAGTAAATACCTCCAAACTGTTGACAATGAATGGCCAGGTTTTTGTTTTCACAGCCAGAGTAATCTATAACTGAATATCAGATTTTCCCAGTATTTGAGCACGCTAACCATGCTAACCACTGTAACCACTGTAGCTAACCACTGCGCTACCCAGCCAAGTTATGTTATGTGCATTGTAACTATTAATGAACAGTTTTGTTGATACTTTAAAAATAATTGGTACAACAGAGGTGGAATTGGAATTTAAGTTACAGTAACAATTACGAGGGTCATCCAGAAAGTAAAGAACGTTTGCTTGCTGCGTCTAGCACAGCTCCCCCATCACCGCCATTGCGTGTGCGGCAGTCCACTCACCTCTCCACCAAAGTCTGAGCCGAGTCTCGTTGCTGTGCGGTCACACATCTTATTTCTACAGCAATTCAAAATGGCGGCGGCAATCGAAAATCCCGCCAAATATGGGATAAGCAGTTTTATTTGGTTTCTGAGTTAAAAAATGTCTAGACCATCAAATTTTTTAGAAAAACACCAAATAAAATTGGTGGTGAAAGTGCAAACAAGTCTTCAAGTCGAGTTTTCAGGGGAAAAAATAGTGCAACAGGTTTAATGAAATAAAATCCATTATGCACGACGAGGATCGGAGTTGCAGGTCATTGCTCGCAAAAGACGATTTGAAAGAAAGACTTGAGGGAAGATTGGAGGAAAACAGCTGCTAAAATCTTAGCACATTACATCAATTTTAAGATTTGTTTTTTTTGCACTTTCATCATTAACTTTCTTTGGTGTTTTTCTAAAAGTTTCTTCGGTATGGACATTTTTTTACTCAGAGATTAACACTGCTTATCTTAGATTTGGCAAGATTTTCGATTGCCGCCGCCATTTTGAATCGCTGTAGAAATAAGACGTGTGACCGCACAGCAACGAGACTCGGCTCATACTTTGGTGGAGAGGTGAGTGGACTGCCGCACACGCAATGGCGGTGATGGGGGAGCTGTGCTAGACGCAGCAAGCAAACGTTCTTTACTTTCTGGATGACCCTCGTATTACTGTTATTGTAAAATAACTTATTAGGACTACATCACTGAGTTTTCCCTACCTTTATCAAATTCAGCTGTATCTACAATCTGATAAGTTGTTAGTATCAAATCTCAATTACTCACGTGGCAGGCTCCTCCCCCTCTCTTCTCCTTCCACCACTTGACGTAGAGGAGTCTCAGCTTTCCTTTCTCCTGCAGATGTACGATACTGGTGCTTAGTACACTGCGATACCAAGAGTCTGCAAAACATTTCACAAGATTTTTTCTCAATAAACTGTATAATTTATAACCTGCATTATATGCACAGTGTGTATTAAAAAGGAAGAGTAGCCTTTCATCGCATCCTCAGTTATTACTCATTTTTAACAATTTGCTTCCATTGCCCTAATTAAAAAAAAACTTTAAGTAAAACTTTAATGTCTTTAATAGTATTATTTTCAACTTATTTTTTGGGCAACACCCAACTTTAGGTTTATGTGGCGTTGTCCTAACTGAGACTGTTGGGAGTCCTCTTGTCAGTCAATACAATCAAAACAACACAACACAAACACATACAAAAAACAACACCACATTGAGTCCTGACGTTTCGAGAAACCAAAAAAAAAACATTTCCTGTTATCAAGGGTTCGTGCTAGGCTCAAGGACCCTTGATAACTGGAAACTTTTTTGTTGTTTTTTTTGTGTGTTATGTACATGTTTGTGTTGTGTTGTTTTGATTTTATTAATTAGTGACTTGAGGATTCCCACCAGGTAAGATAATGCCATATAAACCTGAAGGTGGGTGGTGCCAAAAAAATAAGTTTAAAATTATTATATTAAGTGGCAAGCACAAAACTGACCCTCCTTTTAGCGAATTTCCCCTATAGGGAAGAAGCTATTACCGTAGTCGGCATGGTAAGACCTAGGCCCGGGACCATGATAACTTTTCGTTTTGAGGTCCCCAGACCCCAAAAACACCATTCGTTCGAAACTGTATATATATATATATATATATGTGTCCGTGAGCACGATAACTCTCGTAAAAATTATCCGATTTTGATGAAATTTGGTATAAACGTGTAAAGCAACATTTATGACTTTAAGTTCGAAAACCAGCCAGATCGCTCTACCCAAAGGGGTATTTTGGGGGGGTTTTGTACCCCAAAAATGGGTTTTTCGAATTTTTTATATATAATTTTGGAAATAGTCAAACTTTAGTTTTTCCTATTGGATTCAGCTTAAAAAAATACACAATTTGGTATTTTGATCATTTCTCTACGTCAATTGGTTACCAAGATATTGAAAGTGCTAAACACAGTACGTTGTTTAATGTTATTCTTATGGAGGAAAATAAAAATTTTATATCTCGCTTATTTATGAACGTATACTGACGAAACTTGGTATACGGCTTCATCTGGTTGTCGACCATTGATATTTGCTCAAAAATCAATTTTTTATCAAAGGCTCCCGTAGCAGCAAACCTGCGTACTCAGCCCCATGTTATTCTTATGGAGAATAAGTAACGTGTTATCTGCCTTCATTATGAAAATAAATTAATGAAATTTGGTATGTGGCTTTACCTACATGAGTTATATTGATATTTGTGTGAAACCCCATTTTTTGTGTTCCTTGCTTCAGCAAACCTGCATACTCAGCCGCCATGTTATTCTTATGGAGCATAATTAAAATGTCATAAATCGTTTATTTATGAATGTATATTGATGAAACTTGGTATGTGGCTTTATGTAGTATTAAGATACATATATATGCATTGGAAATTCGCTGAGTACGCAGGTTTGCTGCTACGGGGGTATTTTTATCAGCATGTGTGCATCGTAGGAGAAATCCACACATAGGTACCATTAGAAAGGTATTATTGTCGTGTAGATGTGCAGAAACCTCTTATAATTTACATCGGCCCCCAGGGCTCCACCCTACAGGCCTTCAAAGTTTCAATGTTATTCTTATAGTAGAACAGTAATCAATGAAATTGTATATTTGATAGCTGTTGTTATAATAGCAAATGGTAACGCAACAGCAAGAGCAGCTGTTTCAGGGATAATATAAATAAAATTACTACTGACTACTGGAATGGCAACGCCCTTCAGTTATCTGCTTTAATTCCACACAAAAAAATTAACCGGAGAGGGGGGATGAGGGAGAGAGAGGTTATTTGTGAAGTTTAGCATAATAACATTGGTTAAAAAGCTTATGTTTAACTGCTCACGCAGGATATGGACAAACATTCACGCAAACAGCCATTATTAGTGTGCTTTGAGTTCACGGAGGATTATTTTTGGTTGAATTTTGACCTCTGGGCGATCGCTAGTACTACTTAAAATACGCCACCTAAAACATGTCTTAAAGAAAGGAAACTTTAATAGACCATCAGTTCACACTCATATAAATTACATGTTCATTACATGTTCAAAACATTCAGGGTTTGAAACACATTTTGTAGTAGGTGAAGTTCCACCTGTAAAGACCTTTTTTGCAAGTGTTACCAGCATAAGCTATTTTTTATTTTGAAGCGACACAACCATCGTGTGCCGTTCTACCTACTCTTGCGCATGGCGATGCCGTAGCCCTTGCTGTCCAGCAGCCCGCCCACCTGGGCCAGCTCACACTTGCGCTGCGCCTCATAGCTGATGCTCGTGGACTCCATGAGGAATGCGTAGTCCTCCTCGCGGCTCATCACACGAGCGACCCCCTCCTCATTGGTAGCCACCATCACATCTGGGTTCTCCTGCATGTACTGCCACATCTTGGTGTACGTAGAGTGGTTAGAATCCTGAAAATAGAGGATATATTGTGATATATCAGGGTGGGCATTTGGGACACTGGACGTTATGTACCGATCGTCGACTACAGTTGATGCCAAATTGGATTTGACCAATCTAAATAATCCTGACTTTGTCCACAGCACTTAATCATTGACGTTTGAAAAATAATTGTCCTCTTTCCCCAACTTGAGGAATTTATCCATCATAAAGACAACATCCAACATAGTTGACAAACACCCCTGTAGACCAACTAATAAGAAATAAGCCATTAAAATATTGA
This sequence comes from Allygus modestus, assembly GCA_963675035.1. Classification (NCBI taxonomy): domain Eukaryota; kingdom Metazoa; phylum Arthropoda; class Insecta; order Hemiptera; family Cicadellidae; genus Allygus; species Allygus modestus. The sequence goes on from OY776116.1 coordinate 32,275,539, forward strand.
AAAACTAATATAAATGTTTGTATTTGTGTCAACTCACCCTCTGATTAAGATTGACGTTCGTCAGTGATAATGTTCGTCAGTGGTAACTTTTCTTTTAGGAAACAAAAGCTAAAATAATGATTTTAAAGCAATTACTGAGTCTTTTTTCTCCAAGTTTATGTAGGTTTAACCAAATAAAGTGTATACTTGACTTCTTGATTCAATTGAATCCATCTCATTAAGTTTGATAGAGGGTCACCCAAACTCCATGCTGAAATATAAACTTGTACTCCCATAAAATAATACTGAAACCACCAACAGGGGCAGTAACAGAAATGGTGGGGTCCTGAACTGATAAGCCCATGGGGCCCCCTTGATTTTATCTCCATTCCCCCCCCCCATTAACCCCTTAAACTTGAACACCAAAGCCCTTTTAGAACACCACTCGCCACATTCATTTTGTAAATGTTAAAACTCACATTCTTGGTGCTTGATTATGATAAAGAGAGGCAAACATATGCATATTTAATACAAAGATGAGAAGAGAGATTATCGTAAGGGCAAAAATATTCCACACAGACTTTTGAATACAAATATAATAATTGCTATTATAAATTTTAATTTTAATGTAATAACACAAGTTGTATTACATAAATTAAAAGTCCATTATGATTTTTGGAGGTCAATATACTACAGTATGTTTAAAAAACAATGAAATGTAAGCTATAACATTATTGTTTCCCAGTATATTAGTTGTAAGACTTGAGAGAATATGAATAAAAAGGTGTTCTTAATAATTTTTTGGCATACAAGTGTTCTCAAGATGTAAACACAAAGTTAATTAACCAGGTGAGGTAAGTGCAAAATAGCAGTGAATGTGATAGCCTATTGTGTTTAACTGAAGTTTAATAAACAGTTAATGTAACGCAAGGCTAGTATTATTAAATGAACAAAGTGAGTAACACGAGTACTTGAAAGTCTAACAAAAGCAGCCTTAATAGAGACACTGCTACATCTGTGAAAACAAATGTAACCTTAGCCTCACAAAGATTCAAAGACTTTATTAAACAAAACAAGACAGAGGGCTTGTACAGTTTTCGTCATAGTAATATGTACAACAATTAATTAAACAATAAATAGCCTAATTAACAAACGAGTTCGAACGCAGCACGCTGACGTGAGGGAAGTGAATTTCCACATACAAATTTGTAAAAGTCAAAATAAGTGTAAAAAAATACATTTGTCTAATTTTTATTGAAATCTGAAAACATTGATTTTTTGGCTGTTCTGATACTCCTGGTTTCATTTACTTGCAAAGCTGGGAATACAATTTTGCTCATTATAAGGATAGGAGAAGGTCCAGACAGACTTGAAAGTAGGCGTGAGTTGCTGGGGATGATAAAAGTACTCTAACAAAGGAATAACAGGCTTTTCTAGTGTAACACCCCCATAAGACAACGTACTTTGTTAAGTCGATACATATTTACTTTAATAACTCGGTAAATATTTATGCTAGAATGACGAGAGAGGGCTTAAAACTTTCGCCTCACTAATTCCCATCTTGTTGCATGCATTGATTTTACATCTGGGGCTTTTATGACCCTCTTTGGGCCCAAAAACTCGAAATTTGAAAGATTAATCCCCAAAAAAAGGGGTTTAGAGTTTTCCGATTGTTTTGCCTAACGAACTTGTCCAACTGATTACAGAAAGGAACGTCCCTACCAAATTTGAAGTAAATCGGACAAAAAATGTGACCGCTAGAGTGCAAACACATATATATATATATATATATATACAATTTTGAACGACCCCCCAAAACGTGTTCAGGGGGTCACGTTAGGAACTTCTATGGTGGTCCCGGGCTTAAGTTTCACCGTGCGGGTCATGCTAATAGTTCACTTTCCAAAGGAAATTCACTAATGACTTAGGCTAGGACATAATGTGGTTAAGTTTAAATTCCGTAAAATTAATAAAAATCAACAAAGATAAAATGAAACATGATGACAATAATAAAATGTTCATACACAAATATAAAAATTAACAGAATGTACAAAATGAGTGATTGTAATAATTTAAAAAGTTAACAATTGAATATATCTATGACATTAATTACAAAGGTGCCGAGCCAAATTATTTAAAGCGTAGATAAATTTTGGGGCATCTTAAGTTCATGTATACTGTAAAAAGGATTTTCATATAACCACGCCGACAAACAAGATTTAAATGATTTCATACTAACATGGTAAGATTCCGAAGGCAGCCTGTTAAACATTTTGATACCAACATAAGAGTAGGATTCCTGAGTTTTCACGAGCCTAACTTGTGGTAAGTCTAATTTATTCCTACTCCTTGTTAAATGAGCATGGGTATCACTTCTTAAAGCTAAAGATCCTAAATTAAGTTTGACATTTTAACAGACATTTAAAAATAAAAGGGTTATACACAGTAAGAACTTTTTCAATTGTGAAAAGAGGTTTGCGGTGTAGCTGGAATATGTAATAATTCTAATTGCCTTTTTTGCAATAACAATACTCTTTTCATATCATGGCCACAACCCCAAATTAATATGCCGTAACTAATGATGCTGTTGAAAAAAGCAAAATAAGCCATTCTTAAATAATATTTTGGAATGCAATTTTTAAGTTTACGGAGTAAGTAAATTACACTTGAAAGCCTACTGCATACATTATTAATATGAACACTCCAAGTCAACTTAGCATCCAAGAATATTCCCAATGATTTTATACTTTCATTTAAGTGCACCAGGCTATCATTTTGATGGTTCAAGCTAAACAGAATGGACTGAGTTTTGTTGTTATTTAATAATAAGCCGTTACTTTGTAACCAGATGTTACATTCTCAGATACAGTTTGCCATTTGAACCTTAATATCATCAGTACTGACATCACTACAAAAAAGTTGAGTCGTCAGCAAAAATTACAGATTTACATGGTTTAGGAACATTAGAGGGCAAGTCATTAATCAAAACCAAGAAGAGGAATGGGCCAAGGACCGATCCCTGGGGTACTCCACTTCTCATAACCGCTACTTCAGAGAGACTATTGTTATAAGAGACTCTCTGTGTACGGTTGGTCAAGTACTGCCAAAAAAGACTTAGCTCCACACCTTTTATCCCATAATATTCTAATTTAGAGAGGAGGATGTCGTGTGGGATGCAATCAAATGCCTTGGAAAGATCACACATGGTGGTAAGTGTGATTGCATGCTTTTCGAAACCATTTAAAGCCTCAGCAACAAGGCTTCCAATTGCATTCACAGTTGACAGACCTCCTCTGAAGCCGAATTGGAATTTAGAAAACAAACTGTTTGATTCAAAAAAAATTTACCTGGTGCATCATAGTTTTTTCCAAAATGTTGGAGAAGATTGGCACGATGGAGATCGGTCGATAGCTCTCCGGACACTGATAATCACCCTTCTTAAATATAGGAACAACTTTTGACAGCTTGGGGCACTCAAAAACATTTCCACTAGTTAGGCACAGATTAAGACAAAAGGTAAGGGGGCACAAAATTACTGGAAGCACACTCTTCACTAGATCACTACTGATATCATAGATGTCTCGACACTTGCTGCTTTTCATATTTAGCACTATTCTTGATACCTCCACACATGACACAGGCCTCATAGCAAACACAGGCATGTTGACCGGGTGATTCTCAACCAGCTGTGAAGCCTCCGCAACAGAAGACGGAACCTGGTTACAGATGTCATCAACCGCGGAGCCTGCGGTGACAGCGAGTCGACCACTGGGGAGTTTACACAGTTGACTTGATGATCAGCTCCCATGCCATTTTGCACTGATTTGGGGCAGAAGCTATCAAGTCTGCATTAGCTTTCAGTTTGGCCTGCACTAGAGCTTTCTTGTAATTGGCTTTAGCTTGCAAGTATATCTGCTTTGTTTCCTCCACAAGAGATACCTCCTAGACCACTGCCAAAAGTCATAAAACTTCTCAACTTCTTTACGCATCTCCACTAACTCACTAGTGTACCACTTAATCTTTGGACTGTGGACACACACACACACATTCAAAGTCATTTTCAATGCAAAACTCTTCAATGTCAATTACGTGATATTTGAGGCCAATTTTAGTATAAATTGCAACTCCTCCTTTAGTCATCCTGGTCCTGCAGAACATAGTAACACAGTTATATCCATCAACGACAGCTAGGATTTTAGTGTCATCTAAATACCAGTGCTCACATACACAAAACACAGAGATATTATTTTGTTTCAGTAACAGCTCTACCTCATTTAATTTATCACTTAATGGCTGGGTATTAGCTGAAAATATTTACAAATTTGTGTCAGGCCTAGGTCTATAATCTTTGAATTCAAATTGTATGCAGAATCCTGCTTTACAAAATGGTACTAATTAATCCAAGGCTACCTCTGTTTGTACAGAAGGTATTGTCAGCTGTTTGTCGTTGTTAGTTACGTTGTCTTCCTTTGTCATTGCACCTGCTGTTGGACTAGTTTCGCCCGAAGATGTCATTGCTGCAGCTGATGTCATCTCACCTGGTAACCTCATGTGGTTCTCTAAGTCTGATAAATGGGTTCTTTCTTCTTCCATCGGTGTTTTGGATGCCGCGTTGCACATTTTGTTTGTTAGCCAACGCTTTCCCATTATATTTAAATGTTGGCCATGATGTGTATGGAATTTACGGTCAGCCAAACTTGCTTCAACTAAAGTGACATGGCTATATTGCTGAACAAGTTCTTTTAAAGCCCTGTTTGTCTTCTCAATTTCCAAATTCACACACAACCATTCCACCAAGTCATGCTTTACAGGTAGATAGACTAAAACTATTTTATGATTCTTGTATTTCTTGATTGTCCTTGTTATATTGTTTAAGGCACCGTCAGCTTCATTTCTAGCGATGTCATTCCATCCAGCCATGATTAATAAAATATCTTCAGCTTCTAATTGTTCACCTTCTATGTTATATTCAATAAGGATTTGTGGTGTACATCCTCCAGGTGTAACGAAACCCACGGCATCAAACTTATTTGTTAACTGGTTCAGGTGGAGAGTTAGATCTCTTCCATGGCTGTCTATGCATATTAACATTTTTGTCTTCTTGGGTCTTCTTTCATGAGTAATTTTATTTTCACACTGCTGTGCCTTTTCTGAGTTTTCTATTTTTTATCCTTTTTGTTTTCAAACAAATTACTGGATTGTTAGACTCATCTTTTTTATTCAAAACTTCATCTTCTTCTGAGGTACAGTCAGATAATAGATCAAATCGATTTTCAAGGGGGCTGGCTGATGTGCTTGTCCTTAGGCCTAAGTTAGTTTTTAGCTTACGGTGTTTAACTTCTTGCCACTTTGACACAGTATCAGAGTTGGATTGTGTTTTCGGTTGCTTAGTGTGCACAAGCGGAGGGAAACAAATAAGACAGTTTGCTTTAGAGTTTGCTATATTTTTTTGTGGTTCGATGTTTTTTTTCTTTAAAATGGAGATAACAGTTTCTGAGGTTCTTATAGATGACATCATGTCACAAATTCAGTGGTGACCGCGGAAACTAATGCTTCTGCTAACAGTAACACTGTAACTGAGGAATTAACTAAGTTCAAAATTTGGACTTTTTTTTAGTTCAACTCTTGCTGTCTTTGGTTGGTTTAAAATGCTCTTTTTTAACAATGCTAAATAAAGTATTATTTATATTATTCAATAACTATTTTACTGAAAATTATACTGAGCCCCTTACGGGGCTCTGGAGCCCCTTTGAGCTCAGGGCCCAAACAGCAATCCCCCTTGAACCCCCCTGTTACCGCCCCTGACCACAAAACTTAGGTCTTAGTATAGAAACCACAAAACTAGGGTCTTAAAAAACACAAAAAAGTCTATAGGGTCTTGAAAATACGGGGAATGTCCAAGGTGAAAGGGAAAGAGCATACCATTCCAACTGGAACAGGGTTCACACTTACTTACTGAAAAAGTAGAGATGGCTTTTACCATTTTAAGTTTTCATGAAGCCAACATAACATCCATCCTCAACCATAAGCTACAAAAAAGTTATGAAATTATTAATTGTTATTAATTATAATTACTTTATATTTAGATATGATTAACTTTATAAATAATAACAATAAATTACGTAAAGGTTACTTTTCTCTAAAATTTTCCCTAGAACTAATAAATAATGGTAAAAAAATCCAAACATACGGTTTGGACAAATATTTGGAGCAGCTTTTTAAAAAAATATAGTGGGTTTTATTTTATATAGTTAAAAGTAGACTACCCGATTATTGTGGCCTTACTCGCATAAAATAATATGTATTATTAACGCATGATTTTCATCTATTTCCCCTATTTTTTTATATATCCTCACCCAACTGTGTATAATTTTGACAAGGGTCAAATTTGTCGCCTCTGTTTATTTCTTTATGCTATACAGATTAAAAGCTTACTTAAAACAAATTTTAAATGTTAATGTTGGCTGCTAGGCTTTAAACAAACTAAAATCATATTTCTTAAAGATTTTTAACTTTAAATTGAAATTCTGGCTTTGACATTCCCTTCACTCAAAATCTTTCGCTACATTAAAAACTGTCAAATGATTTAAATAGAATTTATGGATTAAGAGATACTGGTCAGTATAGTTTACTCACTCTAAAGAAATTGGCGGTGGCACCACCAGCTTTCGCACCGTACTTGATGACAACAGGCTTCTGGTTCGCCAAATCTTCGACCGTACGGAACTTGGGCTGTGTGCTCTCTATGGTGAGAAACGCAGCCAGATTGGCCGTGTAGGAGGAGACCATAATCAGTGTGAAGAACCACCAGATGCCTGCCACCATACGGGTCGACATCGCTCTGTAATAGACAAGACGCAATAAAATCAATCGAACAACACCTGACAATATGTTCACACTTACACTACTTACAAAAAATGTAAGAAGTATTGAATTTATTGAGATTATTAGGGTAGCAGCCACCTGAAATTAGTTAAGTGTGAAGCCTTGGTCAACTTCTAGTACATACAACACAAAAATGGAGTTGAATGCTTATTCTCGAAGTTTTGCGCAAACACTTATCACCATAACCTCTTGGGGGAGGTTTTAAGGCAGACGATCTTTGACGAGTAGTTACTCCAAGCGTTTTATTGCATCTGGATGCTCAGAGTAAGTACTCACCAAACAACATTGTCAGCATTAAAAACTCCCCTCAAGAGACACAGAGTTAATCAAATGTTTGCATGAAACGTAAAGAACAAGTGTTTTGGTCCAGTTATGTGTGATGTAGGTAACAAGTTAATGAAGGATCCACACTTCTCTAATTTCAAATAGTTGTCACCCAAAAAACCTGGATGTATTTATAAATGTACTCTACCCAAAATAAGAAAACGTAGCCATGTCTTTCAGATCAAAAGGTATTCATGAAAGCTATTACAATTCAATCGATTTAATCCAGTCACATCAGTCATCTTATGGCCTAATGAGAAAACGTGGTTTGCTGTGGTTACTCAAGTTGGACAAGTTTCACTTAAGTTCAAAATAGATTGAATATTTTATTTTTGGATTGGGGAAATGATAGATCTAAGCTGAAGGAGTCATGTGATAAAAGTATTGTTTTTTTTTTCAATGAAGGATTTAATAGAGTGAAACATTTGTTATTTGTCATGTTTTCCACTTGCACACATTTTTTATACAGAATTAAAGAGTTTTTCTTGGACATTTTTCAAAACATTTATTTGTTCAGAAACAATGCAGTATAACTGAAACCTATAAAAACAAGATGTACTGAATATAATTGTAGATTTATTGTAAAATATTTAATATTATTTCGTTTAGAAGAATTTGCAATAACAATTTATCCCCAGAAGAACATACTCCTGGTTATTTACAAACTCTTCCATCTGCACAAGGCATCTAACTAATTTTACATTTATTATTTACTTATATACACCTTCATATCTGCACAAGCTTGACTTAGTGTGCACATGACATTATTTTGTTATTTATAAATTAATTTGTCTGTGTCTTGTATAATAAAAATACACACTTCGAAATGAAGAGGGCCAAACTAAATGAAGAGAGGAGTGAGTGGAATGGTTACCAATTCCATTTTCACTGTTCCTAAACAATCTTTGGTGAAAAAACTTGGTGATGGGTTTGTATGTTATTTTTAGATAACTGTTACTGCAACTTAAATTCGTCCCTCACTCTTGCACAAAATGTCTTTTAAATTGTTAAGATTTGGGAAATAATTTGTCAATAACAGTTACGAAAAATATTATTTCAGCCAATGGCAAGTGTGTAAGAAACTGTGATTGGTTAACTTCCCCTCCGATAAATACTGGAGTGGGGGAGCCGCCCCCAGGCCCCTATCCCCGTCTTCAGACCACTAATTCAATTTTAGTGTTATATTGTAGTGACTTGTGGTTTTGTAGGTTTAAAATTAGGCTATATGTTTTGTTTCATAAAAAAATGTGTTTTTAGCATTGACTTCAATGTAATCCTATATTCTAATACAAGCAATAATTTATCTGTTTGCAAAATTTATCTCGGAATCCAGCGGAACAATTTTGTTAAAAATTTTCACTTTGGAATCCAGGAAAATTTATATTTTGTTGAAAATCTCATTTAAAAATTGGAAATTTTGACATTGGACTTATAGAGATTCAAACCAAAACGAAAGAATCAAAACAGTACAATAAATTAACCAGTGACCTGTCAAAGTAGCACTTATTCAGGGTAAAGTATCAACAAATGATTTCTTGAAAACAGTGACTTGAACCATTGAGTAAAGATTTCATATAGAGTGGACATCTTTTTCACCCACAAAACTATTCAAGTATCACCGCGTATGGGTTGGTCTCCCCGGTACTATGAACTAGAACGACTAAAAACATAGAGAATTTGATTGAAGATGGTCTCTAAAAAGTTGAACTCTGGCCGCTCGGGTGGCAGCCGAGCTCTAAACCTACTAAGCCATCCAAGCACCCAAGATACTGGTGGACATTGTAGTTATAACAGTCATATTCTCCACTATTCTAATGTGAGTAAAGTGATCCAGCGTAATCAGGGGTTACGGAACATTACACGGGGGCGATCTCGGATCCCTGTTGCATGATGGAGCCGAGCGTGAACCACAGCGCGTTGTTGAGGCTGAACTGGTTCTCCAGCAGCTTGGGTTCCTCGATACAGGGGTAGGGGTTGGTCCACTCCTTGGGGCTGATCCTGGACACACAGAACCATTATGTTGAAGGAAGCTCCGTGGAAATAGGTAGAAAATATATGAGACCGAGAGACAAAAGTATAAAATTAATAAAACAGTAAAAGTGGAGAACTTCTTACAGGAAATTAAATAAATACACAAGTTATTAGAGAACTGCTCGAACAGGAAATTGAATAAATACACAAGTTACCAATAGATAAGTTAATAATTTATTATATAGCAAATAAATACTAAATTATTGTATAAAATCATAGATTTTATTATTTTATTGTACTCTTTTTCTTAATCTTTGTCTGGATGGTATTTTTTAGCTCTGGACTGTTTAAAACTGCCAACTAATTGGAATTGGTATGAAATTTTTAAGGGTGTGTTTTGATCAAATTAGTCAAGTTTTTAATAAATCTACTTACTTGAAAAAAGAGTATTAATTAAAGTATTTGAATTGCATAAGATTTATGAATTTAAAAGTTTAAGCATTGACCATCAATGGTAAGTAACAGTTGAACAGTTTCAACTAAATTTGTAACTTCATGTATTTAATTTAAATTGGATTGTGATATTCTTAACTCTGTTATTTTCCCTCTTTCACGTCTTAAAACTGGTCATAGCTGATAAAAGTTTGTAAACTGTGGAGGTCCTTTCTTTGGATAAAATATGTCTTGAGTTCTTATAAACAAATACTAAGAATTTAAACTCATTCCAAATATATTTATACATATCAATATTTTACCTTGCCATTACAAACAGAAGTAAAGACACCCCCAGATAAGCAGCTATGGTGCAGTACCAAACTTGGTAACTGAATGGCAGCAGGAATGAAAACAGGTTTGGGGCCATCTTGGTTGGTTTCTTGTACAATATACTGATACCTGAAAACGAATCTTCATATATATAGAGCAAAACCACAGGAACTCATGAAAACACTAAATCTGACACCCACATTTAGAAGAAAGGATGGCCGTCTTGGCCATAAACTTATCATGGAAAGTTCCTTCCAAGAAAACCTGAGGAATATATCGTCCTTATATTCTGGTAGTATTGGTATTAAAATATAGAACAAATTTTTATAGATTTAAAATTGAGTCAGTGAATTTTCATCAATAACTAACTGTAAGAAACCAATTTTACACCAAAAGCTTCCAAAGCTTTACTTGAAAAGAATCTTTAGAGACCTTTCTGTTACAATGGAGTCAAATAAGGTCTACTGTGTTTAGATAATTGTTGACATCCTTGATTTTGCTATAATTTAAATTAATATAAAATTCTTTAAAATATATTCTTGTACAACATTTCAAACTTATATTTGTAAACAAGCCATCAAGTTTTTATGATATCATTAAGATCAACAAATATGTCATATTTCAAGCTTGATTGTGTTCCTTTAAGGGGAATTTTAGCAGTATATAAATAACAAAATTAATACATTTTTTGCTGGCCATAACATTAGATTAAATAAACATATAGAGGGTCTAGTTTGCGGCACTCATTTTATTTTTCCCCCTCTTTAAAATGATATGCAACTAGCTAGAGGCTGTTAATTGAGAAATAAAAACTACCCCCAGCAACCCTATTTAGGGGTGAGGGTTGAAACTCTTAACCACTTAACACGTTCACTGCGTTATGTAATTTTACGTTCTGTCCGATTTTGCGGCCTGAGTCATCGGTGACTTGTTATGTGTTTTTCATACTGTGCGGCGCGAGTCACTAATGTCTCATATCGATTTCAAAATTTGGCGGGCTGTAGCGCCATGGAGGATGCAGTCAGAGCGCTCTAGGTGAGTATTTTGGTATTGTTAGGACTGTCTCCACCAGATTGCAGCATCGTATAGCAACTTGTGTCATGTTCACCGATGACTCACGCCGCACTGGAGGAAAACAACATTTTTGGTGCATTAATCACGGTCAACTAAATCATTTCTAAGTGAATATGGATATGTATAAATATGTAAAAAACATGTGTCATGAGTTACTGATGACTCACGCCGCACTGAAGGATAACAACATTTTATAAAATGTTAAAATGATGATAAAAACCTGTAAATAAAGGTTGTAAGTAATAATGCCAAAATTTATTTGAACAAGACTGATTTATAATGAGTACATTGTATGAGTCTTACAACTAATTGAAAATTACATAAAATTGAAATGGAAAAAACAGTTCAGTTTGGCTCTGTCCTGCCTATATGACTTACAGTTACAAATTGAAATGATAAAAAAAACAGTTCAGTTAGTAAAGAACGCCTACTTGTGCACATGGTTGAAGCAGTCCAGGCACATGAATGGGTTGTCCGGGCAGTCCTCACAGTAGGTTGTAAGCTGCTTAGTTGTTCTGGCGGCCTCTTTTGCTGATAAAGAAGATCTGGAGTTTTTGTAGCACACTGTACATTGTCGGCGGACCTTGTGAGCTTGACCATCGATTTTACGAAGAGAATGTGCCCTTTTCCTATTTGGAGTGTTAGTAATTAGTACTATTAGGGTTAGGTGTACTCACCTTGAACGAAGAGTTATTATTCTTGTAGATAAATAGATGAGACTGCAGCTTATAAAATCTAGAAACTATTTAGTAAACCGGCATTCAGTTCTCTATTCAACAATACAGTATTGTAAACAAAGCGGTGGATGAATATATATCGTACAGAACACGTGGGATCTACTTTTTTCTGTACAGAAAACACGACGAGACACCAGTGGCTCATAACACACTTAAGAAATAATTGCAGTAAACAATGTCTCCTATGCGGCCTGAGTCACGGGAGACTCATAATTATATATATATATAAATATACAATCTACATGAAAAAATAGTTATGGGGGTCAAAACCCCACTAAAATAATGTTATTGGATACGAAAATACCCTTGCCGCAAAGAGCGCCAGTCACGGGAGATGGGCTGCCGCGCACAAAATAATGACCCGATGAGTCACCGGTGACTCATGACGCTGTGAACGTGTTAAAAAAGTACTTTGACTTACGCTAGTAACATTTATCAAGGATTGTTTGAAAATGAACAGTCGCTCAAAAATTAAGAGGGGGGGACCTTTATGGGACACCCGGTATATTAGAGGCTGGGATAAAGACAACTAAGTTAAAACGGAGTATAATTTGACGTTATCAAACTGTACCATTGTGCATGTATGAATAAATAATTACTGAACTGAGTTGAATACTCCACCCACCCAAGTCTAAAAATGGCAACGTGAAGTCTGCGTCTCTCTCTCGTTCTCTTGTGATGGTGATATCTGATATTGCTAGGTCCGCTCGCTGAAACATAATATCAAGAGTTTAGGTTGAATTGTCTATCGTTTTCACCAGACAAAGTTTGAGATACTGGGAATAAATGTCAAGAGTTCAAGACCATCATGGTATTGACCTAAAGTAATTCATTGTTTACTGTATGAATTGTTAGTGGGAGAGATCTTCATTACAGTAACAGTTCTCTCTCTCTCTCTCTCTCTCTCTCTCTCTCTATATATATATATATATATTGTTTTCTAGATAGGCAGACATGCAGCTTAAAACCATGATGACCTTAGATGTGTGGTTACGTTCCTGGGGCCTGAAGATGAAACTTTAATGGCTTCAAAATCAAATGTTAGCTATAGTCTATTTAATGTAGCTTTAGGATTGACTGTAGCGCCTAAGCGACAGCTTTAGGAAGTTTTGGTGGTGTAATGTTGCCAAATCTACAACCAACAGGAGACGACGCTACACATGGTTAAATCAAATTATGGAATCACTTTCCTCAGCTTGCCAGAACAATGTGAATTACATTTTTCTTGCGAATGAAAACAAATATTTACTCTTGCTAAGCGATGCAAGGCCAGGGTTAGCAGGATTAAGTTCTTATACTGTTACTCGTCGTGGCTTTACCCACGTTCACAATATCATGTTAAAAAGTTGTAGGATAATTGTTGTCTGTAGAATGTATTTTAAATATTTTTCTTCATTAGGTACTGTGAGTTATTAACTCAGGAGTATGACTTATCATACTCCCGTATGTTACATTCTAGGTCAATCGATTGATTAAATAAGATAGAATTATTGCAACAGGAGCAAGCCTATGACGCGATTCACCTAACTTTCTCCAAAAATTACATTTATTATATTTTTTTAATTTTACTATCACTATAAATTTGAAATTTCAGATGCCATTTGATTCCTTAAAAAACTATACATAATTAATTTCTTCACATGTAGTAGTAAAACAATGTTTATTGAGCTACAATTTTTTCAATTTAAAAAAAAATCATTACAAAAAAGTAAAGTCTACAAATAATTAAGGAAGAAAAGAACACTTAGAATTAAAATAAAAAATATATCAAATCCAAAGTAAGATCATTAAAATAACTCAAATTTTGATCCCTAAATTAATGGAGCAAGAGAACGAGTATGAAGAAAGTATGGAATAATACCGAAGAAAAAATACAAGTTTATAAAAAGATGGTGAAAATAAATGACAAGGTAGCAAAAATAAAATAAAAGAAGAAAAAATAACAGGTTAGAAAATTATAAGTCAACAGTTCAAAATCTTTGGGAAGAAGTTTAAGAAGAAGAAATATTTTTCTTGAAATTCATTGATTAGGATTTAAAAAAATAAAATAAATAAAAAAAATAAAAAAAGTGTTTGAGTGCAAGTTAATAAATTCTTTAAATAAAACTGTCTTAGTGGATATTAGTGTTATTAAAATCATTTTTGAAGAAAAAACTGTTGATTCAAGACTTTCAAGAAAAATTTTGTGAGATGAAGTCAAACAAAACTAATACCTATATATAAATATGCACCAATAAGATTAAATAAACAATATAATATATAGTTTATTTATCATCTCATTTTCAATATTAAAGTATGATAAATGTAATGTAAACAATTTAAAGAAGATTGCAACCCCAGTGAGGTAGCGATTATTCCACCTCACATTCGGGAGGTCTCGGGTTTCATCCCAGGCCAGCCATTCTGAGAAGACTTAGTACGGTTTCTCACCTCACTTAGGCAAATGCCGGAATGGTTCACAAAAAAGGGACATACCCCGCCAGGAAGGGAAAGATAGGGCTCAGACCTACCTTACCTGGTTAGAAGATTTCCCCATAAATTATCTATTTCATTGTAAATTCCAATACGGTACTTTGTAAAACATTGTCACGGAATAAATATTATTATTATTATTATTAAAATCATCTCAATGTTAGACTTGGTGCGTAATGGATAATATACACATTTTCCAGAACATTGGGTATAACTCAAAAATACAATTAAAAAGAGTAATTTAAGATAAGGAGAATTTGTTATTGGTAGAGTTTGGGGACGTTTTCATTTCATGTGAGATTAATCTAAACTGTTTTTCGACACAATAATCGAAGAACTCACTATGTATAACATAAAATATACGAACATCAATACGTAACTGCACATTAAATACCTCAGACAGTTTAACAAAACATTGAAATTATCAAAATAAAAAAAATAACGTTAAGATTTCAACTGGCATTTGCACATTTACTATAGTTTCCACGAGCGAATAAAAAAAAAACATTCATTTACTTCAAGCAGACGGCTCAGATTGTTACCAGAAAACAAAAAGCAATCTGGCACTGCAGGACATATGTTTTCGGTTGCTATGGTTATGTTCGGTCAAAGCTGTTCCATCATTGGCCGGGCGAGACGCTGCTGCTGTAAAGTTACCACTAGTCCCAACAGGTGTCTCTAGAGTCAACCTTAAACCTACTTTAAATAGACTATAGTACAGTACGGATAACCAAATCTCGATCAATTTGATGGAACCAAAGGTAATTTAGCTTTTCTTCAGCTTAAGGCGGATTCTGAACCGCCAGGCCACGGCGGTATCACACAGCTAAAATCTATTGGGGATCACACCGGATGAGACCCTGATGCAGATCAAATGCATACGCCCTAACCACTATACCATGCTTCTTCTTTGACAATGAACTGAACTAATTAGCAAATATTGAACTGATACAACCCTTGATCTGAACTCACCCCAGCCAGGACTTCTCCGATCATGCCGTTCCACTTGCCGGTCTTGGTGTCGGGATTGCCGCTGCTGCCGTCAGGCTGTAGCTTGAACGTGTAGTTGAAGCCGTGGAGGGCTGACAGCTCCTGGATGATGTCAATGCCCATCCCTTCGAAGCGATCGTTCCCCGAGAGCTTGGCTGCTGTTTCCTTCAGCATGCCGTAGGGGTGAGTCTAGAAAAGAGTTTGACTTACTAAGAGTTATGATAGTCATGGATATAAAGTTGTCTTTAATAGCTTGTGGTTGTGTTATCACCATTAGATGTTAACGTTTAAAATAAAAAAGTGATTTTTTTCTACAACCGAGCTTTTTGAAGACTAAACACATTGATTGATGGAGTTAAACATTTTCTAGACAACTATTCAGAGATGAAAACATCTCAGGAGGAACAGGAAAACAAGACAAACAGGAGGAAAAGGAAGTGAGGAAAAGTTATCCCCACCACGGTTCTTACGTTTTATCATTGGCCAAAGCAATTTGTTGTTTTAGCGAATTTCCTCTACATAGGGAAGAAGCTATTACTGTAGTCAGCATGGTAAGACCTAGGCCCGGGACCACGATAACTTTTCATTTTGAGGTCCCCAGACCTCAAAAACACTATTTGTTCAAATCTGTAGATATATATATATATATGTGTGTGTGTGTGTGTGTCCGTGAGCACGCTAACTCTCGTAAAAATTGTCCGATTTTTATGAAATTTGGTACACACGTGTAAAGCAACATTTATGACTAAGTTTGAAAACCAGACGGATCGATGTATCCGAAGGAGTATTTTGGGGGGGTTTTGTACCCCAAAAATGTATTTTAGCAAATTTCCCCTATAGGGAATTAGCGAATTTCCCCTATGGGAAGAAGCTATTACCGTAGGTCTCATGGTAAGACTTAAGCCCGAGACCATGATAATTTTTTGTTTTGAGGTCCCCAGATGACAAAAACACAATTCGTTCAAATTTATATATATGTATATATATATATATATATATATATATATATATATATATATATATATTATACCTATATATATATATATATATATATATATATATATATATATGTGTCCGTGAATGCAATAACTTGAGTAAAAAAGGTCCGATTTCGATGAAATTTGGCTCAAATTTGTAAAATGACATTCATGACTTTAAGTTCGAAAACCAGAAAAATCGGACCATGGGAAGGGGGGTTTATGGGGGTTTTAAATTTGTCAAAAATCAGTTTTTTGCATTTTTCACCCTAAAATTTTTAAACAACTTAATTTTGGTTCTGACCATGTTATAGAGCTTAAAAAAAAAATAATATAGTATTTTGAATTATTAACCTAGGTTAAGTGGTTGCGGAGAAAATCCAAAAAACCTACTCATAAAATCTCCCATGTTAATCTTATGGGAAAAAGGTTTTTGGCTTTTCCTCAGTTTATTTTAATGTAAACTTCACATTTGCTTTTACCAATCTGTTCAGTTCCACAAAACAATCATTTTGGTGTTTAAATTGTGATTCTACGCCCAACCGTTGCTGAGATATTCAAAGTTCTAAACACAGTACGTTGTCCAATGTTATCCTTATGGAGAATAAATAAAATTTGATATCTCGATTATTTATGAATGTATGTTGATGAAACTTGGTATATGGCTTCACGTAGTACTGGTATATTGATATTTGCACAACAAATGGATTTTTTGTTGATTATCCCCGTAGCAGCGAACCTGCGTACTCAGCCCCCATGTTATTCTTATGGAGAATAAGTAAAATGTAATGACTACCTTAATAATGAAAATAAATTAATACAACTTGGTATGTGGCTACAACTTGTTGAGTTATATTTATATTTGCATAAAAACCCATTTTGTTTGTTCCTTGTTGCAGCAAACCTGCTTACTCAGCTCCCATGTTATTCTTATGAATAATTATTAAAATGTTATATAGTGCTTATTTATGATTGAATATTGATGAAACTTGGTATGTGGCTTCACCTAGTTAAATTCTATTTATATTTGCATAAAAAACAATTGTTCATGTTCCTTGTTTCAGCAAACCTACGTACTCATCACCAATGTTATTCTTATGGAGAATAATTAAAATTGTATATATCGCTTATATGTGAATATATTTTTATGAAACTTGGTATGTGGCTTTATATGGTATTAAGACATATATTATGCATTGGAAATTTGCTGGGTACGCAGGTTTGCTGCGACGGGGGTATTTTTAATTATTTACATTAATCTTTGAAAAGGACAAATTTTATTTTTTACCATTGGATTCAACTTAAAAAAACACACAACAACAACATGCCAAACACAGTACATTTTTTCAGAAGAATAATATGTGACCTATGAGGGCAGGATAAAAATCAATATTCCTTTCTTATACAGAGAAAAACCCCTTTAGTTTTACGTCTCAATACAATTCACTGAACAACAATTCCTTAACAAATTAATAATTAGGATTTTCAATAATTCTTTTTGATTACGTTAAAGTACTAAGTTTACAACTTACCAGAGAAATCATAACAATGAAAGACATATTTCTGAGATCCTGCCTTTGAAACTCATTAGGATCATCATAGTCACTGGCTATTTGTGTGAAATTCACTCCATCTGTGATATTCCAAGTTCCAATCTTCCTGAAACCTTCAGTTGTCAAGTCTAGAATATCCAGTTTGAAGTCAGTGCGAAATCCTTCATGATCAAACTTCACCAGGCCAGTTACTCCTTCAAACTCACTCTGAAATAAGTAGCTCATGAAAAGATCTGTTCATATTGTAAATTCAATGACATATAGCTATAAATAATCTTTACATAAAATGAAAAATGTCAATTCCTCAGAAAACAAGTTTTTTGGATATTAGTAGAAAAATTTCCCCAAAAGCAGTATATTTCACTAGTCTAAAATCTGTTTGGGAAACATACACATAAATTTAACCCTAAGAGCACTCCCTAATTTTATTTCAAAGATCCGTAAACAGTTTTAAGTGAGAACAGTTAAATATAATTTAACAAAACATATTTCTGATATGAGTAATAACATGTATTCCCACAAATCATTACAGTTAATCTCAACAACTGTATAAAATAAACATTTTCTTATATATTGATTATTGTCTTAGAAATGCAATTTTAAAATGCAGAGCAGCCTCCACACTTTGGCTGAATCGAGGCGAGCGAAAGGGGATGCAAAAGTATGGTTCAGTGTTATTTCAGTTTATTATTCAGATTGTAAAATGACTGGCTGAGTCGCTTAGTGAAACAGTTAGTGTCTTGGACTTCGGTTCAAGGGGTCACGGGTTCAAATCCCTGGGTGTCCACAAACATTTGAGGGAGTTGGACTGCTTTCCCTAAAAGCATTTGTGTGTTCTGTTAACAAAAATGCCATGGACGTTGAAATACAACAAATTTTGTTTAACATTCAGCCAAGTATGGAGGCGGCTTATTAAATATAAGATGCTGAAGTGAGACTGATAGTTACAATTTTCATGTAGTTGATGAGGCTGTAGCCGTGTTCCCAGTTGGTGGTGTCGTTGCAGTTGAGCGGCCCCGTTGTGATCTCCTTGCTGAGACTCAGCTGATTCAGTGCTCGGGCGAACAGCAACACAGAGTCCACTATCAGGGCTGGCTCCAGCTGCGAACAGTTATACTTATCCCGTAAAGAGCTTCAAGCTAGGCATTCAATTAACCAAAGAAATTATTTTATGTCTCATTTTGTTATGTTACTTGCTGGTAAGTAGAAAGCTAAATATTTTGAACAAAATTACATTGAGTTTATCAACTTGTTTTAGTTTTAATGGGATGATTACAAAGTTATGTAATAAATCATCAATAAATAAATGGTATCAGGAAACTGACACATACTTTCTCCCTTTTAGCCCAACTTCAATGAATAAATTACTTTTTATTTACTAAATATAGAATATAAAGTACAGATGAATGTACAGAAAATTGTCTAAAATGGTTGTTTTCAGAAATATCCACCCAAATCCCTTTTTGGGAGGCACTACAGAATCCGTTGCTAAACACAGTGGTTTTGAGAGAGGAAATGCCCCCTTGCCCCCCCCCAGGGTTAATTTGCAACTTGTTTTGAATATCCTTTGTTGGTCAATGCTAACTTAACCTGCATATCAAGTTTAAACGAAATTGATCAGTAAATAAGAGAGAAATGGTAAGTTTTGTATTCCCCATAAGAATAACATAAGACAAAGTGCTGCGTTTACCGCAAAATGAAACCTTCAATTTTCTCTGAAACCAGCAATTGTAGAATAATAATTCAAAGTACTAAATTTTTTAGTTTTTTTAGCTCTTTTTAATAGGGATATTTAATTTTTTTACATATAAGGTTTTTATGAAAAAGTTCAAAAAACTGAATTTTGGATGTTTTAAGTCCTGTGATTTCTGAACCCGAATTTTTTCAGGATTGCGGGTGGTGTCAATTTGTTGGAAACTTAAAGCT
The DNA here is from genome assembly GCA_963675035.1 of Allygus modestus. Taxonomy (NCBI): domain Eukaryota; kingdom Metazoa; phylum Arthropoda; class Insecta; order Hemiptera; family Cicadellidae; genus Allygus; species Allygus modestus. The sequence continues at coordinate 32,295,192 of OY776116.1, forward strand.
CTACAAACCAATAAAGTTTAATCAAAATCGTTAGAGCCAATTTTGAATAATTTGGATTTGTCATGTTTTTTAGCGGTTTTTGGGGGATAATTACCCTTTAAAGTAAAAAAAAAATTAAAATGCCTGGAGATATCGTGGTTTAGTACATACCAAATTTCATAAAAATCAGCCAATTGGTGTGGGCTCTAGCTCTGTACACATCCAGGCAGACAGACAGACATGTAAAAATCACTTTTTTGGGTTCAGGGAGCACCAAAATTAATATTTCCACTAACAAATCAAATTCGAAAATGTTTACAAAAACAATACTTTCTCCATATACTACGTATAGGGGGAGAAAGTAAAAGTGAACAACTAGAAAAAAGTTGTAAGTTGCCTCTTCTACAGTAATTGTTTGCTAAAAAAAATTTGTACAAAAAAAAGAAAGTCCCGGTAGTATACAAATTTACAAGTATTTAATCTTTAAACGTGGTTTGCCGTATGTGGTACACCGGTATACCGTTAAAATACATCACATACATTGAAGGGTAAGTTATGGTATAGACAACCATATAAAGATATGTCCATCATAACGATGGACAGTGTTTGCCATCTGTGTCTACTAGGGATTGGAATTTTCGTTCACCTGCTGGAGTCGTTCACTCCGGAGTTACCAACCTATCGGAACTAGTTCCTTGGAGTAGTTCCAACTCCGAGCGATAAACAAAACAAACTGAGTTGCATTGGGACCGGCGGTGTTGTGAACTGAACAGTCCCGCCATCCAACCACATCTCCGTTCCTTCGTTCCTGGTGTCATTAGTTTCCCTCGATTTTCATGTTATAAGAGGCCAAATATTGAAATATCCATTCACAGTTAATTTACCTTTCTTGCAATTACAGCCTACAGCGAAGTAAATGGGGTTAGTTTTATTGTAGTGTTACTTTTTAGTGAATTTCCCATGGAAAAGTGAACTATTAGCATGACCCGTACGATGAGACTTAAGCCCGGGACCACCATAAAAGTTCCTAATGTGACCCCCTGAACACGTTTTGAGGGGTCTCTAAAAACTTTATATCACCCCCAACACCCATATTCCAACTTGTTATCCCGACTATACCCCCTTTTAACTTTATAATGTACAACATTGGCATCCTATTAGTGAATTTAAATATAACCAAGAGCATCAGAACAGCCTAAAAATAACATTTTTCAATTTTAAAAAAATGTATCCAGTGTTAGTTTAAACCCTTTATTTGATCTTTTTAAGGTTTTAATGCGGAAATTCACTTCCCTCTCGTCAGCGTGCTGTGTGTGATCTCGTTTAATATTCAAACAACTTTCCTTATATTTCATATTTTTATATGAATTTAGTGTGTACTTTTTAAATGGTAATTTATATTTTAATAATAATGTATTATTTATTTATTTATTTCCACCTTGTTTCCCGATACCTCCAATAATAATGTTTTGTAAATAATTTACCCTCAGTAACTATACTAACTCAGTAAAACCCAACACGGTTACTACATATGTAGGTGTATCAACACCTCCAAACTAAGCTGAGTTATTTAGATCCTACAGATACTATTAGGAGGAAGTGGGAACTAGCCGTTCCGGTCGTTCCGAGTCGGAGTCGGAGTTGACAGAGTTGAGTGGGGGTATCGTGGTATGGCAGTATGGCCGCAAAATCTTCCAATCTTTGCCTCAGGTCTCGTTCCACACTCATTTGGTCACATTTTAACTTGTACTTTTGTTTTAGCGATTTGTCTTAAACAGTTAATAAATGTCCTACGGTGATTAAATGTTCATTAACTAACTAAAGCGTTTATTTCATATAAACTACTTATTCTTTGCCATGTTAGTTTCTTTGGAACTAACTCCGGCCCAAGTGTGGGAGTTGGAGTTATCGTTCCGGAACCCGGAGTAGTTCTTTCGGAGTCGTTCACTCCGGAGTTATAAACCTCTAGTGTCTAAATGTGGTGTAGCCTGGTAGACAAAAACAGAACTACCTGAAGTCTTTAATACCAATTTACCACTTTATATGTTACAGTTGCTAGTCTGATCAGTAGCTGAGCAGTCCAAGGTGTTATCCTTCTGGCCAGGGGGCAGCACTTGGATGAAGAGTTTGAATTCCATCCCAGTCAGTGATTTTTATGTGCAACTCATGGAGAGTTCACCTGTTTGTGGCATAATTGAAGGGGAGGGCAGACCATAAGCGAACAATGAATGGCTCAGGTCCAAGCCTCGTTGTCAGGAAAACCTGTCCTCAATGGATACGTGAATTCTTTGCACATATGATCGATCAGGTGTTTTCCTACTTTCACTCACTTTATTGGAGTGTCCACCGGAAACAAGTTTATTTTTCTCAATAATGAGGCAAAATAACAAACGGGGGGGGGGTTTGGGTATTGACAAAATTAACATAACATCACAAATTCAACGACTCCATTAAAAAACTCGGGTCCCAAAGGACTGTAAGTTGGAACTGTAAGTTTGCCTGTTACAGTTCCAAATATTATTTTCTTCATTTTACTAATTAGCATTATAGTTTCTTACCTTTAGTAAAGTCTTGTTGAAATCAACAAAAGATGAGTCTCCTGTTAGTCGCATCTCTCTAGTTTTATAATATTCTATCGTGTCTTTCACCATCAGATCGTCAGGATCGACCAAGCGGAAGCCCGTGATGTTGGTGCCGCCGTGGACATACGGTTCTAGGTCTATTGACTGCATGTCCTGGGAAAATATTCAATCATCTGTAGTTAAAAAAGTATGCCAAGTAGCAGCGTAAAAAATTGTATATAAAAATTGCTATACTTCAGTAAATTCCTGTACAGTAGAAATCCAATTATCCGAACCCCAATTATCCGAATATCCAATTATCCGAATCGATTTTGAGTGAAAAAATAGAAATATAAAAATCAAGAAAATAACAGCACGAGCGTGTGTAGCGATAATGCGTCGTGAGCGCTAAAATAAAAGCCCGCGCTGTTACCTGCCGGACGATATTTTCACCGGGAACAATGAGTCATACCCCCTTCCCGCCCTGCTCATCATCAGTCGCTACTGTTCTTTCACCGAGATTATCGTTCGAAATGAGTACAAAACGTAAACGTGTTGTCCTTTCGCTAAGTGATAAACTCACTTTGCTCGAGATGTTCAAGTGAATATCCAACATTGAACAGTGAAATACGTACAGTATGCATTAAAAAGAGCAACTGTATATACTGTATTCAATTTAACTCCTGTAATTTAATTTTTATGACGTATATTCTTGATACAGTTCGCTCACTTTCTGTTCATTACATTTATAATAACTTTGTCAACAAAATTCTTATGTATGGTGATGTTTTTTGCTTAATTCCAGAGGTATATCTGATTATCCGAATTTCTGCATATCCGAATCGGCCCGATCCCCAATTAATTCGGATAATTGGAGTTCTAATGTATGAATGAATATCCTCGGTTTTCAGTATTTTCAGTATTTTCTGAAAAATTGTCTTAGTACTACGAGCTTATCATAAACTGTTTTTACATTACTATTTTATTTAAAAATTTATGTTTTAAAGGTGTAAATTATTTCATCTATCGTTTTAAGGCTAAAATATGTCTTACAACACTTACATTATATATTAATTTATGACAGTAAATATATAAAATATGGTAAAGACTTGCACTGTCTTATGTATGTATCTTATGTATATATTTACTGTCGTGTATTCATATAGAGTATAAGTGTAAATATATTATTAACTGTTGCAAGACCCATTTTATTACTTCCTTTAGTTAAATAACTTTTTGATTAGCATATTACGTGTTGTTTTACTTATGGGATTCTTTAGTCATAGCAAAAAGTAAGAAGCCAATCAAAAGTTGTTTAGTAAATCACACTCGTGTAAAGTGTAATTGGTTCCACACATCTGAGCAATTCAATTCTCCAATAATAGCCAGAGTATTTTGTTTCGTTTTTGTGTTTCTACGCTAGTGGCATTTTTTAACGTTTTGATAGTGAACGGTTCAAACCCTGGTCTTCTTACTATCTAAGGTCGACATGTTCTTAGAAAGCATCGTTAATTAGTTGCCCAATGACAAATAGCAGTTGGGCCTAGTTTTGAATCTTCTCAACATTTTTGATTTTGATCAGGATTGATCTTGAATCAAAATGTTAAAATTATGACATTTGGTATGCTTCCGTATGGATCATTCCCTTAGGACTACTTCCTGGAGAGATTGTACAGTTTTATAGGTGTAAGCATACCAAGTTGTTATTGCATTTACAGATCAATAACAACTCCTTTTAGGGCATAATGGGTTTAAATCTTGTAAAACCTTGGCAATTAACTGACTGGCCACAATCCGTGTAGGCTCTGTTCCAAACCTGCTCACCAGAGAGGTGATGATGTAGTTGTAGTCGACTCCCATCAAGCCAACCTGCATCGCTTGCAGTAACACCTCAGACAACTTCTCAGTTGCACAATCTAGGACGATATTCTTCCCTTCTGTATTCTTTATTCTTCTTAATGTTGGCCTGTGGACAGCAATAAATAGAAAATATTATATCGTTTGTGTGAAAGGGGCCTATTCTTTAAACAAAATTATCGATAACTTGTTATTAATAGGCAGTCAAAATATTTACTCTTGAATTGATAGAATCTAAGTTTATGGTTTGTCCAACCAGCCATTTCACCCAGAATATTGAGTGACTCTTAGTTCCCTACGCCAACTCAACCTCACACGCGCAGTCCGGCCTACCTGCTGCCAATCGTTCCTCGAATAGAGTCCAAATATGTGATTGTGACATTCTGAAGAGTTGATAATTTAAATTTTAAGTTTAAAATATGGACCATTATAATAATTTGTGTGTGTAACAATTATATCGTGTTTGGACTCAATTTTCATGGAATAATATGTACAATTTGAATAGTGCATTATGATTATATGTAAAGTCAATAGTTTTAAAAATTGCAGTTTTGCAGACAAAGGCACTGTGTGTGGTTCATGAAAAAAAAATGCAGCAGGTAGGCTAGAGTGCGCGTGTGAAGGTGAATATACGTTGGGATGCGAGGGTCCTCTGGGGCACATGGCTGGCTGGATAAACTAAAAGCTCACGATCAGACAGTCAAAAATAATCTGTCTTAATATCTTATAGATACATTTCTGCTAAATGGATTATAAATTCCTCAGGCAAAGCAAACCACAAACACAAACCAAATTTAGAGAAAATAAACTTTTATAAATGAACTAAAATCGATTAAAAATGTGCTTTTATGAAATTTGATTAAAACATTAGTTTTAAAAATCCATTCTTCCAGATTGATATTAACTATATTTAAATAAGACAACAGTAATTGGGTTGTTAGCGTAGTGTTTAGAGCACTTGCATTATAATCTGGGCTTGCTAGATGCTCTTGAGCAAAATTTTGAAAATTATGTGAGGGATTGAAACTGAATCCAGTTACCATTTGTACTTGGACAGTTAATTAATATGATGCTTTCTAAAAACAGTAACAAGACCAGGGCTTGGACTGATCTCTATACAAATTATTGAAAAATCCGTTGGAGTTGACTAACAAAAAAAAACCTTGTTGTCGGTATGCTTTTCTCCATAGCAAATTCAGGTGAATACCTTATACAATATCTGTATTACAGATGAAACAGTAACAGTAACCTAATTTGACCTGTAATTATTTCCCTCGTCCAGCTGACGAACAGTGACTGGGAATCCACGGTGATCGTAATAACTCAACAGATCCTTCATCTTGATGAGATCTTCGCTCTGGTCAAACACTATCGTGAAACTTCCCCACTTGAAGGCTTTCACTAAGTCTGCTAATGCCTGCAAACGGAAACACGCAATTTTCAGAATTCGTATTTCTCAAACCAAAAGTAATTTATCATTATTTCCTAAAATATCGGTTATATATTTCGTATTAAGTACCACTTACCAATGGGTTGTTAACTAAACAAATTAACTTAGTGAGTTTTGTAATGTTTAGCAACCATGCACAATACCATTGTTCCTACAGTAGAGCTTTAAAGTCTTAAAGTCACCACACAGTTTAAAGTTTTTAAATTCAACTTTTTTTCTTGACTATGCCAGTGGTAGTTGTTAGTTGAGTACAATTTATGACTCTCATTGCCATGTGGGAATCTGAGAATTTAACAAATGACTGCTCTGCTTGCTCTGAAATCCAAGATGATAACCAGTAGGCTACCGAGGTCTTAAATTATATGGTCATTAAATTAAGTCCAACTGTGTCCCTACGAACAACTAGTTGGTACATCAGACTTAAAATAATTTAATTAGTTTGTTTTCCTTTTTTACGTAGACTCAGATAAAAATTATCATAAATTAAAAACAAAATTGCAAATCAACCAAATTGTCTACTAATATATCAAAATCAATGTATGTCCGTTCGTATTTTATGCGCTGCCATACCGTTGATCCGATTGCTTTGAAATTTTGCATAGTAACACAGGTTAACGGGTACCAGCTAGTATTGGATAAAATAATGCTGACTTTTATAGTGTAAAAAACCCCACTTAAACATTCCCGATGAACACTGGCAGATACAGGTGCAAAGGAGTAGGGGTTTGGGTGAATGCATAAGGCATCTAACTGTCCAATAAACAGTTAGCATTTTGGACTAAGCTATTAGTCATGGTTTCAATTCCTGAAATGTTCACTACGGTACTTTACGTTATATTTGGACTGCTTTAAGTAATCCTCTCCATAACAAACCTGTCTCTAAAGTATAAATACCAAAAGAATCACCTGAGCTATGGAGGACGGGTGGGGGTAGAGGTTGACGAGACAGGAGCCGCGGCGTTGTCTGATGTCCCAGCGCTGCTCCACATGTGGGATTTCCTTTGTGTCGCAGGTTGACTGTACATGGTCCGTCGTGTCAACCGACTGGGGCCCAAACACACCGGCCACACCTTCGTTCAGCAACTCACACACTAGGTACAACCAGGACAGTTTCAATCATATGATCGTTAGATGAGAGAGTGCATGGAATTATCTTAATGTAAGTTTGAGTTGTAGCTCAGATCACACACCTGTAGCCCAAGACCATTCAGGCTGCTTGTAGCCCAGATCATACGCCTAAATCCCATGACCAATGAGACTGATTGTGCCTCTTGTAGCCTAGATCTTATGCCTGTAGCTCAGACCCACTCAGTCTGCTTGTGGCTCTTCCACCCCTGTAGTCTCTTGGCCTGTAGTCGAGTAAAATTATAACGTACCCAGGACATACGCCTAAATCCCATGACCAATGAGACTGATTGTGCCTCTTGTAGCCTAGATCTTATGCCTGTAGCTCAGACCCACTCAGTCTGCTTGTGGCTCTTCCCCCCCTGTAGTCTCTTGGCCTGTAGTCCAGTAAAATTATAACGTACATATATATTTATCAGAGGGAATCCGGCTTTCAATATCACAATACAATTAAATTGTTCTCGTTGGATTGTTTTGGATCCCTACAGTTACTTATTAAAATGAAAATCTATTGATTTGGAAAACAAACTTGTTTACTTGGAATTTTTATTGTTAAAATAAATTGATTCGGATAAGGATATTTAGTATGAAAACATAAAATTCCCCGAAGTATTTGTCATTAAAAAGATCGGTATAAGTATATGGTTCATGAGGGCGTGACGTGCAGTGTTGACAAAAGTTCATGGATGCATTCGGATACCATATATTTAAAGACAATAAATTTCACTTACGAGCCTTGGAAACTTTGAAGCTGTCATACTGCTCAACTTGTCTCACTGAAGACCGAAACGTGAAGTTCTTTGCCAACCAAATGTTTTCATTGATTTTTTCAACTGCATAAGTAAATACTCTCTCTTTCTCAGTTTCTGATGGTTCAAACAAGCCTCCTGAAACAAATTTAGGCAACAGGATAAATTTAATCTCACAGTATGAATTACATAAATATAAAAATTAAATTAAATAGTAAACTTATCCATATCATCTGAGTTAAATTAGTGATGCAGGATCCTTGTGTCAACTTCTAGCACACAACACACATAGTCAGACCTAATAACATAATTCACTTGGATCCTAAAATAATCTGGATACATTCATCTCACCTAATTTGAAAAATAAAGTAATGCCATTAAGATCAACTATATAATAATCTTAATATTGAATACTTACGCAGTATTTTTTATAAGGGGAAAACCCAAGAGACCTCGGAACCGATTTTATGTTTAAGGTGTTAATTAAAAGGTTTGAGAAGTTGATTAGGCGAAATCACTTATAATTTACATTTGTCTTTGGAGCTTCACCACATAGGCTTTCAAAGCAACTTAAATCTTGTAGATCAATTTAATTGCTAATATAACAGCTGTTGATACATTGAAAATGAAACATGCAGAACATCAATAACCAATTCCTTACAGCAGTAGTAATTTGTATTTAGATTCTTTTTGTTGTTGATTGATATTTATAGACAATCTACTGTATAAATAAATACCCCCGTCGCAGCAAACCTGCATACTCAGCGAATTTCGAATGAATATATAACATAACACATTAAAACACTTCACAGGATTCATAAGAAATGTATTCACAAACAAGCGATATTTAAAATATTAATTATTCTCCATAAGAATAACATTGGGGATGAGTACGCAGGTTTGCTGCAACAAGGCACACAAAATAATGGGATTTTATGCAAATATCAATAGAATTCATCTTAGTGAAGTCACATACCAAGTTTCATCCATATACATTCATAAATAAGCGATATATAACATTTTAAGTATTTTCCATAAGAATAACATGGGGATCAAGTACCTAGGTTTTGTTGCTACACGAACCATAGGGGAAAAATAGTTTTTTTGTGCAAACAACAATAAACCACAACCAGATCAAGCCATATACCAAATTTCGCCAGTTTATGTTCATAAATAAGTGAGATATACAATTTTTCTTTTTCTCCATAAGAATAACATTAGACAACGTACTGTGTTTAGCACTTTCAATATCTCGGTAACCAATTGACGAAGAGCAATGATCCAAATACCAAATTGTTTGTTTTTTTAAGCTCAACCTAATGGTATGAATTAAAATTTGATTTAAATTTAAATTACCTGTGAAAACCCCAAAATACCCCCGTAGCAGCAAACCTGCATACTCAGCGAATTTCCAGTGCATATTAATTTATCTTAATACCACATAAAGCCACATACCAAGTTTCATCAATATACATTCATAAATAAACGATTTATGACATTTTAATTATTCTCCATAAGAATAACATGGCGGCTGAGTATGCAGGTTTGCTGAAATAAGGAACACTAAAAATGGGCTTTTATACAAATATCATTATGACTCAACTAGGTAAAGCCACATACCAAGTTCTATTAATTTATGTTCATAATTAAAGGAGATAACACGTTAATTATTCTCCATAAGAATAACATGGGGCTGAGTATGCAGGTTTGCTGCTACGGGAACTATCGGGCAAAAAATGGATTTTTGTGCAAATATCAATAGACCACAACCAAATAAAGCCATATACCAAATTTTGCCAGTTTACGTTCATAAATAAGCGAGATATACAATTTTTCTTTTTCTCCATAAGAATAACATTAGACAACGTACTGTGTTTAGCACTTTCAATATCTCGGTAACCAATTGACGTAGAGCAATGATCAAAATACCAAATTGTTTGTTTTTTTAAGCTGAATTTAATGGTATAAATTAAAATTTGATTTAAATTAAAATTACATGTGAAAACCCCAAAAAACACATTTTTGGGGTACAAAACTCCCCAAAAACCCCCCTTCGGGTGGTGCGATTCATCTGGTTTTCGAACTCGTTCAAATAAATGGTACTTTACACATTTGTACCAAATTTCATTAAGATCAGACCTTTTTTACGAGAGTTATCGTGCTTACGGACACATATATATATATATATATATATACATATATAACAATTTGAACGAATGGTGTTTTTGGCATCTGGGGACCTCAAAATGAAAAGTTATCATGGTCTCGGGCTTAAGTCTTACCATGAGACCTACGGTAATAGCTTCTTCCCTATAGGGGAAATTCGCTAAAACACATTTTTGGGGTACAAAACCCCCCAAAAACCCCTCTTCGGATGGTGCGATTCATCTGGCTTTCGAACTCGTTCAAATAAATGGTACTTTACATATTTGTACCAAATTTCATTAAGATTGGACCTTTTTTACAAGAGTTATCGTGCTTACGGACACACATATATATATATATATATATATATATATATATATATATATATATATATATGTATATATATATATACATATACAACAATTTGAACGAATGGTGCTTTTGGCATCTGGGGACCTCAAAATGAAAAGTTATCATGGTCTCGGGCTTAAGTCTTACCATGAGACCTACGGTAATAGCTTCTTCCCTATAGGGGAAATTCGCTAAAACACATTTTTGGGGTACAAAACCCCCCAAAAACCCCTCTTCGGATGGTGCGATTCATCTGGCTTTCGAACTCGTTCAAATAAATGGTACTTTACATATTTGTACCAAATTTCATTAAGATTGGACCTTTTTTACAAGAGTTATCGTGCTTACGGACACACATATATATATATACATATACAACAATTTGAACGAATGGTGCTTTTGGCATCTGGGGACCTCAAAATGAAAAGTTATCATGGTCTCGGGCTTAAGTCTTACCATGAGACCTACGGTAATAGCTTCTTCCCTATAGGGGAAATTCGCTAAAATTACTACTGTGAGTGACAACTGGAGGAGAGTTGAATATTTGAAAGCATGAGGAGAGTCTGAGTCTGAGCAGCAACTCCTGCTAGGATAGTACTAAAAGGGTAGCTTAGTGGTTCATCGAGTGCTTGTCTCATAATCTGAGGTTTGCTAGATCAAACCTAATCAAAATCTGAACATTTTTTAAAGGTTTGATACTGAAACCAGCTGCCATTCTTCACTGGACTATTAATCCACTACCTTTCCAAGACCTTAGCTGGATAATAAAACCGGAACCCTTTCAAACCGTAAAAAAGCCTCTGGCATAAGAATACCCAACAAACTTCAGTTTTATCAAACTAAAATATCTCCCCCCCCCATAGTCTAATAGTCCTCAGGTTTAATTTGATTCCTTCTATAAAGTAACAGAACCTTTACAAAACAGCTTATGAACTTTGTTAGAGCATAGTTGAGTAAAACTTGCTATGATAATTTATTTTGCTCAAGGTAAACATTTCAAAAAATATATTGTTAAATAACATGCATAATCAAAACACCCTTTATGGATCTGCGTAAAGGTGTCACAATACACAACTGTACAAACAAGAGCCCCACATGCGTTCCTCGTTATCAAACATATTTGTTACTCGTTTTACGCATATTTAAAACGGAATTAAACTGAAAATAAACAGTCTTAAATTGAGCTCTTTATGAGACCATTAATGTGTTTAATTCACAGCCTACAACTATACATATGTGAATAACATCAAACAATTGTTTAATCTAGTCAATAATAACTATATAGGTACTCATTAATTCCGTAAACTTTTTTGCCGGCCCTAATAAACACCATTCAAACAAAAGGCTATGATCACAGATTTAAAAATTCAATAATCAGATTAGGCATTTTAAACAACCTACTTATATGGATGTACAGTTGCAGATAATATTTCATAAATACTAGGAAAACAGTTTAATGGTTCGATGTCATACAGTGCTTTATAACTATTATTTATACTACATTTTCTCAATATAAATCCTTAAAGACGAAAAATTAAAATTTGTTTGAGATTATTTTCATGATGAACTTGTTCAACCTGTTTTTAGTGAGGAATTAAAAATAAACTGATAAGAAGTTAATTTTGTAAGTCTAACTAAAAAATTGATCTCCAGAACACTTACTTATCTTTGAGTACCTTGTAGTAAATTAATTTGAAAAATCAAGCCGTCAAGGAAATTTAGTTCAGAGGTACTACCTTATAGTTTCTTAGTTAGTTTTCAAGCCTTTACATCTTTGACTGCCTATTTACGAAATAATAATTGAATTTCTTCCACATTTTAGGAAACCCATACCGTACCTCATTAGCGTCATTATCTCAGGAATCTGTCGTGGTTTCAGTGCCAACAATACAGTCATCACTATTTGTGGTGAATGAAATGAACCATTAATAATAGAATTGCATCATAAGTGGAAATGAGATATGAGTAAACTCGATTTTATTTAGCTCACGCAGTATTCTAAATTTATTTAAATATTTATCAATGTCACTTAATTTGTTACTGGAACTATAGTCTATTTTATGTAATCAAAAAATGGTTATATAGCCTATTTATAACATTCATCATTTATGCTACTCAAGGATTTAGTTATATATATTTACAAATCAGTAATTGGCCTTTGATACTTTGTGTAGGTTTGAGACGCAAAAGCCTATTTTAATTACAATCTTTATTTTTCTGACTATTTTGGTTGTAAGCACTGGTTTAAATTACCTTATCGTCAAATGATCCTATTTTCCTCGAAAGGCATATTTTGGTTGCATTGACATATTTTCTCATGATACCTATTAGCAAATCAAGCTGCTCAAATTCCAACAACTATTTTTTTCGCTTTGGGAATATCCAGCTAACGTGTCTTCTTAGTTTACATTGAGATGCCACTCCAGAAGCTTTCTTAAAATAGCTGATCTTGATTCTCTACTGTTTGTTAGTATTAACCAATTACATTTATTTATATTCTTCCATAAGACCATTAAGACTAACTTTGGAACTTTTAATGCCTAGGGGGCAGAGCCCTGAAGTTAGACATACTCCAAATCCCCAAAAGGCACATCTAGACGCCATTAGAGCTCTAAGCTAGCTTTTCAAATAACATATCAACTATGTGGGTTGTTGTGTGTTCGCTGGGATTCTGTTCACAGAAATCGCCTTATGAACACATTTTTTTAACAAGGTGAAAACTAAATCTTTAATTATTCTTTTGTATTTAATAAATATCTGTTCACAATAGTTTACTTACCTTCTACCACACTGAATATTTATGACTTTATCTTAAAAGACCAATAGTATTTTTTATGTACGAATATGTGTATAAATTAAATACTAAAGTGACGTTACTTTTTTCTTGATAATTAATTCACTACCCAATCACGTATGAAATGTGTCCATACCGACAAGCTGTAGCCTAATATACAAATCTAAATTACGTAATCACTATTTTAGTCCAAAAGCAGTATAAAGCGGTTAGGTCAAAACATGTTAGCAAAAAGATCAGAGCGATGATCATGAAGCTTGAACCACAAACAACCCTTACCTAACCGTATTGTTTGTTTGGTGCGATAGGGATACACATAAGAAGCCGAGGAGCCAACCAACAACAGGATCAACAACATTATGGACAAACAAATACACCCGAACAACAACAAAGCATTTCTCCGTGTCAACGGTCTCAAACGAGGGCGATAGACTCATTTATTAACAACCTTCATTTCAACAGGCAAGCAGTTGAAAATAAATAACTTGTGAGACTCAGCCGCGTTTCCATCGCTGCGTAAACAAACTCGCGGCAAAAGTCGCATAAACAAACAGTAAGTCGTCGGTGACGTAACGCCTATTTTGGCACACTAACCGGGGGAGGGGCGTCCGCGGCTCGAATTTGTCTTTTCATTCAACAATCGCACCTTACACTTTCCGGTGGAGGACAGTTACGAACAATGGGGCTATGCGTGCCATCCACCCTGCGAGGGCCGAAGCCAACGAAAACGTCCAGAAATAGTCGTCAATGGCTCGGAAAGGAACCATATCTCCAGTTGGCTCCCGGCCAGCGACGGTGCTGCCACCTAGAAGCTTCCGCTGCTATTTCAGATGTTTCTGGCATCTCATAAAACCTGATAAATCTATAAGATACGGCACAGTGACCGAGTCGTGGGCCGTGGGTCTGAAAAATTGGTTTTCTTGGGGCCGCCCACCGACTCATCGCTACTTCTGCGTAATTTAGGGGCAAAAGAATGTATGGGAAACGCATTTATTCTATATTTTTCAGATCTTACTAAATATTTTATTTTAAGCTGATTTAAATGTTTAAAACTAGTAGCGTCTATCTGCGTGGAATTATGTCATGAAACTATATATAAACAGGCTTATTATTTCAACTTCATATACTAATGAAAATATAATAAAGCCAATCCCTCATCTCCTCTAACCTTTACATATATTGAACAAAACATTGCCATTCACTGGAAATGACTGACTGTGGGAAAACTTTAATAACTAATTACGCTTTGAAATATAACCTCAAATCTATGTAATAATTATTGTTACCAACCTATATAGATGTTAATATAACCATAACATAACAATGAAACAGAAGTTTATCAATTTGAGTAAAAAGCCAACTTCACGTGAAAAGAGAAAAAACATAAAACCTATGAACAACAAGACAAGACAAACATCAGATAGACAAATGTTTTAGTAACAGTGTGTAACGAGATGCATGGCTAAAATGGCAGTTTGTATAGACAATAAATGTGCAAAGAAAACTACAATTTGTTTGGAAGTTTGTCATTAAAATTAAGAAAAAATAGTGCATCATGTTTGAACAAAATTCTGTATCCATGTAGCCTAACTCTATGCATTAATGGTTATTTATTTCACGAATTTAATCGAAAAAAAAACAACAACAAACAGAAAGTAGACCTTAATAATATAAGGTTTGTTGGTTTTACTTTTTGAAAAAGACCCTTTTATATAGATTTAATTTTGTAAACAAATACTCCTATGGCAGAAAACCTGCGTACTCAGTGAATATCCAATGCTTAAATATTGACTTCACTTCCACATGAATTCATTTACAAAGTTTCATTAAAATAGACCAGCGGGTGTCCTGTTCTCGGCACAGGAAATCTCCCAGATTCAAGGTCAGATGTATTGGAAGTGTTTGCACAATAATATGCTGTTTCCCGGGCATTCCCAATGACGCGGAACACACTTTCTTCCGCTGCCCACGTTGGAAAGGCCCCGCCTGAAGGCTACATGCCGTGGGTGCATTTTCGGTGGACACGGTCTGTGGAAAGATGTTGGAGGGCGAGGACAACTGAGACTGTTTGTCATTTTTTTCATCTTTCACAGAAAAAAGACTGATCTAGACGGAGAAGTGGACTAGATCGAATGGTCTGACAGCTGGAGACGGAACGAACCCTTTGGACTGAAGCCGAATTTTGGTCTAGCCTGAAGTACTGGTAATGTGACAAACAGTCCCAGGTCGAGTCATAAAGAGTAGAGGGAGTAGGAGTCTGGTTGTGTGAGTAACTGCATTTTCCTCCTCTCCCTCATAAAGCTGTTTGACTAAATAAAATATAATTCCATGATATTAACATAGGAACTTGAAAAGACTATGAGACGAAGCACTCTTTTGCTTGCACCACCAATAAGCACTTCATTTTAGCGAATTTCCCCTATAGGGAAGAAGCTATTACCGTAGGTCTCATGGTAAGACTTAAGCCCGAGACCATGATAACTTTTTGTTTTGATGTCCCCAGATGTCCAAAACACTATTCGTTCAAATTTATATATATGTATCTATATATGTGTCCGTGAATGCGATAACTTGAGTAAAAAACGTCCGATTCGATGAAATTGGCTCAAATGTGTAAACTGACATTTATGACTTTAAGTTCGAAAACCAGAAAAATCGGACCATGGGAAGGGGGGTTTATGGGGGTTTTAAATTTTCCAAAAATCAGTTTTTTGCATTTTTTACCCTAAAATTTTTAAAACACTTAATTTTAGTTTAGACCATGTTATAGAGCTTAAAAAAAAAATAATATGGTATTTTGAATTATTAACCTAGGTTAAGTGGTTGCGGAAAAAATCCAAAAAACATGCTCATAAAATCTCCCATGTTAATCTTATGGGAAAAAGGTTTTTGGCTTTTCCTCAGTTAATTTTACTTTAAACTTCACATTTTCTTTTACCAATCACTTCAGCTCCACAAAACAATCATTTTGGTGTTTAAATTGTGGTTCTACGTCAAACCGTTGCAGAGATATTCAAAGTGCTAAACACAGTACGTTGTCCAATGTTATCCTTATGGAGAATAAATAAAATTGGATATCTTGATTATTTATTAATGTATATTGATGAAATTTGGTATGTGGCTTCATGTTGTACTGGTATATTGATAATTGCACAAAAAATAAATGTTTTGTTGATTGTCCCCGTAGCAGCTAACCTGCATACTCAGCCCTAATGCTATTCTTATGGAGAATAAGTAAAGTTTTATATCTCCCTTAATTATGAACATAAATTAATAAAACATGGTAAGTAGCTTCACCTGGTTCAGTTATATTGATAATTGCATAAAAAATCATTTCTTATCTTCCTCGTTGCAGCAAACCTGCGTACTCAGTCCTAATGTTATTCTTATGGGGAATAAATAAAATGTAATAAATAACTTATTTATGAATGTATTTTTGTCAAAATTGGTGAGTGGCTTTATGTACTAGTGAGACACATATCAATGCATTGGAAATTCGCTGAGTACGCAGGTTTGCTGCGACGGGGGGTATTAAAATGTACTTTTTGAGGCATCTGGCAAATTTTCCATCACCTCAAGGAGATGATCTGAGATATCAGAAGGGAAATTAAATTAAAATATAGGTCAAACTAATAAATAAGTTGCTGCTTTTCAAATTTAAGCTCTATAGTGGACCAAACGAACATACCAGAATGTACATCAATCAGACTGCTATTCGGAAATGGCAGCTATAAAACGTTTAAATTTAAAAGACTCAATCATTAAATCAATTACTTCTCGCTAATAAAAGATTAAATAAATATTTACGTATAACATGTCATAGGCTTTTCTACATCTTCATTAACACCTGTACGGAATGTCCTAATGTACTTATTAAGATAAAGTCTTGTATATCTAGAGCCTGGTAATGAGACCAAAGTGTGAGAAGGTAAAAACGATTTCCCACACATGACATGAGGGAAGCGAATTTCCACATTAAAACTAAAAAAATCAAATAATGGGTTTAAACCCATTCTGGTGCCATTTATTTTTAATCAAAAATTTTTTATTTTTTTGCTGTTCTGATGTACATGTTTCTATTTAAATACAATATTGGCAATGGGGTTTTAGGAGTGATAACACGACATCAAGATATTAAAAACAGCCTTTTCCAATGTAAAATCCCTATAAGACATCGTACTTTGTTTAGTCAATTTACATTTTCTTTAATAACTCGGTAAATATTTGTGCAAGAATTATGAGTGGGGGCTTAACATTTTCGGCTTTTTACATCCTATAATTTAATATGAATTAATTTAACATTTGGTGCTTTTCTAACCCTTTTTGGGCTCAGAAGGGGCCCTTTTTGGGTTAAAGTTTTAGGGGTTTACTATTGTTTTGCCTAACGAACTTGTCCAACAGATTACAGAAAGGAAATAAATTACTACATTTGAAATAAATTGGAAAAAATGTGACCTTAGAGTGCAAATACATATACATATACAGGATGTCTCACGTAAGGTGTCTCAAACCGATTTCAGACGAACTACTTGACCTAGGAGGATGAAATAAAATTATTTCTCATTAAATTGACCCCAAGGAGTAACGTAAAATTAGTTTTAACTTATTTGAAATACAAGGTGTACCAAAAACTGAGGGTCGCTAGTTCGAATCTCGGAATTTTCAAATGTAAACATACATCAAGTTATACACCATTTTAAGACCCTTTAACAGACAAACATTTTGGTGAAAACAGAACTCACTAAACTTATCTCTATCCGTTTTAAAACGGCGACCATTTTTGCGAAAAATATTAATATTTACAGAATACCCTGTACCTGCTATTCCACAAGACATAATTTTATTCTGATTAACATTTCTTACTCGTATTGAACTCAGCTGTACACTGATATCACTGACTATTCAATACTGATATGCTGCATGCCAGTGTTTAAAACACAGTCCAAATAATAACAAATGCTTTTTTTGAAAATTTGTATATGCCCAAAGTTCAAAAAAGTGAAATGGTAACGTGTCTCAAAAGTATATCATTTTTAAGGTCTTAGAAATCCTAACAACTTTCAAATTTACATCAACTTCATATCTCTCTTTGTTTTTTAGCAATCAACAAAAATCTTCATTTCCCCATATAAAATACATGTTATTTCTACATAACACTTCCAAATACTCTGAGGCCTCCTTTATAAATGCGTTATGTAGAAATAACATGTATTTCATATAAGGAAATGACGATTTTTGTTGATTGCTAAAATGCAAAGAGAGATACGAGGTTGATGTAAATAAGAAAGTCGTTAGAATTGCCAAGACCTTCAAAATGATATACTCTTTACTTTGGGAACGTAAACATTTTCAAACAAATTATTTTGTATTATTCTTTACTATGTTTTAAACACTGGCATGTAGCATATCATTTCAGGGTACAGTTGACTCCAATACGAGTAATACATTTGAATCAGAATAAAATGATGTCTTATGGTTTAGCAGGTACAGAGTATTCCGTAAATGTTAATATTTGTCGCAAAAATGGCCGCCATTTTACAACGGATAGAGATAAGTGAGTTCTGATTTCACCAAACTGTTTGTCTGTTAGGCTAAAGGGCTTTAAAATGGTGTATAACATGATGTATGTTTACATTGCAAATTCACAGATTCGAACTAGTGACCCTCAGTTTTTGGTACACCCTGTATTTTAAACAAGTTAAAAATAATTTTACGTTACTCCTTGGGGTCAATTTAATAGGAAATAATTTTGTCTCTTCCTTCTAGGTTCAAGTGGTTTGTCTGAAATCGGTTTGAGACACCCTGTATATAGTTTTTAATGACCCACAATACGTGTTCAGGGGGTCACGTTAGGTGGTCCCGGACTTAAGTTTCACTGTGCAGGTCAAACTAATAGCTCACTTTTCCATAGGAAATTCGCAAAATAGCAAATATTTTGAGTGTGGAAAAGTGGGACAGTTTTCCCAGATTTGAAAACTAACTATCGTATCAACGTGAAAGAAAACAATCATAGTTTGGGGTAGATTAAAGAACTACGCTTCACTTACCATTAATTTATTATATTATGAATTGAAAAAAAAACAACGTTAGTTTATTTATTTACAAGACACAATAACAAAATGTTAAAAGACTGCCCACACATACTTGCACACACTGATGCAGAATGAATACAACAAAGTGATTATACTGCATCAACATTTATTTTAAGTTCTAAATTTAGGTAAAATTATTTCATGTATTTAATTTGTCGCCAATGTGATATTATATTGTCTATCCTGGCCAAATAAATTATCCACTGGTAATTTTCCAGACTATGTTTACTGCAATTTCATAGTCCTCCCATATACTAGTGGCTTGGAGAGGCCATTGCCCCTAACCTTGCGCTCTAATACACTGCCTCATCTGAGCTTTTTACTATTTAAATGCTGAGGAAAATAAAACGATATAAGTAGGAACACATACTTCTGATTTTATTTTTATTTTTCAAATGTACAGCGGAAGTTTGTTGATTTTCCCCATTTTCCGTATTTTTCCCCGTAATTCAGGTAAAACAATGTTTTCAAACAAATCAATCACATTTCCACGTAGGAAATAAATTGCCTACATTGTGTATATCTTTGATTGTCAGTAAAAAATTAATGTAAAAATGCTAGGACTCTACTTTTGAAAAACTTTTCAAATTTTGTCAAAAAATGTTTTTTTCACATTTTGCAAACAACTACCAACAAGGGATTCTTTTTATTTTATTTTATTATAAATCTCCTTTTTTTCTGAACAAAACAAATATATATATATATATATGGCTAGGTTATCAACAGTAGTTTAGGCACTGCGAATTGTTTAAAAAACCTCTGCAAAACGGCAAAATATGACTGACAATTTAGCAATCAGGCCTAAATCACCTGCGCCATATTTACTGCACCTGGCATTGGCAGGATATCCTGCCAGTGCCAGATCTAGGGTTAAAGAATAGTACTTCATAGTATTCAAAAGGTCAGTCATTACAGTTATGTTTTTGTCATTAAAGTGTTTTGACAGAACTAAAGTTTTCGTTTGGATCCGCAGTGTCATCTCATGGAAGTAGTATAGAGGTAATGATTCCTCCATGTTTCCCCCATGTCACATTTAAGTCGGCTCTACACTCTCGCCGAGTCTAGCCGAGCGATGGCAAATGCGAGAATGAGGAGGGCTAGATCGCCACCGCTAGGGATGGTTGCGCTCGCCTCGCCATCGCTCCGATTCTTGTCGGATCTTGTGACCGAGCGGCAGGTCCTTCAATCGTGCAGCTCGCGGTTTCGACTCGCTTCAGTGTGGATGGTCTCACGAGCATGAGTCGACATCCGATGGACTAACGACTCAGCGTCCGATTGGGAGTTAGCGTGAACATTAATGTAAAATAAAAAATAGATAATCAAGGATTTATTGAGGAAATTTTTAATGTTGGGCACTAAACCATAACCATGTTCTTATAAATATTTAGGCTCTGTTACAGCAGTTATGAGGTATGCCAAAGTTTGATAAATAAGTTAGCCAACTCATCATACAACTTTGTTCAGGATTAATATTTAACAAACAATAAAATAGTAAAATTAATTAAACTTTAGGCATTCATTAGGCGTGAAAAAAATACAATCTGGTGACGTTTGTTTACGTAGTTTTCCAGCTGAATGAAAATGAATCATTTTATAAAGCTAAAAACAGATAAAATATAAACAGATACACATTAACAGATAAACATTATTTTTTTGGACTGTTTCCAAAAAAATAACAAGTTAGTCAAATTAGTCATTACTAAGTTCTTAACCAACCGTTGTTTATGAACGGTGGATGGGGTAACACTTCCCTTAACCCCCTCGTGGCGTGAGGGAGAAGTGGGGGGAGGTTGAGTTTTCCTCCCCTACATGCGCGAAATATTTTCATGCAGATTACTGTCTAAATAATCGACCTATACTTTGACAGTTGTTGATTATCAACAGCTGTTACAATTCTTTTGATTTGATTTTAAACTCCATAAAGCATAATGTTAATTTTTTTTAAACTCTTCATTTTCGTTTTTTTACATTACATGATTTTTCCTGGTGGTGAGACCTGTCTATAACTTATTTTTATCCCAGAAATTAGTTATTTCCAACATTTGAAGGAAATCGTTGGAGCCATTTTTGAGATCAGAGTTGCAGCCAAGCAAGGAAGCATGCAAACCTTACTCATATTAGAGTATAGTAAAGCACAATGTTAAAATTTCCAATTATTCAAAATAAAAATTAGAGGTTTTTAAATTGAAAACATTACTTTTTGGCAATTTTCTGGGGAGTTTCGAGTTTCTAGGTACAACCTACGTGCATGCCAAATTTCACGTTCCTAGCTCGTCTGAAAGTGGTCTAGAATTTGTTTACAAGAGTGAGTGAGTCAGTTTCACGTCCAGCTGTATACTCCTGGTTCAGTTTATTTATTCTATTATTCCCTCAACACAAGACGGAGCAAATGGGAAAAGTATTATGAATTAGTTTATTACCGATTTTGAAAAGGTTTGATCTAAACAGACCAATTTCTAAGGCTTATACTTTTCAAAAAAATTATTGAACTTTCATGGTACAATAGCGACTATCGAAAATTGTACCAGAACATGAAATTATCGATAATGTACAATAATTATCGTAATTTTGGGAACACTGATGTTAACAAAGTTTAGTCAAAGGTTTAAAAAATAATTAATGCCATATTTACAAAAAAGTATAACTTTATTATACACATTTGATATTTAGCTGATGAAAACAACTCAATGCGAAGTACTAAATGAGAATTAACTTAAGTACTTACACAAACCAAGACCAACACAGAATAGACTTAATTATTACAAAAGATAACAACACTCACCACAGCCTGATACAATATGCTTTTTACATTATTTGTTCTTCTCCTAAGTCTTCGAAATTCATTGAATAGTACAATATTATATTAATAATATAAGCATAATAGTATGAAATACTTTATACGGTAAATGATTGCGATACGAGTTACAAGCAAAAAGCGACAATACCTCGATTACACCATCCAGGATTGAGATCTACGAACCTGCTTCTACAAAAATAAATAATATAATTTGTACAACATTAATAATAGGTCATATAAACAAAATAATACAATTTTAAAGTATTTCAAACCACTGTTAAATAAAAATAAAAAAAAACAACAAAGTACATGGCATTAGTGTTTATTCGAGTTTGTGATTAGAACTATATTGAAAATATTGTAATATTACTAATCCTAAATCATCTGAGAGGTTAAGTTGAAGAAAATCAAACTATCCCTCGATAGTTTTTCTATCGAGACAATAATTATTTGATTTATCAGTAACATATCAAATTAGTTAGGAGTAGAAATAATGTTTTAACAATGTATCACAAAGTTTAAAAGAACCCAGACAAAATCAAACGTTGGCCAATTATATAAAATCTTTAATCGCACTTTAAAAATAATACAAAGTTTACACATCCAACTGAAACCTTCCCAGAGGGAGTCTTCATGTTTTATAATTAAATAATCAGCGTTTTCCACTGTCATTGTTTTATTGTTTTTAAAACTTAAATATATCCAAGTATTTAAAATAAATAGACATTTTAGTGGACGTATTTTTTTAAATTTTTGAAATATTAACATTGGTTTCCTTAATTTGTCTTAAAATGCTGCTACATTGCACGTTTTCTTTTGCACAGCAAAATACTATTTTTCAAGTTACTGAGGTTTGTAAATATCGTTGGATATCTGCCTCGCAGATAAATCCGCTCATTGTCCGTGAATACACGGCCTAAAGTCTGGCACGTTACAAAAAGATTCACAGCAGAGCCATACTCGTCCGAACAAATAACACAGGTTTGTAGGACTCATGATTGTTCAGAAGACAAACAAATCTAGCATCTGTTTAGTCTGTAGGTATTTTTGGCATTATTAAAGTTGTTGAAACTTAGGGAAGATCCAGTCTCACTAAACCACATTTCTAATAAAACATCCTCTCTTTTGTTTATAATCTTTAACACAATGTCAAAGTGCTAGTATGGGATTATTTCCTATCCTACTTACTTAAAGAAATGACTTATGTTTAATTTGTTAATTGAATCACCGTAAAAGTTTATTACAAACATTCGAGGAGTCATGTTAAGTGATACTTTCTCAATTATATGTACCGTGAGTCTATAATACGGTTTTAGGACTTTCTAATGTATGGGGATTTTGTAATAAAAAAATATTGGCATGATTGAACAGTCAGACATGCCAAAGAGGCCTAAGGCCAGCAGGACTCAAGAGCATGCGAGCATACACTTTAAGTCGATAAATAGTATAAATCTGTATACAAAACTTAGTAGTTCTGACAACAAAATAAAAATAAATAAACATCTGACAGACTGCACTGGAAGCAGGATTAGTCCCGAGTACGTTTAAACTTAATTTGTACCTCCAAATTCAATTCATAAATTACATTACTGAATAACTTTATTACTAATTATTCACTTGCAAAAACACAACTGTTAATATGCTCTTATTTCCATATTTAATTTATAGCTTTTGTATTAACCTAAAAAAACAGTATTTCACAATGTAAATAAAACATGACACATCTTTTCTAAAACAAAAGAACATTCCTTACAGTTTTCACTCGAGCTGCCAGCGCAACCTATATTAAGGGGTCAGACCCGTAAGCGTAATTGGGGGTGGCAAAGGGGAGCAGTTGCCCCCCACCCCATAAACAAATTTGGAGTACATGTTTATCGCGATGTACCAAGTCACCGTTAATGACGCACAATAATTTGCCCCCCCCAAATAAAATATTTAAATTATGGTCAGAACTACATCAAAGTTGAACACACATTAATGTATCGAGCCATCAGCCTCTTTACGGTGTATAATCGATGATGTGAGCAGCAAAATAAAATTATTATATGCTTTACTTAAACACAAGTAAGTATTTTTACAGATACGTTATTTATAAAATATTAAAGTAATGGTTGGATTCAAAATCAACTTAAAAACTTGCTTTCTCATATAAAAATACAAAATTAAAACAAAACCTCAATTTTTACATAACTTGTTTGAATAAGTTAAAATCTTCAACCAATAGTGCAGAAAAAATAACCTTAATATTGAAAAAAAATTGCACGGCTTAAGACTTTGGTTCAGGAATTGTCTGTACCTTGCTGTTCAACCTTCCTAAAACTGAAGCTGTGCAACAGCTGCCATCTTGGAAAATGATGGCTTATTTTCTATTTTACTTTCTGCCCTTGTACATACCGGGACCTAGTCATTCTCTCATTGGGATTGATGATAACCAGTGTGACTGGTCGCTTGTACTATATTTTATAAATGTTTACCGTCTGATATGTTAATTCAGTATAAATGTTAAGATATTTTTAAGTGTTGTAAGATGCCTTTTATTTACATAAGTATTAACAACACTTACTATGCTTATCAAGAAGTTGTTTACTTATACATAGTCGTAATCTTTTCTCTCCATCTTAATTTTGTTTTAGGTCAGGAAATTCCACAGTTCAAGCAGTATATCAATTGGTAAATGACATTCTTGTAAATTTTGAAACTAGTCTGGATACTGGGGTCACCTTGTGTGACCTCAGTAAGGCCTTTGACTGTGTCGATAACACAACACTTCTGTCCAAATTAATTTTGTATCGATTAAGTGGAACTTCCCTGTCCTTAGCGAGGTTCTATCTAGAAGGGAGAGAGCAAATTGGATCTGTGAATGGCCTGCTTTCGCATTGTAGCAAAGTGGTTGGGGCGTGCCCCAGGGTTCAGTTATTGGGCCTTTACTGTTTTTGATTATGATGAACGATATTGATTTCAGTGTTTCTTGAAAAGTTATTTGTTTTGCAGATGACAAAACTTTAATTAATTCTAGTGCTGATGTAAATAGCTTAGTAGTTGATTGTAATTATTCATTTGAGCAAGCTTCGGTTTGGTTAAGAGCGAATGGGTTTTTATTAAACAAAAATAAAACTCAATCATTTTTAGTCAGAGAAGGATTGGTCCAATTGTTCCAATTTAATTTGCAATAAATTGTCTATCTGTTAAGGGACTTAAATGCTAATGTTCCCAAGACCTACTTAAAGGTTGCATATTTCAGTTTTTTTCAAAGCATACTTCTTTATGGTATTTGTCCGTGGGGAAGTTCTAGTGGAGTTAGCGATATATACTGATCCAGAAGAAGGTAGTTAGGATATTAGCCGGGGCTGGATTAAGAGATCACTGTAGGCCACTATTTGTTCAAGAACGTGATTTAACTGTGTATAGCCTATATGTTTTATTAGAAATTAAGAAAAATGTGCCTAGTCTAGCTTGTAGGTCTGATGTACATATGTATAAGACAAGAAATCAAAGTAAGATAGATGTTCCATTTTGTAGGCTAGGCAAAGTAGCTAATAACTACCGAGGTCTAGGCATAAAAATGTATAACAGGTTACCAATAGACTTAAGAAATATTGAACCGATGTCTAGTTTTAAATCAATTTTAACTGATGTTTTGATAAATCATCCTTTGTATTCTATTGAAGAATTTTTTGACTCAGATGCAACTGTGATGTTCCAAGATTTTGTTTAGGCTAGTAAATTCAACTGAACCTGACTATGTCTATTACATGTACTATGTTTAATGACAATAAATTATTCTTTTATGGAGAAACTACTGTTTTCGTAAAAATGTTTGAATTTGAGTTATCAGTCGAAATATTTGTTTTCCTGAACCCAAAAAAGTGTTTTTGAGTGATGTCTGTCTGTAGGGATGTGTACCAAGGACAGATTTTGATCAACTTTTGTATGAAGGTACTAATTCACAGTATCTCTAGGCATTAGGATTAGAGAAAACTTTATAATGATGAAATATGTTTATTTTCTTATGTTCTACATTTTTTACCTTTTTCTCTGTCTGTATATATTTTACATGAAAAAGTGGAAATTGGTTGCCATTTTCCAAGATGGCAGCCGTAGCAGATCTACAGTTTTAGAAAGTTGAACAGGAAGGTATAGACAACATCTGAACCAAAATCTTAGTTTATGCTAATTATTTTTGGGTCAAACTGTATTTTTATTGCACTACCTATTAAAATGATTTGTAAAACTACAAAAAATAAAACCTTTCTAATATTTTACTGTTCTTTACTTTTATTAATGCCAATATTAAAGTAAAATATTAATTTTAAATATTAGTATTATACTTAAATATTACAATCGGCAAACAATTTCTACAATTAACACATTTTAATAATATATGTGTAGTAAAATAAATATGACCTGTAAATATAATTTGTTAGATGAAAACAAAACTTACAAACAAAAAATACTTACATCAGTCGTTTTTCATGAAATATGAACCAACTAAAATGTCTTACTACTTGGCCAGCACTTGACTGCCAATGTGACAGTGAAACTAATGAATCCATACAAGGTGGATCTGTGAGATAACACTTTTACAGCAATTTTCAGAAGTAAACAAACTTGTTTTATACCCTGGACTATGTTGTACAATAGTAATTCATAGCGATAGTATTTCCAACAGTCTCCTACATCATACTTAGACAAACATTAAGATAAATATGAAAACCGAAATAGAAAAATAACAAAGTATAAAACATAACAACTAAATAAGCAACAATTCTCAACCGCTCGTAACACAGGATTCCCTATTGGACCTATCGTAACGGTGTAGTGGAAGTCTAATTTGTTCCCACTCACTTGTGAAGCACGAAGAGAGGAAATCAACAATTTGTACACTCGGTTTCAAACAACTGACGACAGCAGGAAAGATCAGCACTGGCTTTTAAAATTCTAGCGCGGTAATATTAATAAGCATTTGAAATCTCTCAATTTACTTTAAATACTAATAGTTAAATCTTTCAAAACCAGTGCTAAGCTTCTCTGCGCCTGGTACTAATCACATTAAGCTGTACACAGTTCAATATTTCAACAACAAATCGTAAATAAATAGCCGGCAAAGTGTTTTTCCTGGATTAATTTTTAACAATATTCAAAATTTAAAACATAAGAGAACAAATTCAGATTCGTACACTCAAATTAACATAAACGGAATTCCGCACAAAAATTGTGGTAAAATTAAAAAAATTAAAACATAAAATTTGTTTATATAATTACGGAACAAATTACTACAGTATTGTTAAGGGGTAAACACTACTAAAAACACTTGCCGAGCTATTTAAATAGAACTTAACTGATAAAAGTGAACATTAACAACGATGAACACTTTGGCTTACAACGCCAATGACACGAAACCGATACATTATTTATAATATGTTGACGCTTGTTATGATACAATATAATTACAATAGATACAGAAAGAACTACAATACAAAGATTTGGGTCCCATGGAACAAGTCAACAAACGGCACTACACCACGCACCAACAATGCCTAAGACCTTCTACCGAGTTATGTGAGTACTGTGAGTACTGTGACTGTAAAATTATTTGATTAATGAAAGTAAATTGAGCAAAATGAGTCAAACCAACTCGTGCATCTTGGGTTATTTGAAATGTTACTATTCAGAATTGTTGAACAGGGAACATTTTTTAAATAAGAGCTTTAATTTTCTTTCTTAATAAGTTGCAAGTTCAAAATTGATTGTAAACGAATCTTTGCTAACTTAATAATTTTCTGAGTAAACTAAACCTTGTATAATTCCAAACAACCCAAAATGAATTTAATTAACGAATAATACACTTAAAAATTCATTTAATTTACACAAAATATATTCATGACTTATAAAAAATATAATTTAGCAGTATATTGATTACAATTCTTAGTACTAAAGCTTATAAGCCCAAATCAGCAGCCCAAAAAGATAATTTTTCGTTCATAACTATTCGAGTTACCTCAGCAATAATGTGTAATTATATAATTCAAATATTATTTATAAATTGTTTGTTAGCCCCTTTAATGGAAAATTACACAATTCCTTTGAACAGTTTTGTTCGATGTTCATGTATTTGTCTAGCTGATGAATATTACACCTTTCACTGACCTCTAACAATATTACACTGGGAAGCCAGAGAGCTGCTTTAACTTGGCTTTACAAAGAAACAATTCAATACAAGAGCCAGTTTCTGTCAATACAAAAAATAATAAAAAAACAACCAAAGAATGTTTAAACCAAAATATCACTTATATGGATGCAATACATACACTGGATAAAACACTTTCTACATACTTTATTTTACAGGCTATTTTTTCGTTAATTATAACACAACTGCCAGGATATAAGTATTATAATACAGTGGAACTTGGACAGTTTGAATCTCAAGGGACTGGTAAAAAAGTTCAAACTATCAAAAATTTGTACTACAGAAGTTATTCTAATACTGTAAGGCTTAAAACCTTCATAGCTCTCATTTCCAGAGAAGAAATATAATGATTAAAGAAATAATTTGTTTAAACAACTTGCACTTTTGGACAGGTGTAAAAGTTCTCATAAATCTGCTAAACAATAGGGATGGGTTGGAAGGGGGAGAGGGGTGGGTTCAATAACCTTGAACGTAACACAACAGGGTTATACGTGAAACAGCTGCAGCTAGGAACCTGAGGGGCAGTGCAGCTGTTTTCGAATGATCCAATGCAGCCGTTTTTAGATCGAGTCATTGCAGCCCTAACAACAGCTGTAGTTAGCTGAATTCTTATTTCCTTAGAATAGTTGGACCTGTTTTCAATATCGAAGCATTGGAACTAAGTAATTCCAGTTCCAGTTGCCGCGACACACCTCTAAGCAGGGTAAAGAGTCGAGACTTTGGCCTCATGCCAACTGTGCGACATCTGTTTCGGGTTTTCCTAATTTTTACAACTGTATTGTAGCTGCTTTTTTATCTGGAATAATTAAAAAGTTAAAATTATAAAAATAAAATTTGAATCAACCAAGTTGTTTAGTATTGTTTTAAGAAAATACAAGGTACCAAGCAAGATATTTGAATTCAAGAAGATTTCAAACTATATAAGTTCGAACTATCCACGTTCCATTGTAATTCAGTTTGATTCATACTTAAAATTTCAAAATTACAGAACATGTATGTTTAGCAGTACATTACACTTGGATGACAGAACTGTACCAATCCTTTGGCTCAACCAGGTCTTGTTTGAACAATCCCAATGCTTTTCCATTTGATGTTTTGTGGCACTTTTAATATTTTTGTTTGTGAAATGTTTTTAACCACCTCCTTAACTTTAAGTCGGTGCAGCGTTTTTTTAGCAGCTTAGGAAGCAAAGATGAATAGTAATGCACACAAAATTATAAGACGCAAACGAATTAACTTAAAAGTAAATGGATTTTACTTTTTGAGCTGATTTTAAAATAAGGTTTATATAGGATTTAGTACCCATTTTCTTATTTTTAGATACCATTTCAACGTCCATTAAAACCTATCCCGAGGGTGAATAACTTTTCATTCCCATGGTGTCATCTAGTTTAAGCTATGTTTAATTTTTATCACATGTACTTTTTCCCCGAGCATTTTTATGTATGGTGAACCAATACTAATTTAAAACCATACAAAAACTAAAAAATGTTTTAAAACTGAAAGCCTAGCTCTCAACTGATACCTGTTAATCTTACTCAGAAAGCTCGACATTTCAAAATATTGCCCAACATTTTGTACACAAAACAATGCTAAATTTAATGAAAAAACTTAAGATTCAAAATTTAAAATTCACGCTGGGGAGAAATATTTAGATAACATTGAATCTAAAAACAAATCTTTTAAGTCACAAAGTAAATAAAAACTTACAATAAAACTACACAGAAATGGCTTGTCATGAGGAGGAATGTGAACATAGTGAGTAGTGAATGACCCACTAACAAAGTTGATAATCTTACGATGACTTAATGACAACATTCTAACGACCTTAAAAATTAAACTTCACAACTTTCAAGCGAAAACAATTAAATTGAGCATAAACTAAATCAACTAGTTTCGTGAACATTTACGGAAGAGAAGGTCCCATCTTGTAACATCCTTGCATAATAGTATCTGAGCTATACAACACATATATACGATAGAACGATTTATAAATATATGTACAGAGCAGTACTTTTAAGTACAAAACGTTTGTGCGCACAATACTCGCATGACCAGCGCACAACACTTCTTGGCAGTTGGTGGAGCTCTTTCACCTGAAAAAATAGAAAAACAATTTAAATTAAATTCATAATTTTTTACTATAAATATTTTTACTACAGTACCAATTTTGAGCATGATAAAATTAATCCAGTGTAATTTAGTGCAATTGAATGCATTTTCTAAGACCTAAGTTATATATTTTTCAAAAAGTCAAAATCTGTAGCCTAGATAAGTCTCATGTTTATTGGTGTTGAAAATGTAAAGACTAAACAGTTTGGTAGTAAATAAATACTCCTGTAATTTAACTGGGAAAAGTGTCTCAACGAAATGAGTTGCAAACAAAAGTTTAACACAAACATCAAGTACTCTCAGATGTAATTCAACTCATCAACATGCCTTCCCCACGACATTTAACAAATAGAGAGTTAGTCCAGAACTTCCTCAGTACAGCGGAAGAAACTCTGATGATTACTGATAATCCATGACCAGGTTGAATCAATATTGGAAGAAATATTGTAAAAACTGCTAAGACTTTAAAACTTAACCACAAAAATCTAACAAGTACCTAAAAAGGTTTGCTGACTTTCTCAACAAATATGTAACAAAATTCCCTTAATTTCTCTACAAATTCCCTTGTGAAACGCCCTGGCTATCTCTATGGGTACTTTTAAATTTCCAAACACAGTCAACAAGGTTTCAATTAAATTCACTGAATTTATTAACAAGTACATACTACAACATGTAGTCCAAGTATGAGCAGTCAACCCATCATTCTGACATCTATAGATTGTAAAATACTCTCTGGTAACAAGTATGCCATATTAAAAAACGAGTTCGCACCAGCACGCTGACGTGAGGGAAGTGAATTTCCACATACAAAACTTTTAAAACTCAAAACCAGTGTAAAAACATACATTTATTCCAATTTTATTGAAATCTGAAAACATTGATTTTTTGGCTGTTCTGATGCTCCTGGTTTCATTTACCTGCAATGCTAGGAATACAATTTTGTGGATTATAAGGTTGTTAAGAGAAGGTCCAGTCAGGCTTGAAAGTAGGCGCAAGGTTGCTGGGGATGATATAAATACACCAACAAATGAATAACATGCTTTTCTAATGTAAAAACCCCACACAGTAAGACAACGTTCTGTGTTCAGCCAATATACATTTTCTTTAATAACTCGGTAAATATTTATGCTAGAATGACGAGAGAGGGCTTAAAACTTTCGATTCACTAATTTCCATCTTAATATAGGCATTAATTATACATCTGGGGCTATTCTGACCCTTTTTGAGCCCAAAAACTCGAAATTTGAAAGAATAATCCCCAATAAAGTGGGTTAGAGTTTTCCGATTGTTTTGCCCAACGAACTTGTCCAACTGATTGTAGAAAGGAACACCCCTACCAAATTTGAAGTAAATCGGACAAAAAATGTGACCGCTAGAGTGCATACACACACACACATATATATATATATATATATATATACACATACATATATACATAATTTTGAAAAACCCCCAAAACGTGTTCAGGGGGTCCGTTAGGAACTTCTATGGTGGACCCGGGTTAAGTTTCACCGTGCGGGTCATGCTAACACTTCACTTTTCCATAGGAAATTCACTAATGATTACTAATCTTAAATCATGCGACGTTATAATCAGGTAGTAAACTTGTTTTCTGTCACAAGTTTTCACGTTTTAACTCTTATCAATGTCAAGGAACAAAATTTATGATCACCAGAAAAGTTTATGCTTGAAATCAATGGTTTTATTCCTAATTATTGGGTTGATGTAAGGACAGGAATGTCCCTCATCAATATTGATATCAACAAACAAGGTGTTCAACTGAGCACCTCTGCTGCGCAACCACATCTAGCTAGTTCCCACCTGGCCGCACTCTAAGTGGATTTCAGTTGACCAGAATTGCCAAAGCACAGCTTGCATTGAAACACTCGTTTTGAGTTAGTTAAACTTGTCGCTGAAAGAAGGAGCCACCATTATGTTTTCAAAAAAATAAGCGAGAATAACCCATAATCATGTTTATGGTTTTGATTAGTTTGTTTATTTTCATATTTATCAGTGAGGGTAATGTTCAAAGTTCAAAATTATGGCTCAATTATTGGTTTTGATAAAGTATTAAAGGAGAAAAGGTGTATTGAAAAAAAAAAACCTTGACAAATAATATATGAATTACTCGAGACCAGTTTTAAAAAACTACACCATCTTACTGCCAGACCCACCTTGTTGGGGCAGTCAGCAGCTGTGCCACTGCTATATGAACCTGTGTGGGGGCGGGGGGTGGGGCCGCAGGTACGGCGGGGGCTGGTAGCGTCGCAGGGGAGGCGGGGGCAGGTGGGGGTGTGTGTGAGTCGCTCCGTCGCCCAGGTCCAGCTCTAGCTCCACCTCCTGCAGAGTCAGCTGGCTGAGGGAAGCCGTCGCCATGGCAACGTCGGGCATGATGTCTGACAGATGTCCGTCGTTGTCACAGCACTGCCAACACAATACTATAGGTTAACTTCATTTTTAGGCATATGTTTTTGGATATAAGGTATACTTTTTTCAACACTGTGGTTTGACTTAAAATAAGTTTCAATAAGTATTTGATGTGATTAAATTATCCTGTTTATGTAGAATAAATAATATATAGGATAATATATATGTAGGATAATAAAATACACAAAAAATATGGTCTAAGGCCAATTTTGTGTGAGTATATTTACCGTCTTGTACGTAAGTACAGTATAAGTGGAAATATATTTTGCAGTAGGGATGTGTCGGTACCTAAAGTCGGTTCTCGGTACCACCGGTTCTTTGAAAAAGAACCGGTACCGAGAACCGATGTCAAAATGTCGGTACTTTCCGATACCCGTAAGTTAATTTCGTAATACAATACAAGGTAAAATCTATAACAATTTGTAATTAAAACTATACATTTACCCGTAACCAATTTTTTTAATAAATAGTAAATAGTTAGTAAAATAATATGTTATTAGTACCAGTACGTTAATTAATTGAATTGTAAGTTTTATCTAAGTTGACAGTTTCGTCAGCTGACGTTATCGTCAAGACGAGAATGCAGAACAAAGACCGAGACAACTTCAATGGATCAAGATCAAGATGACGACTTAGATTATGAATAAAACATATTTAAATCAGTCTAACATTATTATTTACCAACTTCCTTTCCTTAACCATGATTTATTATTTATTGTATATTGTTTTGTTCATTGTTCAGATTATATTAGTTTATCTCTGTTCGGAATTCGCTGAGTTGTTTATTAATGTCGTCTGTTGTGGCGACGAAATGCAGACGTTGTAGACATGGAGAAAGAAGGTAAGTTAAGGTGAGTTAAAATATAAACATAAACACATTGATTACAATATTACAAAAATGACCCGGACTAACACGCATATATTGAGTTTTAATGAATTCTTATATCATGTGCAAAACGAGTTAAGATATTAGGTATAGGCCAAATAATTATTATATAAAAAATAAAAGTACGATGGTTGAATTACTTATGGTATGGTAATAAATAGGGAACGAATGACAAATAAATCAATCTTCAGCTAAACTTTAATCCTCAATGAATTCCCGAGGGTAAATCAAACGTTTAGGAGAATGTTGTATCAAATCAAGGTCCATAGATTCTTTACAAGGTCTGCTCAGTCGATATATTTAAGGTTTTCTAGCTATCCGGTAGACATAGTAAAAACAGCTGTAAGGTTACGTGATCACCAATCCAATCTGCAGTGTTGCTGGGAACACGATATTTATCATACGCGTACCATATTTGGCATATAAAACCGAAGCCGGCTTTCAGCAAACCAGATAAAAAAATATTTTCTCTGTGTGAAATATCGTATTGTTCTTCTTTGATCGCGATTGTGTATATTTTAGTTGTAATAATATAAGTAACGTAGTGTTACACATATAAATAAAATAAGTTTATATCTATAAACTCATTTGCTTGGTTTATTTTGGAAAAATAACAATAATGTAACTGTGTTTTATTAGTTTCCAAATACGAAATGATTAGATGATTTCGAATGCGCCATTCGAATGTGAACTCGTGCATTCGATAACATTTTGAACGGTTGAAACAATCGAAACGTTTCGAACAGTGCATTTCGTACTGTCTGTAGCGTTGTGTTTAGTTTGGCTGTAGGTTAGTTTCAGATTGAAAAAGTGTTTTCTGGCCGATCTGATAGATTTTTGACTTTTGTGATCTAGTTTAATGCCCTGTGACGAACAGTTAAATATAATGGATGAATATTGAAACAATGAAACTACTTTGATAAGTGCCAGTGTTAAAATGTCTTCACATGTTTGGTTGTATTATAAGATTGATGTAATATAAGTATGTATTATAAGAAGATATAAGGTTGACATTGTTCATTTGATCCTTTAAACTAATCTCAATCTACACCGAGAACTCTACTTAAAGGGTATGAATGCATTGGTTTATTTGAAAAAAAAACGAGTCCTTGGTACCGGTACCGAGAACCGAGAACCGATCCTGTCAAGAACTGGTACCGGTACCGACTTTGAAAAAACGGTACCGACACATCAC
Organism: Allygus modestus; assembly: GCA_963675035.1. Lineage (NCBI taxonomy): Eukaryota > Metazoa > Arthropoda > Insecta > Hemiptera > Cicadellidae > Allygus > Allygus modestus. The sequence continues at coordinate 32,329,899 of OY776116.1, forward strand.
TATTTTGCAGTGTTGTGTAGTTTATTTATCCTGTTTAATTTTAACATACACATACTATGCTATTCAAGAAATTACCTCTTCATGTAATCCAATTTTTAGTATAAATATATTCCAATTGTTTGGCATTCAAAGTCTTTTGATTGCTGAAAAGTTTAAGAAGGCAGTTTGTACATAGTCCAGTAACCTTCATATTTAAAAAAATAATTCTAAACTAAATAGGAGTTTTATTTAATTGATTACAGAATTGGCCAGTTTTTGCGCTGGATCACTATTTCCAACCAATTATAAGACTATGTAGTTAACCAAAGAGAACAGAGAACTTAATAGAAATTATTGTAAATCTTGATGTAACTCAACAAATTTCACAAAAAACCTCCTAATAAGAAATACTTTTATCTAAGTACTACTATCCTCCTACTTTTTCTAACATCCATTCCCCAAAAAAAGTTTTACATCAATGTCAACCATTAAAAAAATTAAAAAAAGAATAAAAGGATACTTTCTAGGAAAAGGATTCTCTAAATATCATTCTAAACTTGTAACTGTAAACCAATCAACTTGTACCTGTGAAGGTGGGTGGTTTCTGTAGAGGTCTCCCAGGTCGGGTCGGTGCGGGGGCCCGGGGCCAGGCGGGGCCGCCACCCTCGCATACGAGATGGCCCTCCCACCCCCGCCGTACCTCTCCAAGGCCCCGCCACCGACCCCGGCCACTGCCTCCTCCTCCTCCTCTTCTGCACAATAGCAGGCAGCGTTCTGCAACAAGCAAAGATACGTGGATATTGTATGACTCTGTATGTTGACACGTATCTCGTAGCACAAGTTATTTGGCATCTATTTAGGAAATAGCAACCCAAATGTATTTTAAACCCTCCATTGGTAAGCATACCAGCATTCTGTTATGTGTTGTCATCGTTTGGGGACTTTAAAAACTATTTTGACTCCAAAAGTAAATTCAGACTATTATGACAGTTGCTTTCTGTAAGTGTGTGTGTGTGTGTGTGTGTGTGTGTGTGTGTGTGTGAGAGAGAGAGAGGAGAGGGGAGAGGGGAGAGGGGAGAGGGGAGAGGGGAGAGAGAGAGAGAGAGAGAGAGAGAGCGCGCTAGGTGTTGTTTATGTTGATTTGTCAAAACATGTGACAACTGTGTGAAAATTGTTAGTAGTAGCAACAGTTTGTGTCATGCCCATGGTAAGTAATGATACCGGTTCAACCTATCCTGAGAAATATTCAAATTTATTCCATATAGGAGAAGATTTTGTAATAAAAGCAAGAAATCAGTTTCCAAATGAGGTCACCTTCTCGGTATCTCGCCTACAAGGGTTGAGTGAATATTACATAATAAAGTGGTCATGACAAGGAAATTGTGACCGTATTTTTATAAATGCATGTCCTGAGCTGGGGTAACCATCATAGTAATATAATTGTTATCTGTGTTCAGCAAAACAATTGCTAAAACCTTTTGATTCCCCCTTTTTCCCAATCGCACAAAAAGCTATGACATAATATCTGAGCTAAATCTAGGGTCAAAAATAAAAAGTTGTGGAAAAATCACAATGATATTTCTAATTCATTTTAAGCCTACCTTAGCAATCTAATCAGTTCAATGTTAGGACCATCATTATCTAACCTTATAATGCGCAACATTGTTTTCCGAGCATTGCAGGTACCAGGAGCATCAGAACACCAACAACAAATATTTTCAGATTTTGATAAAAATTGGAATAAATGTATGTTTTAACACTGATATACATTTTTAAAATTTTTAATGTGGAAATTCACTTCCCTCACGTCAGCGCGCTGCTTGCGAACATCGTTTTTTTTGCAGCTATATGTCTATTCTTGAAGGTGGTTTACAAAAACCTAAGTTTTCTGAACCAGCGTGGAATCCCTCTGGAATCCTATTGCTGGCATCTCTATGCTGGGTCCCCACTCAGCACCACCACTTGTGTCACTCACCTCCAAGAGGTCGGCAACTGGGTCGGGCAGGTTGAACTCGCGGACGACGCGGAGTCTAATCTGCCGCAACACCTCATGTCTGGAAGACAACGGCAAGGCAAGCGCTCGCTGGCAGCTGGGCGACTGCCGCAGCTTCTGCTCTCTTTTCAGCATGGCTGTCATCGTGGCAGAGTCAGGCACTGGAACCAGAGATGAACAACGCTCAGCAATATTGTCTGGGAAATTGAGAGTGGCCAAAACGAATTTGATAAACTTCCCGACTGTGTGCTCCTCTAGTTACACTTATTCATGTAAGCAAATTTTTAAAAACAATCAAATATTAACATTCCTTAGTATTTTTATTTTGGAAGCTTTAACTTTTGTAAAACAAAATATTTCTTTGTTCAATACATCACGAATATTACCTAAAACCAGTAACAATCTCGACCTCAAAATTTCCAGTCATAATACAACTTTTATTAAAAGACATTTATTATACAACGGAATACATTTATTCAATGAACTTCCCTAGCAATTAAAAGAAGAAAGTGACTTGAACAAATTTAAGATGAAAATTGAAAATATACTTTGAAATGCTTATAAAATTCAGAAGAATTCCTGGAAAATGACATAAAATTTTAAGAAGAAGAGACAGCTACGGGTGAAAAATATCCACAGAAATTAATATGGGTATTACGATAGAAAATTAATTTAATATAAAAATGTATTTATTTGCTTATGCAATTATAAAAATTATCCAAGGCAATAAAGTTATTATTGTTATTATTATTATTATATTATTACTTACAGCAGAATAAATATTAATTCAATTTCGGGCCTTTTGATAGAAATAAGTATTGGTTTTGGAAAAAGCTAGCTATGTTAGTCAATCTAACGTTCCAAAATGGACGTGGGTTTGTAGCATTAAAATATTTGTCTATAAACCAATAATATGCTACTGACTGATATTATATTTTAAATCTACCGATATCGGCATGACAAAGCATATTCAAAATGAACATACAGAAATGTTGATGGGAGAGTTAATTGCAAATGATGGTCGAGACCAACGATCTTAATACACCTAGAGTTTTCATCTTGGTGATAAAGTGAAGCCTACACGGTGGCCACGATTTTCCCTTCTGCATAAACCAAACATATGGTTAAAGAAAGGGGTTACCTTGGACACGGACAGGTAGAACCGGTTATCATGGACACAAAGGGGTTTGTATACGGGTTTGATTATGGATTTAGGGGATAATAGCGGCCATCGCGAAGGCTTCACTTTTTCTTGGAGATTAACAAGGTATGAGAGCTCTACATTTATTAAGCTCGTTGTTCTTAACTCAACAGATATAAGGGATTATTGCAGACATTTTCCATCACTTATTAGTAAAAACAAAGTTTCACAATGTTTCAGGATCTAGATTTTGATCCTGTCTCCAGGTAGAAAAAGCCCAATGTGGACACTTGTACACTCGTGTTGTCTTGTTTGAACATTTAATATGTTGTGTGTGAATTGTGTGTTTTGTTCTGTTTAGACTGCTGATACAGTTCTCTGTTTTAGCTCTCATGTGACTTTCCCGTCTTTGCCTGGATTGTGCCAATAATTTGCTATGTTATAGGTATCTTTTCCACCTGAAGACGGGATCAGATTCCAGATCCGAAACGTCATAAAACTTTTTTCCTAATAAGTGATGGAAAATCAAGGTTTATAGAGCTTTTAGCCCAGGTATTCCCATAAGATTAATGTTCACAGCAAACATGTCTTGCGAGGTCGTTCAGTTGATGCTTAATATTAGGGGTGTGCCAATAGTGATTTCTGGCTCGAGCCGAGCTTTTTTCAAAGTTCTCAAGCTTCGAGCTTTCTTGAGCCGAGCTTTTTTGATGGGAATTTTCTCTAGGGGTGTGCAATATACCGGTGGTGATTTTCCGACTCGAGCCACGCCGGGCAGAATTTTGTCAAAGTTTTTGAGCTTTGAGCATTTTTTATTAGGCCTATATATGTATTCTTTATTTATATTATTAATGTTTAAAAGAACAAACATTTTATTCAATATGGTAATGTAAAATAATTTGTAACTTTCAATATTTGTCATCTTTCATTCACTTAATCTATACTCATTATTCCTACGTTAAATAAATAAAGGCCTACAGTGGGAAAATAACGAAATAATTAGGCTACTAAAAAGGAAGATTTATTGAGACCACTGGTTGATAGTAACGGAAAATTTGTCTTTCAATATAAAGTAGGTAGCCCTAAATAGAGGACAAATAACGTAAAGGAAGAGAACTTAAAATGTTTACCTAGACTGATGAGCCCACAGGTTAACTAATGCAGTTATTACCGTATTACTAGCCAAAATAATAACTGGATAATCGAACGAAGTGAAGTTCATCCTTATACATAACTTTACTGCTTAGACTGATTGGAGAATAAACTCAACTGGCGTGTCTGTGACCAAAATAACTCGAGAACGCATCCACAGTTAAACTTCAAATTTTCTAGATAAACTTCTCAAGTTCGTTATTCAGATAATTTCGTACAGTATTAATAAAATTATCTTAAAACCAAATTTATTTTTCTCTCCATAAGAATAACATTGGAAGCCATTTTAGTGGTACTTGAATCGTTACAATTTAGCCGACGTCTATGTTTCAACTACAGAGTAACAATAGTTAGTTTACTAGAGTATACTTTGTTATACTGGATAACAAAAGGTTTTTCACAACAACAAAAAACATACAAGAGAGATAAATTTAAGTATATTTTTAAGTTAAAAGCATATTTCTTATTTTATAAAATTATTAAGTGTACGTTATTAAAAAAATAACCATACAGTTAATATTCCCTTAGTATGCCTACTCTGTGTAAATATCTTCAGTCGTCGAAGGCAACGATTAACAGTGGCAGACGTCGCGTGTCGCAGATCGAAAAACTCAAAGTCACAATAAGCCCAACCTTAAATTTATTTTGCAGCACAATTAGCCTATTTGCTAGGTTATATTTTCACTAAATTAATAATAAAAATGTTCTACATTACTTAAAATACACTACCAGTAATGTTGTAGCTAACCACAATAAAAGCTATAGACTATTCTAACCAAACAGCCTTTTTCGGAATGTTGTCTTGAATGATTTGACATAGCTTAGGGTTGAATTACAGTAAAGGGTAAGCAGACATTAAACTAGTAATACAACTGTTGTAAAATGCTTTCAACACATTAGCAGAAATGTAGTAGCGAACCAAAACAAAAGTTTTAAACTGTTCTAACCTAACTAAGCCTTTTTTACAGGTTATCTGAAATGATTTGACATATCCTAGGATTGGATTACAGTGAGCTGTTTTCATCATAAACTTGGACCTATGGCTATGAAATGTAGCTCTATACAGTTAGGCTACTTTCCATTTTAGAAGTTTCATGTACGGTCTTGGACCAACCCATGTTTATAGCATTTAATTTCACGATAGCCTAGGCTTTTTAAATAATTATTGAAATCTCATTTTGTCATCTAAATAACTAGACCTGACGACTTATTGTTAATCCTTAAGGATATTTTGACTAGGCCTATACAAATTGTAACATTAGTTCATTTAGGAAACTCGCTGTTCTCTTAAAAGTTAAATTAATCACACTGCTAAAGTCACTGCCTAGCCTAGAAAATATTCTGTTTGTACTACGATAACGCATCCATGCCAATCCTAACAACAAACCATGCCTGAAACTCCTGAAACCTACAATTTATTTTTAATATAAATAAATGTACAGATTTATACAACATTTCCTTTGATAAAAACAAGTGATAAATGTATGGATATTTTCTACGGATAAAAGGTTAGGTCTGCGGCGGGATCCGAACCTGCGACCTTTCGCTCTGAGAGCCAGTGCGATACCCAATGAGCTACCGCGATAAGTGTTTTTTTTGGGAAGAAGTGACTATGACTATAGCTATATGGATGTAAAACCCGGATTCTGGTGGCAGTTTAATGATACCAGGATGTATTCTGATGATGTAATTGCCAAAACCCAGTAGCCTATCTCTCATTCAACTGTTTGTAAATAGTAAATTTTAGGTTATCCTTTAAAAATATAAGATTGTTAAACCAGTCTTTATATCTTATTGTACTCACAGGAATAAGTTATTCAATAATCATAGGCCTAGCTTATTAGTCTTTATATCTTATTGTACTCACAGGAATAAGTTATTCAATAATCATAGGCCTAGCTTATGTTCTATCTAACCTATTATATCTGCTTCTGAAACAGAAGGTTTCTGAAGCAGAAGGTGGAAGAGGATCGTCAATGCATTCTTCTTCCATCACAACTTTAACAATTTGTTAGCATTCAATTACAAAATGATATGGTTTCTACTTCTACTGACGTTTATTCACAAATTCAAACAAACCCGCGGAGTTAACAATATGATTTTAATTGCACAGCTGTAGCATAGTGTAATAAAACACTGCGCCATTTTGATCGCGTCTTGCTTTTGGTTCGGGCCTTCGGCGTACAAAGAATATAATCAACCTTTAAAATAATATGACCACCAGTATTAGAAACATGCGTTACGTAACCATTCAGATTTTTTATAAAATAGATGTTGTGAACCTCTCAATTAGTCAATTTTTTAACAATCCAATTTTTGGAGAGTACTAATTCGTCTGCACATTATAACGTCGTCATGATTATTAGGCGTTCATCACCTCTACACCACCCTTATCCCTAGCTAATGGTCACGTTACATCATTATTACATTATAACCATCTTCACTCATTGTCTTCAGTCAGTTAGCAAGGTGGGTATGCCAACAGTGTTGCCAGACATCATTTCAGTATTGTGTAATATACGAAGTTGTAAGTTGTAGAAAAGTCTGTACCAATACAACAGTTCGAATAAGTGTTTTCATGGATTTTAGTTTTTCCAGTGATACTTTTTCTGGAGCAGTACGGTTGTTGAATTAATTATTATTAACCGTGAAATATTGCACAACTTAACTGGGCAACATCAACACTGAACTGCAAACGGAATAGTGTGATAGCGTGATAGGTCCACTTGATGTGATTGAGCGAAAAGTAGCTCCATTGCGTTGGTTGATCACTGATCAGGTCGGCAGTTTAAAATGTTACAGTACTTTACTGCAGAATTATATTTGTTATGGTGCTCTACGTCGGTATGAAGCAAAAAACTTTCCAGAATTAATGTTAGAATTCTCGTAGTTTGCGTCGGCAAACTACAAGAATTCTTACATTGATTCTGGATTTTTTTGCTTTAAATTTACTTTTGTAAACGACTCTTTCCACTGGTTGGCGTTTTAAATATTCGGCTCGAAAAAGCTTGAATTTCGAATACTCGCACACCCCTACATAATATCAACAAACCTTACAAGGCATAATGGTACAGCTATTTTTAAATTCCCACTGGACATGCAAAATGAAAATTTAAACCCTTAGTCCATTAATTTAAAGAAATCTAATACTACAAATAAATAAAACAATATGTTAATTTCATAAAATAACAGCTGATCAAAGTATGTAAGCAGTTAAACACATAAAATAACAGCTAATCAAAGTATGGAAGCAGTTAAACAAAGTTCATATTATTTACAATGATGACGAAAATATGGTACGTATATGATAAATCTCGTGTTTCCAGCAACCCTGCAGATTGGATTGGTGATCACATGACCTTACAGCTATTTTTACGAGGTCTCTTCTGGTTAGCTAGAAAACCTTAAATATATTGACTAAGCGGACCTCTACGAAGTATGTTCTCTACAGACCTTGATGGAATATGTCAGTGATAATTTGTTAAAAAATATACACTCACCATCACCAACAATGGATTTTAAACAAAGCAAAGATCTAGGGGACTACAATTTCCAAGTGGTTCTCACCAGGTATGGATGCGGCGAGCACGTCCACCCCCAGCGGCCGCGGCTTGTCCTGCACCATGTACAGGGTGTCAGGGATGTCGGGGATGTAGCGGACCCGCCGCAGCCTCAGCAGCTCCACCTCCTGCACCAGCTGGTCCTCTACCAGCGCCTGCAAACACCCACACACGTTGTTTAGACGGTTATTAGCGATATTCCTATATTTCCGGTCTCGTTTTTTGTACAATTACTTTCAAATTTGGTAAGGACATTTCTTCCTATTAGTTGGACAAGTTCGTTGGGCAAAACTATCGGAAAACTCTAACCTCCTTTTTTGGGTTTTTAGTTTTTTAAATTGTGAGTTTTTGGGGACAAACATGGTCACAAAAGTCTCGAAGAAGATACTGAAGTAGACTTCTCATTGACATTGTAAAAGCTGTTCCTATTTTTGTGTGAGCCAGGATTCAAGGAAGACGTAGTTAGATTAATCACCAAAAGAGTATGCTTCCGTCAACTATTACTTTACCTCTTCAGGAGGGGATAATACAGCAGTTGGCGTGTCAGGAAGCAAACATAAGTTGATTTTATCACTTGCTCTCTGGGGTGGAGATTTTTTACAAGTTAACGTAAATAACTAAAATAAACAATTCATTTTGAAAATGCCTCCTGAACTGTTGTTTAGAATTTAGTTGTAGTTTAGTTGGTAAACAAAAAAAATTAAAATAAACAGCTGACAGCAGCACACTCTGTCGGTGACTTAAGTCAAACTACATCCACTTCAAATTCTGGCCAACACTAAAAGAGGGACAGCTGGGCCATATAGATGGGATGTCTCCTTCAGTATATGCCAATGTCCGAATGTCAAAGTAATTCATATTAAATGATGGACATGAAGAGACGAAAATGTTAAAACCTCACTCTTCATTCTAGCACGAATATTTACCGAGTTAATAAAGACAATGTAAATTGACTTAACACACGTTGTCTTATGGGGATTTAAGATTGGAAGACTTTCACTTGCTGATGTAGTTTTGTCACTCTCAATACCCCCATACATATTAAATTTTGATCCTGACGAGATCTCCTCCTAACTTTATAATGTACAATATTGCCATCATACTCGATGGAATAGTTAGTATATCTCAAATTGACATTTGAAATATGTTACTTATAGGCACTGCATACTGCCAATGAACATGGGACAGAGAATAGAAATCAATTTTATGGAAATCGCTTACTAAAACTGCGTTGTGTAAACAGTCAAGGACTTGTTAAGTTACTGCAAATATAAATAACATCCGCTAAACAGTAATATCTGCTAGAAGAATGTTGAATTATAAAAACATTTATGTCATTTATTCACTTTATTCACATTTATTCATTCACATTTATCCACATTTATCACATTTATTCACATTTCTTTTTCACATTTATTCTGTTTTTTATTCACATTTATTCATTTATTCATTTACATTCTTGATCGCCTGATGATGACTTTGTAAGAGTCATAACTAGTTGCCATTGCAACGATTTGGATTACCGATATTTAAACCTCTATTAGTATTTCTTGGTGATCCAGAGGTTAGCGATAACTAATGAAAATACCTTGATCTCCTCGTAGTAAGGCATGAAGAGTCGCGGCCGCACGAACAGTCCGTTGCTGTTGGGGCTGGTGCGCACCCAGGCGTTGAGGCGCAGGCTGTCCCGCGTGTCTGAGCCAATCATGTGGGTGGGCGGTGTGGACACCAGGCCCCGCCTGCAACGTCACACTCGACCAGTTAGTGTGTATCGAGCAACCAATACAACTGTATCCAGTGATATGCAATTGATTCATGACATTAGATTGGCCACCAATACAAAATTATTTTTTATTTATCTGACCACAGAAATTTTGGCCCCCAAAGGTCATGTCTAATTAAAAACACTCTCGATTCTTAGATTCCGTAACCACAATCTCACGGAAACAAAAATACACCACTGAAAATGAGTGCCTGCTGTCCGCCTGAATCTATTTATTTATTTTATTATTGAATGAAGAATTGATCACGTTGATAACGCTTCAAAAATAGTATACTCTTAACAAATTATGGACAAAATTAGTGAATAATATAAATCGGATGCCAAATTGTGGCAGTTTGTATGCTTACCCAATTTAATTAGGCCTGAAAAAAACTAAACTATTAATGGGAACAAGAAGAAATCCTCTAATGATACCTGCAACTCCTGCCGAATTGTGGCAGCAATTTTAATTCACAAGAATTATTAAACCCAGAATACTATTTAACTGCCCCCTGTATTCAAGTTTAAACAAATTAAGCTACAAACAAGTTGTTTTGTTTGGTAAATTAGGGGTGTGCGAGCAAGTACCTGAAAGTTACAGTATTTCGACTGAGTATTTCAATACTCGACTTCTAGGTTTTGAAAAGTTCATGAAAGTTTGAGCTAATATTTTCCGCCGATCTTCGGAAGATCGCTAACAATTGTGAACTGCCAAATCGCGTAGCAACAGCCGCTAAAGTTGCCAAACAATATAAAATTGGGCAAAAATGACAACCGGAACGCGTAATTTCGGCCATAATTGAAGACCCTCCACACTATATCAGCCAGAAATTATGACCGAACCGCATAATATTGGCTGTAAAATGATGATGGAAAACTTAAAAAAGTACTTGTATGACACTATTCTGTCTGTATAATTTGTACAGTATATTTGAAATAAAGATATTTGAATTGAATTGAATTGAATTGAATACTGTCAGCCAAAAATAATAATTAGGTCAAATAATACTGTTTATGAGCGATGAAGGGGCAAAGTGATATTGGTCAAATGGCAACCAGGTATTGTTTATCAGCCAAAAACTACGGTCAAACCATGTCCTGTTTGTCATTGAATAATCTAGTTTGATTTTATTGGCCAAAATATGTATTGCTACTCGTATATTAGTTAGAAACTATGTTTACACTATCAAATCTGGAGTGGTATCCAAATCCCATTACACGATTTGAAACTGCCAACGGATGGCAAATACTCGCACGAAAATACTCTAAACTCGTGAATAATAGCTTATTTCAGGCAGTCGTACCGGATGGCCTGCGCCAGGGTGTCAGAGCTGGCTGGCGCAACGTGGTCCATCCGCACCAGCGGCAGCAGCTCCGACAGTATCTCCCGCAGCTCCACATCGCTCAGGTCGCGCTTCTTGACGCCCTTCCGCGTCACCGAGTGGGCCGTGTGGCTCACCAGGTTTGGCTCTGTAATTACAAAAAACAATGTAGATGGGGACAATAAAGTTACTTTGGAGTATTTACACTACTCTAACATGGATTATAGATTAATTTAGGTTTGGTAGGGGTAGGAGGCTTACCTTAAAACAGACTAAAGTCGGCACCAATAGAACTGGCGGGTCAAGGACAACCATTGTAATGGACCAGCTGATATTTTTACTATTATCATTTACTATAAATACTGAAGTAGACTTCTCATTGCCATTATAAAATGTGTCCCTAGTTTTGTGTATGCCAGGATTGAAAGAGGTCGTAGTTTACAATAATCACCAACAGAGTATACTGCTGTCAACTATTACTTATCCTCTCAAGGAGGGGATAATACAACAGTTGGTGTGTCAGGAAGCAAACATAAGTTGATTATCACTTGCTTTCTGGGGTGGAAATATTTTAAAAGTTAACGTAAATAACTAAAATGAAGTTTTGAGCAGCACAATCTGTTGGTGACCCAATCAAACTACTTCAATTTTAAATTCTAGCATACACTAAAAGTAGGACAGCTGGGCCATATGGATGGGATGTCTCCTTCAGTATTTAGTCAATGCAATAGCATTACATAATAATGTTATATAGAGAAATTATCAGCTGGCTTAGTTCAACATTAGTCCTTGACCCGCCAGATCTCTTGAAGCCGACTACAGTCCACTCCACAGACACAAAAAAGAAAATTCACACCAGGCTTATGATGACAAATTTATGGAGGTAAGGAGTGGACACAATCTGTTTTAAGGTGAACCTGCTCCATTCATCAAACCTAAATTACCAACATGACCTAGAACCCTTTAAAAAAATACCTTATAGGAACTAATAAGAAGACGGATAAAGGAAGAGTTTAATCTTACTGACATCTATTTTAGAAGATAAAAGAAGACTAAGGTTTCAAATTAAATTCTGCCTGATGAAGACTTAAAACATCAATAAATTTATATTTTTCATTAAATTTGCCTTCTAACAGCCTACTTTTCATTTAGATATCTTAAGATAAACACTATTGATTACCAAGAAATCAAAATAAGATTTTCCTAAGGAACAGTATCTAAGCAGGCAACAGGAATAACTCAATATATTTCGGTGAGAATAACTGGTTCACGCACCTTCACTTAAAACCAACCAAACCTTGGCAGGGTATTATTATTTCTTGAGTGTGGCAATTGCTCAGTGCATATAAAATAGTACTATATTTGAGAACAATTCTGAGTGCCATGAAAGTCTTAATACTTTGGCTATTAGATCAATGTCAACAAGAATATATCCTTTGAGTATAAAAATTACTGTGTATGTACAAGTTGATGGTACCGAATAATACTGTTAGATGCTAACAATTACCGGTAGACGACTGACCGAATAAACACAATATTTGTACCTCTGTCCTCCATGCGGCGCACCAACTCCTGCTCGCCCCACTTGAGCACGGCCTGTAGCACCTCCAGCTCACTGGCCTGCAGGAAGTGGGAGTTGAGGGCCTCTATCAGGTGGGCCTTGTCTAGCTGGTGCAACACTGGCGACTGGGCGATGGCCGTGAACTCCTCCCTCAGGAAGTGCTTGGCCTGTGAACACCAGGAGGATCAGTAGCTGTGACGAGAGTAGGAGGTCTGGACGCTCCCACACTCAACGGGAGACAAGGTGGGCCTTGTCTAAATGTATGATAATATTTTAGGCATAAAAAGTAAAAGGTTTATTTTAATAATATCTATGGGAGGTTTACTTATCAGTCAAATAGTTGATAGATTATCAGATGACAGTTTACAGATGCCAAACAGTCAGGTTAAAAGAATCTACATGATATACTAGTGACTTGAAGGAGCCATAGCCAACGGCCAGACGGCAGTTGCAGCACTGTAGCTGACCTGTATGGTTTACTATGTGTCTTTGAAATGGTTAAGATTTATTTTTTGTTTAAGATTATTGAATCGCCCACCAGGGGCGAGATTTAGTCAGTGACACATTTTCTGACCTCATCAAAATCATGTCTGATGTGGTGCTGTGGTCATTCATTGTCAAATTTCTGAGGTGTTCGGGCCTAATACAATGAGTGAAGAAAAAGTGAGGAAGTGGGTTAGAGAGTTTAAGAACGGTTGTGAAAACATCCATGATGAACCCCGCTTAGGCCGGCCGTCTGCAATCTCAGACGACTTGGCCAAAGCAGTGAATGGAAAAATCACCGAGGATAGGATATTCATGTTACCTACGCTGGCCTGGGAATTCCCGTGTGTCTAGGTTGTACAAAATTGTCACAGAAAATCTGAACTTAACGATTTTTTTGGCTTAGGATTTTATCGATCATCCCCCTTACAGTCCGGATCTTGCTCAAAGCAATTTTCTTCTGTTCCTTCATTTGAAAAGCCACTTTGGCGGCAAACGCTACGACGACTAACAAGGGAAAGTGGCTGTAAACAACTGGTAAATCAAGCAGGCGACTGATTTCTATGAAGAGGGTATTCAAAACTTAGTTGTACGGTATGACAAGTGCTTAAACAAGCAAGGTCTTCTGTTCCTTCATTTGAAAAGCCACTTTGGCGGCAAACGCTACGACGACTAACAAGGGAAAGTGGCTGTAAACAACTGGTAAATCAAGCAGGCGACTGATTTCTATGAAGAGGGTATTCAAAACTTAGTTGTACGGTATGACAAGTGCTTAAACAAGCAAGGTCTTCTGTTCCTTCATTTGAAAAGCCACTTTGGCGGCAAACGCTACGACGACTAACAAGGGAAAGTGGCTGTAAACAACTGGTAAATCAAGCAGGCGACTGATTTCTATGAAGAGGGTATTCAAAACTTAGTTGTACGGTGTGACAAGTGCTTAAACAAGAAAAGTCTTCTGTTCCTTCATTTGAAAAGCCACTTTGGCGGCAAACGCTACGACGACTAACAAGGGAAAGTGGCTGTAAACAACTGGTAAATCAAGCAGGCGACTGATTTCTATGAAGAGGGTATTCAAAACTTAGTTGTACGGTATGACAAGTGCTTAAACAAGCAAAGTCTTCTGTTCCTTCATTTGAAAAGCCACTTTGGCGGCAAACGCTACGACGACTAACAAGGGAAAGTGGCTGTAAACAACTGGTAAATCAAGCAGGCGACTGATTTCTATGAAGAGGGTATTCAAAACTTAGTTGTACGGTATGACAAGTGCTTAAACAAGCAAGGTCGAAAATAGAGAAAAATATGTAGAATCCGAAAATAAAAAGGGTTTTTGTAAATTTTGTGCTTGTTTTATTTTAGTAGAAAACGGCCCTTACTTTAAAAACAGCCCTTGTAATTTCCCCCAAAATTTCATGTCGATACATTTAAAATTATACCTCTCCCAGCTTTCTACGATCTCTAGTCCACCTACAATTTTACTGTCAAATTTGGGCTTACAGAATTAGATATATAGAAAAATTGCAGATAGTAAATGTTTTTATGGAACCTAAGCCAATCGATTGCCACACACCTGTCGGTGGACCCACGCTGAGCCATGCGGCTGCGAGCCCCACCGCAACACGCCGGGCAGCGACTCGATGGTGAGCCACTCCAGGATCACGTCCTCGCAGCCCTGTGACACGATGTCCAGCTCCAGGAACCTGCCGATCTGGTACAGCTCCATCGCCTCCTCCAGGGGGCTGGGCCGCGTGTGAGTCAGCGCTTCCACCTGCGACACCCACAACAACTGTCAAACACGCGAAACCACATCAGCTGACGGACATACTCTGATACATCAACATGTTTTGAATATTTCACTGGTAATAGCACATCAATGCTTCGATACTTATGAACTATGGCAACCTCCTTCCTACAGTAGCGCCTGTAGCAGTTCATCAAAATACCTAACCTAACACTAGGGGTGAACGAGTACTCGAAACTTGAGTTTTCGGTTGAGTATTATAATACTCAAACTCTTGAAAAATACTCGAAAGTTCGAGCAAGTATTTCCCGCCGATTTCCAACGATCGATAACGATTGCGACCAGCTAAACCCATAGTAACGGCACAAAAAAAGTGTGATCGCCTCACGTAAAATCGGCCAAAATTGACGATCGCTAACCCGGTCAAAATGCGTAGTAACGGCCGCAAAAGGCCGCATCACGTAATATCGGCCGTAACTAACGATTTCGTCCTCTAATATTGATTAGGGCCTATAGTAGATGTATGGACCAGGTGATATTGGTCAAATGACAACCAGACGGTGTTTTATCGGCCCGAAATGAATGTCAAACCGCGTTTTGTTTTTCAATGCGTAATCCAGTTTGATTGTAATGGCTAAAAATTTGTATTGCTTATCATATATTAGAAACAATGTTAAGATTATCAAATCTAGGGTGGAATTCAATCACATTACTCAATTTTAAACTACCGACTGATGGCAAATACTCGCTCGAAATACTCGAAACTCGAAAATAATTGGCACTACTCGATTACAAAAATCACTACTCCCACACCCTTACCTAACACTGTAGTGTGCTATAAGTTGGTTTGTCCACAACCCAGAATTTTTTTCATCCAACAAAATATAATCCATTAAATGTCAACGACATTGCCTTTAGAGCAAAAGTAACCATGCTTTTAAGAAATAAAAATATGTGTAAACACCTCAACTTAGAAGAAAGAAAAAGTGTACAAACTCCTATATTATGTGGATAACAAGTTTTTTTACCCCTTGAAACAAAGTGCCACAAACTCTTGCTAACTGTGGAGCTAGCAAGATACTCCATACTTATTTAAATTGGTAGTGAATGATGTATCAGAGGTCTACACCCACCAAGTATGTGATAGCTATCTCACAGATAAAGCATTCCAGTCTGGGCAGTCGTAAAGGAACCATGTTTATCTCAGGAGTTACTTAATCAAATTTGCTGTGTTAATATAAAATGTGAGTCTAATAATTATATAATAAGTGATCCCATATAACAGTAATCTTCAAGTTTATTTCAGTGAAGTCCGTTGGTAGTGAAAACTGATCAAATCCAATTCAAGCAGGAACTGCCTTCTTAACTACAATGGACGCTTATGAATAATTTGACTAGCAATTTTCAAATGCAATGTCTTGATTTAAGGTTTCTATGCACTACCAGTAATGGTTGGCATTAATCCTGATTATTGTACATTATAATAAATGCTACCTCCTTCCTTCCTTTATATTTAAGAAATCAAATAAATTTATTTGTTTCTACATCCTGTACACTGGATTCAAAGGTTTTATGCGATTTTGTGATTGTTTTCTCACAGGAGGTTATTAAACATAAGTTGTTATCAAGTTTGCTCACTTCATGGCATTCCAAAGTATTAAAGTACTATTTTAAGTGTCTGCAGCTTGTCTTCAAGCAAAAAACCAGAGGTTTTGAAACTAAAAAAAAACAGAGTCTTAAATGATACTTTGTTGCAAGGTGTACTGACCTCCCCTAGACTGCCAGCGCTGGTGCCACACCCACTGCCTCGCAGGATGAGAGACAGGTCCACGGTGTCCAGATACACAGCGTGGAGCAGCACTCGCGCGTACCTCTTGGGGATCACGCTCTCATCTAGCACAATCCTGTAAACACGACAACACTTCGCATTAGAATTCAACAAGATGTTTGCTGATGATTAAGCTATAAGATAAAAATAGTTTATGATGATTTTAAAGATTATTGCTATAAATGTGTCAGATATGGTTCCCGGATTTATCGGTTTTTGGGAACCGAAACCGAGAAATGATCAATAAATTTTGGGTTTGGATTGATCTAGTCCTGCGTTGGTCGGATTGCTTAATATCTGCCGTATATGAGGATCCACGTGATCATTTTATTATCGTTGTAAATTAAAATTGCATCATACAAAATGGACCTAAATTGGCTGTGAATGACGACCAGATTTCGCATCATCACCTAATAGAACATCAAAACATGTGATACAGGCCTTAAATCACAATCAAACTGCCGAATTATGTTAGCCGAAAGTCTACTGTAGCATACACAGAAATTACAAACTGCCATGTAACATCAGCTGAAACTGTAACGTCAGTCACAATTAATACATACAAACACAACACAATATTAACGACCGTTTGTATTGTGCTTGTGTGTATAATTGTGATTATGAATTCATCTTTTAATTTTTGACCCCAGATTTGATAATGGGTCAGCAGTCCCGAAACTAGTAATCTGCTAGTAAACCATAAGGATTGACGATGGAAAGGTATGTAAACCTGCTTTATTTCGAGTCAAAATTCAATTCTAGAGACAATATGAATAAATTATATAGGTTATGCTGCTTTATTTCGAGTCAAACTTCAATTCTAGAGACAATATGAATAAATTATATAGGTTACGTACGGATCATATATTAGTGAAAACTGACTTTCAAAATAATTGCTGTAAAAAGTACTAGGAACCGTAAACTGATTTGTGTTAAAAACTGAACTGTGATCAAACCAAAAAAAAATTGAACTGACACATCCTTAATTCATACTAATTGAGTCAAAAATACGCAGATTACTAAATGATTTCCGATACTCAAGCAAGACACCACCTGCAAGTAATAAATAATAACTTCTTTCATCAACATTTTTATTTTTAATTAGTTACATAGTCATTTCTAACAACAATTAAAAATAGTTAAAAGTGTGTTAAGTGAGTTTTGTGATGTACTGTCAAAATGTGATGTGCTAATCAATTTATTTGATTTGAGTCGTTGGCGTAGTGGTCAAGGCAACAGACTCCGGAACCATGGCAGCGGCCCTGTCGTGGGTTCGACCCCAGTCCTGGCATGTAAACTGTATCAGTATTGTGTTCAACTCGTACTGTAACGGCTCACTCCTTGCTTTGCTGGATACATTCCAAGCACAGATCTACAGTCTACGTGGATGGGCAAAAAGGTAAAAAGAGGCTGCCAATCTCTTAAATATAAAAAATTGTATAGTATTTTAAATTATCTACCCTCAAAAACTGCATATAACTCATGCACATAATTCATTCACAAACAAAACATCACGTAGAAAAACCCACAAACTTGAATTAATGTTTTACTCAATGGACATCCATTTGAGTATATCCTCAAATAAAGTCCTTTAAAGGACTCAGATTCTGATTCAGAATAACTTTATTCATTCATTTGTACAATATACATACAAAGCAAAGAATGGCGTCCATGTAAAATATAATATCTTAAAATGTAAAATCTTAAAACATAAAATACCTATTAAATCTAAGTAAAGAAATGTTATAACTAATACATCCTTTTTTTAATTTTACAATTCTTCAAAACAATATAGGACCTTATTTATTAGCTACAATTGAAACGCTTTTTTAAGCTTGTTAGTGACTGATAATAAGCGTATTTCTTCTGGAATCCTGTACCAATGTTTAATACCAGCAAAAGTTGATTATTTTGTAAAAAGCTCAAATCTGTGATTTAAAATGGCAAACATCTATTAAGTATTTGATAGCCATGTGCATCACCTAATTTTGGTAAATCGTTTTGAGATATTTTTGCCATCATTATTGTTTCCAAAACGTATAAACTAAATACCGTTAAAACATCCAGTTTGGGGAAACAATCTTTGACAGACTCATCATAATTTAGATTAAATACTATCCGTAATGCCTTTTTTGAAGAACTAGAATTTTTTTCAAGTTTCTGGTACTAGTTTCTCCATACATCACTATGCCAAAATCAATATGTGAGTGTATGTGAGCAAAATATATCTTTTTTAATGTTTCAATTTGACAGAAACGAGACTTTGCCTTTAGAATGTATAATTCTGAAGATATGCCTTTTGTTAACAAATTAATTTGGCTATCCCAGGGCAAATTTTGATCTTATTTTCGATTTTATTTAGTTTTGTATTGTTCACCGTTATATCTAGTTCTCTTTTAATTCTACTTTGTTTGGATTGAAAAGTCATAATTTTTTTTCTAAATTTAATAAAAGTTATGATTGTTAAAAATTGTTTTAAATTGTCCAAGTTAATAATGGTCCGTGTTTCAATTATCTTGAAAATCTTTTCCACTAACAATCAAGTTTGTAATCATTGGCATATAAGCATAATTTACTGCTTGAGTGATTTATTACTGAGGGTAGTCCTTTAATATAGCACAAGAAAAGAATACAAACACAAACAACTTGGCAGAAGGTTCTTGTACTTGCAGACAGCTATGGCAATGATTTAACAAAGTACATTCAAGAACAGACTTTCCTTTCAGTATCTACAACTTCAAGACCAAACGCTACATTTAACCAGGTTACTCATGATTTGGAGATGGCTACAAAAGGCTTCACTAAAAAAGACTTTGTTATTGTTATAGCAGGGACAAATAATGTGGGCACAAAAAGTGTTGGCGAACTGCCTCAGAAAATTGCTGACTTATCCAAGACTCTGGAAAACACTAACCTCATTCTTGCCACTTTGTCTATTCGTCACGATAATCCAAAACTGGACGATGAAATATCTTTAGTGAACTGCCAAATTATGAACACATTAGCAAAACTAGATAGTAAACCTTCAATTCTTCCACTACATGATTTACCCCGTCACTTATACACCAACCATGGACTTCATTTTAATTATAAAGGAAAGGCTATAATTGGCAAACAAATAATAAATATAGTGAGGAAAATAAGGCAAAAGTATCCTCTGGCAACTGAAGCAAGACCTACAATGAATGCAGGTGGTGGAATCAAAATTGTAGTTAAAGACATGTCTTTCATCATAAATCAGCTAAAAAGCAACCCTTCTGTCGCATTTGCTCACTGCATCTCAAGTGATTTTGAGCATGAAAAAAATATGAGTGCAGGTGTCGCTGTAACATTCAAAAAACATTTTGGCAGGCCACAACCTTCTTATATTATTAATACATGTTTGTCATATCAGGAGTTCAAAAACGGAGCTGGTGTTTATGGACTTATGACGAAACAAAAATTTTATCACAATCCTTCTATAGAAGATTACGACTCTTGCTTTTCACATCTAATACAAGATTTCAAGAAAAATAAGTTTAACAGTTTAGTGTGCTCCCCAATGGGATGTGTGAGAGACCGTGTCCCTATTGAAAAGTTTGCTTTGAACCTAACGAAGTTCCAAGAGAGTACGGGAGCAGCTGTTTGCATTGTTGCAAATAATGAAAATTCTCACAGTACCTTGTACAATGGACTGAGTTTTTTTGAGTTCATAAGAAAACTGCAACTTGCAATTGAAGCAGCCAAACTACCAGCAAGCATCTCTAACTTCTCAACTTCCAAACAACTGGGGTCGGCGGACATCTGGCAGCATCCCATTGCTGTGCACAGCAGAGCAACAGAACAACAGACGACACAGCACAATGCCACAGAAGAGGGCACAGCACAGTTTACTTCTGATGCACAAGGGATCCATCCTCCTTGTGAGAGTGTCATGTGTGGTGCAAGTCAGTCGAGTGTAAGTGAAATCCAAAAAAGTGTTCTGAGTGTGCATGAAGATTGTATAGGTGCAGTAGGAAAGGCTTTTGTAAATGGTAGTTTTACTTTAGAAGATAAGCAGATCACTTTTAATGAGGAAAGCAGTAACCTGAGTGAAAATGTTTTTTTTAGAAAATTGAATTTGCTTATTTTTCACTATAATATTCAGGGATGTGCAAAAAAGTTAGACGAATTAAATATTATTTTGTCCAAATACCACAGTAAATACAAAATATTACTATTGACTGAGCATTGGTTAGGTGATGACAATAAAGATTTTTTAAATATCTCAGGATTGTCATATGTATCGGGTATTTTAGAGAGGAAGGTGAGAGAGGTGGCTCATGTATTCTGGTTAGCAAAGAGTTGTTGGATAGGGTCAAAATTGTTTTGGATTACAGAAATTTTGCCATGAAGTATATTTTTGAATTCAGTGTTATAGAACTTAGCCTTAATTGCTCAATTTTTGTGATTGTATGTATTTATAGAGTTCCAGATAAAAATAATTTTGAAACATTTTGTACACAATTAGAATTATTACTGGATAGAATAGCAAGTAAAAGAAATTATGTAAAGCAAAATATTATTTTGGGTGGAGACTTGAATGTAAATACATTGGTTAATGACTGGTATTCAAAAAAATTCATAGATATTGTTAGTGCTTATGGCTTGCACCCATGCTTTAATGTGCCAACAAGAATAGCAAAGAATTCAAAAACTTGTATCGACCATATAATAACAAATTGTTTTGTAGAAGATATCCAAATATTTCAGCCGGGTCTCTCTGATCATACCGCCCAACTAGTGGAAATACCTATTTCAGAACAGGTCATAAAGGAAAAAACTAGTATTAGAACATTTACGGAGGACAGTATAAGTAGATTTAATGAGGATTTAAAAAATGAGAAATGGCAGACTTTGTATGGCGTAGCCTTTGAAAAAAATGATTCTGACTTTATTAATAATATATTTAGGGAATTTTTACAAACATTTTTGCTTCATTTTCATTCTAACTTTCCAAAGAAATATGTTTCAAGAAATTTCAAAAATACCAAAAAAAAGTGGCTTAACAACAAAATAATTAGCCTAAGCTCAAAAAAACGTGAATTATTTATATTAATGAAACAAAATTCAGGAGACAAAAAGTTAGAGAACCAATATAAAAATTGTAAACTGATTCTAAAAAAGGAGGTTAGTAAGGCTAAATTAGATTTTTACAATAACACAATTCAAAATGCTGATAATATATCTAAGGCTTCTTGGAATGTTGTTAAACAGGAGTTGGGAAAATTTAATTCAAAACCCACCAATATTGAGATTGACATAGGGAAAAATATTTTATATCGACACTCAGAGGCTGCTGCTTTGTTAAATAATCATTTTTTAAATGTATCCGATAAATTAAATCTCAAGCCAAATATAAATGTAGCTTTGACTTACTCAAAAAATTACTGCAGTAATTTAAGTGGTTCACTTTTCTTAGATCCTGTCTTGCCGAATGAGATTCTATCAGCTATAGGGAATCTTAAAAATAAAAGATCCTCCGGGTGGGACGATGTTCCAATGTTTTTAATTAAGCGAGTGGGTGAAGTTTTTGCCCCCCATTTAGCTAACATATTTAACCAGTGCTTGACATTGGGGATATTTCCGGATGTTCTTAAATATTCCATTATCAAGCCAATTAAAAAAAATAAAGACAATACTTTGGATGACTTTCGACCAATCTCATTATTATCAGTTTTTTCTAATTTGCTGGAAAGGATAATTTTAAATAGGCTTTTACATTATCTTGAAAAACATAAACTAATTAATAAAGAACAGTTTGGTTTTAGGCAAAATCTTTCTACCATAGACGCTGTTTCAAAATTCATCGAGTACGTTATTAAAAATATGGATAATAAAACCTTATCTGCAGCAATATTTTGTGATTTATCTAAAGCGTTTGACACCATTGACAGAAATATTTTGTTAGTAAAAATGGAAAATTATGGAATCAGGGGACCAGCAATTAATATTATAAAATCCTATTTTGAAAAACGTTTTCAGTTGGTGCGAATTAATGACCAAAGAGGATCGTACGATTCAAAGTGGGAAATCAGCCATACAGGATGCCCACAGGGGTCAATATTAGGACCGATTCTTTTTTTAATTTATGTCGCAGACTTGCCAAAAAATGTTCATTCCACATTTTCGAATACCATTCAGTACGCAGATGATACTACCGTGGTGGTCCAAGGTGGGAGTCAGGGTGATCTTGATCATAATATAACTGACTGTATCTTTAAGTACCTGGTTTAAAGAAAATGGATTAAAATTAAATGAAAACAAAACTGAAATAATCAAATTTAAGACTCGTGAACCACTTCCAAATTCAATTTCAAACAAAAGCTTTTTTTATAAATTTTTAGGAATAACAATAGATGCTAAATTAAACTTTTCTGCCCACATTGAAACGTTATGCAAAAAATTAAATTCTTCTTGCTTTGCTCTAAAAGTATTGTCAAATTCGGTCAATCAAAGTATTTTAAAGACAGTTTACTTTGCAACTATTCAATCTAGATTAACTTATGGATTGGTTATTTGGGGAAGTACATCAGCTGAAAATTTCAATAGAGTATTTAGAATTCAAAAAAGGGCCATACGAATTTTGCATCATGTTGCGGTTGACGAGCCCTGTCAACAATTATTCCGAGAATTAGAATTAGACCTTACCCTGCCTTTATATTTATGAATTATGTAAATACTTCATTAAAAATAGAAACTTTTTTCAAAATTACACTAATTCTTATAACACAAGGCAAAATTTCATAACTTATCCCTCACACTCAACTTCTAAATTTGAAAAGACTCCCGACTACGTGGCCCGCAAAGTTATGAACAAATTTTTAATGCTGGATAGGGACACGGTTTTTAATAAAAGTTTTTTAAAGAAAATTAAAACATTTTTATATGACAAAGCATTTTATGGGTTGAATGAATTCTTTGACTTTAGCTCTAAGTTAGTTTAAGTCTGAGATGTCATTGTAATGATAACTGATAAATGACCATTGACCATTCTCTATGTACTGTTTTGTATATTTTGGAGAAATAAAGATCTTATTCTTAGATCTTAATAGGGCCAAGAATTGAGCCCTGTGGAACTCCGTAATTTACAGATTTTAGTGATGATTTAACATTAATTACTTGATTATTTTGATTAATACAAGGTATTTCACCAAATTGTTTCCGATCGTGTAAATATTACTGAAACCATTTTAGTGCTACACCATTAATACCAAAACTCAAAAGAATGTTATGCAATGTTTTGTGATTGTCACTGTCAAAAGCTTTCATGAGATCCATGAAGATGCCAACTACATGTTCACCCCTGTCGATATCATCAATAATTGATTCAATTAAATCTACACCAGCTGTTGATACAGATTTTCCAGCTTGGAAACCATGCTGTTCTTTATCTGTTAACCCATTGTACAACTCGTCCTTTATAAAAGGACTGAGGCAAGTTTCAACAACCCATCAACAAAACTGGTACTAACATAAGCGTAAGCTTCTGTAATTTTTATAACAATAAACCTCCCTACTCGGATGTTGTTCTCACCTCGTAGGTATGTGTAGGGCTCGCTCCGTGTGATCCTCGCCGGACCGTGTGCGCCGCTGGATGAGGTTGCGGAAGAACGGAGACCTGGCGCTGAGAATGGCCTTGTGGCAGGGTAACTCCAGCTTGGGCCGGAACCCGTACTCGCTGCTGGCCGAGTCTGGCCGGTGGTAGTCCGAGTGGCCTCTGAGGGGCAGGGGAACATGTTAGTGGTCGGTAACTGTTGTGGGGAACATCTTGGCCAGCACAACAACGATGACGACTTAAATAACTACATTTGGTAACTAATATTACACTATCTTTACCTATATATAATTCTAGGATAGTTTTGGTTGGGTTTTTTTGCCAATTTATCAGGAATAGAACAAGCAGGCTTACTTTGGAAAGTATAGGCATCCTAATTATAGCACACTAACATACAAAACACACATTAAGAACATTTCAAAAGCCACTGGCCTCTTTGTCCAAGCTTCTTCTCTACAAGTGTTTTGTAGTATTAGTGTGCTATCATTAGGATGCCTATACTTTCCAAGGTAAGCCTGATTGTCCTATCCATGTTTTCCTGATTTATGTATAATTCTGTGAGAAATTTTTTAATTGGAAACTGTGGGCATTTGGCAAATCGCAGGATGATGGGAGAGGGCTCAAATTAAAGGTCTTCCTCAGGGACCTCAGGGACTCGGAGAAAAGTAGTTAACAGAAAACGAGAAATAGCGTAAAACATCCCCCATAATAAAAGCATGAGGATTAAAAATGTCTGCTTTGTTTACAGGACAACATGTGATTAAGTGGCTACTTTGTTAACAAACTGACATTTGTTCCTACTTGTATTGTTTCATTTTCCTCAGCATATAAAGTAAACAAAATCAGATGGGGCACAGCATCATTAAGGACCACTAGTTTTTAAAATAATTTTAGTGAAGTGATGTAAACAGAACATATGTTTGTTCAATCGCGCGAAGAGTGACAATTTAGTCTGAGGCAGCTCTCGCTGAACCAGAAATAAAAAAGAAAAGGATGTCACCATTGGTAAGTATTTTATGTTATCCGCTGTGACCAGGCTTTTGCCTTTCACCTTGGTAGCTCCTTGTTTCAGCCGAGGGATGTTTTCTTGACATCTGAGACTCCTGGCTGAGCCTGATGCCAGGTTAAGTCTGAGCTCAGGGAGGGTAACGGATCATCCTTGCCCTTATCTGCCACCTGAGGGGTGCAGGGAGGAAGTGCCTTCTAAGGGCCAGATCGGTGTTGCAGGCTCCCTAGGAGGAAGGAGCCTTAGTGGTCATGCTGGGTAGTGAACGAATGGACCTGCGGTTTCCCAACTTTTATTCCTGGTGATAGATATTGGTTGACCTGCTGTACCTGTCATACCTTTCCCACCCTGCAGATCCCTTCCTTCCAGTGCCTGTATAATGTTCTGGCGGAAGATGAACTTAATTGTGCTTATGCTGAAGCCTCCTAATCCCTCAAATCCAACCTTAAAAGGTAAAAATAACATTTCACCATTTTGGCTATTTGGGTTTTAACACAAATTTATCTTAATTCAGAATGCTGTCACGTTGACTTCCTCCTAACATGGACTCACCCGTGATCCCACCGGCTCGAGTCCGACGTGAAGACCAGTGCGGCGTCGGCGTAGTCGCCCGTCTCCAGCAGGTATCGCAGGTCGGCCTCCAGCGGGTTGGGTGTGCCGAACTCCTCGCCCAGCCGCCGCAGCAACGCCAGGTCGACGTTGCCGTCGCGCGGGCTCACGTCGCCCGTGTACAGGTACCGCAGCAGGGCAGAGAACATCTCCACGTCCACGCCGGGTGTGCGCAGCTCCAGGCATATCCTCGCCCCGTACCTGGGCAGACGGACGCGGACGATTAAGGATTTACAGTCTAGCTGAATGAAAAGTAACTAGATGACCGCTTATTCAGTGCTATATTAGGGTTTATACAGAATTTCAATTTTCTATTTCCCTGAGTTTTCCTTGACCCTTCACTGCTTCTAAAACAGCTTCACAAGCGTTGAGATACTAAAGTTGTTCCAGTTCTTTTTATTCCTCAGGTAAAAAAGTATTGTTTGTTAATCATTTTAGCCCTAGGACAAAAATAAATAATTATATGATACTTTTTTGGCCGAGTTCAGTAGCTCTTTTTAATAAGAATTTAATAAGAATTGAACGAATTATTCAACTTGTAATCAATGAAAACGTGTGTAACAGCGGCTTGTTTACAGCAGAAAAATCAATATGGAAGCAAACTTTTAATGATAAAAAAAGTAAATCTAATTTAGTTTTTGTAAAATCATTACCTATCTTAATATTATTTGCATACTGACAAAAATACAGATCATCACTAGGACCAAAGTGGCTGTGCAATCCTCACTCAGTTTCCAGCGAGCTCGTATTGAAAAGCTTCACTATTGGTCCTAGTGATGAAATATACTATTAAGTAATTGATGACCATGGACTCATGGTGTACAGATTAATTGTATAGGACAGTACCACTTCATCAAAAGATCGTTTTAGAATACAAAAATGAGAGGTAAAAATTACAGCATGAAGAGAATTTAGAGCACATTTTAGTACCTGGTTATCAATTTTTAAATTTGTCCTTTGTATTAGGCAATTATTTTGAGTTTCAAATTTTGTTGATGAAAAATTGCAGTAATGTAGTTTGTTATAGTGACAAGTACAACAATAATACCAGGTCCCAACAGTTTGGCCATACAGGAGAACCCCGCTAATTCGTCACAAACGGAACCGAGAGCATAGTTGGATCACAACAAAGGTCAAATTATCAGAGGGACACATTTATTGACATAAAACATGATAAAACTGTATTTAAACTGAAACTCTTGAAATTTAAAACAGATTAAACGAGGCGTCGGACCATCCAAGGTTGGATTAGCGCGGTTGTACTGTACTAGTATTGCTAGTTTATCTTAAAAATGGATGCCATTGTGGACTTGAACCCTTGCAGTCCATGTTTTAAGGTAAAAATAAACTAAAATTTCAAATTTAAACTCAAGCTTCAGTTGCTTACTACCAGATGCTACATTCACAATTCTGCAACTTATTATCCAACCAAACAACCGATAAGCACTAGACAAATTTTAAAGTCACTGTGTTAATCCACAAACATTTGACAATCGTATCTCGCCACGATTACGGCTGAGTGGACTCACCCGGGGCAGCCGGCCAGGAGGTCTCTGAAGTATGGACACCGGGCGGATAGTATCGCACGGTGGACGGGGAAACACGCCCCTCGGAAGATCAGGTCCACGTCCGTGCAGTACTTGAAGTCAAACAGCGTGGACAGGTCCTGCTTGAAGGTGGCGGCGGGGGGTCGCGCTAGCTCCGCCTGCATCGACAAGTCTTTCAGGCTTGCCAACGCCTCGTACTCCTCCAGCAGCGCTGCCACCTTAACAAAACAAATCCACTCTTGAAACACAATAACAATTTACAGGTTGAGCACAGGTTATGTTATCAAAATTCAATCTTCTGAGGAAAACGTCCCTTCGGCCTCCATTTTAAAGGTCAACTGTTCCACTACGACTGATGCCCATGCAACTCACTTAAAATTGTTTTAAATGAAACCATTATACACTACAAACGTAGAAAAATGACACCTGGGACAAATTAATAAAATTAATAAAAATTGCACAGAGCACTGCATTTAGTGCAACAGTTGTCTAGTGTAGCAGAGGCCTTCAAATTACCAAACATAAATTGAATATTTTACAGGCAATTTTTTTTAATTTTTATAAAACTATAAAGCTTAAAGTGCCTATTTTTTCTGTGCCCGAATTTGAGGTCTCATTAAAATTTAAGTTCAATGATTAAGATGGTTGTTAGCGCCAAATTGTTTTTAATTGATGGAACTATTAAATCTGAAGTTTAACAGAGATCAAACATGAAGTTTAACAGAGATCAAACATATTGAACCAAATTTACCCTACACCAACATTTTGAATAACAATAATTGTCTTATTTCCAATCTGTGGAAATAAATGCAGAAATCATGCGTACAACATGGTTGATGAACATTTCTTTCGACCAACAAATGAAAACTAAGTCCATAAAATATACTGAAGTTGTGAGAAACCATAGTTAATAGTAATTTTTTATGCTCACATAACGTTTGCATTAATATTTGATATTGTTGAACTAAATAATACTTAAAACTAAAATTAAATAAATAAACTATACCGGTATTTCAATTCTGGCATAGAGTTAAAATAAAACATCTAAAGCATTGACACTATAATATTTAGTTAATAGAAACCGTTAAATTCATCTTTTAAAATTGTCAATGTTAGGCTATAAATTAATTTCCAAGAATCAGGTCAATTATTTTAACATGTTTTTAGACACTGTGACAGTTTTTTACTTAAGCCTGTGGATGGGCAGATCTAAATTTCCTCAATGTCTTGATGAAGTTAGTTATGTTGATGAAAAAAGTAGATTTATTTTTATGACCAACAAAATTCTAAATGACTATTCAAAATATACAGTGTTGACAATTTAATATTTTGCATTCTTCAAATAATATTTTACATGAACATTTTGCAATGTGAATATAATTCTAAGGATTTGTTCCTGTACTTTAAAATGTGATCTGAAAATTTGCCCTGAAATTGTATTCCATATAGCATGAGTGAGGCAAATATTACAAGGTGCACAACCATCTAGGTTTTTAAGACCGTAACATTTTAGAAAACTGACATTTGAAAGACAGCATTTGCTCTCTTTACCCAAATATGTTTATATTCATCCCATTTTAAATTAGTTTGTACTTGCACCCCTAAAAATTTGTATTAGTTCACCTGACATTGACAAGTCATATGAGTTTACATCGGTCTGCTGGATACAGCCACATGTCAACTACAGTTGACGTGTGTCACCTGTGCTTGACGCTATTCTGCGATAACAGTGTCTTCCAACATGTTAGTAGCAAAGGTGTCATCATGTAACAACAAAATTAAAAACATTAATTTAACTAGGCCTAATTGGAGGTTAGATTATTGCATCTAAGAAAGAGGAAAACACAGAAGTGCCTGTTGCAATTATTTAAATACTACAACACATGAAACTTGCGTGACTCACTTCCAGTGGACTCCAGTCAGAAACCACTTCTCGTATGACCCGACCGTGGTCCATTGCCTTTGAAGATCGCCGCTTCCTAATGAATTTCTTCCTTAGTGTAGCAAATCCAGCAACTTTGATTCTTTTTCTATCCCTAGAATAAAAATGGCATTGATAACATACGATCAAATGTAAATTAAAATATTTTAACTAAGCAACTAAATATTTACACAGGTAAAAACAGACAACTTATCAGAGTTCTACAAAGCACTACAATCTAGATTAATAGATAATTAAGTGAAAAACCTGTTCAATCCAGCATTTTACACAAACCTTTTAACTTTCATTTTATGTAATGTGTTAATTTCAAACAAGAATATTGTTTGTAATGAAGCATATAACAATAAAAATATTGTATAAAACTAAATGTCTGAAAAACAACAATGTCCATTAGTCTTCTTTTCAACATCTTATTTGGAGATTAATGACATAAAGATCATATGATTTTTGTTAACATATGATTACACTTGATTGGAGAAGTCTAAATCAAAAAATTAGAAGCAACCTATTTATTATCTTCATCCAGTTTTAGCGAATTTCCCCTATAGGGAAGAAGCTATTACCGTAGTCGGCATGGTAAGACCTAGGTCCGGGACCATGATACTTTTTGTTTTGAGGTCCCCAGACCCCAAAAACACCATTCGTTCGAAACTGTATATAATGTGTGTAATGTGTGTGTGTGTCCGTAAGCACGATAACTCTCGTAAAAATTATCCGATTGTGATGAAATTTGGTATAAACGTGTAAAGCAACATTTATGACTTTAAGTTCGAAAACCAGCCAGATCGCTCTATCCGAAGGGGTATTTTGGGGGGGTTTTGTACCCCAAAAATGGGTATTTTGAATTTTTTACATATAATTTTGGAAATAGTCAAATTTTAGTTGTTCCCATTGGATTCAGCTTAAAAAAATACACAATTTGGTATTTTGATCATTTTTCTACGTCAATTGGTTACTGAGATATTGAAAGTGCTAAACACAGTACGTTGTCTAATGTTATTCTTATGGAGGAAAAGAAAAATTTTATATCTCGCTTATTTATGAACATATACTGACGAAACTTGGTGTACGGCTTCATCTGGTTGTGGACCATTGATATTTGGTCAAAAAAAACATTTTTTGCCAAAGGCTCCCGTAGCAGCAAACCTGCGTACTCAGCCCCATGTTATTCTTATGGAGAATAAGTAACGTGTTATCTCCCTTAATTATGAAAATAAATTAATGAAATTTGGTATGTGACTTCACCTAGTTGAGTTATATTGATATTAGCATAAAACCCCATTTTTTGTGTTTCTTGCTTCAGCAAACCTGCATACTCAGCCGCCATGTTATTCTTATGGACAATAATTCAAATGTCATAAATCGTTTATTTATGAATGTATATTGATGAAACTGGTATGTAGCTTTATGTGGTATTAAGATAAATATATATGCATTGGAAATTCGCTGAGTACGCAGGTTTGCTGCTACGGGGGTATTTTAATGTGGCCTAAGAAAAAAACATTTATTTGGTACAAAAATGGAATTAATTTAAAATACCTAAAATACCTTATTTATATACATGTTTTGGTAACCATAAGGTATAATAAAGGAAATCTTGAGCTCAAATCAATTTAATTCTCAAACTAAATTATAATTAAATTAGTCTAAAAACTGTAGAAATATATATCATGGGATTAATACAGCTTGTCAACTTTAGTTGTAGCATATAGAAAAGCAGGTAATTCTTTAACAAAAGAATGTGAATACATACATTCAGTTAAAGTTACACTGCTTATGGAAAGTATTATGGAAGTATATAAAATTATGGTAGTACATATAAGCTAGTAAATTTTTAAAGGTTTGATTACTGATGTAATTGTTGTTTTAAAAATTCACCTTTTAACCCATTGAGGTAGTAATTATATTCTATTTGCAGTAGCCTGTAACGGTAATTGATTGGTGTTGCACTCTAGTAACAAAATATGTAACTAATGACCGCGGGCATCTACGGTTCTATCCGCTAGGGGCGCGGACTGACTGAAAAACCCTAATATCGCCGCCAGGCCTTTGGTCATGTTAGCTGAGTTGGCTACGTCGTGGAAACACCTTGGCCAGGTGGTGATACGATGTTCGTGGGTTCGATTCCCGCACACGACCAAAACTGACCAGTTGTGCAACTCTCAATGAGTTAACCGGTCTGTGGCAACGTTGGTGGGATGACCTAAGTAAAATAAACGGTGGCAGGCTTGCTTGGAAGTTGACGGGATCGGTTAACTCCTTTAGACTTGCACATGGTCAACACTGATTTTGCTAATTTTTACTTATGTCTACTGTGTGTGTGCCAATGTGACTCTCTAAACTGAAAGAAAACAATATTTTAACTAAAATACGCCATTAAACCATTTAAAAACACCAATTTTATACTCAAATTCACAGGTTAATAAAATTACAAGTAAGGAACGAGACCAGCTCGTATGTCTACGCCAATGGGTTAACCCTCCAAGTGTCTTTAATAATGGTCTTAATGTTTGCCTATTTTTTGTGATTTTGCAGCGTTTTATTCAAATAAATATAAAAAACTTAAAAGCACTCCAAACTGAATTATTGTATAGTTTTTCTTGTTCAGAAAATCATGGGCTTCAATATTATATATATAACATCTCACAAAAGAGTTATAAAAGAAAAATGATGTGATGTTAACAAAAATAAAAATTTCTAGTTTGTGCTCAAACACATTATAAACGGTTCTAGAACATACGATTTTCAAAATAGCCAATTTGTTCTAAATTTTATAAGGATACTAAATATATAAATAAATAATCACAAATAAAATAAAAACAACGAAAAACATCTCAACTCAACACCATTCCCGAAATGACGTTAGCAACGCACAACAAAACTTCACACTTAAGCTGTCTGCTAAAGTACGATTGGTACGAATGTAAAATGCGCCTGCAGACAGACATCGGGAGAAAGCTTAGAATCTACCGTAAACGGCGATACCAATTTCAATCCGGTTCATTAAGATTCAATGTGCCCCAGAGCCTATTCGGTAAACGCTGTTTGACTGTCGACGCAGCGACAATAAACACCCCAGCGGATGCGCTTTGTGTCGTTTTATCTCCCTTAATAATGAACATAAATTAATAAAATTTAGTATGTGGCTTTACCTACTTGAGTTATATTTATATTTGTATAAAACCACATTTTTTTGTTTCTTGCTTCAGCAAACCTGCGTACTCAGCCGCCATGTTATTCTTATGGAGAATAATTTAAATGTCATAAATCGTTTATTTATGAATGTACATTGATGAAACTTAGTATGCGGCTTTATGTGGTATAAAGTTACATATATATGCGTTGGAAATTCGCTGAGTATGCAGGTTTGCTGCTACGGGGGTATTTCTAAATTTAAAATAGCTTTGAAAAGATTTCTATTGGAGAAGGCGTTTTATTCACTGGATGAATACTTGGAAGGAGAGTGAATTGTTGGTTGGGATATATATTTCTCATACTCTAAGGATTGTAGATTAAGAATCTTGGACTAATCACATGTCAAGTATATTTGATGCAATGTGATGATTGTAAATAAATACATAAAGGATAATTATTAGTAAGTGTAGGGCTATCAAACATAAACCTACACTTGTATACTTATTGAACACTTAATAATTGAACTTATATGCTGCCAATGGAAGCCCTAGCGACTTCCAAATATATTGTTTTCTGCCCTTAGGGGGTGTTTTCCTTAGTTTGTTGGACGCCTGACCACCACAACTATAAAAATATAAGGGTTGCCCAAAATTGGAAACTAGAAAAAATATGAACTTTGCTTGAAGCAAATATTAAAGTTACCAAAGCTCTTACCTAAGTTTTGACATATTTACACAGAAGTTCATACCTATTTGGTTAGGCCTAGTAAAACCGATTAAATAGCTATATCTTACCACTAGAATTTCCCATGCAAAGCTTGCACAATGAAACACCCGTTTCGAGTTGCCAGTGCGTTCTCAAATAAATACTGCAAGTGAGAACCGTTTGCTTATTTTCGCATTTAGCAGTGAAGGTTTTTCAAAATAATGGCTCCATTATTAGTTTTGATGAAGTCTTAAGGGAGATATGGCCTAACGGCAAAACACAACCTCTAGAAATTACATATAAAGATAGTAGGGTTGGTAGGGTACTCACCTGACAACCACCGCCAGCTGGTCCGAGGTGGAGGAGGGGTGCAGGGGAGGGTGCGCAGGGGTGTCCCCTGGAGGCGTAGAAGTCGCAGCTCCCATTCTCGCCGTCATGCGCTCATCGCTTGACCAGCAGCCTCGCTCGAGTCCGCACGGAATCAGAGCTCCCAGAATGTTCATCACCACTTCACCAGCATCGCTGAAACACACCGTCACGCTACAGTGAATGACTAGAGAGGGAATTTGAACGGGCGAATTAAAAGGAAACATCATCCACTTACTGTGCACAAGAGGGAAAGGTTTTACTTCCCTGGGTAAAAGATGCTTTATGTCCAGTGTTGCCAGAAACCGGGTAATTACCCGGATTTCGAGGAATTTTGAAGGCCGTGCGGGGGTTTTGCGGGGATTATGAAAAAAACCGGGGATTTTGACCTCGAGTTGCGGGGATTTACCCGAAATACCGGGTATTTAAAATTCTCGTGTGACAGATGATATAATCGATAGCGGTAAACAACCAAACAATTTAACACAAACTGGAACATAATAAATATAGTCAACAGTATCTTTGACATAAATGTTGTGTTGCTTTTGTTGTTGTCTAAGGATAAATGTATTTTTTAAGTACATTACTTGTTCATTGATAAATAATGTTATTATAATTGCACTTAAGTCAGATTATGCTGTTCTTTTACAAAACTTGACCTTAGGTGTTCGCCTATGTAGCCTGTGCTAAAATCCGGCCCTGCATTGAGATATAGAGGGTATTGCTTGTGAATAGTCGGGAAAATGGCGACCGCCTTATAGGCTTCACTTTTTCTTGGTAAATTAACATGTGTTGGGTACGCTCTATACTACGATCGTTGTTTATAGAGCATTAAAAGGCTTGTTCTAATGGGAACATTGCTAGACAAGGGAAAGGTTAGGAATTTAGTCCATGGTTAGGGGGACATCTCAGATGACCCCAATAAGGTTAATATATCTAGAAAAAAATCCGCGACCCACTAGTGAGAAGGGTGATAAGGCTAAATGACATTTCAACAGGTCAAGTGGCCAACGGGTAGCTACAACGCAGTGGCTGCGACCTAGTGGGAAGGCGGCCTTAGAGTACCTGAATAAAATTACGGTCGACATGAAAGCTTCACTTTTTTACCCAGACAAGACCACTAGATTTATTAAACTCTAATCTATCCAACTATTTTAATCCGGTTAACGTTTGTTCAGGTGCAGCCGGTTTATATATTCAAACATGCCATACGTATATGGTGAAAATAACCCGAAAAAATATAATCAATCTATGATTATTAACGAATAATTAGATGCCAGTTAACTGCAGCAAAATAGTTTAATCATATGATTATTTTTGTTGACTCATCGTTTGGTTTGTCATCCTCTATGTGTACCAACTTTTGAATTTATACAGCGCATTGTTGTTGAAGAGTGTAGTCTCCAGTAACACCAATTGGCCTTTGTTAAAACTAAGCGCGTAATTGAGCATAGGCTACTTAGGCGCGCGCAAAAATCAGTACGTAGGCGCTACATCTCCGCACTAAACAGAACCCCATTCAAAAAAGCCTGATACAAGCAAAAAAAAAGGTCAACCACTTGGACCTGACACAACAAGAACAACAAGGGCCCGCACCACTGGTTGAGCCTAGGGGCCCACGGCTCCTAAATTCGGCCCTGACTAAGCGCTAAGATTACTAAAACTGGCATTATTTTAGGTTTACTAGTTAATTTCCGAGTAATAATCTGGCGATCTCCAAGAAATTACCCGGTTTTCGGGTATTTGAAGATCGCGCGGGGATTTTGTGGGGATTACTACAGATTGACCAGGTAAAAGCGGGGATTTTATAGGTAGTTTGCGGGTAAAATAGCAAACCCTCTGGCAACACTGTTTATGTCTTTATCAAGTCTCATATTGTAAACAAGAACAGAAACCAGCCTTTTAGAATTCAAGTGGGACGACTTTTGAGAGGGTTTTTAAGTCAACTTGAAGGTTGACCACACCGCTGAATGACCAAAAATGGAAATTGAAAGTACCATAATACCTCGGTACCTTATGTATTTGTAACAGATCATAGAATAACAATTTAACTAAAACTCGTTTTAAGTTTAGTTATTTTATTTAGTAATTTAGTTTTATTTTGAATTTTTTTTTATTCAGTTGGTTATTTTTAATTGAATATAAGCTTATTATTTCAAACCAAAATCATTTCTGCTTATTTTTTAAGTTTCACATAAAATTCCCTCTATAGGCTCTAACGTTTAATAATTCAAAAATATTTGTGATATCACTTTTATTAGCATGTACTGTCTACAGTGCCTTGGAATTCACAAGCATACACATTCATGTGACGCCACAAAGAGTTCACACCTCAGATTCTGAGCATGACTAGTCGTGAGGTCGTTAGCCACCCCCGTGTTGCCCAAACCTGATGAGCAGTATGCATCATACTTACAACTATTCTAATATTTATATCAATAAATATTAAAAATCGATCATCCCCCAGGCCAAACCTCTACACCTACAACCACAAAATTTGGCACATCTTCTCTTTCCAAAATGTAGGTAACCACTAAGAAGGGATTTTAAGAAATCCCACTTTGCCTCACAGGGCTTCAAAATTCCAATCCAGTGATTTTCTTGGAGACATTCACTTTATGTTTATGTGTTGTTGAAGGGACGAATTTAGAGATCCAAAGATTCAAAGATCCTCACACGTCAACTGAAGCTTATTGTGTGTCCCTAGTATGTTAGTTGGGCAAACCAATGCCCTTACCCTTTATGAGATCCAGGAGTTTTTTCCCAATACTAACGTCCTATTCATCATCTGGTTGCTTGCAACCAAACCGAGCCCTTCTCCTTGCCCAGAGTTTCTCGTAATCCAGTATGATGTGTTTGGCAGTCTCTTCAGACTGATTGTAAAGCCTACATTCCTGACTTTCATTTCTAAGTCCAAGAGTGTGGAGATGTTTCCTGAAGTGACCATGTCCAGTTATCAAAGCAATCATCTGCTTAACCCGACCTCTGCCCAACCTCACCAACCAGTTAATGAAGTAAGAGCTAGTGTCTGCTAGCAGCCTTTTGTGAAGTACTTGACCAGAGTAACCCTGCCATTGCTGGCGATGTAAGTGCCTAGACCATTTGTTGATCGTGTGAAAAGCAGTTGTTTTGCTTATGCCACAACATGGCTCTGGACCAAAGAACGACATACCGGAACCTCTTTAAGCAAGCTTATCTGCACACTCATTGCCACCTATGCCTACATGGCCAGGTACCCAACCAAGATACACAGAGTTGCGTGATACGAGTTTGCTGAGTGCGTTGTAACACCCCCACACTAATTTTGACTTGATTTCGTTGGAGTCAAGAGCTTTGAGGGTAGCGTTTGAGGAAATAACTTCATAACTTACAGGTCGTCAGGAGTTTTCAGTCATAGATCTTAAAGACGCATATCTACAAATGGGGTTCGAACCATCAGCACAACAGTTTCTGGTAATTTATACTTATCAGATAGTTTAGCTCACTAAGACGCATCTCGACCACTAATTATAGCAACTGATGCTAGTGATGTTGGCTTTGGAGCCGCACTTTTCTTACGATATGAAGATGGAACTGAGATTAAAACGAATTGAACAGTACTTATATGGGATACATTTTCAAATAAAAACAGACCACAAAACTTTGATAATGCTATTTGGAGAACATTACCAGACACCTAAAGTTTTTTTGAACCGCATCGCTAGATGGGCTCTTACTCAGTGCTTACGATTATTCCATTTCATATCAGAGTGGTAAAAACAACCAGACAGCAGACCTACTTTCTAGATTACCACTCTGTTAAACCTTACTATCACCCGATGAAAGTTTGGGCAGCAGTGATAAAGCACATCTTATTCACCTAAGGTTACAAGAACTTCTGATTTACTCAAAAATCTTAAGTGAAAAAACAAAACGTGACTCAACACTATCAAAAGTCATAACTTACTTTCGAACACGTTGAGAAAATCAAGAAAACAAACTGAACGATGATATTTTACCGTATTACAAGAAGAAAGAAAAACTTTCTTATGAAAATGGAGTTCTACTTTGGCTTTGGCGACTAATTATTCCTCAGAAACTCCGTTCAAGAATAATGGAAACGTTACATGACGTCATCTGGGCTTGTCTCAATGAAGAGTAATGCTCGTTTCCAGTTGTGGTGGCCAAAACTTGAGACCGACCTGGAGAAATCTGTCGAACATTGCACATGATGTCATCAGAACAGAGCTAAGTTTACTGAAGTCCCACTGTATTCCTGGACAATGCCCACTGAAGTTTCGTCGCGAATATACATTGATTTTGCAGGTCCCTTCTTAGGAAAAATGTGGTTGATAGTTGTAGATGCATGTTCAAAGTGACTTGAAATCATACCTACAGTTGGAACAACTACAAAGTCGACCACAAACATTTTAGATTCGCGCTTTGGTCTCCCAAGAATCATTGTAAGCGATAATGGGCCACATGTCCACTCATGAGCTATGAGTTTCAGGAGTTTTTCAAAATATTAAACATAACACACGCACAAATCCCTCCTCACCCTCCTAAAACAAACGAATTGGCTAAACGCTGTATCAGAACTTTCAAAGAACGCATGAAAGCTTCGACAGCCGGCAAAGGAACACTTCAAGAGAAACTAGATGCTTTCTTGTTTGCTTACAGATCAACTCCAAAGAGATCAACAGGAAAGTCTCCCTCCCAGATGATGTTCGGAAGAGAAATCCGGTCAAAATTTGATTTTTTAAAACCTGATATAGATAACAAAGCTGATAAAGAGCTTATTCAATAAAGAATCAACAGCTCATGTAACAAAGAGAGAGTATTTCAAGAAGAGGATCCTGTTTGGGTACTTAATACAGATGAGAAAGGACAAGTTACCAAGGTAAATGGATCATACCAAGGCCGCACTAGTTATTCAGGCCGTGTTGCTACTTGAGTGACGTCAAAAGAAGGCGATCCCACTGCCGCTGTTCACTCGTTCGCTTATACGTTTAGTTTATACAACTGCAATTCGTTCCTGTCGTGATTTAAACGATTATAAAATGTAATTAAATGTTGTAGTAATGTTCTACATTAGCGTAGTGTAGTGATTGCCTGGTTTTTATTTGTTTAAGATTGATCATTTATTGTTATAAACGTACTTGTTGCTATTTATTTGGTATAAATATTTTAATATAATTGTTATTTTCGTTATCGGCAGATAAGTTACTGAAATTTTACAGTTTTATAATTTAGTAGACCAAAAGGGAAATGATTTAGAAACCCGATTTCAACCTTAGTTTACTTTCAATCAGAAATAAAGTACAAAACAGTCGTCTTTTTTTTATTCTTAATACCAAAATCATCTACCTATCTCTTTTTTGTGCGTTTCTTTTCAATGTCAACTATCTTTTTCTCTTTTATTTTACTGTATTTATTTATTAAAATTTAACAAAACATGCCCTTTTTGAAGAATTACGTTAAGTCTTTTTCACAAGAAAGGCTTTAGTTCGTAATCAGTATTATATTTTGTCACACACACCTGTATAAAAACTTAAAACAAATAATGTGTCACTTATTTTTATCCACAATTGGACCTCTTGCTGGAACAGTAAATAATAGAAAGGCTTTAGGTGACCGTTTAAGCATGTTAAGCGTAATTATCACAGTCTGTTTTTATTCTCAGGAAATTAAGTAAAATGTGCAACATTGACACTTTAAGGATGGCTTATTTTGCTTTTTTTTATTCAAAAGTGACGTATGGGATAGAAATTTGGGGTAACACATCAAAAAAAATATTGATAAATTATTTAAAATTCAAAAAGAGCTATTCGTTGTATAGCTGGTTTAGGATATCTTGACTCCTGTAAGGGAAAATTTATAGAACTTAGAATAATAACTTTGCCCAGTATTATTGTTTATAAAGTATTACTCCAAATGGCAATAGGCCTATCTGGACTAAAAAAACACCAGGACTTTCAATCCTACAAACACTCGAGGCGCTAATAACTTAGTTATAGAAAAACATAGCTCTAAAGTGTACGCATTGGCAACTCAAAAATTCTGACCTAAATTATGGAACGCCCTTCCCCAGAATTTAAAAATATTGGCCTATCCAAAATTCAAAAAATCAATTGAACTCTTTCTCCTAAACAATCCCTTGTATAAAACTGAAGACTTTTTTTACCTTAATTAGCTAAGGCATTCCTCTTGTATTTTTTAATCTAGTTTTAGAAATTATTTTATTTGAGTTTAATTCTTTTTTTTATAATGATATGTCTCAGTTGTATATTACTTAATGTTATGTGACGAGCTGGAAGATGTAATCCACACATTGTATTACTTACTGGCAATAAATTGAGTATTGAGTATTGAGTATTGAGTAGTACTTACTTAAAGAACTTGGGGTTTATTATTTATTACGGAATCGTTAACGACAGAAAAAGTCAGATCAATTTTGATAAATAGTGTCAAAAGTACATTTTTATTACCATTTTTAGACGTAGTATTGAGAAAAATCAACCAATTTTAAATTTAATGATAGCCTTGAGAAACTATATTTTATTTGAATCGCAGTTTAAAGAAAAAATGTCATTGAACACTTCCAATAGATCTTACTAGGTTGCTAAAAGTAGTTGTATGCGGAAAATGACTAATATCCTTAATTGGTTCAAAACTATCAGAAGCCCAGGAAGACTATTTTATAACAATTGCACGCCCTATTCAGAATAATTTGGGTGAAGGCGCCGAATTAATCAATTAGGCCTACGTGTCTTCGCAGTACAACAACAAGTTTGCATTTGAGAGAAAGAACATTTATTTCTAAATTCTACCAAAAACGAATCTGTTTTGCAATACTGAGGGATCTTATGAGCATATTAGCCCATTTTTGAAACTTGCATAATGATCTTAAATTTTAGATTAAACTTAATTAAAATTTCAGTCAGTCTATATTTTATTTGTGGTTTTAGCGAATTTCCCCTATAGAGAAGAAGCTATTACCGTAGGCCTCATGGTAAGACTAAGCCCGAGACCATGATAACTTTTCATTTTGAGGTCCCCAGATGCAAAAAACACCATTCGTTCAAATTTTTATATATGTATATATATATATATATATATATATATATATATATGCGTCCGTAAGCACGATAACTCTCGTAAAAAAGGTCCGGTCTTAATGAAATTTGGTACAAATGTGTAAAGTACCATTTATTTGAACGAGTTCGAAAACCAGACGAATCGCACCATCCAAAGGGGGGTTTTGGGGGGGTTTTGTACCCCAAAAATGTTTTTTTGGGGTTTCCACATGTACTTTTTATTAAAATCAAATTTTAATTTTCACCATTGAATTCAGCATAAAAAAACAAACAATTTGGTATCTTGATCATTGCTCTACGTCAATTGGTTACTGAGATATTGAAAGTGCTAAACACAGTACGTTGTCTAATGTTATTCTTATGGAGAAAAAGAAAAATTGTATATCTCGCTTATTTATGAACATAAACTGACGAAATTTGGTATATAGCTTCATCTGGTTGTGGTTTATTGTTGTTTGCACAAAAAAAACAATTTTTCACCTATGGTTCCCGTAGCAGAAAACCTAGGTACTCGGTCCCCATGTTATTCTTATGGAAAATAATTAAAGTGTTATATATCGCTTATTTATGAATGTATATGGATGAAACTTGGTATGTGACTTCACTTAGCTGAGTTCTATTGATATTTTGCATAAAACCCCATTATTTTGTGTTCCTTGTTGCAGCAAACCTGCGTACTCATCCCCAATGTTATTCTTATGGAGAATAATTAATATTTTAAATATCGCTTGTTTGTGAATATATTTCTAATGAATCCTGTTAAGTGGCTTAGTGAGTTATGTTATAATTCATTGGAAATTCGCTGAGTATGCAGGTTTGCTGCGACGGGGGTATTTTTAGTTTTCTAATAACAAATATATCCTTGCTAAACTAAAATAATAAAATAAAAACTAAGAGTTGCATACTTGTTCAAATTGTAATCTACAGAAAAAATGTCAGTTACACACCTAAAATAAAGCAAACATTCTTAAGTTTATAAGCAACACCCGCGATTATTTAATCAGAACAAAATTATTTCAACTATCTCGTAATGGAAGATAATCCTAATAATTGTCATTAATTTTCTAACCGCTGTTACACTAGTGAAATATTGTGTCAGATTGTTTTGATTCTTAATTACTTCTACAACCTGGGACGAAGCATTTATAGAGGCATCGTTTACAAGTAGGTAATTAAAACATAATTATTTTATGAAAATGTATAGGGTTTATGGTAAAGTATGCTTTTGACATACTTGACGTATAAGGTGATGATCACAACAAAAAGGTGTAGTAGCAGTCCAAAAAAAGCTGCATCCCAATGCCGTGGCCATGGTACCACACGCCTCGAGCCCGCCCAAAGTTGTGACGTAGCGCCTGA
The DNA here is from genome assembly GCA_963675035.1 of Allygus modestus. Lineage (NCBI taxonomy): Eukaryota > Metazoa > Arthropoda > Insecta > Hemiptera > Cicadellidae > Allygus > Allygus modestus. The sequence continues at coordinate 32,371,736 of OY776116.1, forward strand.
AGTGGTGGGGGAACAGCACGGCCTTGGCCATACTCATATGTGGTTAAAGTTGACAGAGTAAACAGACGCTGCCACGCAGACCAGCTCCGCCGTGCTTCTACATCAAACCTTTCATGAGAAGGGAGGAAGATGTTGTGTCTTGAAACTCTGTTATATTTTCATATTTTACTCTTTACAATCAGCTGATATCATGACATGTTGACAAACTTCTGTTATGTTATGCAGAGTTTGGCAATGGCTGTTGTCTGGTTCACCTTTGTTCACCAGAATAGTGATCCATATGTGACTTGAGGCCTTATTACTGCCTAATACAACCACAGCGCAATGTGAGGCTTGATCCCCCACGTGGAGCCTGCAAATCTCGTGGACGTCATGAGTGCCATTTCACCTTATTCAAATGATCATTCCATGTCAGCTTAGAGTCAAGTGTCAGCCCTGTACCTGAAACTTCCAAGTCGTATAAGTCTCAGCCGAAAAAGAGACCCAGGATTCTTTTTCACGGTGAACGGAACAACTACTGTCTTTGAGGGGTTTATGCTTAGTCCCTCTCCATGACACCTGACATCGACATATTGAAGATTGACATTCATGACAACCAGCAAAAATATTCGTGAACTTTCCCTGTACCATGAGGACTATGTCGTCTGCATAGCCCTGGACAAAGACACCTCTGCTAGTGAGCTCACGAAGGAGACTGTCAACCTCAATGTTCCACAGAAGAGACGAAAGCACACCTCCCTCCCTCCTTTCGTGGGTGCGATCACTATCGATTTACCTTGAAGATCAGTTCTAATCCGTCTGGAGCAGAGCACGGTCTCAATCCACCTACATACCAGCAGACTCAAGACTACGCCCCACACCGCCTGGACCATGCCCGTGTAAGGGTACGAGCACACCGGAGCCGGGATTGGACCCGGGTTGGTACCCAGGATGGTTGCTTTGATCCTGGATCTGACCCTAGATCTATGCCGGTATACAAGCGGGGATAGCAGCCGATATACTCACCTGTTATAATTTTAGTCAGCTGTTTGGAAATTTTTGTTTCAAATCAAATACAAAATAAGTAAACTCATTGGTTTAAAATCATGTTTTGAACTATCTACATATTTAAAAAATTCCTGCTTTTTGTTCACCCACTTCCTGAAGTTAATAGTTAACCGATTTTGATGATTCTTGTTTTTATTTAAAAGGTTTATTCAAGTTTCAAGTTATTGTCGAGCCATAATTTTGATTTAGGCCCCAGGGCTCTGCCCCACGGGACTTCCAAGTTCCCATGTTACATATGGAGAAGAGTTTTATTTGGTTTATGCTACATTTGTTTTTATTGATTCAATAAACAGCTGTTAGGATCATATCAGCAAAATATTGCGGGAAGCAGCTCGTTTTGCATTAATAATAAACGTTGTTAAATGTATTGTAATCTTTCTATTTAGTAATTTTTTTTCAATATATAAAAAGAGTTGAATCTTGTAATGAAGTCGAGTTATTTTCAATAGAAAGATTTTAAAACTGTTAGGTAACAATTATTTTTTGATCAACATGAAAAGTAAGTTTGGCGGCGCAAATACGTACCGTACTTTTTACGCAAATTAGGTTCTGTAAATTAAACACTTGTTGATCACTGAATTTATTGCCAGTTGGCAAATCAAAAGGTAAAACAATATCTAAAACTGGATGTAAATAAATGAACCGAATCTTAATGAAATGGATCTAGTCTGAAAATTAATCTAATCGTGAGCCTCCGAGATGTCACTAGGTTGTAGTTAGACGGACGACTGAAGGGTTGAGGGCGAGGGCCTAAACAATAACCCTCTCCAACACCCCCGCAATCGGCGTCAACAGTAAGTTATGATTTCTGGTAAGATAGGTTGGGCGGTTTTTACCTACAGTTTATCCTTGGTTCATGAGTAGCCTACTCACCATAAAATAAATTTATAACATAATAATGAGATTATATAAAATGTATTGGCCTGATAAAGGCCTAATAACCTATATGCAGTTTTCACATAGAAAAATATGTTTAACTCCAAAGAATATCACGTTTTAAACGGTAACTTAGGTTATAACCTTCAAATAGGCATTTATTTAAGAAATAAAGTAAAATAACAACAAATATTTACAGCTATACGATTGCTTGTTTCGTACTGTAAACAACGTCAGGTTAGCCAATACAACAAAGACAGCAGCACTGTAAGTAACAAAATAAAATGGACTTGTCAGGTTGTTCCCGTGATTTTGCTGGACTCATCAGGTTTTTCCCCTGTTTGCTATTATTTTAAATAGCTGTACAATGTGACTTAACATGTTGTTCCCCTTAAAGGTGATGCCAAAATATTATGCTCTTTGAGATCTACAAAATTATATAAAAAACTCAATTTGAAAAAAATGTGACTTATCAGGTTTTTCCCCTGTGGTCTTCTTATATTATTTCCATATAAACTTTACTTCCGTCGCAAGTCATTCACCAATTTACATAAAACATTAAATTATAATTACAAAACATATACATAAACTAGGCTATATTTAAGTTGCTGTACTATTCTCGATCAAAGTACAATAATCAGTTAAAACTCTATCTTTACAACATTTCATTAATGTATGTTGTAAGTGTATTTGTAAATCCATTATTCAGTAAATATTTCAATGTAAATAGAAAAGAGTATTTAAGTCTATATGGTTCTAAACACATGATTCGATTTTTGTTTAATCAGATGATAAACGACCATAGCAACCTTCTTTGTTTACATCCAGAAACAATCCTGGATCTGATCCTAGATCTGACCCTTGCTCACTGCTTCTATCCCGGCTACCATCCTAGTTCCGAGCTTCTGATTGGCTGAGATAAACTCTCTTGTATGCCTTAATGCGAGTATGCTTGTATCCTGGCTCCGGTATACACGTACTCTAAGTAACATTGTCAAAAGCACCTGCAATGTCCATGAAGGTGCATAGAGCGATTTACTTAGCAACAACGCTGTCCTCCACCCTGCTCACAAGCTGATGCAGGGCTGTTTCGCAGGAGTACCAGGCTGATAGGCATGCTGGTTTCGATGAAAAGGAGTACGTGAAAGCACTCCCTTTCTTAGATGTCTTTCTACTAGTCTTTCCAGCGTCTTCAAGAGAAACGATGAGAGACTAATAGGACAAAATGATTTTGCAGTTGAGTAGTCTGCTCTTCCTCTCTTGGGAATGAAGACCACCCTACTAAGGCACCAGGCTTGAGGAATGTATCCATAAGCCAAACTTGCTCTGAAGAGTTCACACAGGAGGACCAAGAGAGCTTCCAGTCCTTGCTGTAACATTGCCGGTATGATACCGTCTCCCCCAAGACATTTGGATGGGCCCAAATTGCTGATGGCCCATTTAACTTTGGAAAGTGTGACAATTCGTCTGGCTAAAGTCTAGCTTCTGCGGTCAGCTCTTGGCCCTGAGTCCGTTTCGCTGTTGCCTGACATGCCTGAACAATAACTCTCAAGAATGCAATCTGGAAAGTGAGTCTCAAGGAGAAGTTTGAGATTTCCACCAATTCCAGTGGTATATTGTCCCCCTGGTGACCTCAGGAATCCCAGGAGGCCAAACATTCACTTTGGTTTGAGATGATGACAATTCAAACAGCTGATCATGATTCGTAGTAGTTCCACGGGTTAACCACAGAATGCAGCGCACACAACTGTTGTATTCCCAGTTGGAACCGGATACCGGATAGTGGCAGATAGTAACTGATATTAATTTAAAGTAACAAGCTTTGGTTTTAAACAATTTTTTATTTATCATAGTTTAATGCACAGTTTGTTTTAGAATTCCAAACAAAAAAAACTGATCGATCTCTTTGAGCGCCAAGCTAGTAAATAGAGTCGTTGAGTCTGAGTTTTTTTTATAATATGTTAATGGAATAAATTCAAATAAATGCAATACTTAAATGACAAAGTCGCCTGGTCCAATGTCTGATGCGAATTCTGTCAACAGTTATTAAATAGGCTACTCTCAGTCGACTAGAAGATTTGCCTCTACTATGTGAAACGATCGTTGCCATTGCGCATCGACTGCGTAGGTCAACTGTCAGACACCGTAACACGAACAAACTAGCCCTTTGCTATCAGCTGACTTTAAATAAAAACTTTAACTGTTGCGCTGTTAATGTTTATTGTTATTACATCGTAAAAAGATGACACAGTCCGCTAGCTTGGATGATGGCTCTATTTCACGGTGAATTATTATATTTTTTTTAATCTCAAAACTTATTGTATGAGTTAATTTGCGTGAAATACCAATTACTTGCTTGTATATTACTAAGACGACTTTAGCCGATATTAAAATTAGCTTTGACAGTGATCATATTTATACAAATACATTAAATATTATCTAGCTGTATGTGTTTTACTTGCTTATTTCTCTAGAACTATATAAAACACTTTGTGTAGGCTATACGGCTGTCATTTCTGCTAAATAAAGTTATTAAAATAAGCCTAGTTAATAATTAAAACATGATTTTAAAAATATTTTATTAATTATTCTTATAGGTATAGTTAAATATCTGTTATTCTTTTAATTTTATGACTAATTGTTAGGTTAATTTATTTAGTGCATCACATTTTGAGTACCGGTATCACCTAGTATTGATTGATGTTTGTTTTCAGACTCATTTACACCGTGTTTTGCTTCTTTAACATTTTTTGAATTCTACAAAAATAATGTTGCAGAAATAATAATGATATTCTGCTTAGGTGATGTACAGTTTGTTATTTATAAAATCTGTCAAATATGCCTGTCTGAGCTGAGCCAAGGCAAGTCTGCAGATGATGGATAATGAAACGTCCGTTATATAAAAGGACTAAATTTAATCCCTCCTACCTGGCAAACACAGGGTGGTAGGAAAAACCCCTTCAATACTTTAGGATATCATATCCTATTGAATTCAAAAATGAAGAAAAATGATCTCATAAAGACGTGCTCTAAAATACTTGGTATTCCAGTTATCTGCCTGTATGTAAATTGTTGATTGCTGCTATGAGATACAACGATGCAATTGTGATGTGACTAAAACTAGCATCAGTAAAGTTGACGAAGCTTATACAGGTAATTAACTCCTTAGGTTGTTACTCCTGTCATAGAAAATGTCTCGTGTTTATGGCTCCAATGAAAATAGTATGACAGTCATGTCTGCAAGCTACTTTCTTTAAAACTAGAACCCCCCCTCTTTTATTGTAAGTCTTCTATTTCTCCCCTCAAACTGTTAGTCACCAACGAAGCTTGGAATTGTCCACATTACATACAGCCAACACTTTCAATGTTTCTTTGTCCTATAAAACTTATGTTTCTGTTCACAGAAATTTATTTAACAGCAATTAAAATAAATTTGTACCTTGGATAGTTATTGTGTGTTGAACTTTTATGATTAAACATTTTGCATTTGGAAAAAATTAAGTACTTTACAAAAAGGGGATTTTAGCGAAGTTCCTCTGTAATTGATATAATTTCAGAATAGATTCCAGATCTAAAACAGGTTTTTGTCGGAAACACATATATATATCTGCACAAAACACTATTTGTTCCAATTTTTTACATGGGTTTATATGGGAAACAGAAATTTTAACTTCTTTAGTGTTTGTGGGTGCGATAACTTTTGTAAAAATGGATATTTTGTTGGAATTTGCGTACCCAGCGAATTTCCAATGCATGCATATGTATCTTACTACCACATAAACCCACTTACCAAGTTTCATAAAAATACATACATAAATAAGTGATATAGCATTTTATTTATTCTCCATAAGAATAACATTATAGCTGAGTATGCAGGTTTGCTGCTACGGGTATAATAAAAAAAAATCAGTTTTGTGTGCAAATATCAATATGCCAGTACTAGGTGAAGCCACATACCAAGTTTCAACAATATACATTCGTAAATAATCGAGATATCAAATTTTAAATATTCTTGATAAGGATAACATTGGACAACGCACTGTGTTTAGCACTTTGAATATCTCGGCAACGGTTGGACGTAGAATCACAATTTAAACACCAAAATGATTGTTTTGTAGAGCTGGACTGATTGGTAAAAGCAAATGTGAAGTTAACATTCAAATGAACCAAGGAAAAGCTAAAAACATTTTTCCCATAAGATTAACATAGGAGATTTTATGATCACGTTTTTTGGATTTTCTCCGCAACCACTTAACCTAGGTTAATGATTTAAAATACTATATTATTATTAGCGTTTTAGGACGTACCTTCATATGAAATTTGTCTTTATTTTTGTATGAGAATCAGCTCCCAAAGTTGTTTGAAGTATATCAGAAACACCCTGTATAAGTAGCCTATTCACATCAATATTGACTAATTAATTGCTTGTAATCTAAAAATGGTGTAAACAATGGTACATAGGTCATATTAATACTTATTTTATTTAACAAATTGATACTCTACAGTTGAATTTAACAACTTTAAGCTCTAAGTGCTTCAAAGGTCCAAACAAAAGCACATAATATGTACTGTATATATACTTCACCAATCAGTCATGGAAGCATACAGAAACTACTCTCTCTGACAGAACTTTTTCTTGATTTTTAAGAATGCGTAACTTTAAAACCACCCCAATACACAAGAATGTTTTTTTTATTTGCAAGCATTGGCAACAAAAATAATACAACCTGTAAAAATTTCAGAATTTTTCATCAGCCCCATCGGAGATACAGAGGTCGGAAAAAGCAAAATTTTAGCCAAAATTCAATTTTTAAACATTTATAAAAAATAAACGAGTTCGCACGCAGCACGCTGACGTGAGTGAAGTGAATTTCCAAATAAAAACTTTTAAAACTCAAAATCAGTGTAAAAACATACATTTGTCCAATTTTTATTGAAATCTGAAAACATTGATTTTTTTGGCTGTTCTGATACTCCTGGTTTCATTTACTTGCAAAGCTCGGAATACAATTTTGCCCAATATAAGGTTAGGAGAAGGTCCAGACAGGCTTGAAAGTAGATGTGAGGTTGCTGGGGATGATAAAAGTACTATAACAAAGGAATAACAGGCTTTTCTCGTGTAAAACCCCCATAAGACAACGTACTCTGTTTAGTAAATACACATTTTCTTTAATAACTCGGTAAATATTTATGCTAGAATGACGAGAGAGGGCTTAAAACTTTTGCCTCTGTAATTCCCATCTTTTTACATGCATTTATTTTACATCTGGGGCTTTTATGACCATTTTTGGGCCCAAAAACTCGAAATTTGAAAGATTAATCTCCCAAAAAAGGGGTTTAGAGTTTTCCGATTGTTTTGCCCAACGAACTTGTCCAACTGATTGCAGAAAGGAACGTCCCTACCAAATTTGAAGTAAATCGGACAAAAATTGCGACCGCTAGAGTGCAAACACATATATATGTATTATGTCTATATATATGTCTATATATATGTCATATATATGTCTATATATATGTATGTATTATATGTCTATATATATATATATATATATATATATAATTGTGAACGACCCCCCAAAACGTGTTCAGGGGGTCACGTTAGGAACTTCTATGGTGGTCCCGGGCTTAAGTTTCACCGTGCGGGTCATGCTAATAGTTCACTTTCCATAGGAAATTCACTAAAGAAAGGAGTTTTACAAATTATGTTTTGGGGTGACTGTACTGGTACATAGCCTTTTCCATAAAAAATACCAAGATGTATATAGGACTCCTTCCATGAGAAAAAATGTCTAAAAAGTGAGTTTCCCACAATTTTGATATCCACTTTTCTGGTGGAAGAAAGAGAAAGAGACAAAAGTTTGTAATGACATAAATTAAAGAGAGGAACTTTACCTTTAATTGTTTTAACTTTTTCAGGCTAAATAGTTTATGAGATATTTTTGATAACGTAATAGATTGCTAACACAAAAATCGGTGTGTTTAGGAATACAAAAATGGCCGCCAAAATTAAACGAGTTGAGGTAAAAAATTTCGAAAATGGTTTTTAACTCCTCAAAAACAATACAAACAACAGGTGAATTAAAATATTTTTCAAAAATGGTCTAGCAACCAGCTTTGGATCACTTCATATGGATTGACCTTATAGCTACAATTTGTTTCTTTTAAAAAAACTGTTGAAAAAACTACATATTTTATAGGTAGGCCATCTTCATTGCCTCAATTATTTTCCCCGAGTTATCCCATCAGAAATGATATAAGTTTCTTAAAATATAAACAAATTTAAACATGTGCTTAGTTGACTTTGATCAATAGTATATTTCGCACCAAGGGTCGAAAATGGGGTTTTGCTGGCCCGAGATCGTGTTTTATGACCGAGACGAAGTCGAGGTCATAAATCGTTCGAGGGCTATGCAAAATCGTTTCGGCAGAGATGTGAACGCTATTTTTCACCATACTACAATTATTAACGGGTTAAATGTGATCGGTCATAAAACACGAGCGGCCTCATGCAATCTCAGACTAAAAACATTTAACCAATGAACAAATCATCTATGGTACAATGTTTTGAATTTTATTGTTATTTGTTCCAGTGTTTCAACCAAAGAACACAAAATAGTATGCACGCTGACCAGGTAACCAAGTGAACCAGGTAATGTCGGTGAAAACAAGTTGGCAACACTGGCTAAATAAATCAGCTGACTTTTGGCCCTAGGGCCGAAAATTTTCGGCCCTTGGGCGGAAAAACTCTACTTTCGGTATTCAAATGACGTTCCGAAAACAGGTGATTACAGCGTAGTGTGGTGAAAAAATATATAACGGTAGCTACGCTTCCCATAAGAAGATACAACATACTGTATTGTATTTAGTATTTCAGCAGGTATTCTTCACTATCCTCCAGAACCACTTAAGATAAAATCATGATTCACAATGCTAAATTGCTACCTAGTATTCTTTAGCTTTCCTAAATAATCTTGTTTTTAATTTTGTAGGAAAAAAATGAAAACACAATTGGTAAATTCTTTGTTAAGGCTTCATCAAGTAAACTATATATTTATTCCGAATTTTAGCAACATCAGGTAGAATATTAATTTTGTATAGTAAAACATTCAAAATTCATTCCTGCCATTTTCCAATATGTAGCCCAGTCATTAAAGGTTTTATGGCGACAAGTAATTCCTGGAAAGCAGAATTCCCTGTTGTTGGACCATGTTCACTGTTCAGATGTTTATTTTCCTAAAAGTCCCCGATTCTCCCCACTTGTACTTTCCCTGCACCACTCATTTTTAGTTTATTTTGCAGTCTCTCAAAAACCAGCTATGACTTCAAAACACTATAGATACAAAACAACTATATTCAAGGACGTGGAAATAAGTAAATGATAAGACTTTAACTGATTCAAGAAGGACTTTTACTTTAGTGTTTCAACAAAATATGTGCTACAGAGAATATGGTGGCTCGAAAAAAAACTGTTTTTGTGTAATCAAATTCTAATAGCACGGAAAACTTGCGCATAGACGTCATTATAAAGGGAAAAATAAAAAAAAATTTTTTTAATTTGAAATCACGCAGAAGGCGAGCCTGTAACTCAATTGTTATGTCTCCCAAACTAGTCCAACAATTGAGTTACAGACTCTTGCAAATTACATAGTGAAGACATATGCACCTGTGTGGTTTGATATAAAGAAAAAATGGACTGTGAAAGATGGACCGAAGCATATTTTGAAGGTAGTCAAATAAACCAGACATCTGCCGGACAATATCAAGAAAATCATTGATCCAGTAGTTCAAAGGAACGCATTCTTCTGCCACCCTGAAAATATGATGTTGGCTATGATAATGGATAAGAGCCCAAGCATTAGAGAACTTGGATACAGGAGGATCCTAAAATCCAGAAATGAGCCATCAGCTGAAGGATACGTTAGAGACTTCATCATACCTTCAATAAATTTTAGTGCAAACGACTATACCGAACTTATTGATTGGGCAATCTGTAAGTTAACACCACCGCCACTACTGTCTAAGATGCCAACTGAACATATTACTTCTTTATTGAAAGACAAAGCCCTACCAGAGCTTAACTACCTCAAATTCCCATGCCACACCCAGGCAGTAGAGAGGTGTGTAAAACTGGTTACAGAATCAGTAGAAAAAGTGTGCGGGCATGAAAATCGAGATGGATATATTAGAGCTACTTTAAAATCAAGGCAGCTGATGCCCACATTTAATTTCAAGTCACAGTTCAAAGGGGCTTCTATGTAAATAACCTTTTGCCTATAACAATAACATGCATACTATAATGTAATATGATGTGTTTGGCTGATAAATTTGTTTGCAAATCACTTGTTAGAGTTTTAATACAAACCTTTATGTGTTAAATAAACACTCATCAGATATATAAAATGTCATTTTTACAGGGACTGTACACTACAGTGTACGTAATTGTACAAATTACAACTTACTTATGCTATACTTTCGGCCTTTTGCGTGAATACAGTTAAGGAATAACAGGTCTGAAAGTATTTTTTTCCGTGTCAGGAAAACTATTTTAAATAATTTTCACACTATTACAAATTTAATTCACAACTTTTATGGATTTGACATATGTTTAAAAATCGTTGAAAATCATGAAAAATCATTTTTTTACGAAAGACCCCGCAACTTTAGGCTTATTGCGCGATTTCAGTTCAATGGGAATGAGTCTAATTTTTATTTATATGCATTAAGACCACTCTTTAAAACACTTTTTTAACTATTAGAACAAAAACAAATAATTTTTATAATTTTTGAAATTTACTGAAATCTTTATTTTTTTTGTAACTTTAAGCCTTCTGCGCGATTTCAAATTTTAAAAAAAATTTTATTTTACCCTTTATAATGACGTTTATGCGCAAGTTTTCTGCGCTATTAGAATTTGATTACACAAAAACAGCTTTTTCCGAACCACCCTAACAGACAAGTTTGGCTTTTGTAGCTTTACAGCAGTGTAGCTGTGTTTAATTTATATTTCTAAAATAAATAAATAAATAAAATAAATACTAGAAGAGTAAACGCTACAATCTATGACTTATTTTATTGCCAATCTGTATAGTATACAGGGTGTCTCACGTAAGGTGTCTCAAACAGATTGAAGACAAACCAATTGACCTAGAAGGATGAAATAAAATTATTTCCCACTAAATCTACCCCAAAGAATAATGTAAAAATATTTTTAGTTTGTTACAAATACAGGGTGTTCCAAAAACGGAGGGTTACTCTTCTAATCTCGGAATTTTCTAATACAGTATAAACATATGTCATGTTATACATCATTTTAAAGCTCTACACTCGACTAAAATTTTGGCAAAAACAGAACTCAGTTATCTTAATCCGTTTCAAGATGGCGGCAATTTTGTTGAAAAATACTGACATTTACGGAATACCCTGTATCCGCTAAACCACAAAACATATATAAATTCTGGTTCAAAATTCTTACTCGTTTTAAAATCAGCGTTATCCTGATATTCTACATGACAGTAGGTATTTAAAACAAATTACTAAAATACAAAATATACTTTTTTTAATTGTTATGTGCCCAAAACTCCAAAAAGTCAAATAGTATGTCAAAAAGTAAATCATGTTAGAGGTCTTGGAAATCCTGGCAACTTTCTAATTTACACCAACCTCGTATCTCTTATGATTTTTTATCAATCAATAAAATTCATCATTTCCCCATATAAAATGATGTAAGTTATAAATAACCCATTAACCATTTTACTGCCGACGTGCATGTGAAAAACGCCAACGTGCGCATATGCGCACGTCATTAATTGTGCGAGAATCGCCGACGTGCGCAATAAAGCACGTCTAATATTTAAGGCTAACTTATTGGCCTTAAATGTTAACCAAATGCCACGAAACTTGAGATACTCGTTGTCACGACTATGAGGAACATAGAAAAGTACAATTTATACTCTGTGACTTGTATTATAATCTATAAAGTTAAACTCATTGATTCCCCCTACCGTCTGTGTCTGTGACAGTTGCTCTGTGTAGTGAGTGTTGTCTGCCGTCCGTCTTTCGATTATTGTTTATGTTTACTGGTGTTGGTTTGTTGGTTATGTTTGTGGATTTGTCAGTGGTTTAGTGAGTAAAGTTTTGATGTCATTACGAAAATTGGCAAGCGGAGTAGATCGGCAGTAAGTGAAAATACCATTGTAAAGAGGTGTTCACCCAAACACCTGTTGTGCTGTTTCGGTGAGCACAGGTGTTGAAAGGGTTTTTTTATGAAATGTTCTCCATTCTAAATATTTTTGTCATTGTTAGTTTCATTATTTTAGTATGTTTTTAGTGTTATTTTATGTGCCTTATAACAATTTGCAATTTAGAAGCCAGATGTACATGTTCTTATGAAGAAAAAAATATGATAGTGTCAATGTATATGCAACTATGTTCAATTTTGAAAATATGAATAAATTTTGAAAAAAAAAACATCAGAATTCCTGCATTTATCAAGGTAATGGCATGAAAATTTGGGTGTGTGTTTACTAATGCCCGTTTTACAACATATAAGTCTAAAATTGGTTGAGGTATAAGTTTTAGAGGTAATTTTTATAGTCCAAACTAAAAAAAATATATATTTTTTATTTGTATACCTGTATATATTTTGTTATTAAAAACTATCACATACACCAAAATATATATTTTATTTGAAACAAACAACTCAATACAAATAAAACAAGACCTAAATTATCAATTTCTGATGAAAAATAAAAAAGTTCCATTTTTTTAATGAGAGCGTGAAATTTGCTTTAATTGAACCTGGCAGTCTTGGCAAGTAAATCTTAATAGTGGTCTGGGATGATATACTTTTTGACATACATTACTATTTGACTTTTAGGAGTTTTGAGCACATTAATATTTTCAAAAACAGTATTTTTTGTATTTTAATATTTTGTTTTAAATACTGTCATGTTGCATATCAGGGTAACGCTGATTTCAAAACGAGTTAGAATTTTGAACCAGAATTAGATATGTTTTGTGGTTTAGCAGATACAGGGTATTCCGTAAATGTCAATATTTTTCAAAAAATGGCCGGCATTTTGATACGGATTAAGATAATTGAGTTCTGTTTTTGCCAAAATGTTAGTCAAGTGTAGAGCTTTAAAATGATGTATAACCTGATATATGTTTATATTTGAAAATTCCGAGATTAGAACTAGTGACCCTCCGTTTTTGGACCACTCTGTATTTGTAACAAACTAAAAAATATTTTTACATTATTCCTTGGGGTCGATTTAGTGGGAAATGATTTTATTTCATCCTTCTAGGTCGGTTTGTCTGCAATCTGTTTGAGACACCTTATGTGACGCATCCTGTATACAAATATCCTGTACACATCTTCTGTAAAGTTTATAGTTTTGCAACTAATTTCACTCGAATAAAATAAATTAAATATTTCAATGTAACTTTTGGAGTACCGCAGCGTAATACCCTTGTAAACTTGTTAAACGACAATTAACAAAAATAAGTTTCAAATAAAAGTTGTAGCCTAGTACCTACATAAAATAAGATTTAATATAATGTAGGAATATATATAACGATAATAGTTGATTTAAAAATAATGATTAAATAGGCTATGCAAACATAATAACTATTCTTATCAGCGGCACGGAGTGAAGTTTGGTTAAAACAATGGAATGCATTGTATATCCATGCACAGCTATAGGTACTACCCAATATTATTGCTGTATCACAAATTTATGTTTTAATGTTTTTCCTGAAAGCCTATTCTTGATGTGCCAACTAACACTCAGGACTCATAGTAAGTAGCATGAGCTGTGGCACAAGGGAGCATTTTGGGACAGGCTCAAAACTAGGTTTAAGCAGACTTTTTGGCCAGATTAATAAATACCCCCGTCGCAGCAAACCTGCGTACTTAGCGAATTTCCAATGCATATATATATATGTCTCACTACTACATAAAGCCAATTACCAAGGTTTACAAAAATACATTCATTAGTAAGTGATATATAGCATTGTATATATTCTCCATAAGAATAACATTGTGGCTGAGTACGCAGGTTTGCTGCAACGAGGAAGATAAGAAATTTGTATTCAATTATCAATATAACTCAACCAGGTGAAGCTACATACAAAGTTTTATTAATTTAGGTTCATAAGGGTACGTTCACACCGGAGCCGGGATTGGACCCGGGATGGAAGCTTTGATCCTGGATCTGACCCTAGATCTGATCCTAGCTAGATCTATGCCGGTATACAAGCGGGGATAGCAGCCAATATACTCACCTGTTATAATTTTAGTCAGCTGTATCTATCGATACTTATTTAATAGGCGAGCAGGTTTCTTGTGATAATCACTCCTCCTAAACTAGCCTACTGAACCAATTTTCATATTTTTTGTGTCATTGGAAAGAGCCTAACATGAAGTTGTGCGGGAAACATTTTTTGTAGAGAAATAATTTGTGAGTGAGGCCCTGGGGCCCCTTAAAGTTGAGTTTTTTCCTATGAGCTTAGCACTGGGAAATTTCTATAAGTTTTAAGCAATCAGCTGGATAGAGTAAACACAGATAATCAGCAGGCTATGTTGGCTTTGGAACGATAACACAATATTTATACGGGAATGTCAGTGTAATATTACGTAAGGAACGCGAGCGAAGCTGCGACAGGATACTAGTTTGTTTAAAATCAAATACAAAATAAGTAAACTCATTGGTTTTAAATCATGTTTTGAACTATCTACATATTTTTAAAAAATCCTGCTTTTTGTTCACCCACTTCCTGTACTTAACCGATTTTGATGATTCTTGTTTTTATTTAAAAGGTAATTTCAAGTTTTAAGTTATTATCGAGCCATAATTTCGATTTAAGCCCCAGGGCCCTGCCCCATGGGACTTCCGAGTTCCCATGTTATTCATATGGAGGAGAGTTTTATTTGGTTTATAACATGTGTTTTTCTTTACTTAATAAACAGTTGTTACAAGGATCGTATCAGCAAAATATTGCGGGAAGCAGCTCGTTTTGCATTAATTGTAAACGTTGTTAAATATATTGTAATCTTTCTATTTAGTAATGTTGTTTTTTTTCAATATATAAAAAAGTCGAATTTTGTAATGAAGACGAGCTATTTTCAAAAGAAAGATTTTAACAACTGATAACATTTATTTTTTGATCAACATGAAAAATAAGTATGGTGGCGCAACTACGTACTATACTTTTTACACAAAATAGGTTCTGTAAATTAAACACTTGCTGTAGATCACTGAATTTATTGTCAGTTGGCAAATCAAAAGGTGAAACAATATCTAAAACTGGACGTAAATAAATGAAACAAATCTTAATGAAATGAATCTAGTCTGGAAATTAATCTAATCGTGATCTCCGAGATGTCGCTAGGTTGTAGTTAGACGGACGACTGAAGGGTTGAGGGAGAGGGCCTAAAAAATAACCCCCTCCAACACCCCCGCAATCGGCGTCAACAGTAAGTTATGATTTCTGGTTAGATAGGTTGGGCGGTTTTTACCTACATTTTATCCTTGGTTTATGAGTAGGCTACTGACCATAAAATAAATTTATAACATAATAATGAGATTAAGTAAAATGTATTGGCCTGATAAAGGCCTAATAACCTATACACAGTTTTCACATAGAAAAATATGTTTAACAGCTTTGCTGCGTTTGTTATGTTTAAACATGAAAATCTCATCAATTTCAATGTTGAGCGATGTCCCGATTTCGGGACAGCCGCAGCGAATGCGTTAACTCCAAAGAATATCACGTTTTAAACGGTAACTTAGGTTATAACCTTCAAATAGGCATTTATTTAGGAAATAAAGTAAAATAACAACAAATATTTACAGCTATACAATTAATAATATTTATATTATTTCCACATAAACTTTACTTCCGTCGCAAGTCATTCCCCAATTTACATAAAATATTAAATTATAATTACAAAACGTACACATAAACTAGGCTCTCATAATCAAAGTACAATAATCAGTTAAAACTCTGTTTTTACAACATTTCATTAATGTAGGCTTTAAGTGTGTTTGTAAATCCATTATTCAGTAAATACTTCAATGTAAATAGAAAAGAGTATTTAAGTCTACATGGTTCTAAACACATGATTTGATTTTTGTTTGATCAGATGATAAATGACCATAGAAACCTCCTTTGTTTACATCCAGAAACAATCCTGGATCTGATCCTAGATCTGACCCTTGCTCACTGCTTCTATCCCGGCTACCATCCTAGTTCCGAGCTTCTGATTGGCTGAAATAAACCGTCTTGTATGCCTTAATGCGAGTATGCTTGTATCCTGACTCTGGTGTACACGTACCCTACCTAAGGGAGATATAAAACTTTACTTATTCTCCATATGAATAACATGGGGGCCGAGTATGCAGGTTTGCTGCTACCAGGAAAATCAACAAATACCATTTATTGTGCAAATATCAATATACCACAACTATTTGAAGCCACATACCAAGTTTCATCAATATACATTCATAAATAATCGAGATATACAATTTTAGGGTTTTATTCTCCATAAGGATAACATCGGACAACATACTGTGTTTAGCACTCTGAATATCTCTGCAACGGTTGGACGTAGAACAACAATTAAAACACCAAAATGATTGTTTTTAGAGCTAAACCTATTGGTAGAATGAAATGTGAAGTTTTTAGTAAAATTATCTGAAGAAAATCTAAAAACCTTATTCCCATAAGATTAACATGGTAAATGTTATGGACGCGTTTTTTGACTTTCCTCCACAACCACTTATCCTAGCTTAATAATTCAAAATACTGAATTATTTGTTTTTTAAGCTCTATAAAATGGCTAAAACTAAAATCAAGTGTTTTTAAAATTGTAGGGTAAAAAGTCCAAAAAACTGATTTTTGAAAAATTTTAAACCCCCCTTCCCATAATCCGATCGATCTGGTTTTCAAACTTAGTCATAAATGTTACTCTCCACATTTTTTCCAAATAATATTAAAACTCGGTTATTTCTTTCAAAAGTTATCGAGATAACGAACAGACACACATATAGCCTATATATACATATACAAAAATTTGAACGAATAGTGTTTTTGACATCTCGAGACCTCAAAACAAAAAGTTATCATGGTCTCGGGCTTAAGTCTTACCATGCCACCTACGGTAATAGCTTCTTCCCTATAGGGGAAATTCGGTAAAACAGTCTACTCTGCACTATTTGACTCAACGTGCACATATTCACTAGTAGTCTTGGGTTTCAACTAATAACTTGCAAGTCCTCAAGAGACAAGAAAGCCATCAAAACTCTGGCAGGGCCCCAAAAGACTCGAAAGTTGCAGAGAGGCCTTAAATCATATATACCTCAACTCAATGATTGTAGCCCTTTACATTATGGAAGTGGTGATGCATGCTGTAAGTGTGGACTTTCCAAGGAGAAGTGAAGTTCAACAATACAAAATAGAAACACGCTATCACTCTCTTAATATCTTAATATCTCTTCAAGATACCGACACAACCTGGGCGTATTTTAAGGCGAGTATGAATGAATGTTGAGTGTAGAATGGGTGAGATGCCTTGTGTAGCCTTGTTACTGACTAAGACCGACTGATTCTTTAACCGACTGATCATTAATTAATAGCCCAAGGAATTGAATTAATTAACTTGACTAATAAATTCTTCAACATATTTCTTAACCCTCCAAGTGTCATTAATAATGGTTTTAATGTTCGCCTATTTTTGGTGATTTTGCGCAGCGTTTTATTCAAATAAATGTAAAAATCCCAAAAACAGTCCAAACTGCATTATTGTATAGTTTTTCTTGTTCAGAAAATCATGGGCTTCAATATTATATAATATGACATCTCAAAATAATTATAAAAGGAAAATTATTTATGTTAAAAAAAATATATAAAAAATTTAAAGTTTGCGCTCCATCAAATTATAAATGGTTCTAGAATATACAATTTTCAAAATAGCCAATTTGTTCTAAATTGTAGAAGGATACTAAATATATAAACAAATTATCAGGTAAAGCAGCAAATAAAAAAGTTTTAGATAATAATCTGTTGTTGCGCGCTAGGGCAAATGAGCAAAATGGCCTTGGCGACGTCACAGTCGGAAGGATAATTTACCACAATATCATTGCCGCCTATTTCTCCAGTATCATCAACCAACCCTTCATCATCACTAAACTTTTCTTCTAAAGCCCCACCTATATCACTACTGTCCATTTTTACAAATAAAAACAATGAAAAACATCTCAACACAACACCATTCCCGAAGTGAGGTTAGCGACGCACAACAAAACTTTACACTTCAGCTGTATGCCGTAAACGGCGATACCAATTTCGATCCGGTTCATTACGATTCAATGCGCCTATTCCGTAAACGCTGTTTGGCTGTTGACGCAGCGACAGTAAACACCCCAGCGGATGTGTTTTGTGTCGCTATAGCGACACATAACGCCTAGAGGGTTAAATTGTGAAAATATTTAAACTACGGTAACTGATGTAAATTTTCCTATGGTGTACCTACTGATACTAACTTAACTCTGTTCTCTAAGAATATGTTAATACACAAACATAATATTCTGATAGGCCTAGTTATAATATGACCCGTAATGAGATATTGTTTTGTTTTTTAATAATTTCTCCAGTAGCCAACGGTTTTTTTAGTAGTGTCAATGTTTTTTAATTGACAATACTTAAATGGTTTAGGTAGCCTTCTTATTTCTTTGAATTTACTACCAAAGTACAATTTTTAATGTTTTTAATCCCATGTAATTTGGGATTTTGGTTGTTTTATCTAGTTAGTTTGAGTCTTAGTTTATGATATTTTCTCAAATTATAGTTGTGACTAACATAGTCAAATTTTTACGTTTAGGGGGATTACCATTTATTAGTTATGATTTTGAAACATAGGCTATACAGGGACCTGACAGTTAGGATTATTGTTTAGAATAAAACCTATTAGCAGTTTTCTAGTGGTTCAAATTAATCTAAAATTCAGATGACTTATGACACAGAATAATTATTTTGTGGATGTTATTTTCACTTGCAGTTTTCCCTGAGCAATTATTCTGCCATGTATCTAGTAAGAATACTTACCATTGTATTAAATAGAATAAATACTTTAAAACTAAACCAATTCTTAGCAGCAAAACAGATCAACTTGTTCCAAACAAGTAACCACTATTTTGAAAATTTAAAAATTTGTGTAGGTATAATATTAACTTAAATATACATGGCCTGTATGAATCAAGATTTTTTTTACAACAACAAATTTCTAGACACTGTTGAAAATCTTTTTAGGTTAAGAAGGCCCAACGATAGTTTACAGTAAGGTAAAAGTTGAAAATACAGACTTATTTTCAGTATGTTTGAAATATGATTAGCTATTTGTTAATTCATAGTAAAAAAGTGTTGGCAACAGAATAACATTTATTTTTACTGTACCATAGCTAATTTGGCCCTACAACAGCTATTTCATAACAATTTTATCTCTGCACCCTATAGGCCTAGACTAGGCTATATTACTTTGCTATGGTTTTTCCAAATTGGGTCAGTTATACTCAAAGACAAATTCCAAGTTAATTTGAACAAAAATGTTGCCTAGTCTATTGCTCCAATTTAAAGTCAACATAAAGTTTTCACACATAGGTCTAGCTAGGCTTGGTAGCCTAATGAACTTGTGTAAAAAGGGCTCAAACTAAAATCATTGAGATTAAGTAAATAATCAAAGATGTATTTAATAAGACATTTCGCAAGAAATGAAATGCATAATTATAATATTTATAAACGTTGATAGAGCAGTTTTCAATCAAAATGATTAATTCATCAACAGCACTGAGATCTGGTGGAGCCAATTTTCTCCATTCCACTTTAATTGTGTTGGTGTTACTATGTGTGTAAATGATAAGAATGTGTAATCAATTAGTTCTATATAATTGTACATACCTGGTGGGCCCATTTTAGATGAACTAATTCATAAAACTAATCTGCCGTTCTGTCCTAATTTGTCAAAAACGCACCATCCATGTAAACACCCATTAGTGGCGACCGCCATGTTTACTCCTAGATACGATTGATCTTTGTTGAAGCACCTACATAGCAACCACTTCGCTTTCATATACCAACACTTGATAAACTAGATATAGGTAAATAAAACTTCACTTGCTTAGAAATACAAAGGAAAATGTATTCTTCTGAATACCACTAAATATTCACTTAATCACCAATTTAACTTCTGCTTGATACGTGAACACTACACTGAAAGCTGAAAGCTACTCTCTACTCAGTAATACCACTTTCTACAAAACAATATTCCCTTTGTGACATTTAGGTTAACCCTTTCGTAATTTCTCTTTTTATATCGAATATATGATAATACTATGGTAAAATATCCAATTTTATAAAGATCAAAATGGACACAATCACACATGAGTTTTATCAGAAAATTATGAGCATTATTTCATCTAAAGTATATCTCATTTTTATGAAGTTGTGAGGGCCTACCGGGAGCTTTGTGCTAAAGTTTTTAACGTCAACGTGATCATTCCTTTCTAGACTAACGTCAGTCACCCTTATAAACTTAAAATAACTCAACGTAAGCCTGAACACTGAGTGTTCTTAACTTTAGTGTTGGGGGTCGGGGTTAAATTAATGTTGTGAAATGTCTCTGTTTTGTATAAAAAAAATATACAAAAGAACCTCACTTATTCGAAATTCAGGGGACAGCCAATTTATTTCGAATTAAAGGAAGTTTGAAATGTCGGGAGTTTGAATTATAGAGGTTATGTGAATTAAATTCGAATTTTAGAGGCAAAGAAAACAAACGTCAGTAAATTCTGGTCTGGAGGCAACTGAGTCAACTGAGTACATACATTGGTCCATGTTTCAACAGGCTTGTTTTTTGCGCTTAGTTCGAATTTCAGAGGCTTGCGGTACCACAGTTCGTACTGTAAGGTTGACTTCGAATTTTAGAGGTAACGTTTCGAATTGCAGCATCAAAATCGAATTCTAGAGGACCGAGTATAAACACATTTAAATTTTAGAGGTTAAATTATGCGTTAAAAAACTTTTAGAATTGTCGGTAAATTATTTATCAAATATTAGAGGTTTTCTGAAGGGAAAATACAAAATCTACTATTATAGATGAGGTTTTCGAATTATCGAGGTTCAAATTAGTGAGGTTCTACTGTAATTTGTTTTTTCAAGTTAAAGCGTTTCAGTCGGAAGAGTACTAAGACAATTTTTTTATGATTCGATTTCCAAATTTGTTTGGTTTTAAATTCGATTTTTAATGAGAAATGAAGTGTCATCAGTGCATAATCAGATCTTCAAGGAACCAGGGAATATCATTAAAATACACTAGGAATAGAGGAGCGTCGTAAAGATTGATTGAGCCCTCTAGGACAGCCGATTCCTCATCACCTCATGTCAGATGGAGATATAGGTGATTTAGGATAAAAATCTCCTTGAAAAACATACATTTCAGGAATCCTTTTCCTGCCTCGCATATATACGGTGCGAGCCAAAGGACTTACTTGAGAGCTGCGCCAAACATGCCAAGGCAGGCCTTAAAATTGGACACGATGCATACAAACATAAGTGTGCATTTGATAAACCAGCACCCGACTAGTCTAGATAGTCGGTATAATGAGTATCATGAGTCTGTACATGAATGATCGAGTGCCTATCTTGTGAACGGTTTTTTTCCTTAAAATATAATTATTTTTATTGTTATAAGACAGAATTCGATGCAGGAAATGAGCCGACCTGATTGTACACTCTTCTCAAGAACTTTGAGTATTGCAGTTCAGAGTAAAATCAGTCGGTAGTTATTTGTCCCTTTTATTCCTGATTGGTGACAACTGATTTCAATAGGTTTGATCTTTTTGCAATTTGGAAATTTTTAGGAAAGGTGCTAATAATCAGGGAGAAAATAATTATAGGTGAGTGAGACACAACGCTCCTCATTGAAGTACTACAGCAATGTTGTCATCGTCAACTCAACATATGGGAGACTTTTTTTGGATAATCTACTGTGGAATCCGAACTGGGGCCTGTTATTTGGCCTTTGGTAGTCAGAATTTAAAGATAGTCAGAACAGAAAATGGTCTGAAATTTCCAATTCCGTCCCAACTTCCTGTTTCATATAAGGGAACTGTAATCGTGATTTTTTTAAACTCGAAGGTAGAACTGAAACATCCTTGTACACATAATAAATACAAAACGGTGAGGGGAACAAGTAGTATAAATACAATTACAAACTTATCTGGTGAGTTTGGATTATGATTGATGTCGATCCTTTTTGTCCTTAATTGATGAATTCTTACTAACGCATTTCACATTTATCATGTCGTGTACCGTAATTTATGTAATCATTTTCAAGACCTGGATCCCTCGCTGCCCTTTGCCACTCCCCCCCAAGCCACTCACCATAATGCATGGACAATTTCAGTTGCTGCTGCCAGCATTCTCATGCTCACTTCATGCATATTTATTTTTGTGTAGTTTTTCCCCCTATTAATTGAGATCTCATAGTTTTAGCGAATTTCCCCTATAGGTAAGAAGCTATTACCGAAGTCGGCATTGTATGACCTAGACCCGGGACCATGATAACTTTTCGTTTTGAGGTCCCCAAACCTAACTTAAACCTGCATCGATAAACCTAACTTAAACCTCCATCGATAAACCTAACTTTTAAACCTACATCTATAAACCTAACTGAAATCAGCATCAATAAACCTAACTGAAACCTTCATAAATAAACCTAAGTGAAACCTGCATCAATGAACCTAACTTAAACCTGAATCATAAGAAACCTGACTGAAACCAGCATCAATAAATCTAATTGAAACCTGCATCAATAAACCTAACTGAAACCTTCATTAATAAACCTAACTGTACCTACCGTAACGAAAACTCACTATGAGACACTACAGTTTTCGTAAACCACTTTATCTATTCACGTGATGAAATCAATAATGATAAACCTACATTTACCTAGGGTAACGTAACCTATTACTATGGTGATTAGGAAATGGGCGAAGGGAATAAACACCGGGCGAGGTGTTCGAGGAAAGGGGCAGTTTATAGAATTGGGGAGGATGGAAAGTGAATAATTTTATTGAGGAAGCGAACCGATCTGACGTCTCCACTGCTCACTCAGTTTCTTTATTTGCTGATGGTAGCATGCCACTCTGCCATGTCCCTCTCCGTTCTCAGGTAATCTTCATCAATGGTCGGCTGACTTCTCCCCACACAGCACAAGATTGTCCCCAGGACATCCCAAGGACATCACAGTGGGATATGCAGGATATCCCAGGATCATCCCTATCTCATCCCATGATATCCTCAAGATACCCTCAGGAAGTCCCCAGGACACAAAAATGTCCTCTCCCCACGACATCCTGGGGACATCCTTCAGGATGACCATGGGATATCCCTTGGACCTAATCAGGACATCATAATGAAAGCCATAGGACATCCCCAGGATGTCCCACAGGATTATCTGGGGATATCCCTCGAACCACAAAAGGATATTGTATTTTGAAGCCCTAGGACATCCCCAGGATGTACTGGGGACATCCCTCGGTCCACAAAGGGATATTGTACTCTGAAGCCCTAGGACATCCCCAGGATGTCCCACAGGATTTACTGGAGACATGCCTTTGACATGTATTGAAAGGTGTCCCATTATTCTATCAGTATGAATCGCATAACCGCACAGATATCCCTGCCTCCCAATGATAATTCTGTGGTCATCTTTAGGAGGCCATAAGGCTCCTAGTAATAGGTAGTGTGTACCCTGAAGCCATATCACCTCCTAAGGATGACTGCAGAATTATCATGGAGTAGGCAGGGATATCTGTGGGGTTAGGGGATTCAAACTGATAGAATAATGGGACACCTTTCAATACGGTCACACAATCTGATAGGAAGACAGTTCTAAAATAAATTACAGGACAACTTTAAATTATTCTTTTATAAAAATAATACTATAATTGTCCATGCCCAGCTTGCACATAGAAAACAAAGTTTTAACTTCATATTGGTGTTATTTTTTAAACAGGTTGACTAGTGTGTAAACGTTAAATACCTGTAATCTTCCTTGTGATCCTAGGATATCTTTTTAATGGATGACACGTTTTGTCAAAAGTAATTTTGTCATCTTTAGACCCATACAAAACTTTAAATTGTTACATCACAGTCCAAAAGCAAAAATCTTTAAAATCATGTTTTACAACTTTATATTGGTTACCATTGTCATATTTTATGCTAATTTTAGCGAATTTCCCCTATAGGGAAGAAGCTATTACCGTAGTCGGCATGGTAAGACCTAGGCCCGGGACCATGATAACTTTTCGTTTTGAGGTCCCCAGACCCCAAAAACACCATTCGTTCGAAACTGTATATATATATATATATATATATATATATATATATATATATGTGTCCGTGAGCACGATAACTCTCGTAAAAATTATCCGATTTTGATGAAATTTGGTTTAAACGTGTAAAGCAACATTTATGACTTTAAGTTCGAAAACCAGCTAGATCGCTCTATCCGAAGGGGTATTTTGGGGGGGTTTTGTACCCCAAAAATGGGTTTTTTGAATTTTTTACATATAATTTTGGAAATAGTCAAATTTTATTTTTTCCCATTGGATTCAGCTTAAAAAAACACACAATTTGGTATTTTGATCATTTCTCTACGTCAATTGGTTACCGAGATATTGAAAATGCTAAACACAGTACGTTGTCTAATGTTATTCTTATGGAGGAAAATAAAAATTTTATATCTCGCTTATTTATGAACATATACTGACGAAACTTGGTATACGGCTTTATCTGGTTGTGGACCATTGATATTTCCTCAAAAAACAATTTTTTGAGAAAGGCTCCCGTAGCAGCAAACCTGCGTACTCAGCCCCATGTTATTCTTATGGAGAATAAGTAACGTGTTATCTCCCTTAATTATGAAAATAAATTAATGAAATTTGGTAAGTAACTTCACCTAGTTGAGTTATATTGATATTAGCATAAAACCCCATTTTTTCGTGTTCCTTGCTTCAGCAAACCTGCATACTCAGCCGCCATGTTATTCTTATGGAGAATAATTAAAATGTCATAAATTGTTTATTTATGAATGTATATTGATGAAAATTGGTATGTAGCTTTATGTGGCATTAAGATTAATATATATGCATTGGAAATTCGCTAAGTACGCAGGTTTGCTGCTACGGGGGTATTTATCATTACTATCACATGATTTATTTGTAAAAGTGTCACTAATGTCCTGATTATATGTACTTAATTGGACTGACACTGAAAATATATACACAACTTAGGACTTTTTATTAAAATTTACTCAAATCTTTAAAAAAATAGTTGTTTTAACAAATTTATAATAAAATGAATATATGCATGTGTAGGCCTAAACATTTCTCAGAACAAAAGTTGAATTAATAAATGCAGATTTAAAAAATTTAAGGATGGATTCCAATTTATAATTGTTCGGTGATGTGATACAAACAAATAAGGATTTTTTAGCGAATTTCCCCTATAGGGAAGAAGCTATTACCGTAGGTCTCATGGTAAGACTTAAGCCCGAGACCATGATAACTTTTTGTTTTGAGGTCCCCAGATGCCAAAAACACTATTCGTTCAAATTTATATATATGTATATATATATATATATATATATATATATATATATATATATGTGTGTGTGTCCGTTAACACGATAACTTGAGTAAAAAACGTCCGATTTTGATGAAATTTGGCTCAAATGTGTAAAATGACATTCATGACTTTAAGTTCGAAAACCAGAAAAATCGAACCATGGGAAGGGGGGTTTATGGGGGTTTTAAATTTTCCAAAAATCAGTTTTTTGCATTTTTCACCCTAAAATTTTTAAAAAACTTAATTTTGGTTTTGACCATGTTATAGAGCTTAAAAAACAAATAATTTAGTATTTTGAATTATTAACCTAGGTTAAGTGGTTGCGGAGAAAATCCAAAAAAACCTTCTCATAAAATCTCCCATGTTAATCTTATGGGAAAAAGGTTTTTGGCTTTTCCTCAGTTTATTTTAATGTAAACTTCACATTTGCTTTTACCAATCTGTTCAGTTCCACAAAACAATCATTTTGGTGTTTAAATTGTGATTCTACGTCCAACCGTTGCAGAGATATTCAAAGTGCTAAACACAGTACGTTGTCCCATGTTATCCTTATGGAGAATAAATAAAATTTGATATCTCGATTATTTTTTAATGTATGTTGATGAAACTTGGTATGTGGCTTCAAGTAGTACTGGTATATTGATATTTGCACAAAAAATTGTTTTTTTGTTGATTATTCCCGTAGCAGCAAACCTCCGTACTCAGTCCCCATGTTATTCTTATGGAGAATAAGTAAATTGTACTGACTCCCTTAATTATGAACATAAATTAATAAAACTTGGTATGTAGCTTCACTTGGTTTAGTTATATTGATAATTATATAAAAACCCATTTTTCTGTTCCTTGTTGCAGCAAACCTGCTTTCTCAGCCCCCATGTTATTCTTATGGAGAATAACTAGAATGTCATATATCGCTTATTTATGATTGAATATCGATGAAACTTAGTATGTGGCTTCGCCTAGTTAAATTCTATTTATATTTGCATAAAAACCAATTGTTTCTGTTCCTTGTTTCAGCAAACCTACATACTCATTACCAATGTTATTCTTATGGAGAATAATTAAAATCGCTTATATGTGAATATATTTTTATGAAAATTGGTTTGCGGCTTTATGTGGAATTCAGACAAATATTATGCATTGGAAATTCGCTGAGTCCGCAGGTTTGCTGCGACGGGGGTATTTTTAAATAATACAGTAATGAATTCAAACAAAATGGCAGTATAATTGCAGTACAAATAAGTACATAAAAAAATGTAAGTCATATAAACCAGGCTGTATAAACACACAGTAAGTATTGGTAGTTGATTAAATTCCTTCTCTGTTTTCATCTTCATCATGGCCACGCTTCCTGTAAATAAAAAAAATTAAGCTAATACTGCATATAGCCTTGGGTAATATTTTATCTAAAAATACCCCCGTCGCAGCAAACATGCGTACTAAGCGAATTTCCAATGCATATAAATGTGTCTCACTACTACATAGAGCCACTTACCAAGTTTCACAAAAATAAATCATAAATAAGTGATATAACATTTTATTTATTATCCAGAAGAATAACATTAAGGCTGTGCAGGCAGATTTGCTAAAAAAAAGGAAGGAAAGAAATGTATTTTTTGCGATAATCAATATAACTCAAACAGGTGAAGCTAAATACAAAGTTTTATTAATTTAAGTTCATAACTAAGGGAGATATCAAACTTTACTTACTCTCCATATGAATAATACCCCTGTCGCAACAAACCTGCGTACGCAGCAAATTTCTAATGCATATAGCCCTATATGTTTCTTACTACCACAGAAAGCCACTTACCAAGTTTCATAAAAATACATTTATAAATAAGTGATATATAGCATTTGAGTTATTCTCTATAAGAATAACATAAAGGCTGAGTACGCAGGTTTGCAGCAATAAGAAATATAAGAAATGTGTTTTTAAGCAATTATCAATATAACTCAATCAGGTGAAGCTACATACCAAGTTTTAATAATTTATGTTCATAATTACGGGGGATAGATATAAAACTTACTTATTCTCCATAAAAATAACACATGGCTGAGTATGCAGGTTTGCTGTTACGGGGATAATCAACAAAAAACAAATGTTTGTGCAAATATCAATATACCAGTACTAGGTGGTTTTTACCTATTTTGAACTCTCTTTCCATAGCCTGATCGATCTGGTTTTCGAACTAAAGTCATAAATGTTACTCTCCACATTTAGGCCAAATTTAATCAAAATTGGGCATTTATTTCAAAATTTATCGAGGTAATAGACGCATATATATAAATCTAAATAACTTATGTGTTTGGCATATGGGGACCTCAAAACAAAAAGTGATCATGGTCTCGGCGTTAAGTCTTACCATGCTACCTACTGTAATAGCTTTTTCCCTATAGAGGAAATTTGTTAAAAAAAGATAGAAATGAACTGGGAAATAAACAAGACCAAACATTAAAAATGTCTTCTCTAGTAATAAAATACCCCCGTCACAGGGTGAAAACTCATTTTATTTCTGCTGCTGCCATTTCAGTCGCCTTGTTAATGATTATATTACAGTTACTGGTAACCACCAATCATTCACACTAAAATGAAATATAATGTTATGAATATTAATGTTGAAAAATGTAAAAGAAAATTGTCAGCAATATTGCAAATTTAATCTCCCCTTAACATTATATTTGGTAAATATGTCATTGAATATTTTGTGTAGCCATGTGTTTATAAGGTACAGTTTAAGTGCTTAAAGAAACATCAAAAAGCATAAATGGTCTTCAATTTTGGCAAATCAGTTGCAGAGTCTATTCACCCCTAGTTTCCAGTAGACCTGACCCCTTGGCCACCCTCAAATTTGTACCGTAGTGCATGAAGATGATGAGCAAATAATTGTATTAATAATTAATTATGCGGAAAAAATAAAATGATAAATGCGGTAGCCAGTAGCCTAACGTATTCTAAAAAATAAAATCAAGACAAAAAGGATAACACAAATAATACCCCGCACACAGAAAACCAGCATTATCAGCGAATTTCCAATGCCAATTTATATATCTACCACATAAAGCCACTTGCCAATTTTCATGAAAATACTTTCATAAATATAAGTGATAAATAACATTTTATTCACTCTCCATATTAACGCTGAGTCAAGGAGAATGAGAAATGTGTTGTTATGGAATTATCAGTAAAACTCAACCAGATGAAGCTATATACCAAGTTTTATTAATTTAAGTTCATAATTGAGGGAGATATATCAAACTTGACATACCGTATTCTTCATTAAAATAACATGAGGGCTAAGTAAGCAAGTTTGCGGCTTCGCGGACAGTAAAAAATCTTTTTGTGTAAATATCAATAAACCACAACCAAGCAACATACAAAGTTTCATCAATATACAATC
The DNA here is from genome assembly GCA_963675035.1 of Allygus modestus. NCBI lineage: Eukaryota > Metazoa > Arthropoda > Insecta > Hemiptera > Cicadellidae > Allygus > Allygus modestus. The sequence goes on from OY776116.1 coordinate 32,400,748, forward strand.
AGGTAATAGATATAAAGACTTAACTCTTAACCCATTGGCTTAGAATGACATACTGGTGCCGTTCCTGACCTGTAATTGTTAAAACCTTTGAAATGGAATAGAAAAATCATGTTTTTAAATGGATTAATGGTGTATTTTAGTTAAAATATTGTTTTCTTTCAGTTTAAATATTGAAATTGGCATACACACAGAATAGACATAAGTAAAAAATAGCAAATTCAGTGTTGACCATGTAACACACAAACAAATCAACCAATCCTGTTAACTTTGAATGTAAAATGGTTATTATATATAGGCCCTTCCTTATTATTGATTTTAACTTATGACACCTTATTCAGGCAATTGTATAAGTAACTAAATTGTGATCATTTTGATAGGTGTTAAGGATATCATAGACCTTGTATAATCGAATGAAGTAGCCACGTTACCTAATCATAGTTTTCTAACCTACCTTATTTAATATACAGAATTGTTTTTATAGTTTTACCTGGATTTCTCTTCTTATGAAGAGTTGATTTATTTGGGGTTTTAGCCAATCCATGAAATCATTATGTTTTACTTTGGCCTCAGCAAACTGATTCTGATCAGCTCCTAAACAGAGACACATGCTAATTTAAATACCTAATTGATTAGCAAACAAACTAGGCCTAAAAATTTCCTGAAAGCACATAGTTACGTCATATGCCTACTTTTAATGTACCATATCCACTCATCAGGCACTGTAAGTTTCAGTTCATACGGCAATTTAGGTTGAGTTTTTAAAGATTTGATTTATTTACCTAATCGTACGTCATACGCTTTTTATTAATTCAATAGTAACTTAAGTACACGATGAAGCTTATTTTCTTTCCACCTAGCATCAAGATTATAGTATCTTAAAATAAAGAGTTGATTTACCACACGTCAGTTAACCGAATGATAAAATTCAATATGTTCTTCAATATTCTCTTCAAAATGTTCATAATTGTTAGGCGCTAACAAATAATCATTAAGAAACCATTATTACTTTATGTATCGTACCTAAGGCCTATTTAGGGGCAAGTGGGGAAACTGGGCACACCTAAGTTAAATCCATTATACCGTACTCAAAGATTTTTATAGTTAAACTTCAATTTATTCATATTGCCTCTAGGATCGAAGTTTGACTCAAAATAAAACAGGTTTTTATACCCTATCGTCAATCAATCCTCTGGTTTACTAGCAGATAACTAATTTTGGGACTACTGTCCCATTATTAAATCTGGCGTCGCTAAATTAAAATATGAACACATAACTTTGTCACAATATATACACCAACACAACACAAACGGACGCTACGATTAAAACAAATATTTATTTGGTTTGGTCGACCAAGGACAAGTCCAGACAGCGGGACAAGAACACGCGGATGGCTGTGACATGACTACCTCCAATACCTAGGCCTACATGACTAACTTAACTCCTACCAATGTACCTTGTCACATTGTAGCATTCCGCGTGTTCGTATCCCGCTGTTTGGACTTGTCCTTGGCTTGTGTTAGTGTATATATTGTGACTATGTGTTCATATTTTAATTTATCGACGACAGATTTGATAATGGAACAGCAGTCCCGAAAGTAGTCATATGCTAGTAAACCAAAGGACTGACGACGGAAAGGTATGTAAAACTTTTTCATTTTGAGTTAAACTTCAAACGAATACATATAACTGCTCCCCGTTTAGCTTATTCGTTTCTTAGGAGGAAATTCCAATTTAATCGATTCAACCATTATTTGTACAGAAATTAATGTCAAAGTATGCAAAGCGCCCAGTTCCCCGACTGGTGTGTCACTGTGCGCATTGGTTAAGGTAACTGTGCGCAGTACCGGTATAGCCTAATTGCAAATTTGGGTGAATAATACAAATAAAAGGCTGTTACCTACTATCAGAGTTAATATAATACAACACATATGGATAAGAATTATATATTTTGTAAGGAAAACAACTTTAAGCTAAAAAGTCTTCAGTGTTCTTATGATTAAATAAATGTAAATCCAGGCTGCCCATAAGACTAGTGTTAATTGTAACATTGACCTTATGGAAGTATGGAAAGCCTAGTTTTTTCATTCGTGCAATACACTTTATAGGCCTAGATAGTTTTGAGGTTATGGTAGTTCTTAGTATGAGAGACTGACTAAACTGATTCAGTAGGTACGGGTACTGTCTATAAACAAACCATCCTAGTGGAATAACTCTTTATTACATTATGAAGAAAAATTAACTATAGTTAACCTGTAAATCTGTTTTAACAAAGTATGTTACCAAGAAACAGTACAGTATTCAAAACACCTGAAGTAACTCTTGAATGAAGATATATTTTTTCTCAATTCAAACCTCCAAAACTTAAAACTTGGTAGCCTAAGTAGAAAGTAAATGAAACATAATTTACCAAGCCAAATACGGATTGACCGTTATTATAACGCATGTCTATCTGGTCTATCGTCTGTAGACATAGAGTTTGGTTGGGATGCTGCGATTCTGCGCAGACGCGAGGCACCACGTCAGATTTTTTCTCTTTTCTCTAAAGGGGATTATGGGAGATCGGATTGGCCGTTAATTTAATGGTGTACCGGTAAAAAGTATGCAATTTTTCTTTTCTTTTCTCATAAATTGTCAGAATTTTATGCATATTTCATCGATGTATAAACTGTAAATTCATTCTTTCTTTATAAATGTGTTATTTTAGATATCTAATCATTATCCTTGTTATTCAATTTGGTTTGAATACTAAAACTCTAAATACAACTTTTAATTAATTATTACTAAAATTGGTCTGGGGTATAGAGGATGTCGGTGGGATGTCCCCAAGATATCCACGTTATCCCAGGATTTCGTGGACATCCCTGGGACGTCCACAAATGTCCCGGGACATATCAGGATATCCTAGGGATGTCCTGTTTATCCTGGGATGGCAATGGGATGTGTGGGACACAAATGGGATATCCTGGGGACGTCGTGTGCTGTGTGGGTCCACACCTTCATTATGTCTTCGCCCAGGAATTCCATCCTCTCTACTGTTTGATAGTGAAAATAATCCTTGGTTCAAAGCCAGGTATGTAGCTAAAATTCTAAACTATCAAAATACGAAAGGGGGGGTCTATTGAAACCCCCCTTTAACTTTCAAGATCAGTCTACATTCATAAATGAATCTCGATACTTCTGTCTGCGGCCACTACTGTCTCACCTACCTGTACTGCCGAGCGGTCCCCAATATGCCACTCCATAAAGGGGAACGATTTTTTTTAAACACTCAGCAACAAACCTAACTTAACAGGACATAACCGTCAACAAATCTAACTTAACAGAGCTCTACAAACCCAACTTAACAGAGCATAACATAACCTAACGACGTGTTATGACTGACGATGTTTCCTATTTCTGTGCACAAACCTAACTTAACATAGCACAGCCATCTACAAACCTAACTTAACAGAGCATAACCTAACCTAACGATATGATATGACTGATGATGTTTCCTACTTATATGTACAAACCTAACTTAACAGAGAATAACCACCAACAAACCTAACTTAACAAAGTATAACCATTAACAAACCTAACTTAACAGAGCATAACCATCTACAAACCTAACTTAACAGAGCATAACCATTAACAAACCTAACTTAACAGAGCATAACCTAACCTAACGACGTGATATGACTGACGATGTTTCCTATTTGTGTGCACAAACCTAACTTAACAGAGCAAAACACAACCTAACAACGAGATAAGGCTGACTGAGTTTCCTATTTCTATGCACGGCTCTAACTTTGCACTGCATATCGTAACCTAACGATGGAGACGTTGATGGTGACGACGTCCACTCTGCGTCGTGAGTGACCTCCCGCAGTGCGGACACTCGCAGGTTGACGGCTACGATGATGGCGCAGTGGTGGCGACTGATATTGGCAGTGATGATGGTGCTGGCGGTGGTTGTGGTTCTGAAGTATGTGGAGAAAAGTATATTGTACTGTCTTGCATCGTTTCCAACTCCTTCAACATCGTAAGGATCGATTCGTCAACTTCGGCTGTACTAGTCATGTTTGAGTGCACTCTGCGACAGCACTAGTCGACCTGACGGTACGATGCTAATGCGGACCGACTCAAAGAATGTTCTGAGACGATCTTCTCTGTGGATGACTCATCGCTGCTATAATTGCATAATGACTATTGATGTTTAATTTATAACGTGTTTTACAATATTAACACAATTTTGAGAGGTAAGAATGTTGATGTATGGAGAGTCATAGTACATATTACAACTGTTCATAAATTATTTTGTTTTATGCAATATGTTAACTCCATTAGGAACACTCTCTACCATGAAACAAACTTCGAAACTTTCTTTCTTCGCTTTACTTAACGCGTGATTAACGATTACTTTCTCTATATAGATACACTTGAACTCACAAACTCCGTAAATCTCCAAAAGTGTTTCTTTAATCAGCACACAAAAAACATGCTTTGAGTTCTGGATCTTCAGGTAACACTGCCACTTTAGGTGCTTGATCAGCCAAAATTTGATTCATAGATTGCTTTTCTTTTTCCAATTGTATGTTTTCTGCTTTTATCTGAGAATGATTTGTAACAAGCTGTTGGCTAATTTTTATAACTTGCAGATTAGTTTCCAAACACGGACTGGCAGTCTGTAACAAATGTTGGTTCTCGTTTCTAAGCTTTTTCTGTTCATGCCTCCGTATGGAAGGAGAACGTCTGCTTTTAACCGATTAGAGGGCGGGATATTTCCACCAATCACAGAACCCCCAAATTAAAACCTGGCTGTTACAAAAACTGAACATTTGAATTAAGGTCACATGACAGAAAAAGTATATATCATGAACTTTAGAATCGTGATACAATGGGTTGAAATGAGAGTTTCATAGTACGATTCTATTTCCAATTAGAGTTTCTATTTTCACTAAAGATGTCTTTAAACTTGTTTTTGCAGTTCTATACTGTACGTTCTATAATTTACTGCAAAACACTAAACCAGAATACCGAGTTTCGTGAAAATGAACCGATAAAGATCTTTTTTAAGAAATTATTTATGTTACGGTCTTTAAGTCAAATGACCTTGCAACGTGTGTTAGACGTATTGCTTACACCTTAAACGTTATACCATACATTATAAAACTTTAATACAAAGTTTCGTACAATTCCCCCCGGGAAACTGATTTTTTACGATTTGTTTAACTATTTCGGTCTTCCAGTAAAGTGGCTTTGAACAAATTTTCCGGCAGATGGTAGCCACCTAGTCTTGTAGAGTGTAATTTATTATACCTAAATACCGATTTTCATCAAATAAGTCTTATTAGTTTTTGAGATATGATTTTTTGAGTTTTTAGCGTCTTTGATTTTCCGGATAGGCAACCAGCATTACAAGGGACTCTAAAATAGTTATTGGGGGTAGACGAAGTTTGGTTGAAATCGGACCGAAATAACGGAGATACAGCCATTTTTAGGGTTCGACTTCCAGTGAAGTGACCTTGAAATCAAATTCAGGTAAATAATGATGACGTCATAACGCATTATATTTAATGTCTAAAATACCAAGTCACGCCGAAATCAATCGATAAATAACGGAGATACAGTGTTTTAGTAAACAGGTTGTGGCATCTCAGCTTCTCAGCTCCTCAGTGCTCCTCAACGCAACTTTGCTGATTTTGTATCAGTTAATGGGGAGGATGACGTAATTGGGAGGATTACGTCATGGTGGACGATGACGCATTTGGGAGGATGACGTCATGGAAGAGGATGACGTCATGAGGAGGATGGCGTAATGGGGAGGATGACGTAATTAGGATAACATTAGCACCCGAGAGGAGAATGAGGCCTTGGGAAGGTTTACGTCATCGGGAAGATAAGGCATGTCGTGGGGGGGGTGGATGACGTCGGTCGTGTGGATCATCCACCGCAACTTGACTTGCTGGTTTTATATCGTGGCTTGGAATCTGGCACCCGATCAGGGATCAGGGGATACTTAAGAGGCCAAATTTATTATGGATGATCGGGACTCCACTCATCAGGTAGGAGGTTCCCTAAGGACCTCCAGGACCTTTTCGCCACTCTCGGGACCTCACGGCAAGCCGGGAAAACCGAAAAATCAAAATAGCCTCGGGCATAGCCTCGGGCATAGCCTCGGGCATAGCCTCGGGCGTCGCCTCAAGCTACGTCATGGGGAGGACGACGCATGTCGTGGGAAAGGGGCAAGTTAAAGTTCATGGGGGGCAGGTCAAGTTCAAGGTCAGGGGGGTCAAGTTAAAGGTCTTAGGGGGGTCAAGTTCAAGGTCATGGGGGATGAGGGCATGCAGATCTCCGCCGCAACTTGACTTGCTGCTTTTGTATCATGGCTTGGAATCTGGTGCCCGAACAGGGATCACTGTTATGTAAGGGGTCAAATTCATGATGGATGATCGAGACTCCGCTCATCTGTTCGGAGGTTCCCTAAGGACCTCCAGGACTTTTCCCCACTCTCAGGACTCCACGGGAAGCTGGGAGAACGTAAAAATCGAAATTGGCGCCCAGCTTGGGGTCACGGGGGTTGACGTCTAGGAGAGGATGATGTCACCGTAGCCTCAGACGGTGAAAAATAGAATTTGGTCGAGTCGGGAGGGGATGATGTCATGGGGAGGATAATGTTATGGGGAGGATGACATCACTGGGAGGATAATGTTATGGGGAGGATGACGTCATGGGGAGAATGATGTCACCGTAGCCTGATGCGTCACTTGTCTTGCTGGTTTTGCTGGGAATCTGGCGCCCGAACTCACAGTTATGTAACAGGAACAAATTCACGATGGAGGATCGGGACTCCACTCGTCAGGTCGGTGATTCCCTAAGGACCTCCAGGAATTTTTCGCCATTCTCAGGAGTCAATGGGAAGCTGGGAAAAACCTAAAAATCAAAATCGGTGCCGAAATTGGGGTCTTGGGGGAGGGGGAGGATGACGTAATGGGGGGATGACGACATGGGGGGATGACAACATGGGGAGGATGACGTCACGGGGAGGATGAATCGAAATTGGTGCCCAACGTGGGGCCGTAAGTGTTACGTAACAGGTAAAATTCAATATGGAGGATCGGGACTCTGCTCATCCGGCAGGAGGTTCCCTAAGGACCTCCAGGAATTTTTCGCCATTCGCAGGAGTCAATGGGAAGCTGGGAAAAACCTAAAAATCGAAATCGGTGCCGAAATTGGGGTCTTGGGGGGAGGGGGAGGATGACGTTTAGGGTGGGATGACGACATGGGGAGGATGACGTCATGGGCGGATGACAACATGGGGAGGATGGCATCATCGGGAGGATGACGTCATGGGGAGGATGAATCGAAATTGGTGCCCAACGTGGGGCCGTAAGTGTTACGTAACAGGTAAAATTCAATATGGAGGATCGGGACTCTGCTCATCCGGCAGGAGGTTCCCTAAGGACCTCCAGGAATTTTTCGCCATTCTCAGGAGTCAATGGGAAGCTGGGAAAAACCTAAAAATCGAAATCGGTGCCGAAATTGGGGTCTTGGGGGGAGGGGGAGGGGGAGGATGACGTCATGGGGGGATGACGACATGGGGAGGATGACGTCATGGGGGGATGACAACATGGGAAGGATGGCATCATCGGGAGGATGACGTCATGGGGAGGATGAATCGAAATTGGTGCCCAACGTGGGGCCGTAAGTGGTACGTAACAGGTAAAATTCAATATGGAGGATCGGGACTCTGCTCATCCAGCAGGAGGTTCCCTAAGGACCTCCAGGACTTTTTACCTACTCTTGGGACCTCACAGGAAGCCGGGAAAACCGAAAAATAGCCTCGGGCGTCGCCTCAGGCTAGTCATAAGGAGGATGATGCATGTCGGGGAGCGTCGGGGAGGTGGGAGGTAAAGTCACGTGTTGGATGCATGGCCAAGACACGTTTCGAGGGTGGCGTGGCTAAGGCACGTGTCGGGGGGGCGTGGCCAAGTCACGTGTTGGGGGGCAAGTTACGTGTCGGGGGGGGCAAGTTACGTGTCGGGGGGGGCAAATTACGTGTTGGGGGAGGGGAGTGGCCATCACGTTTCGGGGAGGGGGAGTTTGGCCAAGTCACGTGTCGGGAGGGGATCCTCTTCCTCATTTGCTTACTGTGCCAGTATCGCCTATGCCCCCCTACTGTTACACATCAATTTTGTTATACCACAAATGATTTTCACATGCATATATAGATATGGTGAATTTCATTGTGGTTGTGGCTATTGTTTGAAGTTTTTCTTGTTTTAGATGAAACTTTTTCCATACATCCGCAACAAAGATTGGGATGGTACCTCTTGTCCCTAACAATAATCCATATATTTCGATACTTTCTAGTTGATATTTTTCCTTGAAATAGGTTTTGGTCTCATCATATATATTTTTTCCATAACTGACTTCTACTGCTTGTTCTTTGTTTGTTTGTTTTTTTTCAAAACGTATAGTTGGATCAAACATTAGTCGTATAGTTCCAAAACCTGCCTTATCCACAAAAATCGGAAATTTAGTTAATGACGCCATATTGTTGTACATTATAATCTACGTATTTGAAAACAATGAGTAAGTTCCAGAAAAATATTTATCCTAATTAAAAACGAATATGAAAATCAAAGTTCCGTCCAGAAGCAGTCTTATTTGCCAAAAATTAGTTCCAAAAACTGCCTACTCCATTCCGTTCCAAAAGCAGCTTACTCCCCATTGCCTTCCATTATGCCAGCGAAAAGTTAGTTCCGAATTGTGCCTAATCCACGTTGGGACTTTACATTTTAAACGTATAAATCTAACACTACATATTTTTGTTTTAGAGGTAAAAATCTTATGGCCCCAAAACGTGTTCATAGCCTACAAGCAAGAGCTTTTTTTTAATATGCTAGGGCAAGAAAGAACTGAAGACACACTCTTCATGTCATATGATTGTAAAATATACCCCCGTCACAGCAAACTTGCGTACTCAAAGAATTTCCAATGCATATATATGTGACTCACTACTACATAGATCTATTTACCAAGTTTCACAAAAATACATCCATAAATAAGTGATATATAGCTTTGTATTTATTCTCCATAAGAATAACATTAGGGTTGAGGACGCAGGTTTGCTGCAACGAGGAAGATAAGTAATGTGTTTTTTTTGCAGTTATCAATACAATACAACTGAACCAGGTGAAGCTACATACCAAGTTCTCTTCATGTAGGTTCATAATTAAGGGAGGTATACAACTTTACTTATTCTCCTTATGAATAACATGGGGGCCTAGTATGCAGGTTTGCTGCTACGAGGACTATCAACAAAAAACTTGTTTTTTGTGCTAATATCAATATACCACAACTAGTTGAAGCTACATACCGTGCCAAGTTTCATCAATATACATTCATAAATAATCGAGATATGTAATTTTATTTATTCTCCATAAGGATAACATTGGACAACGTACTGTGTTTAGCAATTTGAATATCTCTGCAACGGTTGGACGTAGAACAACGATTAAAATACCAAAATGTTTGTTTTGTTGAGCTAAACACATTAATAAACAGAAATAGTAAAACTATTTGTAGTAAAACTATCTGAGAAAAATCTAAAAACCTTGTTCCCATAAGATTAACATTGGACACGTTTTTTTGGATTTTCTCCGCAACCACTTAACCTAGGATAATGATTCAAAATACTCAATTATTTGTTTTTAAGCTCTATAAAATGGCTATAACCAAAATTGGTTGTTTTTAACATTTTGGGGTCAAATTTGCAAAAAACGGATTTTTGGAAAATTTTAAACCCCCATAAAACCCCCTTCCCATAGTGTGATCGATCTGGTTTTCGAACTTAAAGTCATAAATCCTACTCTCCACATTTGTGCCAAATTTCATCAAATTCGGGTGTTTCTTTCAAAATTTATCACGGTAACGGACACACACACACACACACACACACACACACACACACACACACACACACACACACACACATATATATATATACACAATTTATATATATATAATTTGAACGAATAGTGTTTTTGGCATCTGGGGACCTCAAAACGAAAATTTATCATGGTCTCGGGCTTAAGTCTTACCATGCCACCTACGGTAACAGCTTCTTCCCTATAAGGGAAATTCGCTAAAAATCAGGTTTTGCCCAAAATACCCGATCAGAAAGCTTACTACTCTCGACAACTTTACAAATATAATTTTACAGTTGTCGAGGGTTCGTCAAAAGACAAGCTTTCTAAAGAAAACGTCTTTTCGTACACCTGGTGCGAACATGAACACCCAAAAGGCTCAAACGAAATTGCGAGTGCTGTTTTCCACGCCCTTAATAGTGGAGTTATAAGCCCAAATATCAAGACAGTGCGCCTTTTCGCAGATGGTTGTGGAGGGGGCAAAACAAAAACAGTATTATAATCGGTATGGTGTCCAAGTGGTTACTTAATCATGCAGCTGCAAATGTCTTAAGAGTGGAGCTTATTTTTCCTGTTCCTGGGCACTCTTTTATGCCCTCTGATAGAGTGTTCGGCTTATTTGAAAAGGAAATCCGCAAGAAGGACACTTATCATTTCACCCCAGGAGTATAGGGAAATATACTCCAATTATGCTACTGTATTTAAACTTGGCACTGATTGTCCAAACTATAATTGGAAAGAAATTATTAGTGAGGTCCTCAAGTCGCCAGGAAAATGGCATTTTAAATATAATGCTACGAAAAGATTCATCATCAGTCGAAAAAAACTGATGACAAACTGAGGTAAGGGGGGGAGTTTTTTTTACCGGAGTGACGTGTTATAATAAACCCAGATCTGTGACTCAGCAAAACAAAACTGCCAGTGACATCCATCCAGTTATTAAACAGATAAGAAACGCTTTGAAACCAGCAAAACAAAAAGATGTGGATAATTTGATAAAAAGTCATTATGGTGAGAACTGGAAAACCCTGAATGAGCTGTCTTTGTATGTAGACCTTTGAACTACCCCCCTGTTGATGACATTGAAGCTGATGAACTTTGTGAGCATCAAGAAGAGTGCTTCGCAAACAATGGACTTACGAGTTTAGGCCTAGGTAATCTGTATGCTGCATTTACAGTGTGGCAAAACTAATAGGCTAGTGTATTTTTTACTTTTTGTTAATTTTAAGACATTATAACGTTTATGTTAAACGGTTTTTAGCTATGTTTTATCAATTTTAAGAGTGCTTCGCAAAAAATGAACAACTCAGAGTGGTTTAGGGCATCTATATGCTGCATTCGCAGTGTGGCAAAACTGATAGGCTAATGCTTGTTTACCTTTAATTGATTTTAAGATATAATAACTTTCATGTCAATCGATTTTAGGTAGGCCTATGTTATATCAATTTTTATGTATAAGGAGTCATGTTTTACTTTACAATTAAATATTTTCACTAACTGTCACATTCTCTATAGTTATTCCAAAACCAGTTTAATCCACTAAATTTTTTTCCAAAAAGTGCCTTTTACTTAGTTCCAAAACCTGCCTTCTGCATATTTAATTTTTTTTCTCCATAAACTGCTATATCCAACCATGTTTGTTCTATAACCAGTCTTGCACCATGTACAATTCCAAAAGCGTCCTTATCCATAATTCAACTTTAAAATTGTAACTATACGTTTGTCTGAAGCATATGATATAACATTTGTATGGTTCTTCAATTAATTACGGTTTCAGTGATATAAGACATGTATTATTAAGACATATGCATCATATTAGAACAGTTTTTCCTCTCTCCTGAAAAAATTATTAAAGCGGAAAAGGTAGGTTTTGGAACTATATACGATTTATATATCCTTTTTTAAATTGCTTTTCCAGAACTAAAATATCCGCTCGTCAGATTGATCCATCATCTGACAAACCCATAATTTCATAATTTCTTCATGTAGGTACCTTATAGCCTTTGTCCCTAAAAAAGTCAGCAATGATATGTCTAATTTTATTACGACGTTCATTTCTGAGCAATTCTCCAAACGGGCATTTACCAAGAATGTGGGCCAAAGACTCAAAGGTATATTGCTCAGTGTTTGTGCAGTGACGACGCTGGTTCCCATTCTTGGATCTGCTGTGGTTTGATCTAGTTGGTGCCACGTCCCCAATAATTGTTAACATTTCTCTATATTCTGATGTTGTTAGATCTTTGATTTTACTGCCAATGCGTACGAACAATTCACCGCTGGTGGCTGGAGCAACCGCAGTGACATTTGCAGGGCTGGCAGTGCAGGTACTCAAACATCGTCGTGATCACTTTTATTTCTAAGTTACGGACTTTTGTGTTTAATGCAAACATCATTCAGATATTTCGCCACATTGTCAAGACAAACGTTGCCCCCTGTTAGTTTGTAGTTCCTGTAATACAAATATGGTTGTACTAGAGTTTTCGCGCTACTTACTTACTCTTACTCATCCCCCAAAGTAAAAATATAAATGAAACATCTTTTAGAACTGAATTACAACCCTTTTTATAAAAAGATAAGAGTCTGTTTATATTTTTGAGCTAGATACCATGCCACCAATTCTACTTCGAACATCAACTCCTGGTCAATGTAGCTGACCTTAGCTCTGAATGGCCGCCCTATTAAATACAAAAAATAATGTTGGTGCATTAATACTGTATTGTGTATTCTACAGTTTAAATATTTTAGTCATCTGTAAATTAACTAACTTGAATTCAATCCACATCGTGATAAGAAATTAAAAATCATTGTTTGTTATTGAAACATGGAATACCATTGATCATGTATGCCCATATAGACATTTATTTTACGATGTACTCTATGGTAACCTCAGTGATTATTTTTATGCTATTTAAATCAGTCATTCTATCAGCTCTCAGCTGATGTATTGTAATGTCTGTCTCTGTCAGTGTCAGTGTCAGTGTCAGTGAGTGTGTGTAGTGAATACTGAAAAAGAAGATGTTTTTATTATGGTTCTTTTTTCTGCTTGGGCATAATTTAACACCCATTAATTTTAAAATCAAATGAGTTCGTGTGGTTAAAAGTGGTTCAAGCCAGTGCTCACAGTAAGTCATATAAGAAAATATCCCGTAGCATAATTGCCTATGATTAAAAAATTAACATATTTTTAATCTTCTGATAATTGGCAACTCAACTGGTTAAGTAGCCTAATTTTCTTGCACTGAATCAGGTTCTCAAAATTAAGTCTATGTATTGATTAGTTTTATTTAGCACAGTAATTCTTAATTGTAATAATTAAGGCTGCAGTTTTGTATGATTAGTATGATACGTTATGCAGATTTGTAATCAAATCAAAATAATTTTATTACCATTAGACTATATACATAGCTTAGACAACAAGTCACAATTTGTTACATTTTGTAACAGCTTAAAATAATCATATAAAAATATCTAAAATAAAAGCCTATTTTCCGCAATCTCTGTGACTTGTTCTATGCTGATAGGTTATGAAAGGTTTTTGTTATTCAACAATATTGCAGCGTAACTAACTGTTGCAGCGTACTGTATAAGTTGGTGCACTCCACATTAAGCAAATTTTGGGTACAGTTTCAGAAACGGTTAGATTAGCCCCATTTTATGCTGATATTTTTGTGATGCTATCGAGGGTAGGCATTCATAAGCATAACAATATTTTACAACTGGATGAATTTGTCCTAATATTTGAAATGATTTGATTGTTGTATTGATTTTTTGTCAATAGTACCGGTAATATGTATGTTTGATTTTTAATCATATTAGACATATGCCCCTACCATATATGTTATTTTAATATCAAATAAGTGTTTACAAATATTATTTATATTCACAGTGTAATTATTCAATCAGAAATTACTAGTAGGCCTAATTAATAAAAAAAAATAATAATGCGTCTTAAAGTTGATACAACATGTTCTCAGTATCTATATAGGAAATAACGTCTGAAACCAAAAACACAAATACCTATGTGATATCTGTAACTGTGTCATGGTTATAATGACCAAAGCTTTTGGTTTTATTTTGGTATTGTTTCTCGGTACTTTGGTATTATACGGATGCCACTATTTTTGGAGGTTAAATTTTTACCGGATACAAAGGATAACTACATAGCCTAATTCGAAAAAACGTATTTTTATTGACTTACTGTACAAATTTTATATCATTCTGATGAGCGGTCTTTGTGTTGTGCCTCCCAAAAGGCAGCGATGTCCGCTAGGATCGTGTTGAATGCGTCGCCGCCGCTAGCAGCCAGACCCGATCGCCACAGGTACTCCGCCAGATATACAACGCGCTGCGGCAGTTATGTTAGGATGGGTTATCATAAAAATACGTACGGTTTCCTCTTAATTTCGAGGTAAATCCCACACCAAAAGAACGTCACTCATTATGAAAACAAATGTAACGTAGTGCACGGCAATAAATCACTCATGACACTGACCCAGGTCACTGACAGGTGACAGGTGATGCGCGCGCTCCGGTCAGCGACCTGACCTTGGCCTATTTGGAGGGGGTTTGGCGGCCGGAAGTATGACTCATCAGGTATCATTCGATTCGTAACAAAACAAGGAAAGTCCTACAATCATTTTTATGATAACCCATCTTAACATAACTGCCGCAGCGCGCTGCATAAGGGTGGCATCCGTATAATACCAAAGTACCTGTTTCTCTATAACATAAGAAAGTAAAATATTGTAACGTGAATATTGGCAATAACAAATACAAATAATCATCAAGTCATAACTCGCAGTCAGATGCTGTTCCTAGACAATAAAATATTGTATGGACTGATATGTTATTAAATTATTCAATATAGGGCCTATTGGAGAAAGATCTTCCGGTTCTTGATACCTGTACACTTACGAAAGTCTACCCTCTATTACATTTGATACCTATGTATTGTAATGTACTATTGTACATTAAACCCTGATTGTACTATCAACCTAGATGTTTAATAGTCACACAAAATCAGCAGGCCTAAACAAATTCTTGTACAACATAAACAAAGGTAAATAGTGTATATAAACAAAAAAATCTATCCGGCGTAAGGGTCTTAATAAGAATGTACCTAAGTAAAGAGATTTTTATCATTTTATTTCTTTTAACATCAATTGTAAAAGGATCAGACTATTAACATCAGAAAACTAAACAAAGTTTGTCTTAAATATGATGAAACATAGTTTAACTACTTATAAGAATTTGGTCTGGTACCGAAAAAACCAACGTGTGAAATGTGTCATAGTGGCCTACAGTGAAGACTTAATTAGCCTAACCCTTTCAGTGCTATGGAGCGATATATCGTCTTTTGAATCTGTTATCAATAAATACTGTTACGGCTTCATAAGCGATTGTACCATTAGGCGCTCAGTCTGCAGTCTGAGTCTGACTTGTAGTGAAACCTGGTAGACACAAACTGAACTACCTCGTCCAGCGCCTAGGCTCTAATACCACCTGGTGCGCTACAGCTGTTAGTCTGATCAGTGGCTGTGCGGTCTAAGGCGTTACCTTCCCGGCCAGGGGTAACACTGGGATCGAGGGTTCGAATCCCGTCACAGTCGGTGGTTTTTATTTGCAACTCATGGAGAGTTCACCTGTCTGTGGCAGAGTGGAAGGGGAGGGCGGACCGTAAGCAAACGGTGGACGGCTCGGGTCCAAGCTGACGGGATTTGTGAGTTGCACATCTGATCAGGTGTTTTGCTACTTTTGACCTATCCTTTACTGTGTGTTGTCCAGCGGAAGCATGTTTTTATTAATTTTAACTGTTTAGGCGTTCAAGACATTTAAAAGCCAACGTTACAGATTCAACAACTCCTTTCAGAAGCTTGGCACTCAAAGGGTTCTAGGAGGAATATATTATGTCTATTTTATTTTATTTTTTTATTTTATTATTCTTAACGGCGAAGCCATTACATGCATACCTACGTAACTACAAGACAGTGGTTACAATTAACTATTGAAAATGCTACAAACATTTATTAACACTGGATTGGCAAGAAGACTAGTCTATAAAATATTACAATGTTATTAATATAGAATGTTATACTTAAAAGAATTTGCGTACATTTACGAATAAATATGGATTTAAATACTACAATAAATAAATATTAATGCAAATTCGCACATTTTTAACCCAGATGTTCTATTTTATTGCCATATATGGAGCTAAATCAACAAACATTTGAACAGAATTATTTTACAACAACAAAAAAACACTTAGAATCATTTTTAATCTAAAACCAAGGCAGTCTGTGAGGGAATATTTTTTTCTAAATTTGGGATTTTAACAGTAAGCTTTATAAATTTTTGAAACCGTAATATACATAAAAGCAAACCAGACAGCAATAACTTAAAACGATCATCATTATAAAACTAGATCTAAACCGATTTGTTGAACAACACAATCTGAAATTTTACGAGAAGAAAGCTAGTTTCATAGGTACATAAGTTTTATTTTCCTTGTCAAAAAACATTATACAAGAACAAAATATTCAAATATTTAAAACTATGCTTAAAGATTATCTTTTAAGTTTATCGTTATATTTTTTGGATGGGTATTGGGATTTAAATCATGTAGGTATAAATTGCTTTGGTTTTTTTAGTTAGTATCCCATGTGGATCGTGAATTTTGTAATTATATAACATCCAAATCAATGGCAGTGGCTGGTTTCCTCTTTTGTGAGCATTGAATCAAAAATAAATTAATTTACTCAAAAGATTGTGTACAGTTTATATTATTATATTTTAGTAAGCCTATTATGATTGTGTGACACTATTTATGTATATTTTGTACATTGATAAATAAAGTAAATTTTGATTTGATTTGATTATATTCAAATTTGTTAAAACCGTGAAAATACACATGTTAAAAAACTCAATTCCCTAAAAATCCCCTTTCTTTCAGCAACCTTAAAGTTTGCAATGTGGAATATCGTAACAATAATGTAGGCCAAAGTACTTCTTCTCCTGAAACCAACAAATTATGATTTTCTTGTTAATGTAAAATGATTATATATTTAGTTTAAGACTGAATTACTTACACCAATGGAAAACATAAAAATTATATCCTTACTCTACTGACTGTTAGCCTGATAATTGAACAGACATATTTTGCTTACTTGTCGCTTCTAGCACACACTGACACAACTTACTATGCACTTATGAGGTCCTCTTTGTTTCCTGGAATTGTAATCGCATAATTCAACTCAAATAACGCATTTGATTAATGGCAAATCATTTTTTTTAAGTAATGTTATTAGTAAAATACACACACTCCTTACCTCATCCTGTCCAGCGCTTGCAAGGTTGTCACTATTTGTGGCAATCCTTAAAGTCAGGAGCGAAGTCAGGAGCGTAAACTATGTTTATCTGTGAAGAGGTGGTACCCTGAATTAGTTAAATCAAAGTAAGATTTCCAAAGAGCCAATGGTTGTCTCAGGAATGACGTTTTCTTGTGAGAGATATCAAGATAGCAGCATATGTCTTGTTTTCAGGACATATGTCAAGTCAGTAATGTCTCCCTCACTGACTATCTTCTGTTGCTGCCTTAACCATTGCCATGGATCAAGGTGTCTTCAAGTCGTCTTGAGTTTTATTTCCATTTCCCAATTTTGCATTGATCTATTTTAACAACCGCGCCTATTCCTTCCAACTTATCTTAAAAATAAAACTTTCTACAACACCAACTACAGATACTTCCCTAGATAAACTCACCCTGTCACAAATTGTGCGTTTAGGCTATATTGTTATTCTAGGTGTTGCTAGACTTTTTGGACTCTAGGTACAATCTATTTATCTCACTGCATCATTTAATTAGTCTATTCTGCAAATAACATCACAGTACAAATTATTCTAACTCTGTTTAGCTAAAGATATTTTCATATTTATAAAATGGCAGGAAATAACTTGAATCTTTTGTAAAAGAGAACGTCCCTAAAAAAGCAGGAAACCTGGTCAACCAGTTTGACAAGTCTGTCACTTGAACCTGATTAATTTAATATATTGTGGTCTCTCAACTGATTTTAAATCAACTACCGGTTCTAGGTTATTATGTTTTAAACTACTATAAGGGTATGATACAAGTTAAACATTTTATCTATAAGTTTTTATCACATTTGGTTGTAGGGTAATTGATTATTTGTTTTTATAAATTTTCAGATGAACATCACAGTATGGGGATGGATAGGACTAACCCTAGTCCTATTTATTACTACTTTTGGTTTTATCTTCTGCGTCTCAACTGTGTTGGTTATAATTTTTGTTCTGATTGGGTAAGTGTTTCTTTATTTCGGTGGTATTTAATGTAAAGTTATTGTAAGCTAGCAACGGATGTATATGAGATATATACATCCAGATATATGCTAGCAACAGCCTAGTTCCATTTGACCTGGGATCCATTTCAGTGGCTCAGCTGAGAATTACTGTTTGTAACCCGATTACGTGAGGATATAGTTAAGGGGCCCATTTTTCAATTTTAGAATGATATTTGCTTGCAGCGCATAAGGACTGGTAAAAATAATACATAGTGACTAGCATTTTGCTTGCTGGTTTATGATTGAGATAATTGATGCATCAACATCACCAGCTGGTGCCCAGTTCTATCCAGCTGGATTTCGTCACGTGTCTGATCAAATGTCTGCCAAAAGTGCAGTCAAAATATTTGAATCATGCTGGGAACAACAATTTTCAACCTAGCTTTACAGTGACTTACTGAGGAATTATGATTGTGTCACACTTTGATGCAGTGCGTCACTTTGAATTAATAACTAGATAAAGGAAACAACAAAATATAGCTAACAAAACCATTACTCTTCTATAAGGTATGGGCGCACTTATGAATCGGCAACATGACATTAGGAGCACCTGTTAGTAGGTTGACGGTGTGGTGAGGAAATGTAAGTAGCCGTCTTTCGCATCGTTCAACAGGTATTGGTAACTCTTATGTTCTGATTCCATGATTTATTATAGTATCTGTTTACTGGCCTCTAAACGAAGCCAATTGCATCATGTGTCAACTATTTTAGCTATTTAGGGCAATTACATATTTGTATATAAAAGCTGAGAAAATGTGTGTATTACAAATTTGTTTCTCATAGTGAGGATGAAAACCTCACACATCGTTTTTTTTAAAGACTCATTTGTTGAATTTAAAAATAGGAATTTATAAAATAGTTTGAATTATTTGGTTTAACCCTTTCCACTCTAATTTTTTAGACTGGCCTATTCCTACCCAGCTAACACTTAATTATATTAACTACTGCTCATCAGCTGTCACTTAATTTTTATTTTTTTTTCTAAAGCTGACTTTTGTGTTTTTATTTTGATACAGTTGATTTTGGGAAAAAAACTCAATGAAACCCCCCTAAAAAAAAACAAAAAAATATATGTGCGAGTAAGGCTCGACATGCGATACTTAACACAGCTAAATGCGGCGGGTGGGGCAGAAAGGTTTCCCCGACATACGAGTGGAAAGGTTTAAAGAGCACTATATTAAAAAATATCTATCTATTGGGCCTACCAAAGTTATTTTGAACACAAAGTACAAATTGTTTTAATGTTTGTATCACCTGGAAAATTGGCAACCATAGCCGAGTGGTTTGAGTACTGGTCTGCCTCCCAAAAGACCCGGGTACAATTCCCGGTGAAGTCTAAACGACTTATGAAACTTAGACAGCCACCGTGTTTCAGAAGGCACATTAAGCCGATGGTTCCGGCTAGATAAGTAGTTGACAGGTCATGTCAGAGGCACTAGTGCGACCTGAAAACTCAACAGTGCTTGGCCAGAAGATTACACAAACTTCTTTACTTTATGTATAAAATTAAAAAAAAATAATGGATTTCTGGTAATATGGTTTGTTTTTGCTACAGGGGCTTGGCGCTTCTTTTTGTACGCCAAGACAGATCAGTCACAGACAAATATCGAGATAAACGGTCTCCCGTTGACATGCCTGGCTTGTACAAGGTAGGCATATCACACAGTTGTTTAGGGAAAACAACAACTTTAAAATGCATCACACTTTTAACTAGACAACACCTTTTTACTTTCTCCCCCAATACATAGTATATGGAGAAAGTATTGTTTTCGTCAAAATTTTCGAATTTGAGTTGTTAGTGGAAATATTTGTTTTGGTGCTCCCTGAACCCAAATACCCCCGTCGCAGCAAACCTGCATACTCAGCGAATTTCAAATGGAGATATAAATGTCTTAATACTACATAAAGCCACTTACCAAGTTTCATAAAAATATATTCACAACTAAGCGATATATACAATTTTAATTATTCTCCATAAGAATAACATTGGGGCTGAGTACGCAGGTTTGCTGCAACAAGGAACACAAAAAATGGGTTTTTATGCTAATATCAATATAACTCAACTAGGTGAAGTCGTATACCAGTTTTTATTCATTTATGTTCATAATTAAGGGAGACAGAGCATTTAATTATTATCCATAAGAATAACATGGGGGCTGAGTACGCAGGTTTGCTGCTACGGGAGAATTATGCAAAAACAATTTTTTTGAGCAAATATCAATAGACCTCAATGAGATGAAGCTGTATACCAAGTTTCGTCAGTATACGTTCATAAATAAGCGAGATAAAAAAAATTTCTTTTCCTCCATAAGAATAACATTAGACAACGTACTGTGTTTAGCACTTTCAATATCTCGGTAACCAATTGACGTAGAGGAATGATCGAAATACCAAATTGTGTGTTTTTTTAAGCTGAATTGAATGGTCAAAACTAAAATTTGACTTTTTCAAAAATTATATGTAAAAAATTCAAAAAACCCATTTTTGGGGTACAAAACCCCCCCAAAATACCCCTTCGGATAGGTCGATCTGTCTGGTTTTCGAACTTAAAGTCATAAATGCTGCTTTACATGTTTTTACCAAATTTCGTCAAAATCGGATGATTTTTACGAGAGTTATCGTGCTCACGGACACATATATATATATAGATATATATATATATATATATAGATGAAAAATAAGTAACATGAGTACCCTGGAGATATCTCCAGGGTACTCATGTTACTTATTTTTCATCTATCATATAGTAGCCCTTCTATGTGAATTTAATTTATATATATATATATATATATATATATATATATATATACAGTCACGAACGAATGGTGTTTTTGGGGTCTGGGGACCTCAAAACGAAAAGTTATCATGGTCCCGGGCCTAGGTCTTACCATGCCGACTACGGTAATAGCTTCTTCCCTATAGGGGAAATTCGCTAAAAAGTGGTTTTTACGTGATGTGTGTGTGTGTGTGTGTGTGTGTGTGTGTGTGTGTGTGTGTGTGTGTGTGTGTGTGTGTGTGTGTGTGTGTGTGTGTGTGTGTGTGTGTGTCTGTGTGGATGTATACAGAGCTAGAGCCCTAACCAATGGGCCGATTTTTATGAAATTTGGCATGTAGGTACTAATCCACGATATCTCCAGGCCTTTTTTTCATTTTTTGAATTTTTTATTTTTAAGGGTAATTATCCCCCAAAAACCGCCAAAAAACATGAAAAACCCAAATTTCTCAAAAACGGCTCTAACGATTTTGATTAAACTTTAGTCGTTTGTAGAAATTTAGCTCTCCAAAAAAATGACAACACCCGCATTTCTGTAAAAATTCGGGTTCAGAAATTACAGGACTTAAAACATAAAAAATTCAGACTTTTTGATTTTTCATGGAAAAACATAAATATAAAATAAACGGTATCAGGAAACTGACACATACTTTCTCCCTTTTAGCCAAACTTTAATGACAAAAATATTTGTTATTTACTAAATATAGAATATGAAGTATAGATAAATGTACAGAAAAATGTTTAAAGTAGTTGTTTTTAGAAATATCCACCCAAATCCCTTTTTGGGAGGCACTATAGAGTCCGTTGCTACACACAGTGGTTTTGAGAGGGGAAATGCCCCCTTGCCCCCCCAGGGTTAAATAGCAACACATTTCGAACATCATCTGTTGGTTAATGCTAACTTGACCTGCATATCAAATTTTAATGAAATTGATCAGTAAATAAGAGAGAAATAGTTATTTTAGCGAATTCCCCCTATAGGGAAGAAGCTATTACCGTAGGTCTTATGGTAAGACTTAAGCCCGAGACCATGATAACTTTTTGTTTTGATGTCCCCAGATGTCCAAAACACTATTCGTTCAAATTTATATATATGTATATATATATCTATATATATATATATATATCTATATATATATATATATATATATATATATATATATATATATCTATATATGTGTCCGTGAATGCGATAACTTGAGTAAAAAACGTCCGATTTCGATGAAATTTGGCTCAAATGTGTAAACTGACATTTATGACTTTAAGTTCGAAAACCAGAAAAATCGGACCATGGGAAGGGGGGTTTATGGGGGTTTTAAATTTTCCAAAAATCAGTTTTTTGCATTTTTTACCCTAAAATTTTTAAAACACTTAATTTTGGTTTAGACCATGTTATAGAGCTTAAAAAAACAAATAATATGGTATTTTGAATTATTAACCTAGGTTAAGTGGTTGCGGAAAAAATCCAAAAAACATGCTCATAAAATCTCCCATGTTAATCTTATGGGAAAAAGGTTTTTGGCTTTTCCTCAGTTAATTTTACTTTAAACTTCACATTTTCTTTTACCAATCACTTCAGCTCCACAAAACAATCATTTTGGTGTTTAAATTGTGATTCTACGTCAAACCGTTGCAGAGATATTCAAAGTGCTAAACACAGTACGTTGTCCAATGTTATCCTTATGGAGAATAAATAAAATTTGATATCTTGATTATTTATGAATGTATATTGATGAAATTTGGTATGTGGCTTCATGTTGTACTGGTATATTGATAATTGCACAAAAAATAAATGTTTTGTTGATTGTCCCCGTAGCAGCTAACCTGCATACTCAGCCCTAATGTTATTCTTATGGAGAATAAGTAAAGTTTTATATCTCCCTTAATTATGAACATAAATTAATAAAACATGGTAAGTAGCTTCACCTGGTTCAGTTATATTGATAATTGCATAAAAACTCATTTCTTATCTTCCTCGTTGCAGCAAACCTGCGTACTCAGTCCTAATGTTATTCTTATGGGGAATAAATAAAATGTAATAAATCACTAATTTATGAATGTATTTTTGTCAAAATTGGTGAGTGGCTTTATGTACTAGTGAGAAACATATCAATGCATTGGAAATTCGCTGAGTACGCAGGTTTGCTGCGACGGGGGGTATTTGTATTCCCCATAAGAATAACATTGGACAACGTACTGTGTTTACCGCTAAATGAAAATTTCAATTTTCTCTGCAACTAGCAATCGTAGAATAGTAATTCAAAATACTAATTTATTTAGTTTTTTGAGCTCTTTTTAATGGTGAATAGTAATCTTTTTTAACATTTAAGATTTTTTATGAAAAATCCAAAAAACTGAATTTTGGATGTTTTAAGTCCTGTAATTTCTGAATCCGAATTTTTCCAGAAATGCGGGTGGTGTCATTTTGTTGGAAACCTAAAGTTCTACAAACCACGAAAGTTTAATCAAAATCGTTAGAGCCGTTTTTGAGAAATTTGGATTTTTCATGTTTTTTAGCGGTTTTTGGGGGATAATTACCCTTAAAAATCAAAAATTCAAAAAAATGAAAAAAACGCCTGGAGATATCGTGGATTAGCACCTACATTCCAAATTTCATAAAAATCGGCCCATAGGTTAGGGCTCTAGCTCTGTACACATCCACACAGACACACACACACACACACACACACACACACACACACACACGGACACACACACACACACACACACAGACAGACATCACGTAAAAACCACTTTTTTGGGTTCAGGGAGCACCAAAACGAATATTTCCACTAACAACTCAAATTCGAAAATTTTTACGAAAACAATACTTTCTCCATATACTATGTATAGGGGGAGAAAGTAAAATATTAATATTCACCATTAAAAAGAGCTCAAAAAACTAAATAATTTAGTATTTTTAATTACTATTCTACGATTGCTGGTTGCGGAGAAAATTGAAATTTTAATTTTACGATAAACGCAGTACGTTGTCCAATGTTATTCTTATGGGGAATACAAAAATTACTATTTCTCTCTTATTTACTGATCAATTTCATTCAAACTTGATCAATTTCGCTTGTCAAGTTGCCATTGACAAACAGAGGAAATTCGAAATATGTTGCCCCTTAATAACCCTGGGGAGGGAATAGGGGGCATTTCCCCTCTTAAACCACGTGTGTAGCAATGGATTCTGTAGGGCCTCCAAAGCAGGGATTTGGGTGGATGTTTTTTAAAACAACTTGTTTACAATATTTTCTTTACATTTGACCGTGCTTTGTATTCTATATTTAGTAAATAAAAAGTAATTTATTCATTACAGTTGGGCTAAAAGGGAGAAAGTATGTGTCAGTTTCCTGATACCGTTTATTAGCTTAGTAATAAGTTGGCTATTCAGTATGAAGATAAACTTCGACCTAAATAATTACTAAGTTGTTTTTATTTTATCACCTACATTGTTTAATGTTAATTTGTAATTTACAATGAGAATTTAATTTCAAGCAGTCTGAAGTTTTTATTTTATTTAAATACATATAAGCTATGTTAATTTTTAATTGACAATGAGACTTTAATTGTTAAGCATTTTAGGAATTTATTGTAAAATGTGAAAACACTTACATGTTTGGTTTTGTATTTGCACAGTTATAAAGTAAACTGCTTTGTCGTTAACTGTGAAGACATTTAGTGTACAGCAGCACCCATCTATTAAATGCACTGCCAGAATCTATCAAGTCGGGGTTGGGTGAAAAGTCAAGGGCTGTTGACGTAGTGGGCCTATTACAGAATCGGGGGCTATTTAGTTTGCTAGACTAGCCAAGTAACTAAAAAAGGAGTAGACCTAAATATTTAGTTAATTAAGTTATTATAATTTATGCTGCTAGTGCTGATCATTATTACTCACACACAAAATTTCAACTCTATACACAGATATTGTGTGTTTCAATGAAAAAATATTTTACTTATGTGACATCCGGTTTCTTGTATAAAATGTGTGAGAGACATATCTTGTGATTATAATATCACAAGAATTTCATTGATTTTTTAAAACAAAAGTGTTCTTTTACTTTAAAAGTAGGCCATTAAGATCTAAAGAGAAATTTTTATTTCTCTCTTTTAAGTTTTGAGAAATTTTACTTATCCTTCAGACCAGTTGAAATGAACGGAGATGTTCTTGAACCAGTTTAGGTCAGTTTGGTTTAATTCTGAGTTGCTTGACCTTACTATCTCATTACAGATAGTCTCAGCCATGCAGCAGCCTGCGAAAGAGCTCAAGGCAGATCGACGTCTCACGGGATCGCAGATCATTGACGACCAGCTACAAGACATCCTGACGTATCTCATCAGAGACTACGTGTTTCCGTGGTACGCATATTCAATGAATAAATATTACTAAGAAAATCCTCTATCGCTGAACATAAGAACGTAGCCTACATTACAACCGACAAAGGGTTTTAACATCTATAATAATAATAGCGTAAAAATAATACCTGTAGTGTAATTATACATCAAAATCTATCCACCGTTATAATGTAGAATAGGCCTATAAGTTTTTAATCAAAGTTTTTTTGATAAATTAACATTTTTTCTTTTAAATCTTAGATATCACTTTTTTAGCGAATTTCCCCTATAAAGAAGAAGCTATCACCGTAGGTGGCATGGTAAGACTTAAGCATGAGACCATGATAACTTTATGTTTGCGGTCCCCAGATGCCAAAATAACTATTCGTTCAAATTTATATATTTTTATAAGTAGATAAGATAGTTCATTTAGCTCAATTTGAGAGCCATCAGAAAATGTTTGTAGCAGGTTTAACAAAATAAACTCATTTAATCTCTTGTTTTAATTTAACTCATTATTCGCTTTAATTTACATGTTTTCATCTGAATCACATATAATTCAGTATTATTTTAGGTATAACTAGCTGGCCCAACAGACGTTGTCCTGTCGTAATGCCATTGAATTTGTTTTATATTAAATGCTCGTTCATTTTCAAGATAAGCTCATTCGCTACGCTCACTGGTTATTTTTATATAGAGCTAACTTCGGCATCAAAAAAAGAGTTGGAGTTGCTTCAAATAGATTTTTTATTTCCATAATGAACATATGTTTATGCCTTTCAAGTATGTTTAGATAGAATCCTTATAACAGCTCATTGGTGTAACTAAATAACTAACATCCTAACCTGACTGTGTTTTATGTACTTAGATGTTTTAATATAATTATAAAATATATGAAATCAGGAATAAACCGTCAAAATAAAATCTTAAATAACAATAATAAACCATTTTCAAAAAAGTATTATTAGTTTCAAATGTTCCTAAAAAACTAGCAGAATTTCCACTTATAATAATTATATTATTTTTAAGATTTGCAATTGTGTTCTGAATCCCTGACAGGTTTCCTAGCTGAAAACAGTTTCTTAACTAAAAACTGCATCCTTTGAGTAGTTGATTGTGATAGCTATCAGATAGCAACATCCTCATAGTATGCGAGTTTTAATTTCCTTAGGTATTCTTAAAATAATATTTTAAAGATAACTTTCTTTTATCTAATATTCGAGATAATCCATCATTTTGTCGTCAGTTTTTCTAGTGACATCACGCTTTATCAGAAGAGCGCTCTGATATCAGTAGCCGCAAAATAATTTTTCTGCTGTAAAAACTCAAATATGTCAATCTATCATAACTTTGTTAATATTTTAAACCAATATTTAATCTGAAAACCGTATTAAATTCCATATTTATGCTCTTTAATTTAATACCTCACAACACTGTATTTAAACTTAAAATAATTACCAAAATATAAACATTTATTTTATTTCTATAATATAGTTTTAATCACATTATACTCCAATAATTTGTCAGATACAACAACTACATAGAAATTTGTCTAGTATCAGCTGTTATATTATAATCAAAATCCATATTTATTATAATATTTATTTTTTGATTCAGAAATATTTACAGGATTTTTGTTGTATCAATTAATTACATACAATGGTCGATTATTCATAAATTCTTTAGCGATTAAAGTACATTTCGCTATTGTTATAATAAATTTTTTTATAATCTTGATACACAATTCAGATTTTTTTATATTAATATCTAAATTCATTAATTCATCAAGATAATAATGTCCATGTAATTATACTCTAACATATTTTTATTTTATAAACATGCTATCAAATTTTGAGATAGGTATCATATTTTTGATCGTTTAATCTTCCTTTTTGAAAACCAATAACTATAAATGTTGGATTATATATGTGTCTATAAATGTTTGTTATATCGAAACTATATGTTTTCCAGTTATAGTTTTTTCTTCAACATATTTTGCCAATGTTTAAAATTAAATTATATTTTTCAGTTTTAGTTATATCATTAATTAAATTTTGCTAGTAGTTTTATATTTAATATTCAATAATTAATTGGTACCTTAGTAATAATGTGTCAATTATAATTTTTCCAGCTCCAGGTAATGTAGTATCATCGAATGTTCCATCAGCATTTTTACTTTTCAATCTAAAAATTTGATTTTTATCTTCAGATCTTATTAATACCTATGAAAGGCAAAGCTCTCACTCACTAACTGACTGACTCACTCACTCACTCACTCATCACGAATTCTCCTTCTTCCCATTACCTAGAGAATTGAAATTTTGTACACTGATTCTTTAGGCACAAAGTAGGAAAACTAAATGATTTTCATCCTGTTCTGACCTTCCGGTTCCGCCAGAGACCCCGACAAAGTTCCCATATATTTCTTATGGACATTAATTTTTGTTTGAGCTGATGAAAATACAAACAGCTGACCTTGATTCGTAGTAGTTCCACGAGTTAACCACAGACAACAGCACACACAACTGTCATAGTTTTTATAAATCATTTGCAGGGCGAAGCCTGCGAGAAACAGCTAGTTGTTTATAAATTCAATCAACATTCCTGAACCTTCAACCATTAATGGTGATGTGACTGTAGATACAATTATTTCTAAATATTTAATTCCTTCATGTTAAAATATTGATTTCAAATAATTAAGTATTTCAATTCATTCATCTAATCCTATACTCTAATAGGGGAAGGTTTGCTGGCTTGCTTGCGACATGGATCTCAAAAACGGCTCCAACGATTTCCTTAAAATGTTCGAAATAACTAATTTATGGGATAAAAATAAGCTAGACAGGCCTCATCCCCAGGAAAAATCAAATAATGTAAAAAAACTAAAATGAAAAGTTAACAAAATTAACATTGGGCTTATGGAGTTTCAAATCAAAACAAAAGAATTGTAACAGCTGTTCATAATCAATCAGGGAACTGTCAAAGTAAAACTCATGTTGTATATGAATTATTAACATGTGGTTTCCTGAGAGCAGAGATTAAATGGTTTGAGTGAAGATTACATAAATAGAGTAGTAAAATAATCAAAGGGACATTGAGCTATAAATAACAACTGGAGTGACCTTTAAAATGTAGAAAAGAGGCAAATGACAACAAATGATACAAATCTGATTATCAGTAGGGGGAAATGGTGAAATAGTACTCCAAGTCATCTAAACAAACTGACTGGCCTTCCCCAGAGCAAAGCTCGGTCCCCCAGGTACTTTATTTGATATCAAAACCTTTAATTGCTCTTTTTTATTTAAAAATATTTTTTCCTGCTTTTTCTTGTGCATACATATAATTTATAATAATATCTAATTTATTTAATTCATCTATAAATCTATATTCAGTTTAATTGTCTGTATAATTTATAATACCTGAACCTTAAATTTCTCCTTTAGAATCTCAAATATGTTTGATTAAATTCATATCCGCTCCACTTTCATTTTGTTTTTTTTAGTTTTAGGATCAATAATTTTTATAAATTGAATTTGTTTTGCATACAAAATCTTTGAATAATTATTTAAATTATCTTGACCATACAAATTATCATCACTTATTTTAACCCTGTAGGTGTCGCATTAAAACCCTGGAAATGTCACACGATTTTCGGCACTTTTGCAGAGTTTTATATAAAAAATAATAAAAATTACAGTTTATGAAGTAGAGAGACAAACCTGTATGTTTTCTTAAACTACATAAAATAGGCTATACAAAATATATAATATGATGTCCTTACCTTCATATATTATAACTGCTAAATAGTTCAGATCCCAAAGTTGAAAAATAAAATCGGTATTGTTTTTAATAACCACTAGAATAAAGAAACACTTTTACTCATAAAACAAAAAACTGAGATATAAATTTTGTTCTGAATTTAATAAGGAAAAAGAAAATATATAGTTTGTTATTGTTTTTGTCAATGATAATCACTAAAATAAAAAAAACCTAAAATAAGTACGCGACACAAATAACACAGTTTGCTCGAATATGTCGACACACTTACACTTTGAGCTTTTTGTGGGCTTTTAGGGGCCTCCAATAATAGTCTAGCTTGTGGAAGAATTCTTTGTGGATCCCACAGTTACACCCAGAACAAATGTAGGTAGCTCTTTTTCCACAGACTCCACACACTCTGTTAGCTCTGTTTGGTAGAAGTGTCATGGTATGTGATGTGTCGCCTGAAGGTCCAGCAACTGGAGCAGGATCTGTGCTACGAGCAAGAGTTTCAACAATGTCAATGTAAAAATGTCTCCTACTCATAGGTTTGTCAGTATTCAATGAATACAAAACAAAGGCATTGTACAAAGAAATGTCCAGAAAATTGTAGAAGATTCTCTTCTAGTACTTGGTGGTCTGTCGGTTGCATGACAGATGATATACAGATTTGTCACTGACATCTACACCGCCCATGTGCTGGTGTATCTATCAATTAGTACTGGTTTCACAGCTTGCAACCCTTTCTTGCTAGTTGTAGGTTTGTCCTCTGCGTGGCATGCAGTTGTCAGTGCGAAGACAGGTTTCCTCGTCACTTTCTGCCGATAAACAACGAGCAGTACCTCTTTGTGTCGAAAATAACACGATTCTTGTGCACCTAAAACTAGGCCTACTTCTTTTGCTGTAGAAGACAGATATTTAGAATTTTTATTGATGGTGCCAGTGAGGTAGGTGTTTCTATCTAACAATTCCAGTGCAAGAGGAACTTTGGTATAAAACTGGTCGGTAAAAAGATGATGGCCTTTATCAAGTAACCCACTGTTTTCCATTAGTTACATCACACGTTTTTTGACAAATGGCCCTGGTTTGTCAATCAAAAAGTCTGTACCACTGTACATTTCTATGTGTATTACATAATTAGTTGCTGAGTCACAGGTTTCAAATTTTTTATGCCAAACTGCTTATGCTTCTTTTTTGGTAGGTACTGGATGAAGGCGCAGCGATTTTTCATGCCAATAAGGCTTTCATCTAGGCATACATTTTGTCCTGGGATAAAATGCTTTTTGAATGCTCGATTAAGGCTGTCTAATAGAAACCTAACCTTAAGCCAAGGATCAAATTCAGGGTGGCCTCTAGGTAATCCGTTAATTGTTGTCATTTGCAAATTTGACAAGATTAGAAGAAACTTGTTACAGGACATTGAAAAAAGGTATAGTCTGAGACTCTTTGGTATCCCAGTAGTGTTTCACATTCTTAGTTCTCAATAAACCCATGTTTATGAACAAGCCAAAGAATCTTTTGATGTCAACAATCGAACAATAAACCCATTTCTTTATTTTAGCGTGGGGAGATGGGTTTGCCTGACTTTTTTCGAGTTTTTTCTTGGCATGTGCATTAGTGCACCTACACAAAATATTCCAAATGGCCTGGGTGAAAAATAGGTAAAAGTACTCAATAGGCCTACTATTTCTGGTTGGGAGATTTTGTACACCAGAGTTCCTCCTTATAAATGTACTTTCTATTTCTTTCTCCGGCTCTGGGGGATACACACGCTCCCATGGCAAAGTCGACTTTTTTTTAGCAGGCCTAGGCCTACTGACAGAAGGTTGATTATATGCAGGTAAACTTACACCAGGTTCATCAGGATTATCTTCCCTGTCAGATGTGTCAACATCATCCCAGTTTGGTTGGTATTCTTCACCACTTCCACTAGAAAAGTCACACAAAGATTCAACATCTGATGGAACCGGCCCTATGTCAAAGTCATCGTCCACAACATCTTCATCTAAATCACTTAATTCTCCACCCAATATCTCTTGTATATCACTAGATCGCAGATCATCGCCCATTTTACAGTTAAATATAACTTAACACATACAACAGAGTGACACTTCTCCAATAGCAACCAAAACAAACAATAACAAATAAAAATACCCCCGTCGCAGCAAACCTGCGTAATCAGTGAATTTCCAATGTATAATATATGTCTTAATACCACATAAAGCCGCAAACCAAGTTTCATAAAAATATATTCACATATAAGCGATTTTAATTATTCTCCATAAGAATAACATTGGTAATGAGTATGTAGGTTTGCTGAAACAAGGAACAGAAACAATTGGTTTTTATGCAAATATAAACAGAATTTAACTAGGCGAAGCCGCATACTAAGTTTAATCAATATTCAATCATAAATAAGCGCTATATAACATTCTAGTTATTCTCCATAAGAATAACATGGGGGTTGAGAAAGCAGGTTTGCTGCAACAAGGAACAGAAAAATGGGGTTTTATATAATTATCAATATAACTCAACCAAGTGAAGCTATATACCAAGTTTTATTAATTTATGTTCTTAATTAAGGGAGTCATTACATTTTACTTATTCTCCATAAGAATAACATGGGGGCTGAGTATGCCGGTTTGCTGCTACGGGAATAATCAACAAAAAATCAATTTTTTGTGCAAATATCAATATACCAGTACTACGTGAAGCCACATACCAAGTTTCACCAACATACATTCATAAATAATCGAGATATCAAATTTTATTTATTCTCCATAAGGATAACATTGGACAACGTACTGTGTTTAGCACTTTGAATATCTCTGCAACGGTTAGGCGTAGAATCACAATTTAAACTCCAAAATGATTATTTTGTGGAACTGAACAGATTGGTAAAAGCAAATGTGAAGTTTACATTAAAATAAAGTGAGGAAAAGCCAAAAACCTTTTTCCCATAAGATTAACATG
The DNA here is from genome assembly GCA_963675035.1 of Allygus modestus. NCBI lineage: Eukaryota > Metazoa > Arthropoda > Insecta > Hemiptera > Cicadellidae > Allygus > Allygus modestus. Next base: position 32,432,862 of record OY776116.1, read on the forward strand.
GGAGATTTTATGAGCAGGTTTTTTTTGGATTTTCTCCGCAACCACTTAACCTAGGTTAATAATTCAAAATACTATATTATTTGTTTTTTTAATCTCTATAACATGGTCAAAACCAAAATTAAGTTTTTTAAAAATTGTAGGGTGAAAAATGCAAAAAACTGATTTTTGGAAAATTTAAAACCCCCATAAACCCCCCTTCCCATGGTCCGATTTTTCTGGTTTTCGAACTTAGAGTCATGAATGTCATTTTACACATTTGAGCCAAATTTCATCAAAATCGGATTTTTTTTACTCAAGTTATCGTGTTAACGGACACATATATAGATATATATATATATGTATAGATAATATATATATATATATAGATATATATATACATATATATAAATTTGAACGAATAGTGTTTTTGGCATCTGGGGACCTCAAAACAAAAAGTTATCATGGTCTCGGGCTTAAGTCTTACCATGAGACCTACGGTAATAGCTTCTTCCCTATAGGGGAAATCGCTAAAAACAACACAGGGCAAAAGAAATAGATCGAAAAACGGCAAGATATATTAGTTATCATGAAGCCTAGAATCCGCTGATCACGTTGGTATGATCAGTGGTTGAGATATTGCGATCGTACGCGATTATATCGACTAAAATCTAGCGTCTGCAAAGTCGCCGTATTTACGGCAATTGACACTTGTGGCCAAAAAAAAGTCGCCGTAATTACGGCGATTGACACCTAGAGGGTTAATTTGTTAATAATCTCCATAATCCATGTGTTCCTTCATATTTTGTACCATCAACAATTAAATCGTCACTAGAATGTCCTATGCACACCTTGCGCATCCCGTTTTGAAAAGCGAGAATAGTAAATAGTTAAATAGTAAACAAGTACCTGGGGGCCGAGCTTTGCTCGGGGGAAGGCCAGTCAGTTTGTTTAGATGACTTGTAGTAATATTTCACCACTTCCCCCAACTGATAATCAGATTTGTATAACTCATTTGCCTCTTTTCTACATTTTTAAGGTCACTCCAGTTGTTATTTATACCTCAATGTCCCTTTGATTTATTTTACTACTCTATATATGTAATCTTCACTCAAATCTTTTAATCTCTGCTCCAGGAAACCACATGTTAATAATCATAAACAACATGAGTATTGCTTTGACAGTTCCCTGGTTGATTATGAACAGCTGTTACAATTTTTTTGTTTTGATTTGAAACTCCATAAGCCCAATGTTAATTTTTGTAACTTTTCATTTTAGTTTTTTTACATTATTTGATTTTTCCTAGGGATGAGGCCTGTCTAGAACTTATTTTTATCCCAGAAATTAGTTATTTTGAACATTTGAAGGAAATTGTTGGAGCCGTTTTTGAGATCCGTGTCGCAAGCAAGCAAGCACGCAAGCAAGCAAACCTTACTCATATTAGAGTATAGGAAACAATGCCAGTCTGTAGTTATAATCCTTATAACAGCTGTTTATTTTATTGAATGTAATTTAAAAAAGCACGCGAGACAAAAACCAAATAAAACCCTCCTCCATATGAATAACATGGGGACTTGGAAGTCCCATGGGGCAGAGCCCAGAGGTCTGAATTGAAAATCTAAAGCCAGTTTGCACATCTGCACATCTATACAAGCGTTTTAGTGTATAATATGTGGGAGTAAATCTTATAACAAAAAAGCCTTATTGCTTACAAAGTTTGCATGAGCGTATTAATAATATAGATAGATCATCAATAAATAACACATGTTTTATCACCAATCATGTATGATTTTTAGTGAATTTCCTTTGGAAAGTGAACTATTAGCATGACTCGCACGGTGAAACTTAAGCCCGGGACCACCATAGAAGTTCCTAACGTGACCCCCTGAACACGTTTTGGGGGGTCGTTCAAAATTATATATATATATATATATATATATATATATATATATATATGTGTGTGTTTGCACTCTAGCGGTCGCAATTTTTGTCCGATTTACTTCAAATTTGGTAGGGACGTTCCTTTCTGTAATCAGTTGGACAAGTTCATTGGGCAAAACAATTGGAAAACTCTAAACCCCATTTTTGGGGGATTAATCTTTCAATTTCGAGTTTTCGGGCCCAAAAATGGTCATAAAAGCCCCAGATGTAAAATAAATGCATGTAAAAAGATGGGAATTAGACAGGCGAAAGTTTTAAGCCCTCTCTCGTCATTCTAGCATAAATATTTACCGAGTTATTAAAGAAAATGTGTATCGACTAAACACAGTACGTTGTCTTATGGGGGTTTTACACGAGAAAAGCCTGTTATTCCGTTGTTAGAGTACTTTTATCATCCCCAGCAACCTCACACCTTCTTTCAAGCCTGTCTGGACCTTCTCCTAACCTTATATTGGGCAAAATTGTATTCCCAGCTTTGCAAGTAAATGAAACAAGGAGTATCAGAACAGCCAAAAAATCAATGTTTTCAGATTTCAATAAAATTGGACAAATGTATGTTTTTACACTGATTTTGAGTTTTAAAAGTTTTTATTTGGAAATTCACTTCCCTCACGTCAGCGTGCTGCGTGCAAATTCGTTTATGTATATCCCAATGTAATACAAATTTATTTTCTTGTGCTCTTGGTAAATATTTGTGAGCAATAAGACCAATCATTTTACGTAATGTCTGTGGTGGCACAAGACTGGATCAATAGATGTTGATTCTTCTAGTATAACTCTTTCTCTAATTGGTCTTAAATGGTGTATTTAAGATTTTGAAGAAAAAATTCTCTTTATTTTTTCACATAATAACAATTTTTCTGTTTTTAGCGAATTTCCCCTGGAGGGAAGAAGCTATTACCGTAGTCGGCATGGTAAGACCTAGGCCCGGGACCATGATAACTTTTCGTTTTGAGGTCCCCAGACCCCAAAAACACCATTCGTTCGAAACTGTATATATATATATATATATATATATATATATGTGTCCGTGAGCACGATAACTCTCGTAAAAATTATCCGATTTTGATGAAATTTGGTATAAACGTGTAAAGCAACATTTATGACTTTAAGTTCGAAAACCAGCCAGTTCGCCCTATCCGAAGGGGTATTTTGGGGGGGTTTTGTACCCCAAAAATGGGTTTTTTGAATTTTTTACATATAATTTTGGAAATAGTCAAATTTTAGTTTTTACCATTGGATTCAGCTTAAAAAAACACACTATTTGGTATTTTGATCATTTCTCTACGTCAATTAGTTACCGAGATATTGAAAGTGCTAAACACAGTACGTTGTCTAATGTTATTCTTATGGAGGAAAATAAAAATTTTATATCTCGCTTATTTATGAACATATACTGACGAAACTTGGTATACGGTTTCATCTGGTTGTGGACCATTGATATTTGCTCAAAAAAAACATTTTTTGCCAAAGGCTCCCGTAGTACCAAACCTGCGTACTCAGCCCCATGTTATTCTTATGGAGAATAAGTAACGTGTTATCTCCCTTAATTATGAAAATAAATTAATGAAATTTAGCATTTGACTTCACCTAGTTGAGTTGTATTGATATTAGTATAAAACCCCATTTTTTGTGTTCCTTGCTTCAGCAAACCTGCATACTCAGCCGCCATGTTATTCTTATGGAGAATAATTAAAATGTCATAAATTGTTTATTTATGAATGTATGTTGATGAAACTTGGTATGTAGCTTTATGTGGTATTAAGATAAATATATATGTATTGGAAATTCGCTAAGTACGCAGGTTTGCTGCTACGGGGGTATTTTATTATAAGAAACTCATCCTTATGTGATTGAAACATTTATCCTTAAATTTTATTGTTGCTGTTTTTTACTCAGGTACGATCCTCTGAGTGGGGATGAAGAAGTTCCTCACCAAATCCGGATCACGGCTCAGCGGATCATTGTGTCTTTCGCTTCTAGGTTAGTCTGAATGTTGCGCTACTGATGGATGGTGTTATTTCAGAATCGCATCATGAAAACCAACGATGCAAATACTTATATTCAGTGCCTCATCTTATTATTTTAAGATGGGGTGATGACATAAAAAAGATAAATTAAATATTGTAACTTTATTAACAGTTAATAAGTAAGCATATGTATGCTAACAGTTGAAAACTACGATAAATAAACTGTTTGTAGCCTCATGTTTGTGATTTGTTTGATTGTAAACAGTTATTTCATCATTTTTAAGTGTGCGTCTCAAGGGAAATTTAACTGAAGGAATATTGATCAACTATTCAACACTAGTAATATGTAATAAAATACATGATTAACTACTTTTTTAACTTTTGACCCTGAAAATTAATCATTGGTAAAAAACATAACTTTTCGTCAGGTGAACTGTTACATAATCACAAGAAATTATGAAAATAATTAGGCTACCATGTTGACAGTATTTCCGCAAGCAAGAGAGAAGATAGTTCAGGTTGTGGTTTATAGGGCTATCTGCCAATCCTAGACGTGCTGCGTTGCCAAACTGCACACTAGGTGGATGGTGAATGGTATAACACTCGAGGGATATTTTTCTATGGCAAAATAGCAACAATGACAGGATGGAGCCCTATTATTAGTTGGAGCCCAACTGTCAACTTTCCTACCCCCGATAATAGAGGAAGAAACACAATTTACAAGGTGACAGAAAACAACTTATAAATGTCATTCTTAGTAGGCTCATGTTAGCATATTATTTCTATTTCAATTGTAATTTGTTCCTGCAGGATGAAGGAGATAGACTGGATACCGTACCTCACCACTCGACTGGTGGACGATGCTGCATCACACCTTCGTCTGTTCCGGCAAGCGCGGGCCAAGATGAAGGGAGGGGGGAGCAGCGGGACAGTGGGAGGGGGACATGGCCGCATGCCCAGTGGAGGGGGAATCACCCCTCCGACTCTGGAGTCTGTGTTCTTCGACCTTGAGCTGACCATGGAGGAAAACAACGTCTGCAGGGATCACATCTGCTTGGATGCCGAAAACGAGAAAAGTAAGTCATCATAGCTTATGTAGGAGATTTTACATTTTGAGGTTTACCTGTTTGGGTTTACTTACTTTTACCCTGGGGGAAATTATGTTTCTTAGTAGTCGTTAACGGTTATGCACGTAATTTCAGTATTAAAGGTGAGGAGGGTTTTAGGAGTACAGTAGACTCCTGACTATCCACGACCGGATTACCCGCGTTGCGGCTTATCCGCGATCAGCCAAAAAAAACAAAAAAAAACGCAACTGCGGCAAGCGAAGTTTAGCGCGTAAACGTCTATCCTCGCGCCTGCAAATTATAGCTACCGCGCGCGACGCACTTGGCCTTGGGCGAGAGAAAGGGGTTACTAGCGGTCAAACGGAAGCCCGCCCGCCTGCCAAAATATTAGTCATCTCGCGCCATCCCTCCTGACCGCCATATCGTACGCAACTGCCCGCCATTATGCAGAGGGACAATTGGACTTCTTGGAAGGGAAACATGACACCTCGTTGTGCGATCTCATTGTTTATTTTCCTCGAATAAAGACGGCAACTTCGACATTAGGCCTGTAATATAGTGCACTTGTCTCACGTATTGGACTGTTTTTTACCGATGTGAAAATATTGTTTGTAAAATAATTGTGTGTTTATTAAAAGGTACGTACAGTAATCTTGTATTTGAAGTCTTTCACATTATTAAACCTAACATTCAGTAGCCTAAAGGTTATTATTTTGCTCTCACAGTCGTTTTTAACTATTTCAAGTGTGTTTTAGGTTAGGTTTGGTTTATCCGCGATTTCGATTATACACGATCGCTCAGCCACCCATTACCGCGGATAATCGGGAGTCTACTGTATTCAGTTTGATTCTTGGAATCCAGTTCACTTTCCCTAGAAAGTGTTTATTCTTTGTAGCAAAACGCCTCTATCTTATCTAGTAGTTTTAAATAGTAGTTTTGAATGTATACAATTTGCGAATATGCATAATTGTTATGCAGCGAAATTGCAGGATTAGCAGAGAAAGGCTTCTTCAGTTCACTGTACAATATTTTCACCTTAGAGTAGGACAGGAGGATATGGTCGTTATCTCTAAGTTAAATCTGTCTTTTACAATCATTCTATTCATAATGCTTTTTTGTGTGAAACGCTGATTTCAGTGTTCAGTACAGCAGTAGAGGTATGTTTGAGGGGTGGTTTGTGTTTTCATTGTTCACAAACCAATTTGTTACTGTTGATTTTGTTCTCATCCTCATAAAATATCTCTACTTTACTATGAAAATCTCAATGTTAGCCATACTCAACTAGGTGTAATGTCAGCCAGTGGCGGATACTGACTATCGTTTTAGGGGCGGTCATGAGTGAAAAAAATATAAACTGTCAAAATACAATAACCTTTACAGTGAAAAATTGGTAAAATACGTGAAGGTCTGAGGTTTTGGTGGGGGTCATGACCCCCATGACCTCCTCCCTGTATCCACTGATGTCAGCTTGTGCATTCCACCATGATCATTAAGATTCAGCGAATGAGTAGGGAGTATTGCTGATGTATGTTGTGAGGTGTGGCCAGCCAAGTAACTAAAGATATGCCTTTTGATATGGCTTTTTGTTGACTGACACAAGTTCAACAAAATATCACATGTTCAATCTAACTGACCCCTTGCATAAATGCTAATAAATGTCAGCACTAGTCTCAGGATGTTGGCATGAAACTAGTTAATTAATTAAACAGGAAAGTGTAATAAAGGGCCTCAGGTTGGTTGTTTGATTGGCCCATGTGATGACCCATGTGCCCATTTAAACATTTATACTCAAATCTACTTTAAAATCTCTATAATAATGCTATTTTCACCTGTTTCGAGATAGTTGAACTTTTCACTGTAAGATGGTTCCACTACTTTGTTGAAAAATAAATAAATGAGAATCATCCATTAAACTATACATTTTTTTGGTAAATAGTTTTAAAATTACAATCTGTCAATAGTAGGGGATATCAGATTTAAAGTGTTACCTTATTTGTTAAAATTTGGTTAAGTATAGTGAGAGAGATTTATACCGACAATACATCATGTAGAAATAATATAGGTTTATGATAAAAAAAGTTGGAGACAGTTTCTTGAATAAACTTTTCTAAGTATAAAGAACAAGAGAGAAGTTAAGATTTATAAGAAAAGGCATATAGGAATGTTGTATGTGCAGACTGGAAGTATGATGAAACAATGGGTTGTTTTGCTGACCTACTGAAAGCTCAGCATTTTTTAGCTGCTGGTTTGAATAGGTCACTTAAATGCTGACTCGAGGTAATGGGCTATGGATTCAGGCTGCAGGACAGGGGCCTTGGGCCTCTGAGTGAGTAATCAATGTAATACTGAATAGAAAAATATATAACCTATTCTGGTATCAATTGAAATTTCTACATGGTAGTCGTTCGACAGGTTTCTTTTTGATAAATATGACCCCACATGCTTTACTACGTGCTAATAAAAGAATTGTTTATAAATACAGGTTCCTATAAACTAAGTTCAGAATTTTGATTCATCACTGTTTAAGAGTTATTACAGGTAATTTAATGAGAGAATTTTTCTTTAAAATGTTAAGAAAGTTTAAAAGTTTTTAAAACTGTCTATTAAGTTTTTAGTGTGACCTGTGTTGTTTGGTCTGTAGACCCCTCATGTGCGATCAGCTTCTTGCGATATGCGTTGAATCATATTTGGAGCAACAGAAGATGGCGGCAGAAGTGTACTTCTGAAGATAAACCAAATCACAGATTTCTTTAAAGTATTGGGAATGCAATGGATAGAAATGAGATCAGTGACGATTCCTAATAATCCGTGTTTTGGGTTTGTGAAATATCCATATCTTCTGTTGCTCCAAATACGATAATATATGTGGCAAGAAGTTGACTGTAGGTTAGAAGTCTGTAGAGCCAAAATTGGGGAATTTATTTAAGTATAAAAACATGTAAAAATATTCCTCACATACTAAAGCATATGATTAAATTACCCACAACTGGCTGGGTAGTTAACAGATTAGAGTGCTCGCATTGTAATCTAGGTTCGCCAAATCAATCCTGCTCAAAATATTGAAAATGTGAAAGTTTGTAACTGGGCTCAGCTGGTCAGTACTGGTAGGCTATTAATCAATGATGCTTTCTAACAAAAAGATTATGTTAGATTGTATCAAGACCAGAAATTTGATTGTTTCCTATCAAAATGTTGAACATTCTGTTTTCATGTACATATTAGCAATTACTCTAAATCCTGATACTTGTACTTCTAGCCAGCTATTTGGTAAGTTTTCTTGTTAAGACTTCGGGTGTCCACCACCGGTTTTTAAAGTTTAAATGTTCAATCATTAAAAATTGTTTAATGATCTACCAAACAACACAGATTTAACTATTCCCCTCATAAGCTTGGCACCAAAGGGTTGTCCACTGATTATATTATATTTCCAACGACAGCAAGCCAATTTTTTTGTAAAACTGGCTTGCAGTCGTTGGAAATATAATATAATCAGTAATATAATTTTTGATTATTGTTAATTAACTTGTGAACAATTGTTAATTATAAGTACTTTCACTACCCCACCATCATCCTGTAAACTATCAAAAATAATCAACCATGAAATTATGAAAATTATCTAAATGGCAAATATGCCTATAGTAAATCAAACAACCAACAATGACATTCTTTTTCAGAATACAGTCGAGATGTTCAGTTCAACTGATCAGTAATGGTGGTAACATTGTTGTGCAGGTTTTCTGCGCGAGCTGACTCAGGTTATCCTCTACCTGCTGACCACAGAGGAAGACTTCCACTGTCGAGCGCTGTGTTGTCTGGTGCGGGAGATCTGCGTCAACCAGGTGTTGGAACCACTGATGGACATGGTCTCGGACCCTGACTACATCAACCAGATCATCATCTGGCTGGTGAGAGAGTGACACCAGGTCTGATAATCCTAGTCATAAAGAGTCTTTATCACCAAAAGCTGCCGGAAGTCTTGATGGAGTTTTGCCCCATAAGAACAATGTTGATGTTCAGTTTGCATTATTTCTCATCCGATCGTCCAAGAAATTTCATTCTAGTGTCGAATTGAAGGTATAGATGTTCTCTAATGTGTTACATTGTTTACTTTAAAAAGTCGGGCATTCATATATATATATATATATATATATTTTAACAGACAGTTTGATTAATGAAGATTATTTTACTGATCTGTAGATAAATTAAAATTTCTACAGTATAACCCACTTGGCGGGTAGTACACTGTCAATTTGATACTAAAACCTAAGTAATTGGATGATCAGGTACGGACGGAGTAATGGGCACTGAAAGTTGATAAATCTGGAACTGAAGTTGAGTTGCTCTTCTGAGACTAAACTCCGGAATGGGTAAAGGCAACTTGCGATGATTAAGACACCTGAGGCACCGGCCACAATACGAGCAGTGAGCAGCAGAGCAGTAGTGTTCATGATACTAGAGTAGTTTTTTAGCGATTTCCCCTATAGGGAAGGAGCTATTAACGTAGGCGGCATGATAGCACTTAAGCCCAGAACCATGATAACTTTTCATTTTGAGGCCCCCAGATGCCAAAAACACTATTCGTTCAAATTTTGTATATATGTGTATACATATATAAATATTTATTTATGTGTCCGTAAGCACGATAACTCTCGTAAAAAAGGTCCGATCTTGATGAAATTTGGTACAGACATGTAAAGTAGTATTTATTTGAACAAGTTCGAAAACCAGACGAATCGCACCATCCGAACGGGGGTTTTTGGGGGGTTTTGTACCCCAAAAATAGATTTTTGAGGGTTTTCACATGTAATTTGTATTTAAATCAAATATTTAGTTATACCTTTGAATTCAGCTTAAAAAAACAAACAATTTGATATTTTGATCATTATTCTACGTCAATTGGTTACTGAGATATTGCTGTGCTAAACACAGTACGTTGTCTAATGCTATTCTTATGGAGAAAAATAAATTTTATATCTCGCTTATTTATGAATATAAACTGACAAAACTTTGTATATGGCTTCATCTGGTTGTGGTTTGTTGTTGTTTGCACAAAAAACAAAATTTTCACTTATGGTTCCCGTAGCAGCAAACATAGGTTCTCGGTCCCCATGTTATTCTTATGGAGAATAATTAAAATGTTATATATCGCTTATTTATAAATGTATATGAATGAAACTTGGTATGTGACTTTACTTAGATGAGTTCTATTGATATTTGCATAGAAACCCATTATTTTCTGTTCCTTGATGCAGCAAACCTGCGTACTCATCTCTAATGTTATTCTAATGGAGAATAATTAAAATTGCATTTATCGCTTATTTGTGAATATATTTTTCCTAGAGATGTGTGAGTACTCAAAATTTCTCAGTTTCCAATTTACCTTTTTCCAATGAATCAGAAATCCATTTATTTTACTTATTATCGTTATTTTCAGGTCATATTGACTAGAAAAGTATATTTTAATTTAAGAACATCTATAAATAGAACCCTATACCCTGTTTTGATCCAATCCAACTCGACCTGTGTTTTTCTTTTTAAAATTTTATACTTGACTCGAACTCTAGATTCGAATCTTTTGCCAGTTACTCGACTCGACTTAAAAAACCTGTACTCGCATATCTCTAATTTTTATCAAACTTGGTATGCAGCTTTATGTGGTATTAAGACATTGGAAATTCGCTGAGTATGCAGGTTTGCTGCGACGGGGATATTTCACTCTTTGTGTATTTTACTAAAATGGGATCATTGGTTGAGGTTTTCCAGATCCTACCTAGTGTTAAAAGAACAGTTTAGGGACCTTTTCCGTTATACGACCACCACTTTATATTTTTGTATAACAATACACAATCCCTATTATGACGTTTACTACTGATAATACTACCCGGGAATTGTTTTAGCAAGGGTTTTGCCAGTTATAGTTGCCTGGATTTACCTATCTCGCTATCTTATCGGTTAGGCCTACTGATAAGAGGCGCGCTTGGACCCTGGTGGTCAGTTGAGTGGCAGTTAAACCTGAATTTTCTAGCAGGTGCTCGGGAATGCGAAACTAAGAAAGGGGATGTGCGATTATTGCAACAAAGAGGGGTGTTTTGCACAATCCGCGATTTTGTAAAAACAATCAAGAAGTTATTCTACAACTTAGTGACGCTCATGACCGATTGGAAAATTTGTTTACTGGTTTTTGTTTGGATTTCAGGATTGTAGTTCTATTCATATACCAATGGTCAAAAGAGTACTTAACTGTGATATTGTTGCTAAACAGTGGGGTTTTCCCACTATATTTAATGCAATATACATATTGCGTTTATATAACTTTCAAATTTAATTTTAAAGTTATGTCTCTTTTGATTTCTTACAATTGGTGTTGAAAATTTCTTGCTTAATCACTCTTTGAAACCCTAAACAGGATTTGTAGATCATTATACCATTTCAACCTGAAATATATAGTGGTAGTCGTGTAATGGAAAAGGTCGCAGTTTAGAATAGGTTGCAAGATCCAAAAATTAAGTCAGCTGCCTCTTAAATATGTGTCTTAACAAGTTCAACTTTTTAATACCAGTTACTGTTTACCGGTTTGAAAAGAAATGTAATTGGTCTTTTACTAACACCTGACTGTATTACAACTTCTGACCACATATTTTGTAGAAGACGATATGCACAAGTCATGTTGCAGGGGTAGAGTGGTAAGAAGAAAATGTATGTATTAGTTTAGGCGAGTGGTAGTAGAGGGCACTGTGCAGAGCCACTCACTTCAGTCTCGGCCAGTTTCATATCAGACAATACAATCATTAAACTCAGCGTTGCCACTCGCCACTCACTGCTCATGTAGTGGCCCCTCGGCCGGCCTGCTCGTCTGATAATACAGTCATTAAACTCAGCGTTGCCACTCGCCACTCACTGCTCATGTAGTGGCCCCTCGGCCGGCCTGCCCGTCTGATAATACAGTCATTAAACTCAGCGTTGCCACTCGCCACTCACTGCTCATGTAGTGGCCCCTCGGCCGGCCTGCCCGTCTGATAATACAGTCATTAAACTCAGCGTTGCCACTCGCCACTCACTGCTCATGTAGTGGCCCCTCGGCCGGCCTGCCCGTCTCACAGTGAATCAAAGTTGTTTAAGTAGCATTCTGTTGGAAACCTAACTAATTGAACGATCAGGTCCGACTTAAAATAAATACAACAACAAATAAACTGGCGTCTCACTAGCCTAACGGTTAGCATCTTGGACTTTGGTTCAAGGGGATATGGGTTCAAATCCCGGGGTGTCCACAAAAATTTGAGTGGTTTGGGCCATTTTCCCTAAAAGTTGTTGTGTGTTCTATTAATGGAAAGTACCATTGGTGTTGAAATCAAAATAAAAACACTGTCATGGTTATTAAACGTATTTTAATTATATGATCAAATCAAACTCTCACCCCGATTAACTAAACACCGAAACGAGGTAAAACCCTAAGATATCTAAAATTCATTTCATTACTTAAAACTATGTAATATTCTAATTTATCCTGTGATATACTCAACAAAAATACTCTCACAAACAGAAACAAACTCACAAGAAAATTGGAATAATTGAAGCAGACTTTAAAACAAAATTGAAACTTGGCATCAACTTCGAAAAGTGTCAGTGTAAACTATTTCCGACAAATCAATTTATCTTGTTGAAATTTAAGAAGATACAACATTGTTTTTCCGCTATGGAATTTGTGATAGCTATTGAATTAAAGGTGTCAATGAGTGACTTTTGATTGCAGTGTAGGGACATCCCCATCACCAGTGAAGTGTTCCTATCCGCGCTGAGGGTGACGGACAACATGGAGGAACTGACAGCCACCCGGGAACTGTTGGTCAAGGAAATGGCTACTCTGGTAGGTACCGTACCAGTGTGGTTACGTTTGTTCAAAATAAAGGATGGCTTTTGTAGACTTTCCGGTTTTATAATGTGATTGTAAATTTATGCTATACATTTGTTGACAGTGCCCAGGTGGTATTCGCTCATGAAAGCTCTTTGTAGGGCTGAGTAAACAAGGTTATCTTTCTCCATTAGTAAAGTACTTTGCCCTGTGTCGGCATAGGTGCCAGTAACAGCTTACTGCGGCTGATATGTTTGGTTATTGGCCATTTTTAGTGTTGTGAGATGTACTTTATTTATCCTGTTTTATTGCAACAACATGTATTATTTTACTTACAAAATTATGTTTTTTATGATAAGTTTTATTATTCATTAATATCGAAACCTAACTTAACAAGTTTTATAAGCTGGTTCTCCCCATCAAGAAATGTATTTTGGAAATACGCATATTGCTATAGTCTATAAGTACCAATACCTTTTTTGTTTAAGTAATCGGGTGCTATTTATTATATTTTGATTATAATCTTTGGTAGTCACTATATTTTAAGAGATAAGGTGTTGAACTTGTTGTTATTGCTGGATTAGGAAACCACAGCATTAGAAACACAGCTAGACACAGTGCCCAGCCGCTAGGCACATCTTCCACAAGCGGGAATTTTGCGCAGGTTACCGGAAGGAAAGGATATAGCAGGAAAGGAAAGGGTGGGATGGGACAGGCAGCCAAATTGACCTTTCAGAGGGCCAACTCCCATGCTCCTGTGACAGCTGTGATCAGGCTCAAACAGGCGGACCCTGCTCTGCCCTCCAACTGGCCAACTCAACTGACAGGGTATCCATGTACAACAGCCAGGGACCACATTCTCAGGCTGGGGACCAAACCCGGAGTTTCCGTCCCCAGCTGCTGCAAATGGAGGAACCAAAGGTGAAAGGGAATCTCGTCATAATGGACAGCCAAAATACTTACCATATGTAATGACAACTTCATTTGACACTCAGTGTCAGCCTCAAAAATGGTGTTTTTAAGGTTGTCCTGGGACGTTGTTGCACTTTTCAACCTTTAATGGTTAAATTTGAATTTATAATGTTCACTGCTGATTAAAAAAACTGGGCTGTCACCAGGAGTGGCAAGCTAAACTTAAAAAAAGAATCGAATAGCATATTCAAGTTTGAGAACAAAGTTTTCTCTAAGCTTCAAATGCAGGGGCACAACAAATCTTGACCCAACAAGTACTACCCTTGCCGGAATATTTTAAAACCAAGAAACACGTGACTAAAGTGAGGGCAGATTCAGGTACTTAGCTCCTGCGTATGGCTCGGTTTACACGGGATTGACTGCAAAGCAGAGAGATTTGGTTGTTAAGAGAGATTTGATTCAGTTTAGCATTTTCATTTAGATTATCTTTCAAGTTTTATTTAAAGTTGTCGGGAAATGTTCATCAGTCTCATAGTTGTTAGTTATGTCTTTTATGAGGTGCTTCAGTTTGGCACCTGAGTGTTTACTGTTTACCGAGTGTTCGCAACTGTTGCAGAGATCGCGGGACTCCGGGGGTGACGACGACGCGTGGGTCAAGCAGCAGTTGAGCAGCCTCTTGTACGTTCAGAGGATAATAGAGTCTCGGCTGTCCAGGTCTGGTTCATCTTTGTATTCAGTAATATAGGCTTGATATGGTGTAAAGTGTTTATTGGGATCAGGGTCCAGGGCAGTTGCAGACCTCAGGGTTGAGCAGGTACAAAGCTCCTTGTACCAAACAATTTTACATATTTAGTAAAGAGAAGAACTGAAATTGTTATTTATGTATTAAGACCGTAACGGTCTTCATCGATTGAGAAAAAAAACTGTTGCAAAAGCAATGAAACTTTACATTTGAATTTCGTACACAATTTCTCCTAAAACTGGAATTTTAGATACTCACACAACTTAATTCATTTTCATCCATTTTGGCTGAATTCACACTATTGAGGTTAACTGACTTGAATTCGTTTTGGTTGGTTCAGTACTTTTGGCTGATTACTTCAGCGAGCGGTAAGGTAAGGCACAGCGAGCAATTAAGATATTTTTACTCGCTTAACAGAAAACAGCTGTTTCAGTATGTATTTTTAGATTGTAAAGAAATCTATGGGCTTGGTTGGAGGAAAATAAACATTAAAGCTTAGTTTGGAATCTTTATTAGACTATGGAAGAGTTACCAGATGCAATTATTTTTTAACTGAGACTACTGTGCTGTTTCTTCATTATTAGGCTAGTTATAATTTTCATATTTGATTATTAATTATTATTATTTTGATAGATTATAGATAGATAGATTATAGATTTGATAGATTTATATTATTATTTATTATAGATTATTAATTTGATGTAGTGTTTTACTGAGAAAGTAAATTGTTTTTGTCAGTTAATTGAAACAATAAATCATTCAAGAAACTCAAAATTGTATTTGTTACGCTTGCTATGGGAATTTCAGTCAGTGATCAATCCCTTTTTTTGGCAGATAATTGTAATTTACAGGTTCTTGTTCAATATTTCTGGGGTTGTGTAATCTTCAAATGCAGTTGGAATGTTAACAGTTCAAATGAGGTAAACCGCAATGTGCAGCACAGAGATGGTTGTCTTAAAATTGTAACAAAAATTAGAAGCTCTTCTTTTTTGGTATGTCTAGTAGCATTTATTTCAATAATATTTTGCAGTTATAGATTCCTTGGGAATTGAATTTGCAAATCCAAAATCCAAGATGAACATCTTTTGGCTAGCAAAATAAAAAATCAGTTTTGTGAGAATTTAATTTAATTTTTACTTTTCCAGACTAGAGGAGGGGGCAGATACGGATTCTGCCGATCTTCCGACGACGGACTACTCGAAACTGCTCTCTGCGAGTCACAAACTGTTCATGCTGCCCCTCGATGTGATACTCAAGAACAACGTGGCTCTCTCGTACTTCATCGACTACATGTCATCAGTCGGAGCTCAGGCTTACCTTTTTTTCTACCTCAATGTCGAAGGTGTAGATTTTTTTTTTATTTTACACAATTTTCTACGACAAAATGTATTAATATTGTTATTTTTAAATGTCTATGATCAAATCAAATCAAATATCTCTTTATTCATCATTAGTTCATAGGTACAAGAAATAGCGGCAATAAATTAATGTTACAATGTCTTAAATAAATAAAATTACTTTACCTACACAATTCGTCAATTGAGTAACAAGCTTTTTCTATGAAGAAATATTTTAATACCAACTTAAATTTGTGATTGTCCTGTTAATATTTCATTTCTTTTGGAATGAATTTCAAAAGTTTTCTTGATCTATATCTTGATAAGTGTTTATAGCCTACTTTGAATTCCATTGATGAATTTAATAAATTTTTTAAAATAATTTCCTAGACCGAGTGTTTTTTGTTGCTCCGAGAAATGTAAAAATAGTGTAAAATATAGTTAAGAAACTTTTACTATTCTTTTTATTTACATTCAACTTTTGTGCAGGGCTTATTTCTGAGGTCGGGGAAAAAACAATGTGGTGTCCAAAAATAGCTCTGAGCCTTTTTTGCATCACCTGGAGTACTCTTTTGTTTCAATAACAATAACATGGCAACGTTTTAGCCAGTGGGGCAGAGCCCTAAGGTCGGGGTTATAAGAAATGTTATCAAAAAAATTAAAATTGTCTAAAATCACGCAAACAAACGGAAAGAATAACATGGCAAATTTGCCAGTGGGGCAGAGCCCTAAGGTTGGTGGGGGGGACGTATCCAACATCGGTGAAACATTCAGGAAATGTGGCTTTGTAAATAAAATTCAAAGAACCATCACACGTCAAAATTGCACTCAGGTAGTGATAGAAGAAGCTTGTGGGGCAGAGCCCTGAGGTCGGGGAAAAGTATTCAATGTCTTTTAGTCCTCCAACTACGTGGTATGATCCAGGAGAAGATTTGAGGAGCCTTTTTTGCAGTCACCTATAATACTCTTTTCTCGATAAAAATAACATGGCAATATTTTAGCCAATGGGGCGGAGCCCTAAGGTTGGGGTTGTAAAAAATTGTATCCAAATGTTATGAATGAATGATAATTGACTAAAATGACCCAAACAAACAAAAAGAATAACATACTTTTCCAGTGGGGCTAAGGTTGTTGGGGGAACGAATCCAACATTGGGGAAACATTCAAGAGACTTTACCACTTTGTTAATCAAGTTCAGAGAACCATAACTCATCAAATTGGATGTCGGGTGGTGATAGAAGAAGCCAGTGTGGTCGAGAAAAAAATATCTGACGACCGACAATTTAGTCTCCCAACAACGTGATCTAGTCTGGGCAGATTTGATAAGCCGTTTTTGGGCGATTTAGACAAAAATCTTCTCCATAAGGACAACATGGCAGCTTTTAATGTCAGTTAGGCAGAGACCTGAGGTTTGGGGAAAAAATAAAAAAGTGAACTACCTATAAAGAATTATGAACCCTGCCACCCCAAAAATACAAAATATTAATCATTTTAAAACTGTCTGTGATCAACCAGGGTGGCGGGTGTCAGTGGAGCAGCAGATGTCGGACCTCGCCCTGCAGAGGCTCAAGTCCCCGGACCAGGACGTCGGTGTGGACGTGGTGGCAGCCCTGGAGCACGCGTCGACACCGCAGCAGATCCTCGACCGGATACGAGAGGCGGCGTACAGCATCTTCGAACAGTATCTGTCCGAGAAGGTAATCTACCGCTTTGTATGGGATGTATCAACGACTTTGATTAGTAGTTTTTTAGACAGTGTTTAGGTAAATTTGACACAAATTGAAAATTGAAATTTGTAGTTATAGGTTCCAGGCCGAAGTTTTGTCAGTGCTAATGTTATTAAAAAGTAAAATTAAGTTATCTTAATACATAAAATCCAAATACCACTGATTGACTGACCTATCATGATATCTCCATAGCTATAAGGCCTACAGAGTTGAAATTTGACATATAGGTTCCTATTTGGCCCTAGGTGCTTGCTAAGAAACAGTATTATTGGTAATACCGTTTCTTAGCAAATTTCCCCTGTGTTCCGCCCCGCTGGGTCGAAAAGTTCTCATGTATTCCTTATGGACATTCACTTTGGTTTGAGCTGATTAAAATTGAAACAGCTGATTCATAAGCAGCAGGACTGAGAGTATGAAGAACCCAAGCAGACGAGCTGATGAAAATTGAAACAGCTGATTCATAAGCAGCAGGACTGAGAGTATGAAGAACCCAACCAGACAGCCAGCACCACGTTTTCCATGTGTTGTCCATGTTTTGTCCTGTGGACTATTTTGTTCATGGACATAAAAAAGGTTGGCTTATCAAAGGAACACATTTATATACCGTACATGAAAACACTTTAAAACTAGCTTACTGAAAATATTGAAATGCATGTACAGTTTTACAGATTTAATTTGGCTGTAAATCATAACACAATATACTTACAGTAAATGAAGAGAAACATAAGTGGCGTCACCAGTCTACTGCTTTACATCTTCAATGATGAGGCATCATGAGACTGTAGACAGGAGCACACTGGATATGTAAACAATAACAAACACCGATAACGGCATGGTCAGACTGAGGATTGGGACCATCCGAGGTCGAATTTGCAGGTTTCTACTGTACAATTTAATTTGACATAAACAAATCAAAATGATGCAGTTTTACCAAATTTTATAATCATTGAATTCCAATTCATTGTGTTCTTTGTTCGGTTCACAAATCTCTCAGAAAATATTGTTTATTGTCATCAGTAATTATGTTTAAACAAACTGCGTTTCTGACTTCTTATTACTTTTTTAGGCCTCACCGAGACTGAGGATAGAAGAGTCTCTGGTCAAGCGGTTGCTACTCAGGATACGATCGGAGGCTCCGGTAGAGACGTGGTTCGACGAGGTGCAAGCTGCTGTCTACGATAAACTACAGGTTTCTCGAAAACTGTACTTACCTTACCAATTAAGCGTCATAAATGGATTGCACTTTAGCGATTGGTTACATTTTTTTTCCAAATCCTTCACAAATAGCGGTTACATTTTTTGTCCGAAATCTTTACAAATAGTGGTTACATTTGTTCGGAATTCTTTAAAAATATTTCTGGACAGGTGATTTATTGGGCCCAACATCCAGAAAACCCCACTTTTTTGGGGTTTTTTACAATTATTCAGAATACATTTTGGATTTTTTATACCTAAAAATGGTCAAATATATATAAAATAAAAAACAGTATGGTGTACAGAGATTCAAATTACCAACAAGCTATTTACTCAAAATTGTATTTTATCAACTTTGCTACACCCCCACTTGCCACTTCACCCCTGCCTATTTTCTTAACGTGTTACCATTGACTATAAATACTGAAGTAGACTTCTCATTGCCATTGTAAAATGTGTCCCTAGTTTTGAGTATGCCAGGATTGAAAGAGGTCGTAGTTTACACCAATCACCAACAGAGTGTACTGCTATCAACTATTACTTATCCTCTCAAGGAGGGGATAATACAACAGTTGGTGTGTCAGGAAGCAAACATAAGTTGATTATCACTTGCTTTCTGGGGTGTAGATATTTTAAAAGTTAACGTAAATAACTAAAATAAAAAGTTGACAGCAGCACAATCTGTCGGTGACCCAATCAAACTACTTAAATTTTAAATTCTAGCACACACTAAAACTGGGACAGCTGGGCCATATGGATGGGATGTCTCCTTCAGTATTTATAGTCAATGGTGTTACACTGTCATTGCAGATTAAATCAAACTATGTGCATCAGAATAGCTAAAAATGTATTGTTTTTACAATTTGTTTGCTTTATCAAATACCATAACAGTATGAACACTACTAAAAAAAAAAATAGTTTTCTGTTCAAAATTATTTACCAGTTTTATTTTTTTAAGTTATAAATTTGGCTGTCTTCATGTGAAGGTACTGTGTGTAGTGAACTTGTTTTCTATCCTTCTTAGAATAGTTGTTAGTTAGTTAGTTAGGCCTGCTATTGATTGGTCTTAATTTATTTTGTAGTTCGTACAGGAAGGATAAATGAATAATTAGGGATATAATGAAGTATTAATTTTAACTTTATTTAATACAATAATACACTGTACCACAGACTGAAGAGAAATTCCTGAACGGGTTCCGCAACAACGTAGCCTATGTGAAGCTGTTGGCAGAGCTGGAGTTGCTCAAGGAGCCGCTGAAGAGTGACGACGAAGACACGGGCAGTGTGGACGAGCTTAGCCTCGGGTCCACGTCCGAGACCGCCAGCCTGTCCTCCTTCACACTCACGCTGGACCATCGAGAAGGTGGGTTGGGCCTTACAGGCAGCCATGTGTAGTGGCAGATTTAGGGGGTTATAGGGGCTGCGGCAAATTTTTAGGCGTAGGCAAGTTTCAGAAAAATTTGAGAAATAAAATAGTCTTCTAACGGGGGAATGTTTTGACGAAAGCAATTGTAATGACGGTGTTCAGCCCTATATATAGTATAGTAATAAGAGATAATTTTACTGCGCTTTCAATTCCATTCCCTCACTCTGTCCTTCACCAAAACATCTGTAATATGTTCGTCCGGAGAAGTGGCAAGAAGATTCTAGAGGGATAGGATTCATAAGACGGCAGGAAACGAACTTAGGTAGTTCCCTTGTTAGCCTAGGCCTGCACCACTGGGGCAAACAAACTGCCTTTTAAGATTTTCCGTTCATCGACTTAACATTAAAACTTTCCGTTTGGCAAGTGACAAACACCTGAAGATTGTGGAAGTTTTTACATCAAATCTGAGATGACAAAGAATTTGGACTTTGGTGATATTGTCAAATCATTTAAAACTCAAGGTCATGAAATAAGTGATTTTAGTCATCGTAGACTTGCTATCAAAGGCTACCAAATAAACGATACGTGCTCCCAGGGAAATGCTAAACAAACAATGGCATTGGTGGCTGGACTGACACAGACATTGATCACACAGTTGTGGTAGCTACTAATATTTCTTTAGTATTGCTAAGTTTAAAAAAAAATACTGTTATTTAAATCTCACCAGCTCGAGTGCAACTCGAACTGCATTTAAGGCTAGTACTCTACAACCAAGGAAATGCGCCTGAGAGCAAACACGAGATGTTTTATATCCTTTAATTTGATTTTTGTGCAATTCTGTATCGTTTGTTAACACATTTTTACTATGAAAATAAAAAAAATCATTCTAACAGTTACCCGAAAAGTCTCACAGTATGACAAGAGTTAATTTAAGTAAATTATTGATTTAATTGCTAAATGCTGGACACCGGTCATTGAATTGTTGCAGGATCAGCGGACAGTGGGGACGGCAGCAACCATCTACAAGCCGTAGTGAACGTGACTCCGGCCAGCCCCACCCACAGTGCGAGTCACGGAACCTCACAGAGCACGGACTGCAAGGGGCCGTACACACTAGCTGCGGAAATCATCGAGACTGGTGTGCTTTTGTTCATCGTAATACAGTTTCACACAGATTTTGAATTGATTCTAAATATGAATATTGATTTAATGTCAACTTTTGTATGTGTATTATATTATTTTAAAGTTGCCAGTAATGGTTAGGTTTGTTTTTGTGTACTTACTAAATCATCTCCTTCCGTACATATAGCCACCGGCTAGGGTTGCCACAAGACAATTGGGGGCCTGAGACAAAAGTTTTGTGGGGAGCCCTAGAGGCCCCTATTTTACTCTCTTGGTAATTCTTTTCTTTTGGCTGGGGGCCCCTGGAATTCGGGGGTCTGGGGCAAAGTGCCCCTGTTGCCCACCCCTTGTAGCGGCCTTGCCTCCGGCAGTTAACTGCCTTTTGCTCAACCCCTTTTCTTTTTCTCTAGATCATCACTGCCTTGCATTTCACAAATGTCGCTTATCTTGACTATATGGTATATTTCTTTCTGACTTCCATGCCACTTACTGTAGTAACTGATTCCCTGAAGGGGAAATTCGCTAAATATACTTTTTAGGAATACAAATCTATTTGTATTTAATATCAGTCATGTTTTTACTTTTCCTAAATATATGTGTTAATTTGTTCACCCCTCAAAAAAAAATTGTATTAATAAAGTTTCAATAGTAAATAGTATTGTTTTATTATACTTACTACTAAAACTTAATCTTCCACTTAATCTGATAAAAAGTGTTGTCTTCTTGATATTAATTCTTTGTCATAGGGGTAGTGAATGAGAAGGGCAAGACGTTCGGAATATATGCGATGTCAGTTACCAAGAAGTTTGACTCCGGCCACAAGGAAACATGGCACATCTACAGGCGGTATTCGGATTTTTACGAACTTCACCAGAAAGTCAGAGATAAGGTTAGTTTCTTGTTTATTTGAGAAAAGTGATCAAATGCCTAAAGTACCTACGTAACATTTTCTAGGAATGTATTAGAGTTATTCGTGTCAAGTTTTATCATAATTTATTATTACAATTAAAAAACTTGGATCTGTCGTGTCAGGTTTTAGGTTTTTAGTTTCAGAAAGTGACACTGTTGCTTGCAAATGAAACTTTGCATTTTAGTTGGCTCTATAATTGAGAGCCAACCCGGTTATTGAGATTTTTTATTTTTTTTCCAACAGATCCATTGCGAAACAATATTGCCTCATCTTAACACATTTTCATATTCAGAACATTCTTTATTCAGTAGTACTGTACTGAATAATGACTCATTTTACTCAAATTAAACATTTTATTTTAATCTAGTTGTACACTTAAAATCAAAATAAAAGTATGTTACACATAAATTAATAAATTCTATATGAAAAAGTACTTTTTTGGACAAAATAAATTACAGAACACTCAAGATTCATCAGAAGAATATAATGCTTTACCTGTTAGTTATTGTTTAAGTTTGTTTTTAAAACTCTCAAAAACATATTTAGCTTTAATTCTTTATGTTATTTACTGTAAAACTTGCTCCCAAACCAGACCAATGTGACGGGCATTGGTTAATAGCATAAAGGTTCTGTTGCAGTGTGTCCCTCTTTCCCCCCTCCATGTTCCATGAACATGAAAACAGGAAAAAAGTCCTGCAGTAGTGCAAAACACACCCACACCCACTACCATTTCCGGCATGAAAGCAGCTAAAAAAAAACAGTCTTGCCGTAGTGGTAAACCCCACCCCAAAACACTATCCGACGGTTGAAGAGGGCCCAAGCGCCCTATAGCAGCCACAATGGGCCAGGGAACTTCCAGCCCTCGTATAATTATAGCCCAAAAACTGTAATAATTTTCAATTCTGATAAGGGTTTTTAACTGAAATTGTGGTTTCAGATGTAAAATTATCCTAATTTCTTTTTGTATTTGTAAGATTGAGTGTTTAACACTGTGTCCCCAGTACGCGGACCTGGGCAAACTGACGTTCCCTGCCAAGAAGACGTTCCATAACATGGACCGGCGGGTGTTGGAGCGGCGAATGAAGATGCTCAACGACTACCTTCAGACACTGCTGCACTCTAGTGTGTTGGCGTCGCACCCGAGCCTGCGCGCGATGCTGTTGGCCTTCCTGGAGCCCGGGGACTACGACAAGGGCGTGCCTGGTGGCCAGATTGTCAAGACGGTGAGTTTAAACTAAACTTTTGCCATAGAGTATACCTCAGATTATCCGGATCCCAGATTAACTGGACGAGGTTGCTCGAAATAAAAATGTAAATTACAGACAAATTATGATTTTTCTCAAGTGCTAGCGCCATCCAAGTTTCAGACGCAACTGCAATACATTAATGTGCAAATGTGCATTAATGTTAAATACGGTATATCTAGATATCTAGTCTTGTGTAAAAAAGTGCAGTCGTAAAGGTTGACCACCATTTGCCACTGTGTCAACTTTGTTCCTGTGGCAACCAACCTCAAATCCTCTCTTAACGAGTTATATGACAGTCAGCTGACAAAAATTACTTGTGAAATGAGGATTTGATTGGTTACCTAAAGGAAAATGGCGGTCGATCATGTAAGCGTCACCTTTTGACCCCAGACGAAACCCCTAGATATATTTAACCTCGTTGCTTGACCGTTCATTACTAACCACAACTTGTGAGGTTATGTTGTGTTTGTAGCTATTTGTGTTTTTGTTTATTTGTGTGTTACGACAGTCAAACACTGTGCCTATTCTGTTTTACAGTCTTTCCAAGCAATTTTCAGTATCAATATTGCAGGCGCTAGTGTCCCGTTCGTTATTTATGCGATGTTATTGTAGCTTCAGATTATCCGGATTTTTCGCTATCCGGAACAATAGGCTGCCACATTAGTCCGGATAATCCAAGGTATACTGTATTTTTATTTCATCCTCGGTTTAGTATTTTTTTCAAAGTGATCTTTCTTGGGCAGATTTAAAATGAATTACTTAATTTAAGGAACGTCACATATTATTTTATTCTATGAGAACTGAATTAAAAATATCCCTTCTACTTCTCTGTGGCAATGTTGCGGGTGCTACTACCTGTTAAACATCAAAATGAGTATGTTTGTAAACTAACTAAATAATGACTTATTTTATGCATGATTACCAGGCCTGGTTATTTTTGGGTTTGGATAGGTAAGCAGAAGTATGGAAGGCCTTTGTTGAAAATAAATCACATAACAGTCTCGTTTTAGAAGAGATATTTCCTATTCACTGAACACATTGTCAATTACTGAGACTGGTAAAAAATCTCTAAGGCTGTTGCATTCAGTGTTACCAACACTCTTCGGTTAGACACATTTCCCATTTTGTTGTATCTATGTTTTATCACAATCACTGTAGTTACAGTATTTTTATATTGACAATGTTCAATGAATGTAAAATATTTTTTCTCACAACCACACCTAAAGTGCTTCCTTACAATTTAAAAACACATCATAAAACTGCTATTTTCTGCTTGGCAATCGAAAAAGTCTTTTTTCTCGCTGTGCCTCCCTCTTTTGTTCGCTAAAGTTGTAATAAACAGCTGATTTGGACCAAACTAACTGACTCGATGTTTATATTTATAACCTCAATCTCGTGAATTCAGTCAAAATGGATAAAAATGATTTTTTTATGTTTCTAGTATCAAAAATTGTGGTAG
The DNA here is from genome assembly GCA_963675035.1 of Allygus modestus. Lineage (NCBI taxonomy): Eukaryota > Metazoa > Arthropoda > Insecta > Hemiptera > Cicadellidae > Allygus > Allygus modestus. The sequence goes on from OY776116.1 coordinate 32,457,681, forward strand.
TAAGAAAAATGGTGGAAGTAATTTTAGTGTAAAGTATTTTTGCCGCTTTCAGAAAATTACTGCGCTCTTCTGCCTGTCGCGTGGTAACCGACAAAGACCTACTTTACGCTCCTAATACATAAATAACTATTTTGAAAAGTGACTTATGTGTTGAAAGTAGCCGTCCATACTTTAAGGTAAGCCTACTGTACTATAAAAAATGTCCTCAAATAAAAAATGATTGAGACAATTTTTGGACACTCTGACATACATTGTGTTGTATGACAGTTGGACAACCTTCTGGTGAACCCACTGAAGGCCGTGGTGGGCCAGACAGTCCGCACGCTGCCTGACAATCTGCTGAGCACGGTGGACGGTGTGATGGACGGGCTCAGCAAGGTGCTACAGTACGGCGGAGTGAGGCCCTCCCGTGACGACGCCATAGACGCCGAGGCCTGCAAGGTCGGCGCCTCGCTAGACATCGAGGTGAGGCTACTGAAGTGGTACACAGAGTTAGTCTTAATTATTTATTGTGTTTTGGTTTTTATAGTCATAATGTATTAATACTGAGTGCTACAACATAAACTCACAAATTATGAAATTCTCACAGGTTCTGACAGTAATTAAAGAACAATCGGACTGCTCCAAGGGTCTATATTTTAATAAGGCTTCTTGCTATAGGTAATATTTTTAGTTACCTTTTTTATTTTTTTTATTGGTTTTTAGTTACCCAGCCATAAGGGTGGGCGAGTATCTGAGTTTTTGAGTACCTGTCAAGTATTTTATAACACTCAAAGGCCGAGCGAGTATTAGACTACTCGAAAATTTGATTCGAGTAGTTGATTACTCCCGCCGTTTACCCCAAATAGTTGAAAATGGCAAAACAACTCCCGCCGTTTACCCACGTTTACGCCGCTAACCAATATTTAACAAAATAAGTGACTCAAATAAAAAAAATTAAGCCTAAAATTTATTTTTAGCTTACATGAAATGAGACAATAACAGGTGGGTTATTTATGGATACCTGTGAGTTAAGATAAGTAAGAGAGGGGCACAGGGGGTGTTTTGGTCAGGGTAAAAAAATCACTTTCTTGTTAAAATGTTCTAGTTTTGATAAACTAACCCAAAATTGTTGTATGGGTATATATTTGTAATACTTGCCTTTTGTTTGCTATGGTTGTTGAAAACTTATATTTTTTTTCATTTAAATCATTATTCATTCATGGTAAAATTAAGGTTAAAATAAAATAAATAATAACATTAATAATTCAGTAACATGTTATGTTTATAATTAAAGTTTAATATGTACAAAAATTGTTTTCAATAAACAAAATCAAAATGAGAATTTTTTTACTTTTTAAAGAACTACTCGACTCGATTTAAAAAATACTTTTATGTCCTGGTTAAGTTCATAAGTAATTATATTAAGTGTCTATTCTCTGTGTCTGACATGTAGTGTAACCACACCACTCCTACCTTTGGTCTTTGACTTTTTTTTTAAACCTACCTTTGGTCTTTGATAGGACAAAACAGAACTAACTCGCCTATCAAGGAGGTTTTAACATTGGTAATGTTGGCACAGTCGCTGGTTTGATCAGTGGCTAAGAAGTCTAAGACGCTATTCTCGCGGTCAGGGGATAGTGCTTGAATCCTCTGTAAGTGAGTAGATTTGTTATGCAATTAATGGAGGGTTTCGTGTGTGGCAGAGTTGAAGAGGAGGACTTATGTAAAATGAATGATGGCACAGTTGAAAGCTGACAGGGGCGGATCTAGGAATTTGTTGAGGGGGGGCGCACTTGAGAATTTAAATTATTTATGGACAACATTTTTGCTATAAATAAAATAAAAATTAAGTAAATAAGAAAATTAACTGTACTTACTGCAGCATCAGCCTAAGGGCTTGGCCCGAGCACCTCCTTAGGTCCTTAGTGTCTATTTGGGTTAAATTTGCAAATATTTAAAACAAAAACGTGTACAGCGACTGACAGCGTTAGTCACTATTACCCAATTATTAAACATTTTCTGAGTTCAAGGGGGGGTGCGTGCGCCCCCCGCACCCTCTGGCTGGATCCGCCACTGGAAGCTGACAGAATAGGAGGATATTTTGTGAGTTAAACATACGATCAGCTGATTTACCTCTTCTTACTGTGCTGATTTTTAACTGTTTTTAAATGTTCAAAACACGTGAACAAATCAATCAAACAAGACAAATTTTACCTCTCCAATAATGCTTCTTCTCAAATTCAACCATTTCATCTGTCAGGTCCTGTCAGTATCCATCCTTTGCCAAAAAAGTGTAATTCTTTAATAATACATTCAACAGTTTTAGTAACATTTGTCCTCAGATTGATTAATCTGTTAGGGTTATCTAAATTATTTCTCCAACTGATGATATTTTCAGACTGATGACAACATTCCGCTGCGCATCATGCTGCTGATGATGACGGAAGTGTTTGAGCTGAAGAGTCGCAACCAGTGGCTGCGACGACGCATCGTCACGCTGCTGAGGCAGATTGTCAGGACGATGTTCGGCGACATTGTGAACCGACGCATCGTAGACTATGTGTTTGCCCTCACCAGTCCCCACCAAGTTGCCGACTATCTTCGCTCTTTCAAGTGAGTTACGACACTCAATGGCTACTTCACAAACTTTCAGTGACTATTTCACGAACAATATGAAATGAGATAACTCGGTTTTTGTGTGGGTTGTCTGTATTGTTTCAGTAAATAGTTGTATTTAAGAAAGTAGCTTTTCACTGCCACTACTGCCCATTTATTGAATGTGAGTAGTCCCTATATTATCAGGGGTAATTTGAATCAATAAACGGTCATTGGAAATAAAATTAAGTATATTGAAAATAAGTTTACAATCAAAGATGAAATATAGGGCCATGACTATATCCGGTATGAAAAGGTGTTACACCGATCAAGTCTATCGATAGAAAAATTAATGCGAGTCCCCCCCTCGCCTGTGGTATGTAGGGGTGGGCGAGTAGTGTTTTTTTAAATTGAGTCGAGTAATTCTTTAAAAAGAAAAAAAGTCATTTTAATATTTTTATTGAAAACAATTTTGTTTACGTATTAAACTTAAATTATAAACATAAAATGTTATTGATTTATTAATGTTATTATTTATTTTATTTTAACCTTAATTTTACCATGAATGAATAATGATTTAAATGAATATCTATAAATATATATATATATATATCAACAACCATAACAAACAAAAGACAAGAATTACAAATATATATCCATACAACAATTTTGGGTTAGTCTATCAAAACCAGAACACTTTAACAAGAAAGTGAATTTGTTACCCTGATCCAAAGGCCCCCGGTGCCCCTCTCTTACTTATCTTAACTCACAGGTATCAATAAATAACCAACCTGTCATTGTCTCCTTTCATCTGAGCTAAAAATAAATGTTAGGCTTATTTTTCTTTATTCCAGTCACTTATTTTGTTAAGTATTGGTTAGCGGCATAAACGTGCGTAAACGGCGGGAGTAATCAACTACTCGATTCGAATTTTCGAGTAGTCACTAATACTTGCTCGGCCTTCGAGTATTATAAAATACTCGACAGGTACTCGAAAACTCGAGTACTCTCCCACCCCTAGTACAGTAGAACCTCGATAGTTTGACAGTCTGTATACTTCGACACAAGCCGTGACAACATGACATGACAGTAGCGGCGACCGATAGTGTCCTTGACGGGTTCGCCGGTCAGTGGTGGGAGCTCGCTGATTGTTTTCGCAAACGTGCGCTACCGCCTTTTCTATCAATAACTTCCTTCCTACCCCCTACCTCGTCCTATCCACCCCCTTCCCCGCCCTTTCCAGTAAGTAAGTCAAGTCAGTTCGCACGAGACGCTGCAGGAGTTAAACACGATTTTGATACTTTTGTGATACGTTATTGTTTTTTCTGATCATAATATTCCCTGTGTTAAAATGTTCCATATACTCCCTACAGTTTGACTTTTCTATAGTTCAACACCCCTTTAGTCCACAAAGTGTCGAACTATCGAGGTTCTACTGTATTATGTGATCATGTCACTTCAACAAGTTATTGACCACCTTGAAATTGCATTATTACAAAACGCTTAGTCGCCTCTTGGTAACCGCCTCCTCACAAATTCAGTGTCTCTAACATAAATAATTTTTGTAATATTCTTAACAAAGTTATTTTAGGACAAACTTTAACTGTGTAAATTGAAATAATTAGAGGAAGGGAGCAGTATTTTACCGTATTTTAGAAGTTGATAGCAGCCAGCCGTGTTTGTAAAATTGTACTAGACTTTGAGAGATAACACAATTCTCACTTCACCTTGCTTAAAAGATGATAATGATGATTATAGTTATCTAAAGTTAATTGATCCAAAAGATTAGTCTGGGATCCAGACTAGGAAAACAGTTCAGATGACATTTTCTAGAAAACGCAACTTTAAAAAACCAGGTGGATCCTGTTGTTTTACCATACTTAAACCTATTCTGAAAGCCAAAGTGGTGGTAAAGCAAAACGCATTCCAAAATAAACTTAGCCTAGTATAAAACTGGGAAATAGCTTTTTCCCTGATTCAACCTGCTTATTTCAGTCTTTCACTAAATGTTGTCATCATGAAATTCAGTTTGACTTTACTATGATATTTTTTACCTGAACTAACACCTGTGTTGTGTTGCAGACATTCGTACTGGCCTCATGGACTGAAGGCTGAGCCGAAACATCCGAGGGACGAGATGACGAGAGCTCGCACCAGAGTCGCTGCTAAGATTGCTCTGCTCTCCAGCTTATCTGGTATGTGTAGAGGAGGAAGGTGGTTTAACAATTGATAGAATACATTTATTTTATTCTTTTCGTTACACAATAACACTGCAATATAAATTGTGTATTTTTAAATTTTTGGTTTTGGAACTGCAAGATTGCATTATTTTTAATACAGACAGTTTTATTTGTGACAGGTTTCAGGTTAGTGACAAACAAAAAGCTAAAACCAATAAAACCAATTTGTTGGTTTTTTCCCCTCAGTTAGCGGTGGACTTATTTTTGTTTGTGCATAGTAACACTAGTGACCCTTTCTCGCACACAGACAGTATGTTCGCGAGGAATACATTTCCATCTGATCACTGTTTCAAATCAAATCAAGAAATTCTTTATTTGTGAGTACAAAACCTGTACATAAATTGTGTCACAATATTCTTATTATAGTCAGCTGATAGTCTAAAACTCTTAGACAGAGAAAAATATATGATTAAAATCAATTTGAATACAATAATTGCACATTCACAGACCAGCAGAAAAAAATTCAGTTAAGGAGTAATGTGGATTATCTATTAGAAAAGTTTTCTATCGGGTCTTAAATTTTACTTGATTGGATTCATTTTTTATTTCTAGTGGTAATAGTTTAAAAAATTTGGCTCCCATGTTTGTAGGCTTACTGTTGAATAGAGATAGTTTGTGTTTCTGAATTTCAATATCATTTTTATTCCTTGTATTGTAAGAATGAATTTCAGAGCGAAATGTAATTTTCTGTGGATTGTTTTTTAAGTATATTACACAATCAAATATATACTGGTCATAAACGGTGAATATCGCCAAACTCCTAAAATAATCTCTAACATGATCATCATATTTAAGCTTCAACATAACTCTAATTGCTCTTTTTTGTAGTAATAAAATTTATTTAAATTATTATTACTTGTTTATACGCATGAACAATTTATAGTTGTCAATGGAAGTAAATTATCTGCATTTTATTTGAATTTAAAACATTGAACAAATTAAGGAGATTTAAAAATTAAATATTGAACAAAATATATTAAGTGTTTTTGGTAGGTACCTATGGTTTTTGGAATGAAGTGAGCAGAATTAGTCAACTAGAACTCTTAACATTTTTTACAAAATTTATGGTAATACATCTACAAAAAAATTTACGAACGATTACAGAAAAATTAACTTTCAATCACGATCTGTTTGCTGTAACAAAACCGAGTCAACCCTTCCTCACCAATACAGTATCACCTGAATCATTGTGTAAGACACCAACTCAACTACGGCGTAACTTAATGAATGATGAGTGTATACTGGGCGAGGTGCCTTGCGTAGCCTTGTTACTGACTAAGACCGATTGTTGCAGACGAGCTGAAGCACATCCTCGGCAGTGAGACGTCGCGGCGCGGCCTGCTCGCCGTGTTCCAGCTGTTCCAACACCGAGTGCTGAACCGTCGTCTGCTTTACGTGTTGCTGGAGGGTGTCCTCACCACGCTCTTCTCCCACGACCATCCGCTGGAGACCATCTTCACTCGACTGCACTCGCGATCGCCTCGCGTCGTCAAGAACAACCTCGCTCGCGCAGGCGCGCGTCGGTGATCACCGTTCCTATCCTAGGCTGATTTTGCGTTTCGTTCAGAGGTTACATATATATTTTGTATGTATTTTTCAGGTGTAAAAACTATCTCGGTAGGTTAGTTGTAAATACGGAACACGGAGTTTGGACTTTGGTAACTGTTCAGTGTTGAAATGCTGTTTTTTTTTTGCGGAAGGGAGTTGTTTTTGATGTGCCAGTTGTTAGTATGTTACCTTTTTCAGTAGTTTTTTTAAAGGATAACAGAACGTGATATTTTTATTCCTGACTCCTTCCTATCTGACACGGACCCTTAAGAAATTCAGCTAATATGTCAAATACCGTAATTGAAGCATTAAGATTCAAGATTTTTTATTTGCCATTAAGTTACATTAATTGCAATAGGCTTTGTCAAAGCAATACAAGAATAATTAAAATTCAGTAGGTTTAATTATTATTCAAACTCAAATTAGAACGATTAAGCTCAGATATTTAACCTATATTACCATCAAGCCTATCTGTGGTTTTAATACGATGCAATTCTTTGAAGATATATTCCTAAATACATAATTATAAAATTTAATTAAATTTACATTTGACTTTATAAAATAGTTGACCTTATAAAAAGCATGTAATACTAAAAAAAACTGTTGACAGTTGTTTTTATGTATTAAAAGTACATATAGGTAATATTCAGTCTGTAAGATACACCGGTTTACATCAATGTCATTAAATCACTTGTTTTTGTTTGCAAAACAATACACGTAACGTAGCTACAAATTCTATTATTCAATAGACAGAGTGAGGCAGCAAATTTTGGGAGGTCGGGTAGCCAGTTATGCTTTGTGAAGCTCCCACTATCCATTCCACTCTCCCCCATAAGTTCTCCTACAAGTTAAAGTCAAGGGGAGGGGAGGATCCCTCTGACAGAAATTGTTTTCTCCATGGTTTAAGGTGTGTAACCACATAGAATTGCAATGAGCATTTAATCAAATATCGTACTCATAAAATCGGACAGTTAAAAAACATGTTAAGAGTTATGTGCGCCTTTTAAGCCAAAAGGCGCGCATTCTTCCATTTAGAGTTGGCATTTCAACAGTGAATAGTCTCCATTCACTTGAGCATTCTACTTAAACATTCCAAGGTGTGTAGTGAGAGAGTTGAGAGTTACCAAGAGGTACCTGAATTGCCTAGTTTTTATTCTAAACCATTCAAGGTCCAATGAAATATATGCCATTCGAATTAGTTACGCAAGCCATATCAGTTAGCATAACATTGATTTTCAGATGAGTAACAAACAGTGTTGCAAGCATATTTATTTTTATAATCAATTCTGCAACGTCATACATTCTGTGCAATTTTAAAATTGTAAATATTTTTGTAATTCCAATAAAAGTATTTCTAAATATTTACTTACACTTTTAATATTAGTTTTTATTTTGCTACCAAGCACTTTTTTCAACCTTTTAAAATATTTTAGGTCACTTTGATTCAAATATTCTTTTTTTTCATGGACTAATTACGACAATCTGAGTAGAGTCAAAAGGGCTTCAATAAGATTGTACGACAAGGCACAAATTGTTTATAACATTATTTTATACTCACTTGACTTCTTTGCTGTTTGTGTTTCAAACTAGTATCGATTCTTGTTATAAAATTTACAAACATCAATAAAGGACTAAGATGAGTTAAGTTGCGTTTCCATTTGTTATTATACAAATTAATAATTCTATAAATCTTTCAAGTACATATTTGTTTATAATTTCTCCCCTCTATTGTTTAGTTAGCTACATTAATTAATACATTCCCTATCGACCCTAACTCTCCCTGTATCCAGTGTGTGGGACACGTGTGGTAGTGAAGGTATTAATAGTTTCACTTAAATTGGGTATACCTTATTATATTGAACTTACATTAACATTTAAAATATTGTGGGCAGCTTACATCTAATCCCAAACATATTAATCGTAAATTAGTAAAATTGTAAAAAGCTTTAAAATTAATCGTTTGTCTTATTTAACAAAATTTTTTATTTTAAATATTCATTGAGGCAGCTATCTTTATTATTTGTATAAAAATTTAATTGGATGTTAAATGTGGTTTAATTAGTTAATTCGTGAATTTATAAGATTTAATTTTCTCTACTGCTGAGGGAATTGTTAAACTAGGTGAGGTGATTGTTGGTGTGTGACTAAAACTACAACGAAGACATTGTGCTGTGAGCGTTTTCAGTCATTTGTTTTAAGTTGTTAACTAATTATCGGCAGGAATAGGCTAGGAAAGTTTATTTTTGTGCTCTATTGCAATGGCAAGTGATATACAATATGGTTTTCCATACTCTTTACCCTATTAACCCTTCCCAAGCGGCGACTGCGGGGCGAAGCCAGTGCAGTCCTAGCGAGAACAGTGTTGCAAACTCACTGAATGAAAATGTACCACGTGAATAAACTAAACAATAGACTAATGGCTTAAAGTAACTGTAAATAACACGGAAACAACCATGCAATAGATAAATTAAATTTATACGTCTGGCGTATATATTCGTCATACGCTTGCAAGTTTAAAATTGATTTATTAAAATTGATATTGAGTATATATACGTCCAACACTTGCAAACGAAAATTACCGTTAGTGTATATATCCTCCAACGCCTGGGAAGGGTTAAGAATACATTGACTTATTTGCGTTAATAACCAAACTACAAATTAGTAGGATATGATAAAAGTGTGAGTCATTGGACAGATGGGAAAATTAATTCTTCTGTGATGAGATATCATGTATGTATATATATGGGATTTAAGTTAAATATAAGTATTATTTGTTATGTTTTTTAAGTTCCCAATTTTGTTACCAGTCTTAAATCCTCAGTCAAAAAGTTAATAAGGTCTATTTAAAAAAATTCACATGTAATATTTCTAGTTATTTGCTAGCAGCCAAAATATGTTGAATAAACCAGTTTTTTCCTAAACTTTTCCAAAGCTTTTATCATAAGTTGATACTCAAGTTTCTACTTCGGTCGTTTGCCACCTGGAAAAGAAGCATGATAGTGATTAACTTGCAACACCCAGTTTATGTCAAAGACATCAATTTTCACAGAGGAACAAATGAATTATCGAATGCCTTAAATTGTTAAAATACGTTATTTTCCATGGGAATCAATTAAATCTTTTAAAGGAAAACAGTAATTGTATTACATACACGTTTTGGAGATATATATTTTTTCCCCTAAACTATAAAAGTGTTATTTTTTATTTATATACTTTTTGTCTTACTTTGTTTAGTTATTCTAATGTTACATCACTGCATCTAGGCTGTATTTTGATACCGCCGTTACTGATATTACAATAATTCCGTCCTTAGTCAATGATTTACAAATGCTTTTTTATTACATTTCAAAAATGCATTTCCCTTTTGAAGTTTTTATATTTAATTTTTAGCTTATTAAGCCTTTTTCCGCATAATTTTGGCATATATTGTTACGTTTGATAATTTAGATTAGTATTACAATAATGTTTTAAGTAATTCCAGTTTTTTAACCTCGGCCGGAAAAATTACCTCCATATTTTAATAACTTTAATTCCATTTAAAGACCAATAACGTCAGACTGAAACATTCTGCAACTGTATACAAATAACCAGCCTACTCGCGACTTACTCTGTACATATTACTGCAGCATACTCATCTGTGTTCATCTTGTGTAAACTATAGTGTAAAAATGTAATTAAGTGAGACGTCACGATCTAGTATAACCACTGTATTTATTAGGTTAGTGTATAGATTAGTGAAGAGAACTTCTTCATTCGTGGTTGTGTGCTTGTTACAGGGTGTGCTGTATTTTTTGTTTGGCTGTTTGTAAAAGTTTAATTTTAATGTTCCATTTGTTAAGTTTTAACAGTTTTAACCATTTTACAAAGTTCAGTTCAGTTATTTTAGTAGTTACGACTCAATCACTCGCTGAACACTTCCCATTTTCTTATACTATTTGAATTCGCTTTCTTTAACAAAAGTTAAATGAAATTACGTGAGGGCAATCAGTGCATTTTTTGTAGTTTAGCTGAGGACAATCCAGATTCATTTGAATGAATATTTTAAAACTTAAATATCGTTTTAATTTCATGTTTACATCCAATTTACAATATTGATAAATGATAAACTAAAAAAGCCTGTTGTACGGTATTTTCTATTTCACTTACCTAAATAACAAACCTATTACAGTACAACTCAGATTATCTGGAACCGATGAGGTTGCCCGAAATAAAAAACTCTAAATTACAGAATGAACGTGATTTTTCTCCCGCCTTATAAATTTCAGACACAACTGCAATACTTCAATGTACGCGTGAAATACCATAGAAATTGCAATATAGAGTGAGCCACCGACCTGTCGCGTCGATAGCTTATGTGCAAGCGACCAGCAAGTAACATTTGTAACAGTAACACTTGTTACTGATGACCGTCCAATTCGCGACGTTGGCCGAAATGGCACGTCTATTAGTTTTTACAGTCTTTCCACGCTATTTGCAGCATCAGTATTGCAGGCATTAATGTCCCTATCGTTATTTATGCGATGTTATAGCTTCATATTATCCGGATTTTTCGCTATCCGTATCAATATTCCGCCACATGAGACCGCATAATTCAAGATGTACTGTACAGCTGTGCCCCTGAATTATCGACCTTCGAAAAGATGTGCAAGATATAGGTGACAGACAGAGTTAAATATTTACTGGCCCCGCCACAACTAGGTGTTCACTGCCCAGTCTAAGCTGTTTGTTTTGCATTACACTGTTTGTCACGTATCTTGCACAAGTTTTGTAAAAAAGGTCTCTTATTCGCTAGCCTAACTGTATAAATGGTTAATGATAACTGTAAATACAATAAGGTTAAGTGTTAATACTGTTTGATATTATGTAAAAACTACAAATTTGGAAACTAATTAAAAGATTGTTAAAATATCACGTTGATTGGTCTAGTTGTAAAGACATCTATTTGTTGATTATGTATCACTAAAAAAGCTTCAGTCTATCTTATTAGGAATTTTGTTCTGTGATAAGTTACCCAAGCTCTGTTAGCCGTGGGTTTTTGCAAGAGCTAAATTAGATTGATTCTCATAGTTGGTTGCTAATAATTATTAAAAATTAAGAATCAAGTACTGTTGTGCCAAACGTATTTAACTGTTATTTAGTTACAAATATAGACTGGCTTATTTTATAGACTGGCTTATTTTGCCTTACATCTTCTAGACAATACACTAAAGTATAAGAAGAGTATTTTTCACTGGCCATTAATTTTTTTCCAGTAGTCATTACAAATCACCAGGTAGTAGCGTACACCAATGTCAGAGTCTTTTTTATGTAATCTAAAATTTTACGTGACACAGTGACTGATTGTTGTCGGACAGTTGTTCAGCACATGTTATACTTTTGGGGAAATCTACCGTTTTTCAAAATTAACTTTAGCAATATCAACAAGTGTTTTAAAAGGTTAAGTCACTATTTTGAGAAATCATCTATACTAAAATTTTTATTTTCAACTAATTTACAGCAGAATTGCGAAATTCCAAGGTAATTGGGATCAAGACCACAGTGGGAAAGGAAAACTCGAATAATACTGAGATGAAGTGCTGTCAAGTTGAAATAACAAAACAACTAGTTGAAATCAAACCAAATTTTTTATACTAAGAAAAGACATACAGTATACTACTGCATAACCACGTTTTTAGTATCATCACAGGGACATCTGAATATGATAGGTGAGGAAGGCGATGATGGGCGTAGGATCCTGATATATTGCGAAGGTCTATGAGCGAATCCGATTATTTCAGAAGTGCTGTTTGGAAAATAATTCATAGAATTAGTCGTCTTTATACAATAGCCAGCCATGCATAGTCATGTGTAAACATCGTTAATCACCATGATTGCCCTGACTTTTAACAGTTTTATTTTTATGTTTTATCTTCCCATGATTAGCTTGGTTGACTCAGAGACTTGGTTAAGCCTCATTTAGGACTGAAGACTTAATGGGTCAAAATTATAGTAATGAATTTAAATACGGCTTGAAATTACTTAAAAACACATTATTGGCAAAAATTATTTAAGAACAATGTTAAACGATTTGTAGTTATGAGAAAAGAAAATGCCCCTTCATATGAAAATATAATCAGTTTACTTTGTACTATGTTAGTAAACAAATCTTAATTAAATCAAGTTGTGCTAAGATCAATAATGAGCTCTATCGGACTTAAAAAATGAAATCTGGTCGACTTGAGCAAATTCCTATGAAGTGATCAATTACGCTAAGCTCTATCAGCCGTGATCAAGCACATGTCTAATGCAGCCATCACAACAGCTTCAAAATGGCAAAATTAGCTCAAATTTGTTTGTTCATTATTTTAAATATTAGTTACAGATTTTCTTTAGGTAAAATTATCTGATACTGTTATTGCCACCACATGAAATGCTAATGTAATTTCAACTTGCAAATTTGTACACTATAGCTCCTTAATCGGTTTTGGGCCGATTTATGTTTTAGTTTAGGACACTGTTTTTTTTATTAGTTCATTAAAGGTATTTTATTTTTTTATTTAATGTCAACAGTATTTTAGGAATAATAATTATCAGCAAAAAACACTTTGTTTGAAATTAAAATCTTCCGTTCAAGTCCAATTTGCCAAATAACCGAAGCTATTTCTGCGATTTCCTCCCTAGGTAGATTGGTAATGGTAGATTTCTGATTTGAAAATACAGACTTATACAACTTGAATGTATCTTGTTCGGTAAAAAGCTGTTGTAATCTTTTACAACCCATGCCTGAAACATTTGTTCTAAACATGTAAAATAAACTATAAATTAATAAAACTCAATCCAATCTTGTACCCTACTTTTATTATTAGCAATGTTAACTACAGTCCAATGTTAACTTTCAAAATGCCATCATTATTCTTGGGGACATCTATGTCTGTAGCATGCTAAGGTGAATTTTACAAACATAACTCCTCCTTTATTTCTGAATCGATTTAGACAGTTTAGGTAACCAAAATGGCCTCGATTCTTAGATGTGCAAAGAGGTTTGAAATGTTGTATTCTCCATTCTGAAGGGCACAGGCTACCCACAATGTTAATTTTTTGTAGGGGTGTGCGAATACTCGAAACTTTGAGTTTTCGGCCGAGTATTTTAATACTCGAACTCGACTCGAAGTTTTTAAAACTACACGAAAGTTCGAGCGAGTATTTTCCGCCGAGTTCCGGACGATCGCTAACAACTGCGACCGGCCAAAACGCGTAGTAACGGCCACAAAAGGCGATCGAATCACGTAAAATCGGTCGAAAATGACGACCGCGATCGATTGCGACGGGCCAAAACGCGTAGTAACGGCCGCAAAAGGCAATCGTATCACATAAAATCGGCGGAACATGACGACCGCAAACGATTGCGACCGGCCAAAACGCGTAGTAACGGCCGCCAAAGGCGATCGAATCACGTAAAATCGGTCGAAAATGACGACCACGATCGATTGCGACGGGCCAAAACGCGTAGTAACGGCCGCAAAAGGCGATCCCATCACGTAAAATCAGCCGAAAATGACGATCGGACCGCGTAATTACGGCCGTGACTAACGATTTTGTCATTTAATATTGATTATAAATAAGTGATGTCTGGATCAGGTGAAATTGGTCAAATGACAGCCGGGCCCTGTTTCATCGGCCAGAAACGAATATCAAACCGTGTTTTGTTTGTCAATACGTAATCCAGTTTGATTGTACTGGCCAAAACTTTGTATTGCTACTCATGTATTAGATTTATCAAATCCAGGGTGGTATCCAAATTCCATTACACTATTTTAAACTGCCAACTGATGGCAGATACTCACTCGAAAATACTCAAAACTCGAAAATAATTGGCACTACTCGACTCGACTCGATTAAAAAAATCACCACTTGCACACGCCTAATTTTTTGCTCATAAGGATAACACGGAGATAAATTTTAGTTCTGTTGTAATCTGAAGCAGTTGTTCATGCAGATGAACACAGTTTTACAATGTAAACCTGTTATGTGCAAAATATAAATACCACCTTTTAAGATGGAACAACTTTGCTCAGTTTTGAACAAGTCCACAAACTAATTTTATTTGATCAGATGTTCATTATACAAAATGCAGTAGTTTGAAAGGTCAATCACAAAATGCAGCATACACAACGGTTTATTACCCGGTTACTCTACCGGCTAGCTTTTTTATACAGAGACTTAGAAATAACAAGAAACCTACAGAACAGTCGTGTGTGCTAGAATTTCAGTTCTTTCCTAAAACATACATTTTTACTGTAATTCTTTTAGCAAATTTTTCTCGTGGGGAAGAAGCTATTTGGAATTACATTAACCTCTATCTTGCATTTCAATGATGGCATATAATGGGAATTGATTTACTTTAAATGATTGTGTAGCATTAATTTGTTAAACTATATTTTTACCTATATAACCAGTATGTGATATTTATAGAAGTAATTGTACAGTCTTGTTTCTTAGGTATCAATTGATTAAAATCTACTTAGTTATCATCTGCACTTCTTAATTTTCTATTTCTATTTATTATGTGTATAACGTCCTCTAGCTTTAACTTATGTTTCAGTACTGTTGTTGTTACGTTTGTTTCAATAATCGCTTGGCTACTCCTTGTGTGTCGTTATTGCTTATCTTGTCAACTATTGTACTTTATTACATTGTATGCTATGTGAAAATGTAAAATTTCTTTATGGTTAGCAATAAATATTATTTAAGTAAAATTAATATTTTATTGTTTAACCATCCTCCTGTGTCAATTTATTAATTAAATTCCTCATAACATATTTTTGTGAAAATAAATTTTTATTTTTTTATTTTTTGTGCCAGAATGAGAGGCTATTAAAAATCGGAGGAATTAAATGTTTTATTTCCTCATGGCGCGAGATATTCGTATGGTTTAAAGCTTTCTCTTATTATGAAAACAGAATTCGGGAAATCATTCAGTCATTTAAAGTGGCTCTTATTTCTATTTAATATTTGAAAATGTCCTAATAAGAGTACTTTGTATTTATTCTAAATGTTACAAAAGTTTTAAATTTATAAATAAACAGCACTCTTTTGTCCTGTTATTAAACACTTCTGTCAATTTATTTTTAATTTATATAAATGAATCAACTCAAATATCTGTAACTTCATTCCAAACAGGAAATTTGTGTGGAAAAAAGGGGTAGTAAAGTAAAATAGGTCTTCCAAATCTTGGGTTTTAAGCTTTATTTATTTTTTATTTTATGGGTTGGTCCTATAAAAGAACATCTGGTCAAGACTAAAGTTTAAACATCTTTCATATAATTATCTTATAAAACCTTTGAGTTAGTGCTAAATCTGTGATCGTTTATATTTTTAACTCTTAAATATCGCAGTCGTGTCATCATCCAGCCATGAGTAGTGCTATGTTTCTAAAATTTGTAGACTTTCGTTTCCAATATATCTCAACGATAGGTATACATATTTAATTTGAATATGAGTTGGTTCCAACATGCTATTGCTGAATCTATTTATACACTGTTTCTAGTAAGCAATCAATTCACATTGATCATATGATTGGTACATGGGGTATTCTTAAATTGACAACAAAAATAAATTTTTGTCTTACAAAATTAGTTTGAAGGGCAAAGTAAAATTGTTTATACTGTATTTATAAATAATAGATTTTGTGACAGGCTCTTTTATTCTTCAGTTCTTTTACGCAGTTCAGGTTCTTCTATGGCAAAAAAAATCACTGCGGATAATTGCTGGGATTCCAAGTAGAGAGAGGAATCCAGCTCCCTTTACGAACACTGGTTTAAGCATTTTGGTATTTTGACTGTTAAAGCATACTTATCTTTCAAAACCTTTTATATGTTAAGCAAAACCAAGATGATTTCTCTTCCAGAAGTGCCATTCATAGTTATAGAACAAGACAGGCTAAAGATCTTATAATTGCTCGACCAAGGTTGCAGAAGTTCGCTAAAACCCGTAAATATTTACAGATTAAAATGTTTAATAAATTGCCTGTGCATTTCCGTAACTTAATTAAATATCAATGCTTTTAAAAGACAACTTAATAATTTGTTATTCAATTGATGAGTTTTTTTAATTTTAGTTTTGTCTAGATTTGTAGTGTTCATGTTCATATTGTACACATGTTTTTGTTTCGATTTATTGTAGAAGCATTTAAGCTTTAAACCATGAGGATAATAATTGACGCTGTCTATTATACATTGTGAAATGTTTTGAATGGCAAATAAACGTATTATTATTATTATTATCCTCCGCAGGAGTTTTCATTCGTGCAATAGAATCAGTAAAGTGAACACTTCCATTGTAGTACGCCAAGGTTTTTGTGTTTTTAAATGCAAATCGTCTTTTGTCTCGTTGATTTACAATGTTAATGAGTGCCATGAAATTGTTTTTAGCGAATTTCCCCTATAGGGAAGAAGCTATTACCGTAGTCGGCATGGTAAGACCATGACAACTTTTCATTTTGAGGCCCCCAAATGCCAAAAACACCATTCGTTCAGATTCATATATATGTGTGTGTGTGTGTGTCCGTAGGCACGATAACTTTCGTAAAAATTGTCCGATCTTGATGAAATATGGTATAAATGTGTAAGGCAGCATCTATTTTCATGAGTTCGAGAACCAGACATGTCGCTCTATTTTAAGGGGGGTTTTGGGAGGATTTTGTACCCCAAAAACGGGTTTTTTGAACTTTTTACTCATAATTCTTTTTAATCCCAAATTTTAGTTTACACCATTAAATTAAGCTTAAACAAATTTGGTATTTTGATCATTGCTTACCGAGGTCTTATTTTGATTATTGCATATCTGGTCAATTGGTTACCGAGATATTGAAAGTGCACACAGTACGTTGTCCAATGTTAATCTTAAGGAGAATAAGTAAAATTTTATAACTCGCTTATTAATGAACATATTATAATGAAATTCTTGTGGTTGGGGTTTACTGATATTTGCATAAAAACCCCATTTTTATGGTCCCCATGGCAGCAAACCTGCGTACTCAGCAGCTATAATGTTATTTTTATGGAGAATAAGAAATCTGTGATATCTTGCTCGTTTATGAACATCAATTGGTAGAACTTGGTATGTTACTTTATCTAGTGGTAATTGGTAATCCATCGGTATTTGCATAAATATCCGATTTTTGTGGTCCTTGATGCAGCAAACCTGCATCCTCAGTCATAATGGTTTTTTTTATGGAGAATAAATCAAAATTCATATCTGGCTAGTTTATGAATATGCTTTGATGAAAGTTGGTAAGTGGCTTCATGAGGTAGTGAAATACCATTTTAAATTCGCTGAGTATGCAGGTTTGCTGCAACGTGGGTATATTCATCTTCATATTTCAAGTACAAAGTACAGTTTTTAAGTATTTATAGTGGAATGTTTATTAAATGTATAGTGTTCATTAAATAGTATAGTGTTTATTAAATGTTGGAATGTTTTCTTTTCACCAACACTATAGGGATGGAATGTTTTTATTTAGTTCAAACTTGTCCAGGAAAGGGTGTGCATGCATGCACTACACAGTAAAAATGAAGCAGAATTTTAACTTAATTACACATCACATAGGTAACTGAACCTTAGCCAAACAAATATTATCAATTAAATAATCTCACCGTACTTCTAGTTCAGTAATCTTGCAGCAGTCAAGTTTTAAAATTAAATTACATTATAGTTTTTCAAACATACTTAAAAATACTTTATGAATTCAAGAGCAAAGTAGCGAGATCCAAGCGTATTAGCAATATGATATTTTGTTGGTTTACGATGAATTATTTTGAGACGTAATAATGTTAATTTTGTTATACAATCTTTTGGAAATTTGAGGAGTACACAACTGGATTTGGCATTCTTTTGGAATAAATTGTTTTGATGTGATTCTGTCTAGTAATGTACTTTTTCCTCTGGGTAACAAGTTAGAATTAACTCGGTAAATATTCTTAATTATCTACAGATACAACTTAGGCAATTTTTTTATATATTTCCTGGTATACATTAGTTTTAATGTTTTCATAAATTACTACTATACACAGTCTACCAGAGTACAGAAAAACATAAAAAATTGAATTTTTTTAACTTCTTTTTTTATAACTGTAGTTAAGAATATTGTTTTATGTTCTTAGAAAATAATAACAATAATTATTATTATTATTAGACAGAATGTAATAAGCTGAGTTAAAACTCAATTTTACGTTTTATAATGACGTCAAAACTTTAAACGCATTACCAAACAATCTGAAGATTAGACAAACCCGGTCATTTTTAAAAGGCATCTTATATATTTACTCATTTCTGGGAACTACCATAGTGTCCGTGAATTTGTTGCTGATTGGCACTACAGGATATATTTTGTTTGTATCAATTGGATGGGAGCTACCACGGTACAGACATGTACATTTATATGTTACGTACTGGCCAAATAAATGACTTATTACCTAAATAATTTTGGATGATTTTGTATACAAACCCATTGCAAGTTTATTTTCTGTTTTAATAACCATGTAGGAGGGATACCAATTTAAGCTACTGTAAGGTCTGCGAGTTCTGTCCTCCTAACCCATTGCTCCCAAATTTTGATCTAAGTTTAAATTTAGGGTTTAAAATAATATGATATCATATATATGTTATGGAGCTGATAAAAGTACAGTTTAAGATATTTATTGGTTCCTCTAATTCGGAATGGCAAGTTTAACTTTTTCTATATTAAAGACCTCGATAATTGAGACCTCTGGTTATTAACCATAGGCGTAATTCGGGGAGGTAAGGGGGGCAGTTGTCCCCCCAATAATTGGACTAATGTTATTGTAATTGTATATAAAAAGTCACAATAAATGATCACCATTATCTTTGCCCCTAAAATCAAAATAGTGAAATTACGCTTATGCTGGTTATCATATTAATGGTTAGTGTGCTCGCCTCGTAATCAGAGGATCGTCTGATCATCCAGATTAAAATTTAATAATTTTGTAGAGTTTCAATACCGGGTCTTTTGTCACTAGGCTATTTTAATTATGCTTTCTGAGAACAGATCGCCCTGCTTTAACAAGACTAGGGTTTAGACAGTTCTCTATTAAAACCTTAACAAACTGTCCATGGTGCAGAAAGACATGAAACCTACGCAAAAAAGGTTTTTGATAGTTCCTTTTTCATTTACTCGTAAATCATTTTTACCATTTGGACCTTAATACTGTTACAAACTCACAAGAAACATAAAGCAGCTCAACAATATTTTACTATTTAACAGTTATTAAATTAATTTGATACTTTAGCGTTATTTTCTTTTATTTATGACGGCCATTCAAAATATATATTATCCCTGTATATATTAATTTGTAAGATTATAATTCGTTCTGTTGGCTGCTCTGATTTATATGCATAGTTTTATGTCTATGTCTATATTATGAAAAAAAAAACTGTTTACGTTCTAGTCTAGTCTAGGAAGTTTGTTTACACTCCCTGAGAGTGACTACTATTTCACGCTCTAATAATTTTTGTGAAAGATATCAGTTTTACAAAGGTAAGCCGTTATATTTTTATACATCTACTGTGTTAGTGATATTTGTGGTGAATATTAATCTTGACATAACGAAACATGAAAAACAGCAAATTGTTTTAACCTCACTTCTTTAACTGCCTATTTTTAGAATAAGATTTGGTTGCCTGTTAAGAATTAAAAATAGAATTGAAGTATTCACTTTGAAAGACTTGGTTATTTTGCCATTTCTGAACACTTAAGTTATACATATTATTCGATCTCTCAAGCTTTATTGGTTGAGTTTGGCCTTTGTATAATCTTCAGGCTTCTAGTCAGCCTAGTGCCAGTGCTGTGAGGGCACCAATAAACTTAGCTGTTGAGTTGTTCTTCATCAATTATATTACTGTGATGTCATAGCTTTTTGAAATTAAAGCTTTAGTTTATAACCATGAAATTTAACAGTAAAGTTATTTTCATACTTGTGTTAAGTTACTTCAAATCCTAATTTATTTTTAACCTTGCCATATTATGTGCTAGTACATCATGGCAGATACAGACTTGAAATCGTATATACAAATATTTTTCAAATCGGGTTATGATAACAAATGTTTGGGGGCTTGTTACCAAAGCCAGCGTGTTTTAATGCTTGCAGAATTAAAGTTTAGAGCAGGTGTGATGCCTCAGTTTGATAAAATAGCGGTTAATGTTTCTAAACCCCCAAACGTTTTTAGAGAACTGGGTTTACACTTACGAGTGCCAGCATTATATCTGAACTTAGTGAAGCAGGACTTTGATCCAATAGACATCGCTGACGATATAATAGTTGAACTTGATACTAGATATCAAGGTGGAATTCTGAAGAATGAGTTAGACACTGATGCTGAAAATGCTGCAAGGTAAGCTAATTGATCATTAATTTTTTTAGAAATTCAGTCTGCCGTCAGTCACAATACGGTATGGCATTATTTTTATTTTTAACAAATGTTTCCAATATGGGCCCGTTCATACTTACCCCTACACCACCAAAATAGGGAGGCCTAAGTAGTGTAATTTTTTTAAATAAAATGTAAGATAGTAGAGTTAGTACTTATTTACAAATATAATTCACTGCCTACTATTTAGTATGAGTTTACCATAGGCCCTACTATCGAATAAAAATATCACACTTAACTTACTCATACTTAGTTACTGCTTACTTTTTGAAGTCTTCCCGTAGACCATGTTTTGGTATGAGACCAAAGTCATTATTCCTTAGCTCACTACCGTCTATATATATATAAAAATTAATGTTATTTTTGAATTTCCCCTTTAGGGAAGAAGCTGTTACCGTAGGTCTCATGGTAAGACTTAGGCCCGAGACGACCATGATAACTTTTAGTTTGGAGGTCCCCAGGTGCCAAAAACACTATTCGTTCAAATTTATGTAATATATATATATATATATATATATATATCTATATATGTGTACGGTAACTCGATAACTTGAGTAAAAATCATCCGATTTCAAAGAAATTTGGCTCAAATGTGTAAAGTGACATTCATGACTAAGTTTGAAAACCAGAAAGATCGGACCATGGGAAGGGGGTTTTATGGGGGTTCACAATTTTCCAAAAATCTTTTTTTTGCTTTTTTTACCCTACAATTCTTAAAACACTCAATTTTGGTTTTGACCATTTTGTAGAGCTTAAAAAAACAAATAATATGGTATTTTGAACGATTAACCTAGGTTAAGTGGTTGCGGAGAAAATCCAAAAAACTTGTTCATAAAATTTACCATGTTAATCTTATGGGGTTTTTAGGTTTTCCTCAGTTAATTTTACTGCAAACTACATATTTGTTTTTACCAATAGGTTCAGCTCTACTAAACAATCGTTTTGGTGTTTTAGTTGTGATTCTACGCCCAACCGTTGCAGAGATATTCAAAGTACTAAACACAGTACGTTGTCCAATGTTATCCTTATGGACAGTAAATAAAATTTGGTATCTCGATTATTTATGAATGTTTATTGATGAAACTTGGTATGTGCCTTCAACTAGTACTAATATATTGATATTTTCACAACAAATTATTTTTTGTTGATTTTCCCAGTAGCAGCAAACCTGCATACTTAGCCCTAATGTTATTCTTATGGACATTAAGTAAAGTTTTGTATCTTCCTTAATTAGGAACATAAATTATTAAAAACTGGTAGGCCTACCAGCTTCACCCAGTTGAGTTATATTGATAATTGCATAAAAACATATTTATTATATTTCTTGTTGCAGCAAACCTGCGTACTCAGCCCTAATGTTATTCTTATATAGAATAAATAAATTGCTATTTATCACTTATTTATAAACTAGCTGGCCCGACAGATGTTGTCCTGTCCTAATGTCATTGAATTAGTTTTACGTCAAATACTCGTTCATTTTCAATATAAGCTTGTTCGCTTCGCACACTCGCCTATCGAAAAAAGAGTTTGAGTTGCTATTCAAATAGGTTTTTATTTCCATAATTTATGTCATTCAAGTATGTTTCGATATACTCCTAATAAACACATGTTCCCATAAGGAATAACATGTAAACTTTAAAAGTTTTTACAAAAACAGCTGTTTCATCGAAGCATTATCTGTTTATTAATTAAAAGCAGAAAATGATAACCACATGTTCCCATAAGGAATAACAAGTAAACTTTAATAGTCAAAGGGGCAGAGCCCTTCACATTTTCCGGGGTAAAAAGTATCCTATTTGTTAATCCAGGTAATAAACTATCCGTGGCAAAATTTCGGTACTTTGGTATTATACGGATGCCACCCTTATACAGCGCGCTGCGGCAGTTATGTTAGGATGGGTTATCATAAGAATGATTGTAGGACTTTCCTGGTTTCGTTACAAATCGAATGATACCTTATGAGTCATACTTCCGGCCGCCAAACCCCCTCCAAATAGGCCAAGGTCAGGTCGTTGACCGGAGCGCGCGCATCACCTGTCACCGCCTGTATCTGGGTCAGTGTCATGAGTGATTTATTGCCGTGCACTACGTTACATTTGTTTTCATAATAAGTGACGTTCTTTTGGTGGGGGATTTACCTCGAAATGAAGAGGAAACCGTACGTATTTTTATGATAACCCATCCTAACATAACTGCCGCAGCACGCTGTATATTTGGCGGAATACATGTGGCGATCGGGTGTGGCTGCTAGCGGCGGCGACGCATTCAACACGATCCTAGCGGACATCGCTGCCTTTTGGTAGGCACAACACAAAGACCGCTCATCAGAATGATGTAAAATTTTTACAGTAAGTCAATAAAAGTATGTTTTTTCGAATTATGTAGTTATCCTTTGTATCCGGTAAAAATTAACCTCCAAAAATAGTGGCATCTGTATAATACCAAAGTACCAAAATTTCATTTAAATCCGTTAAGCCGTTCTTGAGTTATAAAATTTGAAACTAACACCACTTTGTTTTATATATTAAGGTGTATTTTTATTAAACTTGGTAAGTGGCTTTATGTGGTAGTGAGAAACATAAGTTATACATGCATTGGAAATTCGCTGAGTTTGCAGGTTTGCTGCGGCGGGGGTATTTTTTTATTTTGATATAAATGCATTGAAAAACACATGTTTCATCTAAAGTCAAAACAATGATTACACGATCTATGCAGTGCACGATCTAGGAGTTAGGTTATGTTAGTTCAGTCCAATTTGTATTGATTTTACTATAGACAAACCCAAATTTAAATGGGCTAACGTAGTCTGCAAAGTGCTATATGACAAAAAATACATAACAAACAAAATTATCTGTGAATTTGTAGTGCTACTGTATCAATTTTGATATTATTAGGTTGATATTTTCATTTGTTAATAAAATTAAACATTTTTTAACCAGGAGTACCTTTTATTTGATAGTATGGTAGGGTAGGACGTATATACGGCACTGCAGCCACATGTTGGCTTTTCAGATATTATAGGCTAAGGCCTTTTGGGCCTATTTTTATGCACACGCTTTAGAACTTCTAATCCTTATGACTTTGAGGGATCAATCTAAATCCTGAATGTTTACACTTACCTATTGACTTTTCCTTACTTGTTCAAAGCTGTTTACATCACACTCCCAAATGCTAAATCCAAATGCAAAATAAGTTAGGTGATTTATTTTTATAATGAGACATAATATAAATTGTAGTACAACTTAAATTACATATTATGCGTAGTAGGCTTACCATTTTTTACAGTGTGGTACGCCGGGTAGGTTAGGTTTTTACATGAATAAGCCAAATCATACCTGTGTTGCTTGAGTTCAGCTCCCATAAATCATCCTTCCAAACTGGTCGTTCAGTTCCCTCTTCGGTCAAAGTTGGTTACCGGTAATCATTGCCCGGTGGCAATGAGCTCACGTCATGTGTCCCAGCAAGAGTTCCCAACTTGATTTATTGCTTTATGCCCTTGTTAATTTTATCCTGTTGTATCCTGCATGTTGCTTCTCAGTGCCCCTTCAGTGATCCAGGTTTTAAGGCCGCTGTTTAGTTAGTTTATTAATTTACACAGTAGTCTACTTACTACTAAATTTTGTATAGATAGTTTTGTATGAAGTAAACTGATGTTGTGAAAATAAACATATCGGTATATAAAGTTATAGAACGATGTTAGGCTAAGTCATATCACGATAAAAAAACCACCACAGCTACATCAAGCTAAAATATTACAACTGGCTGTTAAGAACCTTAGGTCAAAACAAAATATTTCATAAAAAAACTAGTATTCTGCTGCGCAGATACTGGTATATTGAACATCATTAAAGTTGGTACCGGTAGCCTAGTTTGTAACCAGGCAAACGTGAAATAAAAACACTAGCACAACCCTACAGTATCCAGGCATGGCTGCACATTTGACTTGACCGCAATGGGATAGCATGTTAATACATTTTCACTACACTTTTTGTCTTTACAATAATTAGTGTCTGTGTTTATTTGTGATAAACTCACCTAGCTTAATCGCTGTGATCTTTAAAAAAAGATAAATGTCTCAATTAATTAGAAGACAGGAATAAAAATTAATTTCTACTAGAAATTATCGACAGTTTATTAAAAGTGTTTAACATTAATTTTGTAGGTATCTTTATTAACGTAGCCTAAGATATAACTAACTTTTCCCGCCCTCTTACGACACTACTCTCTTACTCCCCTCCCTCCTCTCTTCCTAACTCTGCCTTTCACTTCCCTTGCCTCCAAAACCACAATGGAAAAGGTACGTTGCGAGACAAAGGATTTCTATAGTTTAGAATTTAAATCATGAAAGTTGTAAGTTATTTTTTAGTTAATAGCCAAAGCTATTTAAGTTTGTAATGTTTTATATTTCTAAAAGCTATATAATAATAGGCCTATGTCTAATAGAAGTATTTCTTTCATAGGAACTTTTTCTCCAAGTTCTGTTACTGGATGAGAGGAGTGGCCAAGGATAGCTCTCATTTGGAGGCAGAGTTGAAGCACATAAACGCACACCTAGGCTCAGTCAGTGAGCGTTGGCCTGAGGCCACTCGGCTGTTTCTGTGTGGTGACCGGCCCGCTCTTGTTGACTGTGAGGTGTTGCCTAAACTGCACCAGGTTCGAGTTGCAGCTGAAGGCATCAAAGGTAGGACTTGAGTTGCATTTAGTTTGCCGATATAATTTTTAGATTTCTTGCGGACATTTACCATCACTGTTTAAGAAAACAAGATTCACGATGTTTTCAGATTTGGAATTTTATCTAGTCTTCACCTTTTGTGTGATCATATACCAGACCTTGAAGCGTTGTGAAATTGGTTTTCCTAATCAGTAATGGCAAATGTCTGCAAAAATTTCTTAAATATCATTTATTGTCAACAATGCATTTAAAACAAGGGATAAGCTAAGTAGTACTTTCAGAATGTAAATAAAAACCTCTTTCAACACTTCAAAATTTATTTACATTTATACTTTACTAGCTGTGTACCCGTGCTTCGCAACGGACGATTTGTGGTACTTACATAGCACTTTAATTTTTCATTATCAATATATTTATTTCAGGAAACGAAATTCCCAAGAAACTGGTAAGCTGGTAACGATGCTCGTTTCCTATAGAAAGTTTTTTTCAGGCATCCTTGTCTCATTAACTTAACAAATTTTAGCAGATATTTACAGATTATTCACACTCTATTTACATGCAATCAAAACTATCTTTCAGTACTGTACAGGGCTTATGCTCGACAGAAAAAGCTCTTAGGTGCTAAGAACCTCTCTGTACACTACATTCTTTGTTCTTCTTTCTGGTTGCAAAATAACCAAGCTGCCAGGAGAGCTCACCCTTGAACACGCCACATATAGTTGGCCATGAGCGAAACAATCACTTCTCAGATCCACACCAGCTACTTTCAAACTCTGCCCCTGAGCCTTGTTGATTGTCATAGCATAACAGACCCTCACAGGGAATTGCAGACGTTTAAACTGAAAAGGGTAGTCTGATGGAATAAGAGGAATTCGGGGTATGAATACAGTTTCGCCTTGGCGCCATCACCAGTTATAATATTAACCCTATGAGAGTTTAAAGCGCTACAAACAAACGCACAGACAAACGCTAGGAAAAGAGCCAATCATGTGCGTCAATCCTTGGGCAAACATGTATGATTGTTGTAATTTACTCGCTGGTGAGAACTAAATATAAATATTACAAATTTTACTTTTCAAAACGAATTAAAAGTATATTTTTAGTTATGAATCAAATTATGACCAAACACAGAGATTTTTTGTCAGCAAATAATATCAAAATTAGCAATTAATTTAATTTTAATAGCTAAAAGTCTGCACACTGCAATGTGGACAGCGATTAAACTTATATGTACTACATTATCGACACTGTTTTCAATTCCAGCTGCCGCCGCACGCTCACGTTGGCACGTTTTGCTAAATAACTCGGAAACCATAAGAGATAGACAAAAAATTTATAGGACAAAAAATGTTTAAAATTTATTTCCACACTAACGTTTTTCAATCAGATTGAAGGTAGATTCACTTGTTTAGGCGCTAGAGGCGATAGTGTACAGGAAGTACAGTCCTATTTTTCCTAAAACTTCAACCCCCCGAAAACCACCCTAAAATTTTGAATTTTGTAAAACCCGTTCTTAGTGGGTGCCTACACCCTAAAAGGAACGTCCATGCATTTTCAAGGTTCTAGGTCAAGTAGTTTAGGCTGTGCGATGATACGTGAGTGAGTGAGTCAGTGGATTTGACAAATATATAGTAGATTCATATACAATACAGTAAGTGTACATATAAGTCAAGGTTTTTTGAGTACTACTGTTTGTTTTGAAGTTGTTTTTGTCTGAATTGTTTGTTTAGTTACTTAATAAGTAAAACCTAAAGAACAATGAATTTAAAATACTGAATTTAAGAAAAAAATCAAGTTGGCACGATGTCAGTTTAACTCCAATAGGCAATGAGTTTAAGTTACACTCCTCTTACAATTTGATAAGCACAAATAAATACCGTTTGTTAAAAACAGGTAAACTGCTTACTGTTGTCAATGTTACTAAATTTTAAGACGAAGAAGAAATCGACCCTTTAAACTATAGTTGAAATATTGTTGCTTTGTACGGGCATTTCATCTGACTGCACACCGATACTATACTATTAAATGCAGTTTGCTTTAACTTTATTAATGTGACTCAGCTCTTTTGAATTGTTACAAACTATCCAGGTCTATACCACCCTGACGGTAATAGCTTTTCCATGTAGAGAGAAATTCTATCTACAAGTAAATTGTATAGATTATTTTTTGTCTAATACATACAAGTTAAGCAGTTAATCTATAAACAGAAAACAAATTTCTTAACTAGCACACTAACTCGTCGTCTTTTACCCCTCAGACTACGAGATACCCCGCAGCTTGACGCACCTCTGGAGGTATCTGCACTCTGCGTACAACGAGCCGTCGTTTGTGTCGAGCTGCCCCTCGGACACTGAGATCCTGCTGCACTGGCTCGACACTGACCATCCCGGCTCTGTCAGACTGTCGCCCCGGCAGCAGCAGCTGCTCAAGGCGTCGAGCGGGAAACCACCCGAGTATTCCTTCTCTGTGCCCGCCGTCGCTACCAAAGTGGTGGTTGAGTAGCTACGTTGAAGAGGTTTAACGTTGTATGGTTTCAATTTTTATTTCGTTCAAATCGTTGATATCAGACTGAAGTCGTTGAAACTTTGAAAGGGATTAGGCCTGTCATCATTTCAGAGTCACAAAATGTTGGAGAATTGTCCAGCGTAAACGTAAAAAATATGAAGTGAAGGTATACAATTCTCTAACTATGAGTTGTATTTTGGGACAGATTTGTTTCTTCCTTTTTGAAAAATCACTAAATTGTTCATGAAATTAAACTACATTTCATCACTGATATTGTATCAGAACTTTTTGCCTTCAGTTGTTTATCGTAGTATAAATCCACAAGATGTTTTATTAGTATTTAATGCATGATAATTGAATTAGATTATCAAGGTATTTTTTTCTTACCAGCACATTCTTCTACTTCCTTTAGTTGTAGTAGGGAGTGAACAGTATTTCATAAATTTAATAGCCCAGGCCTATTGGTTCAACAAAAACTAAATGTTAAAAAATCAATATTTAGGCAAGCAATATTTAAGCAATGTATACAAGCTCAGTTTAGGCAATAAGATTAAATTAAGGTAAAAAGGGTCAAAGCAGTTTAATCATAATCATCTTTAAATAATTTTTGGGACGAAGTAACTGTAAAAGAAATAAGCAATATGTACACCGAACATTGATTGATTTTGACATGCCTTCCAGGGATAGGTAGTTGTTAGAACAAAAATATTGATTTATTGTTTAGAATGCATTGTTAGTGTTGGTGAGTTTCATGTAATTTAAGAAATTCATTGAACACAGTAATGGAAAATGTCCACAATAATTTTTGAAATGACTTATTTTTTTATAATAATAATAATATTTATTCCGTGACAATGTTTAACCCTTTGAGAGCCAGAGTTTTTCGGTCGTCATATCCCTAGAGTACCAGAGTTTTTAACACAGTATATCAAAATACCCCCGTAGCAGCAAACCTGCGTACTCAGCGAATTTCCAATGCATATATATGTATTTTAATACCACATAAAGCCACGTACCAAGTTTCATCAATATACATTCATAAATAAACAATTTATGACATTTTAATTATTCTCCATAAGAATAACATGGCGGCTGAGTATGCAGGTTTGCTGAAATAAGGAACACTAAAAATGGGCTTTTATACAAATATCATTATAACTCAACTAGGTAAAGCCACATACCAATTTTCATAATGAAGGCAGATAAAACGTTACTTATTCTCCATAAGAATAACATGGGGCTGAGTACGCAGGTTTGCTGCTACGGGAGCCTTGGGTAAAAAAAATGTTTTTTTGAGCAAATATCAATGGTCCACAACCAGATGAAGCCGTATACCAAGTTTCGTCAGTATACGTTCATAAATAAGCGAGATATAAAATTTTTATTTTCCTCCATAAGAATAACATTAGACAACGTACTGTGTTTAGCATTTTCAATATCTCGGTAACCAATTGTCGTAGAGAAATGATCAAAATACCAAATTGTGTGTTTTTTTAAGCTGAATCCAATGGGGAAAACTAAAATTTGACTATTTCAAAAATTATATGTAAAAAGTTCGAAAAACCCATTTTTGGGGTACAAAACCCCCCCAAAATACCCCTTCGGATAGAGCGATCTGGCTGGTTTTCGAACTTAAAGTCATAAATGTTGCTTTACACGGTTATACCAAATTTCATCAAAATCGGATAATTTTTACGAGAGTTATCGTGCTCACGGACACATATATATATATATATATATATATATATATATATATATATATATATATATATATATATATATATATATATATATATATATACAGTTTCGAACGAATGGTGTTTTTGGGGTCTGGGGACCTCAAAACGAAAAGTTATCATGGTCCCGGGCCTAGGTCTTACCATGCCGACTACGGTAATAGCTTCTTCCCTATAGGGGAAATTCGCTAAAAGTGCCAGGCACAAAATCAACATTTTGCAAAGGTTTGCAAAAAAATGAATAACTTTTTTATTTGGTAAGATATTGT
Organism: Allygus modestus; assembly: GCA_963675035.1. Taxonomy (NCBI): domain Eukaryota; kingdom Metazoa; phylum Arthropoda; class Insecta; order Hemiptera; family Cicadellidae; genus Allygus; species Allygus modestus. The sequence goes on from OY776116.1 coordinate 32,487,652, forward strand.
TATGAAACTTTTTTTGTTTTGTAAGTTTAAAGTTTAGCTATAATATTATGCACATATATAATATTTAAAAAATAAAAAATTTGAATACATATGTATGTGGGAAATTTCTTTTAATTTTTTTTTATTTGTTTCAGGTAAATAAACATTGTTCAAATATAAGATTTTCACCAAATAACTACTAGATTTATAGAGGACATGTTTCCCAAAATATTTCCTGAAAGTTTCATCAAATTTGGGCTTTAGGCGGACAAGTTATTTCCATAAATGTAAAAAAATATAAAAACGGCAAATTAGTACACAGACAGTAGCCTAACTTTATTCAAGGGTTTAAGTTTTATTACAATTTTATTTCATAAAGCAGACTAACTAGGCCTCGTATATTTATGGAGTATATGTTTACCTCAACATATCCTGGAAATGTCCTGGAAAAAATAATAAAAAGTAATGACGTAAGAAAAATTTTCTATAACAACGATTCACAAAATCAACATTTTGCAAAGGTTTTGTATATAAAATCAATAACTTTTTTATTTGGTAAGATATTATTATGAAACTTTTTTTGTTTTGTAAGTTTAAAGTTTTTTAGCTATAATATTATGCACATATATAATATCTAAAAAATAAAAAATAAAAAATTTGAATAGGTACATATTATACATGCGGGAAATTTTTTATATATTTTTTCAGATAAATAAACATTGTTCAAATATAAGATTTTCACCAAATAACTACTAGATTTATAGAGCTAGAAAATATCCTGGAAATGTCCTGAAAGAAATAATAAAAAGTAATGACGTAAAAAAAATTTTCTATAACAACGATATATCGGTACAATGTATAAACAACAATGTATTTTTCGGTAAGACCACCGACAACGGTATATCGTTGTGAAGTATTTTTCGGATGTTCCGTGCACAACGATATATCGTTGCGTGGCACTCAAAGGGTTAACAATGTATTGGATTTCACAAAACAAAATATTAAATTTATGGGGAAATCTTTAAACCAGGTAAGGTAGGCCTGAGCCCTGTCTTTCCCTTTAACTTAATTAAAATTGTTTGTAATTTGCCATATTTTCTCTGTTTAACTTGAAAGACTTAATTTGTTGTAATTCCTGTTAACCTTTTCCAACTACACACATTGTATCGATTCACTATTTCTCTGAATGTACAACTTGGCCTAATCCCAAAATAATTTGTAAATTTACATATTAGGTTACTTATTAGGGCACAGTTTTCTGAATACTATTCAGTCCATCCCCAGTACAATACAGTTTACTCTTTTCTGAACTGCAGAGTTTCTGTTATTTAGTCCAACACCTAATGGTGTAGTGTAATGTGTCACAAATCTTCCGTCAAAGAAAAAATATATAACAGGTCAAACAGACGTTTTTGAAAAGTGAAAACTAAGAAAAATATTTGACAGGAGTAAAATAATGGTTTATTTATTAGTTGTTGTCTTTTTTTGAGATTGCTGTTGTGTTTGTAATTAATTACAGCTTTTACTATTAATAATCAATGTTACATGGTTGGTATGTTTATCACAGCAATAATTCTGTTAGCTAGATCTGTAAAAAGATCACTAGCAATGAAAATAAAACAAATGTAGGCCTATAAAATAATCACATATGGTTAATTAATTGTCAAGCCTATTTTTGTTTTATAAATTGTGTTGCTTTTTTATGTTTTCTGTTGAAAATATCATTAATATAGCTTTAATATATCTTAGGGTAAATCGCTAGTCAAATGTGTTCACTTTTAATTTTAAGGTTTTAGGCTATAGTTACCTGGTGTACTAACAACTCAGTTAACCTCTCAATGTTGTTTTATCTTGTGTTAGCCATATTCAAATCGAGGCCTTATACTTTATTTATATATATTTAAGGATAAGTTTAGGTAGAATTTGGTTTTGATCTAGTTTACGTACAATATTTTAAATTCAAATTAAAAGTTGGTTTGTTTAGATTTATTTTTACCAGATCTACCAAACAAAAATGGAACTATGAAATGCATCAGATGCCATACTGCTTTTTAATTTTCTTCCTATTGTCTTTTAGAGTTCACTTTTATTTTTTTGTGCAATTTTTGCCTAATAATTAATATCAGTTAAAAAATATAACCGTTTGATTTAATGTTGAATTAATAATATGGGAGTTGATGTTACCAAACTTGTCATTGGTCCATAATTTATCCAGTCAAAAGTTAAGTGAAGCATACTTAGTCTTAATCTCACAGAATATGTCTCTTTATCAATAACAGCGGGAAATGTTTGGTGGCATTCATTAATCTTAAACCAATGACACAGTTAAAAACGAACTATTTTTTTTGGTACTTTGGTATTATACGGATGCCACCCTTACACAGCGCGCTGCGGCAGTTATGTTAGGATGGGTTATCATAAAAATGATTGTAGGACTTTCCTTGTTTCGTTACGAATAAGTACCATGAAAACAAATGTAACGCAGTACATGGCAATGTGTTGTGCCTTTCACCACGCAGTGTGGCGCTGCCAGGCCCGGCACGGTGTCCGGTACGTTAATCGCTCTTTATGAAGCCAAGTTATGTTAGGATGGGTTATCATAAAAATGATTGTAGGACTTTCCTTGTTTCGTTACGAATAAAAACCATGAAAACAAATGTAACGTAGTGCACGGCAATAAATCACTCATGACACTGACCCAGATCCAGGCCACAGGTGATGCGCACGCTCCGGTCAACGACCTGACCTTGGCCTATTTGGAGGGGGTTTGGCGGCCAGAAGTATGACTCATCTGGTATCGTTCGATTTGTAACAAAACCAGGAAAGTCGTACAATCATTTTTATGATAACCCATCCTAACATAACTGCCGCAGCGCGCTGTATAAGGGTGGCATCCGTATAATACCAAAGTACCGTTTTTTTTTATCCGGAGAACACTGTTAAACTAATATGCTGCTTTATTAAAACTGTACAATGAAACACAATGTACATCCTATGAAGCACAAAGTTCTGTAAAACTATTTAAATTCTCGTTAAGTTTTTAAAAATAATTTTTGTCACAATATTATAAAAGGAGAACTTAAGTTTTTTGGTAGTGTGTACTGTCTCACACAATTACGAGGTTGAACCGGTAAAAGAACCAAATGAAGATACTCAATTCTAAGTTTCATAAAATATATTAATAAATAAGGGATTTATTTTCTTATATTGTAAAACATATTTATTTTTGAAAAGAGTAGCATTAAAATATAGTTTTTTAAGACTGAAATAATGCTAAAAGTAACTTCTATCTTCTATATATTTAATTTCATAAGCGAATCGGTCCCCATGAAATATCTCGAGCTAAGAAGAAGTTAAGTTAGGTTATGACGATTCATTAAGCTTGAGGGCCAAGGACGGTAGGAAAAATATCAGAAATGTCAAAAATTACATGGGCGACAGCCCACTGGACTTCAAAGGTCCAATGATTTTCTTATGGAAATATCACTACAGTATTTTGATTAATAAGTAAAATGAACTAATGATCAGCTGTGATTATCAACGTACACAAAAACCATATGTTACGGGCTGTAGCCCCTGTAAGCCACTAGTTATAGGGTAAAATATGTTTTCACTTTAAAACCGGTTTGTGTAGCCTACTAATTTTAGTGTATTCATAACCTGTTATAGTTTATCGAATAAAGTAAATGTTGTTTTGAGTTAGTGTTTTATTTATTTTGTATGGTTCGCCTTTCATCCTAATTACCTTGGTAATTTTCAGAGTTGATAGTAATTTTGTGTTCGATATGAACCCTTGTTAAAAGAATATCAATTCAGTTTGACAGGTGTAACTTTCACAGGGTAAAAGAAGAAAATTCCAGGAAAATATACTAAATATTTGTAGTATTATAAATAATCACCCAACAATCTCTCTACAGTATTTTAGCTACGATATATTGTTTCTTTGTTTATAAAAATGTTAATAGCTTTTCCTGATCTACTTATTTTGTTGTAAGTACAGTGAATCTTCTATTAACCGTCACCTGTGGGACCAGTACTGTGATGGATAGCTGAATAGATGGATAATAGGAACATGATTGTAAATAATGTAACTTTTATAATTTATAACTATGTAATTATTTATAATTATAATATGGTATTATTATGTCATAATTATGTCACTGCCCTACATAATAGCTTGTACAGCGCAAATCCCGACAGTAATAAACCGTAAAATTCTTATAGACGGGCGACGGATAACAGTGACGGTTGATCGAGAAGTTTTACTGTACTTAAAAATCCTATTTCTTCCCCTATATTGATAAAGTAATCATCCAAACTGATTGGAACAAGGGCTGATCCGTAAAATCAAGGAGTGCAAAACTTACTGACCATTTTTAGTCCAAAAGTAACCCTAAAATATAAAAAAAAACATTAAACTTTAAACACAGTCATACCAGGCAGCGGTTTAACATTTTGAATACAATAAAACCTCAAACATCAATGAGGATGGTGAGTTTAGAATTTACAATTTCTTTTTCACAGGTATATTTTTTTATTGAACAGATCACTACTGGGTAGGTTGAAGTCAAGTAGACAGGTTAGACTGTTTTTAAAACGCAAAATTTTGTTTTCCGTAATGCTGTGTATAGTCCCTATACCTTTTTTAATTTAAATGAATAATGAGGTTACAAGTGTAACTATTTTTTAGAAGTTCAAAACAGTTTAAATTGTATTGATATTTAAACTGCTTGTATCATTTTGTTTTCTTTTCAGGGTGAGGATGAAAAACACAGTACATACACAGGTGGCTAGCCTGTATTGTGGGACTCCTGATTGTATGAAATGTGCACCAAGCCCACTGAAAACTTTCACTCTTATTACTCTAACCAGGGGCAGTTTATCACAACACATCAATTTATCTTTTATATGAAAGACAACAAACAAATATTTCTTTTTAAACCGAGACACTTTTGTGATTGTGTTGTTTTTAATAAATAATATTTATAAAAACTTAGGATGTAATAAAAGACAGATGTTGTGAGACCAAAATACTTATAAAAACATCTCACTTAGACTGCATTTTTAATATATATAAAAGATGGTAAAAGGCTAGTGAGAATGACAAAATCAAAATGGCACCCCTACTTATATGCTATTGGCTGCCGGAAGTTCCAGATACTTTATTTTACTAACAAGATCATAACTATTTTTTAAATTATATTTGTATTCTATTCCTAGATAACTATTGAGCCTACTTCATAACACTTTCACTTTATACAAATATAATATAACAAATAGTTGTGATCTTGTTGATAAAGTGAAGCAGATTAACTTGAAGCAGAACTCATATCTGAAACTTCCAGTAGCCAAAAGGATAAAAGTTGGGAGGCCATTTTGATTCTGTCATCATTGAGCCTGATAATGACCAGAGTGACTGGTCAAAATCTATAGCCTTGTTCTATATTTTATATATATTTACTTGGATACAGTAGCCTATAAATGTAAATATATTTTTAACTGGTGTAAGACGTCTTTAATTATGTCCCGTAGTAGTAGCAACAAATACTCTGCTAGAGTAGCTCAGGACACGGTAGCTCAGAGCCTGAGCCTCGCAATTCAGCCGAGGTCAAGCGTAGGTTCGATCCCGGCTGACTACTGTGATAGGTACTTTTCACGAGCGGTCATCACTGGCTTGCCCACATGATCATTTCCGTTATCAGAACGTCGCTGTCTTTATAGTGCCGCACAGGCCTATTGGCAACAGGCAGTTGAGGTTAAAAAAAATTAAGATGTTTAAAAAACAGTCAACTAATATCAACCCTTGATATAAAGAACTGAATATGAAATTCTTTATATCAAGGAATATGTTACAATGAGGTTTGTTAAATTGACGATAGGTTCGCTAAGATTTTGCCATGTAGAGGTTCACGATCTTATTTATTAACCTCTTATCAAGAAACTAAATTGAATTAAAAACTTGTTTAAAAAGGCTCTGATATGGTGATCATAGTATGGAATATCTATGTTTATCTCAAAGTTTAACGCACACCATTTTAATTTGTCTGCTATAGGTAGGGGACTGCACAACTGTCGTGTACGCACTTGAGACGTGGACAGTTTGTTATGTAAAGGTGGAATGCACTATGTTGAGGTTCTACATTTAAAAAAATTCTATATAGCGGTCACCTTTTTTTTTGCTGGAGTTATTAGACATTTGTTACATTGAGGTTTTAAACATGATTTATTCATAATGTAATTTTCATTGCGGGTTATGACTAGTTCAACACGATTTTAAGAAATTCGTCAAATCATGGCATTTGCTATATTGCGGTTCGTTACATCAAGGTGTGACTGTACTATATTCAATTCAGCATTTCCATCCCAGGGTTTATAACAGAGGTAACCAGAGGTAATTTATAACAGGAGCTTGGAAATTAGTCATTGACATCCAAACTGTTGTTGCAGATGAACATGAACCCCAACCCCGACGTTAAGCCCAACATGGCGTCGCTGCCGTCGCCGTCCGACAGCGAGGGTGCCGCCACTCCGCAGCCGCTGTCCGACTTCCTGCAACAGCTGGAGGACTACGTGCCGACGGTGAGCGCGAAACTATAGACAATAGCCAGTATATAACAGGTTGCTAACCTAATTCTGTCATCAATTCTTAAATTCATACGATGGTGACTCGAGTTTCAACCTTAAAAGGCCACCATCAAACCCTCGATAACAAACTATTTCACTCCGTGATGAAGCTCGTCTTAGCTTCAAATAACATACACTACATTTAAAACAGTTCGAGGCACGATGAAATACAAATATTGAACACGAAGTTGATTGTTCCGGCCGGATGCTAAGAGCTGCGAGCTGCGAAGAGAAACCAGTTTGGTAATACACATCCGGCTGGAACGATCAACTTCGTGTTCAATGTTTGTATTTTGTCTTGCCTCGTACTGTTTATATGTACAATGTAACTTCAAAATAAGATGATTAATTGTCTTATGTACAAATGTAATTCCAGTGGAGAAAAGTTTAGTAAAAAAACATGGCAGTTTCTTTAGATTAACATCCTTAAAAGCCGTCCTTTAAAAAATAACAACAATTTATGTCATCATATAAATAACAATAATAATAAAATTATGAATAAATACCCCCGTTACAGCAAACCTGCATACTCAGCAAATTTCCAATGCATATATATGTGACTCACTACTACATAGAGCTATTTACCAAGTTTCACAAAAATACATCCATAAATAAGTGATATATAGCATTTTATTTATTCTCCATAAGAATAACATTAGGGTTGAGGACGCAGGTTTGCTGCAATGAGGAAGATAAGTAATGTGTTTTTTTTACAATTACCAATGCAACTGAACCAGGTGAAGTTACATACCAAGTTCTCTTAATGTAGGTTGATAATTAAGGGAGATATACAACTTTACTTATTCTCCATATGAATAACATGGGGGCCGAGTATGCAGGTTTGCTGCTACGGGGACTATCAACAAAAAACTTGTTTTTTGTGCTAATATCAATATACCACAACTAGTTGAAGCCACATACCAAGTTTCATCAATGTACACTCATAAATAATCAAGATATAGAATTTTATTTATTCTCCATAAGGATAACATTGGACAACGTACTGTGTTTAGCACTTTGAATATCTCTGCAATGGTTGGACGTAGAACAACGGTTAAAACACCAAAATGTTTTGTTTTGTTGGGCTAAACACATTAATAAACAGAAATGTGAAGTTTTTAGTAAAACTATCTGAGAAAAATCTAAAAACCTTTTTCCAATAAGATTAACATGGGACTCGGTTTTTTGGATTTTCTCCGCGACCACTTAACCTAGGTTAATGATTCAAAATACTGAATTATTTGTTTTTAGCGAATTTCCCCTATAGGGAAGAAGCTATTACCGTAGATGGCATGGTAAGACTTAAGCCCGAGACCATGACAACTTTTTGTTCTGAGGTCCCCAGATGCCAAAAACACTATTCGTTCAAATTTATATATATGTATATCTATATATATATGTGTGTGTTTCTGTTACCGCGATAACTTTTGAAAGAAGCGCCCGATTTTGATGAAATTTGGCACAAATGTGGAGAGTAACATTTATGACTTTAAGTTCGAAAACCAGATCGATCGGTCTATGGGAAGGGGGTTTTATGGGGGTTTAAAATTTTCCAAAAATCAGTTTTTTGAACTTTTCACCCTAAAATTTTAAAAACACTAGATTTTGGTTATAGCCATTTTATAGAGCTTAAAAAAACAAACAATTCAGTATTTTGAATCATTAAGCTAGGATTAGTGGTTGTGGAGAAAATTCAAAAAATGTGTCCATAAAATTTCCCATGTTAATCTTATGGGAATACGGTTTTTAGATTTTCCTCAGATAATTTCACTAAAAACTCCACATTTCTTTCTACTAATCAGTTTAGCTCTATAAAACAATAATTTTGGCGTTTTAATTGTTTTTTTACGTCCAACCGTTGCAGTGATATTCAAAGTGCTAAACACAGGACGTTGTCCAATGTTATCCTTATGGAGAATAAATAAAATGTTATATTTCGATTATTTATATATGTATATTGATGAAACTTGGTATGTGGCTTCAACTAGTTGTGGAATATTGATATTAGCACAAAAAAGGTTTTCTTGATTTTTCCCAGTAGCAGCAAACCTGCATACTCGCGCCCCATGTTATTCATATGGATAATAAGTAAAGTTTTATATCTCCCTTAGTTATGAACCCAAATTAATAAAACTTGATATGTAGCTTCACCTGGTTGAGTTATATTGATAATTGCAAAAAAATACATTTCTTATCTTCCTTGTTGCAGCAAACCTGCGTACTCAATTATAATGTTATTCTTATGGAGAATAAATAAAATGCTAAATATCACTTATTAACCCTTTCAGTGCTATGGACCGATATATCGTCTTTTGAATCTGTTATCAATAAACACTGTTACTGCTTCATAAGCGATTGTACCGTTAGGCGCTCAGTCTGCAGTCTGAGTCTGACATGTGGTGAAACCTGGTAGACACAAACTGAACTACCTCGTCCAGTGCCTAGGCTCTAATACCACCTGATCCGCTACAGCTGCTAGTCTGATCAATGGCTGTGCGTTCTAAGGCGTTACCATCTCGGCCGGGGGTAACACTTGGATTGAGGGTTTGAATCCCGTCACAGTCTGTGGTTTTTATGTGCAACTCATGGAGAGTTCACATGTCTGTGACAGAGTTGAACGGGAGGGCAGACCTTAAGCAAACGGTGGACGGCTCGGGTCCAAGATGACAGGATGGGTGGATTCTTTGTGAGTTGCACATCTGATCAGGTGTTTTGCTACTTTTAACCTATCTTTTACATTGTGTGTGTTCAGCGGAAGCACGTTTTTATTAATTTTAACTGTTCAGGCGTTCAAGACATTTAAAAGATCAACAAACCATCACAGATTCAACTACTCCTCTCAGATGCTTAGCACTCAAAGGGTTAATGAATGTATTTTTGTGAAACTTGGTGAGTGGCTCTAGGTAGTAATGATACCCATATATATGCATTGGAAATTCGCTGAGTACGCAGGTTTGCTGCGACGGGGGTATTTTAAGCTCTATAAAATGGCTATAACCAAAATTAAGTGTTTTTAACATTTTGGGGTCAAATCTGCAAAAAACCGATTTTTGGAAAATTGTAAACCCCCATAAAACCCCCTTCCCATAGTGCGATCGATCTGGTTTTCGAACTTAAAATCATAAATGCTACTCTCCACATTTGTGCCAAATTTCATCAAAATTGGGTGTTTCTTTCAAAAGTTATCGCGGTAACGGACATATATCATAAATACATATACATATATATAAATTTGAACGAATAGTGTTTTTGGCATCAGGGTACCTCAAAACGAAAAGTTATCATGGTCTCGCGCTTAAGTCTTACCATGCCACCTACGGTAATAGCTTCTTCCCTGTAGGGGAAATTCGCTAAAACAAGTAGATATTGAACAAAGGAACAATACAATTTACCAGTATAAACTTTTTTTATCACCATTATAATTTTAACAACACTGTAAACTTCTACAACAGTGTAACTTTTTAGAGCAAAACAAACAACAAGTTTTGTTTATATATTGCAATATAGACATCGTGATTCAATAATCAAAAGTTCAATAAATACATTTAACTTATAAGGATTTAGACAAATATGACCAGATAATTGTATAGAATGACATATTTAATTGTAAATCGTGGTTTTCGTACATTTAGTTGCAATGCTATCCAGTTATATTGCAAACAGGGGCAGATATAAGAATTTGTTGAGGGGGGGCCGCACTTGAGATTTTTTTCTCACTAAACGATAACGTCCCGTAGCAACGGGAGGCAGTTGTTAGTACTCGTTAAATTAAATTCAATCATGATGCTAATAAATAAAACACCACATTGTAACACTTATTTCATAATGAAATGTGTAATATTGATGTATTCCACTGATAAAATAAACAGTAGGTACATGAATATACACATTTTATACAACTACTACCTCAAAAAACAAAAGTTTTATACAGATTTATTTACTTTTACGCACTACTAAAGGCTAAACCAACGCACACAAAACGACTAAGGTAGAACGCAAAGGGTTCAGAAAAGAAGAAGATTGAGGAAGACTGCAGGGTCGGTGCTGCGGTGTGTGCCACTAGGGCAACCAAAGGCAATAGTCCGGTGCTGTGGTGCGTTACCTTAGGGATGCTCGGCCCAAGCCCCTAGGCCGGTGCTGCGGTGTGTTCCCCAAGGGCAGCCAAAGGCAATAGTCTGGTGCTGAGGTGCGTTACCTTAGGGGATGCTCAGTCCTGGCCGGTGCCTTTACCTTACAGATAGTAAGTTGTGTTTGTTGGATTTAAGGAGCTCAGTGACTCCATAATTTTACCTATCGATCGGCAACTGTTTACCTTATAAATGTTTGGATGCAGTAAGTTTATGTTTATGTTTATGTGTTGTTGAAGGGACGGATTCAGAGATCCAAAGATTCAAAGATCCTCACACGTCAACCGAAGCTTATTGTGTGTCCCTAGTACGTTAGTTTGGCAAACCAATGCCCGTACCCTTTACGAGGTCCAGGAGTTTTTTACCAATACTAGCAGTAAGTAAGTAATGCAGTAAGTTACTTAACACACATAAAGGACGTATCGTTATATGGCGACTTGGTTCCTTACCGTCCTACCAACGGGGTTCACTATCTTGGCCTACACATTCCATGATAATTGTACTGTTAAAATTATTCGCAGCGACCCGTTATAGGGGGAGCTCCGTTTTGTAGAGCATCGCCCAGTAGGTAAGACGTGTTGGTGCAAATAATGTACAAATTTGCAATAATGTTGCAAATATTAAAAACAAAAACTAGTACAGCGACAGACAGCGGCCTAGACCCCAACCCTATGAACGCACCACAGCCTATTAACGCCTATTGCCCTTGGATGCCCTAGGAGCACACACCGCAGCACCAACCTATGGGCTTGGGCCGAGCATCCCTAAGGTAACGCACCACAGCACCGGTCTATTGCCTTTGGCTGCCCTAGGGGAACACACCGCAGCACCGGTCTTGGGGCTTGGGTCCAGCATCCCTAAGGTAACGCACCACAGCACCGGTCTATTGCCCTTGGCTGCCCTAGGCGCACACACTGCAGCACCGGCCTAGGGGCTTGGGCCGAGCATTCCTAAGGTAACACACCACAGCACCGGTCTATTGCCCTTGGCTGCCCTAGGCGCACACACCGCAGCACCAGCCTAGGGGCTTGGGCCGAGCATTCCTAAGGTTACGCACCTCAGCACCAGACTTTTGCCTTTGGCTGCCCTAGGGGAACACACCGCAGCACCGGCCTAGGGGCTTGGGCCGAGCATCCCTAAGGTAACGCACCACAGCACCGGACTATTGCCTTTGGTTGCCCTAGTGGCACACACCGCAGCACCGACCCTGCAGTCTTCCTAAATCTTCTTCTTTTCTGAAACCTTTGCGTTCTACCTTAGCCGTTTTGTGTGCGTTGGTTTAGTCTTTAGTAGTGCGTGGAAGTAAATAAATCTGTATAAAAATTTTGTTTTTTGAGGTAGTAGTTGTATAAAATGTGTATATTTATGTACCTACTATTTATTGTATCAGTAGAATGCATCAATATTACTCATTTCACTGCGAGATAAGTGTTACAATGTGGAGTTTTATTTATTAGCATCATGATTGAATTGAATTTAGCGACTACTAACAACTGCCTCTCGTTGCTGCGGGAGGTTATCGTTCAACAAAATCCCCTCAAGGCCCTCAACAAAATCCTAGATCCGCTCCTATCAGAACTACGTGAAGAATCCCGCCTCTTTTGTTATCAGACGGGCCCATAAGGTTTTCAGTCTAGTAAAGATATATAGTCAATACTATTACCATTAATTACACATTTTATGAGTCCAAGGGGGGGTGCACGCCCCCTGGCTGGATCCGCCACTGATTGCAAATTGGAGAACGAAAAGAATCGCATTAACTTCACTTAGGTGATAGGGATTTGAAGTTGTATATTTGCGGGAAATGCTTTAGCGAGACGGCTAAACTTGTCGTTTTTAAATGTTTCACTCACTTTATCAAAATTTGAAAAAATGTTCAGAAGTGAAGAATGTCTGCAAGGTTGAACATTGGAAATATAATTCCCTAGTTCCTGGTATTATAATCTCTAATATTGCTAAGAATATTATTTCTAAGAGGAACGATAAAAGCTTAACGACAAATAAGTCAAATTCCAAACTATGTGTTTAACATACTGTTTATTGTACACAGTTCAGTTTTCTCCATGTGACGAGTGACATGACAATTGACAGTTGTCAATCATCAGTTGACGTCTTTAAAACTGCCAAGCATATTTGCAATTTATTGATTGTGATGAGCCTTCAATGTGATCAGCTGTTTTCATTACCAAAAAACTTTGTCAAGCATACTTAATGTTATCTTTTATTTATTTTGTATTATACACTTTTTATAATAATAACTGTTCTTAATTGCAGTTGTACAATTATAACAATGAGTAAATTATTTAACATTACATCAGCAAATCAGTTACCAAAATGTAAAGGTGTTTTCATCACTCTGTATTAGAAAATAGCCCATTACCATGCAGCTGAGATCTACGAAAATTATCGATTTCTTTGTAACAACAAAAAATGATCAGCTGACTTTTCCTGTCCCAACCTATACTTTGCCTGTCCCAAACAAATCTTTTCCTATCCTAAACAATTGAAGTTCCCGTTTTACTCAACAGGAGAACCAGTGTAATTTCGTTATTTTTGACGATTCTGTATTCTAACAGCTGACTTTAATACTAAAGTGAATTTTAAAACCGTGCTGTGTTTACAACTCGTCACAAAAGCCTTATTTCGGGGCTCAATAGCATTTTCCACGTTCGGCTTCGCCTCACGTGTAAAATGCTATTTTGCCCCATAATTGGTCACTTTTGTGACTAGTAGTGGAATATACTATTTTATTTACATTATATCGTTATTATTAACTCAGACTTGCTTGTTATCTTAGTCCATTCAGCTGACCAGCTGGTATTTTTGGGATTTTGGCTGGTACAGCAGCTGTTTTTTTGTAAACAGAAATTTATTGCTGATGTTCAGAGCTATGGCCAATCTCAGTAAACATATTCAAACATTATTAACCTTTCCAGTCAGTAAGATTAGTTCTGTCATAAAAAACTATAAAACACCTTAGAAGGCTGACTACCATGTTTATAGCAGTTATATTTAAAATGGTTAGTTCGATCACTGGCCGCTTTGAACGCTAGTGGCGCTAGGTCGCTCATATGGGGGTGCATTCAGGCAGACCGTTGCCATCCCTATTGGTGACCCGAGTTATTCCCCACTCCACCCGCTGCCTCCCCTCACGGCACCCGACTAGTGGCGCTGCCGCGGGAGCGCAACCTTCCTCCTATTCCAGTCAGCCTTATATAGTATTTTGTAGTTTTCTGTGGTGTTGTCTAAGAGACATTCAAACGTAATGTGTGATGATTGCAGGTCCCAGATGCTGTGACAGCTTCGTATCTCAATGCCTCTGGCTTTGACGGGTCCGACCCTCGAGTGTAAGTCAAATTTAAGTGAAAAAATTATGATTAGTTCAGTGTGTCCACATTCTGGAGTCAGGGGAAACATTGGTCATGGAAAGTCAGGGAGGTGTGCAAAAAGTCTTGAATCAGGGAAATTTATACTCCAATGATAGATTTGAGAGTAATTTTTCAGGTACTTTTCGTGAGTGTACAAAAATTAAATATGTGTAAGTTACCTTTTAAAAACTATTATCATGTAAAAAAATATTAAAGCAAAATCTTCCCAGCCAGCAATTAATTTGTTTACAAAAAAATGCATCTGTTCTAACCACACCAGGAGATGTGCACCTAGCACCTAGTACTATACTTCAAATACTATAGTTACAAAGCAATCTATTATTTAAGTCAAAAACATCTAACAAAGATTTAGTCTTAGTACATGTGTTCTCAACCTGGGGGTCAGATAACTAAGATAGCTAAATACACCCTAAGATCACTTAGGCTGTTCCGTTTTGAAAATCTTTTCGACCTCCGCCTATTCGGCCTTCAGGGTTCTAACTTATGGACATTTACTTTTAATGGATCCCAATATTACTTAAACCTTGTTCGTTATTTCAGACTGTTAAAAATATTCACTGTACAACACAGCATACACAACCATTGTAATTCCTTGGTAAAGCCCAGGAAAGCAGAAGGGGAAACTATTGTGGCTAAATTTGAAACATGAAAATAATTAATGATGAAGCCAATTATTGATTTGGAAGTATGGTCAAACATAGTTTACTGAACGTAAATTTTCTGAATTGTAAAATAAATTAATGGTCTGCATATTTTGTGTTGGGTTTTTTGTAATAATAATGATCATTAATTATTATACAATTTCAGTACCTAAAAAGGCCAATTGTAGGGTCAGCTTCTCATCATCCCTAGGTGCATTGTTGCAGCTCCTCACTCTTTTCAATTCCTTTCCAGAAATGCATTTCCTTAAAACTCTCATCTGACTCATCCATCCACCTAGTATCTTTCTTCAAAGCCCCATTCACTTTAGATTCTAAGCAATACTTAAAACACATCCATTTTTTCAGGATTCGTCTCATTTCTCTAGCAGCCCAGAAGTTCATATCGGACATTGCCAACGACGCCCTCCAACACTGCAAGGTTCGCAGCTCCAACCAAGCCTCCAAGACCAAGGGCAAGGACCGTCGCTACACCCTCACGATGGAGGACCTCACCCCCGCCCTCGCAGAGTACGGGATCACCGTTCGCAAGCCCCAGTATTTCATCTAGCTCCGCTTTGAAGTTGTTCATCGTTTTGTCCCATGCGTTCCAGCGATACGATATCGTTTTGTTATTCTCGATGTAAATTGATAAATAAAATATTTCATAGCGTTTTTGTTTATTTGTGTGCTTTCTCCTCAATACCCTGATCATATTCTATTTCTAGATCATTGATGAAATGTAAGATTATTCAAAATTAAACGTAAAATGGAATAATTTGCTTGGGACTTGGCAAACAACTTTGTAGGTGTACAATCGAATTTCTGAACCTAACCTCACCGCTCCAGTGCGCAGTATACTTGAAGACTCATGGAGATGGTCATAAATAACTTAAATTTATTTGTTTGGTATCAAAGTGGACAGTTAAGAAATACATATGTACCGGTACGTGTTAGAATTTATTGTGTTGCAATATTGAACTTTATCTCTTGTCTTCACGTTTTTCTCATAATCTTTATAGGCCTAACTACTAAAAGATTCAGAAAATTACTCAAATTTGAACCAATTATTTTTTTCTTGGACAATTTTGTTTCTAAAAAAAAGCAAAATCCAAGCTGGATTGAATCTTATTATTAACCTTTTTGGTTATATCGGGTAGGAATGTAGATTTTCTTGTAATACTGTCTAAAATCATGCTTTATCACTATCAATAATTTATTTAGCCAGGATCAACAATTTAATCCTATCTACATTAGCAATAAATTAAAGGCATAACAAAATATTAAAATTTATAAAGTTAATGCAGTGGTTATTAAGTGAAATAATTGATTTTCCTTCCTTTTTTCATATTATACATTTTTTTACTTGAGATAATTCAAATTCTATTGTGCTTTAGCCTTAACACATCAAAATACATACTAAAATGTTACTTGATTGATGCAATTTTTGCTTTAGATGTTGATCTAAAATCTTTTTCATTAGTATGTTCACACTATAGAATTGTTTCTGTCAGAGCCATGTTGTAAATTTATTTTTAAATATTTTAATGTCAATAAGCCTAACAAGATGATACTTAAAGTGTACCGGTTTCTGATTGAATAAAGTTATGACTACTTGGTTTTGTTAAAAAAAACTGAGACCCTAGTAACACACATCGTTGGCCCAACGATGGGGAATGGTAGGGATGGTTAGAAGTGGTTGGATAATGGTCGGTTGGCAAATCCAACCATAGGAGACGTTGGGCCAACGAATTAATCGTTGGGAAACCCGCGTTGGCAAATCCAACCGTAGGAGACGTTGGGCCATCAAAAGCTATGGTTGGCAACTCATACTATACTATATTATATTATTATTATTAATAATAGTAATTTATATATTATAGTATAACGTATCAACATCATGTATTTTATTATTATAATTATATTAAATATATATTAATTTGCTCATAATTTAGTTCATCATATTTCATAGCAAGAATAGACATATAAATTAAAAGAACCAAATTACATTGTTCCAACTGTTATTCTCTTATTACAGTGATTTGCGCAAGTAGATTAATTTATAGAAGAATTCAAGGAAATATTGTCCATTGCCCTAGTCGGACATTTCTTACCGTTGGCCAACGAACTGTGCCAACCATTTCCCAACGATTTGTGCTACTACGGGAAGAATGGTACCGTACAGAATATTATAATTTTTATTATTTTTCAAATTTTATTTGGATTTTGATTAGTAATTTACAAGTTTTTGTTTGTAATTTTGATTCATAAAAATTACTTTTTCAATAATAGTATACAGAAAAAATGTTACAGTTATATATTTTCAAAAAAATTATAGGAGCTTTTGTTTTAGATGAAAAATTAAATTATATATGTAATCTTAGAAACCCTGCCCAAGACGTAGGAATTATTACAATATTATAATTATTCTCCATAAAAATAAATAACATGGGGATAAGAACGCAGGTTTACTGTAACAAGGAACACAAAATATTTTTTTAAATGTGAATATCAATATAATAACTCAACTAGATACATGTGCATATCAAGTTTCATCAATATACAGGGCAATTCAAAATAATGGACCCAATTTCATGAATTTATATCTCAAAAAGTATAAATCGGAAATACATAATTTTTACACCATTGGAAAGAGGAAGTTTCTAAGTTTTTTAACCATAGTTTCGTAAACAGCTAAAAGAGTTATCGCAACAATAGGCAGCCATTTTGTTTTACTGTTAGTTGTGAGTAAGATGGCTACTATGCAGCATAAGGTTTTCTGTGTGACTGAATTTACAAAAACTGAATCACCAATTACTGTGCAGCGGTCATTTCGCATCGAATTTGGTACTGAACCACCGACTAGAAAAAGCATAACCTGTTGGTTTAGGCAATTTCAAGAAACTGGAAGTGTGTGTAAAAGAAAACCTTCATGCCGCCCACGTGTGTCAGAGGAAAATATCGGACGAATAGAGGACAGTTTCGTTCGCAGTCCAAAAAAGTCCACCTATAATGCTAGTAGAGAACTTGGAATATCCCAACGACTGTATGGCGAATTTTGAGACAACGTTTTCTCTACAAGCCCTACCAAATTCAACTTGTGCAGGCTCTCCTTCCCAATGACAAAGACAAGCGTATTGAATTTTGTAATGAAATGTTAGGAATGATGGAGGATGACGCGTTTCCAGGGCGCCTCATTTTCAGCGATGAAGCTACGTTCCACGTTAGTGGAAAAGTCAATAGGCACAATGTACGCATCTGGGGTCTGCAAAATCCACGTACAACATTGGAACACGAGAGAGACTCGGCGAAGGTCAACGTGTTCTGTGCCGTTTCTCGAACAAAGATTTACGGACCATTCTTTTTTGCGGAACGAACTATAAGTGGGATATCATACCTGGATATGTTAGAAGAATGGCTTTTTCCTCAACTCATGGATGATTTGGAGGAATTCATTTTCCAACAGGATGGAGCTCCGCCCCATTGGCATCTTGACGTCTGTCAATTTTTGAACGAATCTGTTCCTCAGCAATGGATAGGTCGCAAAGGAGATCAAGACCTGGCTTTGCACTCCTGGCCACCGAGATCTCCTGATCTCACCCCTTGCGACTTTTTCTTGTGGGGTTACGTCAAAGAAGCAGTTTATGTTCCACCACATACCAACAACTCTAGCTGACCTGCGGAACCATGTCAATGCAGCTGTGCAATCAGTAACACAAGGTATGCTGTCTCGTATGTGGGACGAATTTGGCTACCGTTTGGATGTTTGCCGTGCAGCATAAGGAGGACACAGTGAACATTTGTAATCAGTGGAAAAAACTTTGAAACCTCCTCTTTCCAATGGTGTAAAAATTATGTGTTTCCGATTTATACTTTATGAGATATAAAGTCATGAAATTGGGTCCACTATTTTGAATTGCCCTGTACATTCATAAATAATCTTTATATGTATGTAATTTTAATTATTCTCCATAAGAATAACATGGAAACTGAGGATGCAGTTTTGCTGTTACAAGGAACACGAAAAATGGGTTTTCATGCAAATATCAATAGAACTCAACTAGGTGAAGCCACATACCAAGTTTGATTAATTTATGTCCATAAATAAGGGAGGCATAATGTTTTTATTTTTCTCCATAAGAATAATATGGGGGCTGTGTAAGACCCCCATGGGGGTTATGGGGGCTGTGTATGGGGGCTAGGTTGGGTGTTTCGGGGACCATTGTAAATTTTTTGCAAATAACAATAGACCACAACCAGATGAATCCATATACCAAGTTTCACCGGTATATACGTTCATAAATAAACAAAATATAAAATTGTTCTTATTCTCCATAAGAATAACATTGGACAACGTACTGTGTTTAGTACTTTTAATATCTCTGTAACCAATTGATGTAGAGCAATTTATCAAGACACCAAATCGTGTGTCTTTTCAAGCTGAACCCAAAGGTGAAATCTAAAATTTGACTTTTTAAAAGATTATATGTAAAAAATACAAAAAACCAATATTGAGGGTACCTACTACAAAATCCTCCCCAAAATTCCCCTTAGAATAAGTCGATCTGTCTGGTTTCCGAAAAGTCATAAATGTTGCTTTACGTTTGTAAACATTTCATCAAAAAAGAACTATTTTTACGAGAGTTATCGTGATCACGGACACATATAACTACGGTAATAGCTTCTTTCCTATAGAGGAAAGAAATTCGCTAAAAGGAAACGTTGCATCATCACTTTTTGAGTTAACTCAGAATGATATTACTACAATATAACAATATTTTGAATACAATTAGGCTACTTTGGTGCCCGCGAATGTTAACATTTTTTAGTCGGCATTGAGAATTTACTATCCCTTTTCAAACGATCCGATACTTGTAAAGTTTAGTTTATGTAGGAATTTTTTATGAACAAAATAAGAAGGTAGTTTGCTAAAGTCGTTGACACCCATAAATCCTATACTCTAAGATGAGTCAGATGAGTAAGGTTTGATTGCTTGCTTGCTTGCGACACGGATCTCAAAAACGGCTCCAACGATTTCCTTCAAATGTTCGAAATAACTAATTTCTGGGATAAAAATAAGTTCTAGACAGGCCTCACCCCCAGGAAAAATCAAATAATGTAAAAAAACTAAAATTAAAAGTTACAAAAATTAACATTGGGCTTATGGAGTTTCAAATCAAAACAAAAGAATTGCAACAGCTGTTCATAATCAACCAGGGAACTGTCAAAGTAATACTCATGTTGTACATGATTATAACATGTGGTTTCCTCAGAGCAGAGATTAAAATATTTGAGGGAAGATTACATAAATAGAGTAGTAAAATAAATCAAAGGGACATTGAGCTATAAATAACAACTGGAGTGACCTTAAAAATGTAGAAAAGAGGCAAATGAGCTATACAAATCTGATTGCCAGTAGGGGGGAACTAGTGAAATATTACTCCAAGTCATCTAAACAAACTGACTGGCCTTTCCCCGAGCAAAGCTCGGCCCCCAGTTACAACAAAAAGAGTCTAGAAGGAGTTAAATTACAAAGTATAAATCAGTATTTTCAAATATTTTAAGGTATTTAAAAAAATCTGTAAATTTATTTGATACTGGGGTAATTTTATATTTGAACCATATAATATAAAATACCTTTGTGAATACTTAAAACAGAGACACTTGATTACATCGGTTGAAAAGTAATTTTAAAAAATCATGATTTTTTAATAAAAAAACAGGTATCAACCAAAGTTTTGATATTTAATTTTTAAATCATCAAAATCTATGAGGTTCAAGTTACACGGAGTTGATCAGCCAGCTGATATTAGTAAACAAGTGCGCAGACCGTTTACGCCGATTCTTCTTTGGTTGATCACGTGACCTTTCGCGCATGCGTTGGCTACACTTTTACTGCCATATTGTTTTGTCCATTTGTGTACTGCTCCGATTTTCAGTAAGTTAAATGATTTAAAATGTTTCAAGTCTATATTTCATGTGGTCAGTTAATTTTAAATAGTTTTAATTACATGCTATAGTTATTGATGTCCTCTGTAAACTTTCCTCAATATTCGACAACATAAGAGTTGTTCCGTTGCCACCTCGGCTGTTCAGTGTACGTACACAATAATAAATACTATGAAATAAATCATGTTTAGTTTATCAACTGATGAACGTATGGGAATGTCAACCTATAAATATTTTGAAATTAAAGGAATATAAAGTTTATTTGCTGGAAGGGATGTTCACCCCTTTGTTTACAGTTATGTTCCAGCCCAGGATAGGGCTCCTGGAACAATGAGTAGGTCAACTGACCTAGCCAAAAGGAAAAGGATATTAAAGTGTTCAAAATGATTTTATGTAGCCTAGCTCTTCTAATTCTCTTAAATTTTAATGAAGTAGGGATTATCGTGGACAAAATCACCATAAGAGTTTATTAATGGTTGGCTACCTTAGCCCTCTTAACTATAGGCCCAGTGCACTAAGCCTTAGACCTCTATTTAATGTGACAGCAAAGTTGCCTACTTTTTACTTTAATTGATCATAAACTCAACTTGATTTAATTATGAGTTGATTATAGTTCACAACCGCCTTTGGGCCCCTGACTTACGGGAAGTTGCAACAGCTTATTTAGGACCAGACCCTAGGCTTAAGTACACAACATGACTTTCAAGTGTCATTTTGGCAATTTGCATATTTTTATTCGGAAACTTGGGAGTTGGTGGTCCACCTGCTTGAGTTTTACAATCTTTCAGGAGAGACTTTTGTCAATTCAGTAGATTGCTGAGTCTTGGGATGGTCCCCTCTGTCCTACAGTATGTTTGCCTTCTTTTATTACCTATAAGTTAGCTGTCTTGTCCATGAAGTAAATTGTATTGGTATTTATTTACCATTTATTTTTCATCTTTGATCCTTTTCCCATATTAATGTGATATTCCTACGGCATTAAATCCAAACTATAAAACAAAAACAAATTTTTTCGGAAGTTTAATATACTTGCGAACTAGGCTACAACAGTCTTAAGAGTGATAACCCTGTCAATCTAGGGGACATGGTGGGAATCTGGGGTTATTGGATGGGGTTTAACATAATACTTATTCTTCATGAGGAAGAATGGTTATGGATAAAAAATAAAATATGCCAATTTTCCCTCTAGCCTAAGTTACATTACCTAGACGCAGAGTAACTTTTAGACATCAGGTAAAAGTCAGAGTAAATTTGGGCTGCAGTTTCATTTAGGCTATGTCCTACCAATCTATCGGATACAAATATCAAACTTACTCAAATGGATTTACGTTGATGTTTTGATATTCAGCTATAAATACATTTCATTACACATTTCATTTTAAGGTAATTTATCGAAACAATGACTACTCAATATTTGTATTTGCCGTTGTACGACGCTGTGCGGGGCAAGGCTTGCTAAGTTATCACAAGTAAATATATCAATCATAAATTTGTATTTAAGTTATTTATCTCAATTTAACCTAACCTAACTCTTCAAAGTGTTGTTTGAAGGCAATTTTCCTAAAAAAATTATAGGCCTACTCTGTAACAAACATAAACTGGTAACAAACAAAAACTATTTGTAATTCAATCGCATTAATATCAAAACGTGATGTTTCGATATGAATATAACGGATCATAAACATTTCATTCTAATGTCACGGACATTAATAAATAATTTTGTAAGTACCGGTAGCATTAATAGACATTAATCGAAACAGAGATTAATTTAGCAATAGGTATTTTTTTTTGTCTGCCATATAGATCTCTGCAGAGTTAGGTTAGGTTAGCTTTCAGTCAGTTTAAATTTTAATTTATTTACTATTAACTAGTCTAATCTAACTCAGCAGACCGCAGTACGGTGGTAATTAAAAAAATACAAATAATATAATACGTGACAGTTGAAAATAAATGAGATCTGATATAGTTAAGTCGTATGCCTGTATTATCACAACATTATCAGATACCAATTGTAAGTTATATCGATAATAGTAAGTTTGATATTTTCATCTGATAAGTTAGTTTGGTAGGACCAGTGTACCGACCCCATGGTAATCTAAATTGTTTCCCATTCAATAACCCCGGATCTCCACCACGTCCTATAGATTGACTGGTTTAGCACTCTTTAGGCTGTTGTTGTGTAGGCCTAAGTTAGTTGTTTAATTTTCATAAAAATTGTATTTATGACGTTTATTGTATTGAAAGGCTTTATTAAATTGTTCATAAATGCCCATTTTTACACTAAATAATTCTTAATAAGTATTTATATAGGCTATTGATGATCTTCAAAGCACGATCAATTGTTAGTTTTTAAGCTGAACAACTTTTAGTTTTAGGTTGATGTGCCAATGAATTTATTATAACTTAGTTCTGTTAACCCTAGGCCTGCCTTCCGCCTTTTTTTAGGCGATATCATGTGTACGCCAGATGGACAATAGCCTGAAACAGGCTAATTGGGTAATTTTTTCATCTGCTTATAACGCATTGAAATTGATCGGGAAACGTAATAATATTGATACCATTTTAAAGAGGAGATTCTAAACTTTAATTTTCATATAAAACAAATCTCATAGCAGTAACAGATCAATAAAATTGCTATTATAATTTGAACGAAATTTAGCGTGTGAACGATTTTTGACTCGTGAGCGGCAAAATCTTGTAAAACACGTGTTTTTCAAAAAAATCATAGTGTCTGTATTTTGGCCCAAATAGGAAGTGGTTGGTACTATTGGAAACAGCATTAGTTGTTCTTTCTTTTCGTAAAGAGAAATTTGGCATCCGACTTCAGAAAGTCTGAGAAATAATTTTTGAAATCAGCTGTTATTTCAGCTGTTCATTTGCCCCATTCGCCTGAATTAAGGCAAATTATAAATCACTAATAAATATTTCAATAGTGGATTTAGCGTGACTTAAATCACATACCTATTAGAAGCCAAGAAAAAGTTCTTCCTCTTTGTAGCAGTGCCTTCCTGTATGGAGCGTCAGGTGACTCGTATAAAGAATAAAAAATCAGATTCTTTCTGCTAGCCTAGTCAAACCAAAGTCAATGTGTGATTTTTTAGTGCGAGTAGGTTTACTGTCACATGGGTAGGATATTACTGTCGCATGTTAGTGTTTTAGTGATAAACAAGTGTATTGTCGTGTAGTGCATGAGTTAGTAGTAATATTTATCTATATTACTAGGGGTAAATATTATTATTTGTGTTCAAACGTGCGTTACCATTGAAAATGTGAGTGTTTTCCAGGTTAGGCCTACAGTAAATGTGGAAGATTTCACTTATTTTTACTTTATCTAAAAATCTTCCAAATCACGTTTTCTTTATTTTATTCTATTCAAATTCTCTGTTCTTTTGTGAACAAAAAGAGTATGCATATGATAGGGTTATCATTTATGGTTTGTAGTAACCTCTGCAGATTTTGCTCAAATACGGCTAGGCCTATGCTACAAATTTAGGTTCAAAAATCAATATGTGCTTATGGAACCTTTATTTGTTCATATTTCTCTATACATGTATATATATATTCTTGTTCGGAAATGTATTTACTATAAATATATGTACCATTTATTATATTATAATCAAGTACAAAAATTAGACCTAGCTTCGAATAACTAATTTTGGCTTTCGTCGAAACTCAAATTTTGTTTTTCAACTCATATAAAGTCATGGAGACAGTTATTACTTTGTACAAAAGTACTTTATTTCTAATAACTGTATTTACCTTTAGTAATATAGCAGTTTTAGTAAATTATTTTTATACTTTTTATTTTATTTTTATTTTTCAAATGTACATCGCAGGTTTGTCGATTTTCCCCGGTTTCCATATTTATTTCCGTGATTCGGGTAAAATTTGTTTTTCAAATAAATCAAAACACATTTCCACGTAGAGAAATAAATTGCCTACATTTTGTATGTCTTTGATTGTCTGTCAAAAAATTAGTGTAAAAATGCTAGGACTCTGCTTTAAAAAATTATTTCAAAAGTTGTTATAAAATTTTAGTTTTTCACATTTTAAAAAAAAACGCCAACATCGATTTCTTTTTATTCAAAATCTCCTTCCTTTTCTGAACAAAACGAGTATACTTATGACTAGGTTATCAACAGTAGTTTAGGCACTGCAAATTGTTAAAAAAACCTCTGCAAAATGGCCAAAATTTCCAGGGCACCGATCAATTTAGCATAAATCAGCCCAGGGCAGTCCTAGGGTTAAATAAAAAGTTCTGAGTTCCAAGTTCTTAATGTCATAGGAACCACATATAAAAATAGGAAAAGGTTCGGAGGTGAAGGGTAAACAGTAAATAATTATTGTTGTGTTATTTAAGTGAGGTTAAAACTGAATTTTCTTGACAGCAACCTTTTAAGCTGTTGAGGGAAAGAGCCAGAAATGTTGCTGGTGGGACTGCTTCCCTCACAACAGGATTACTTGGAGAGTTGTTTTCTTATTGGAGTTTCTTGAAGAATCACTGTATCAACACAGTTGTTAACTTATACTATATAACTTAATTACGTTTGTTTTTATAGTTAGCCTTTGTCAAACTGTCAGTTTTCTGTTTCTTTCACTGTGTAAGTTAACTGTTCTTGAAAAAAGCTTAATTGTATTAACTTAAAATTTAACCACTCACCCTAAAAGAGTTTTGGTTCGAGAGGCGAAATAGTTTTAAGTTACCTACAGTAACTTGTAACTTAACAGTTAACCGTACTGTTATCTAGAAACAATATCTTAGCCCATCTCATAAATAGTGGAGGGGGTAGTAACACTTCCTCTCTCTTATCTCTTCATTTTGTGTGACTTGTCAGTGGTGTGCGGGTCTGCATCCCCCCTCTCATACTTTATATGATTTTTTTCAGAGAAACAAGTTGTAAAATTTTCCAATTTGCCATAAACAAAAATAGGTCACTAGATTTATTCTCATTGGACAAATTGTAAAAAAAATCAGTAGGTAGGCTAATGGTTTCTCTTAATAATTTGAAAACATAAGGTAGGGGCTAGTGCAATCTGGAAGTTCTCACTAGGCCTTCAAGCTTTTGTGGACTATTTCATACTTATCGCATTAACGAAATAGCTATATGTAGAAACTTACCTTTGGCAAAAAAAAGGTTTTATTTAGCCATAAAAGGCACTAGGGCAACAAGCGGACTTCAAAAAGTCATGTAGTTCATATTCACTTGTTAGTCATACTCAATACAAAAATATAACTTATGAAGACCTAGTAAGATTGCACACAACTGGTGATCAAGTGTTTCTTTTTAATAAATGCCAACATCTGTAAAATGTCT
Source organism: Allygus modestus (assembly GCA_963675035.1). Taxonomy (NCBI): domain Eukaryota; kingdom Metazoa; phylum Arthropoda; class Insecta; order Hemiptera; family Cicadellidae; genus Allygus; species Allygus modestus. The sequence continues at coordinate 32,513,673 of OY776116.1, forward strand.
ACTTCCCCCTTAGACAGTTTATTGCTAAGTGGGGTTAAAGCAAAGTAACCAGAAAAAATTCAGTTGTATTTATTGGTATGTAACTTATACCATAGTAGAATAATTTATTTGAACTGCAGTAACACACAAGACATTCATCTTAAATGTAATATATTAATGTCATAATTATAAAGAACTGTTAATACCGGTACCTATTGGTTTTATTTATTTTTAATTCATAATGGTCCAAGTTTAGCCTTTGTATAATTAAACGTTATCTTTGTTACAGGCTTTCTCAAGTAAAATGGCGATGGATTCAATGAAGTTTGGACCAGAATGGTGAGTTGAATTTGAATCAAAACAATTTTAAGTTATAGATGATCTACATTAGGTATCTATTATTGCCAATAATTTTTTTAATGTTTGGTAGGCTATTAAGTTTAGGCCTAAACAGTCATTATTTTTTTAATTCAAAACATATTTTATCTCCAAAAAGTGTACATAAAGTGTTAGTTCTTACCGGTACATAAAAAATTTAGCTATTCAATAAGATTAAATTTTATAACAATCAATACCAGTATGTAATATTTTAACCCTGGCCTTATTTATGCTAAATTGCTCGGTGCCCTAGCAATTTTTGGCATTTTGCAGAGGTTTTTTTTAACAATTCGCAGTGCCTAAACTACTGTTGATAACCTAGTCATATGTATACTCGTTTGTTCAGAAAAGGAAGGAGATTTTGAATAAAATAAAACGAATCCCTCTTGGTGTTTTTTTTGTGCAAAATATGAAATCCAAAATTTTATAAACTTTTTGAAATAATTTTTAAAATATAGTCCTAGCATTTTTACACTAATTTTTTACAGACAATCGAAGATATACAAAATGTAGGCAATTTATTTTTCTACGAGGAAAATTTACCCGAATTATGGAAAGAAATACGGAAACCAGGGAAAATCGACAAACTTAGGCTGTACATTTGAAAAAAATCAAAAGCATAAAAGTAATATACTAAAACTGTTATATTACCATAGGAAACAATAACGTTATTAGAAATAATGCACTTTTGTACAAAGTAATAACTGTTTTTATGACTTTATATATGAGTTGAAAAACAAAATTTGAGTTTTGCCAAAAGCCAAAATTAGTTATTTGAAGCTATAAATAATTGTTGTACTTTATTATAATAGGATAATGAATGGTACATATATTTATAGTAAATAACCTATATTTCTGAAAAAGATTATATATATACAGGGTGTCCCGTAAGTAAGTACAAAAACTTTAGGAATAGGTTATATGGGTCAAAATAGAAAGAAAATCAAGAATAATGTTTTTTCTAAAAACGCTTTGTTACCGATATATCCGCCATTTTGTATTTTTTCAATAAAAATTTATATCTCAAAAACCATTAAATATTACTTTATGAAACTTGGTATAGTGTTTAAGGTAGAAATTAAATAATTGCAAACAAAATTTGTTACAAAATATTTTTCCGTTTCAAAATGGCGGCCATTTAAATTTTTCAAACTAAAATTACTAAAAAACAGCTGATGTTATGGAAAAAATACAAGAACACTTTTCTTTAGTATTTTGAATTTTCTATCAAACGACACCAAGTTCAGAAGGATCGGGCAACAAATAGCTGAGAAATAACGATTTTTAGTTGTACAGGCCAGGCGCACCCTGGCAACTTCTCCTCATTGTCTGCGACAATCAGCTAAAAATCAACTAAAAATTGTTATTTCTCAGCTATTTGTTGCCCGATCCTTCTGAACTTGGTGTCGTTTGATAGAAAATTCAAAATACTAAAGAAAAGTGTTCTTGTATTTTTTCCATAAATCAGCTGTTTTTTAGTAATTTTAGTTTTAAAAATTAAAATGGCCGCCATTTTGAAACGGAAAAATATTTTTTAACAAAATTTTTGTTGCAATTATTTAATTTCTACCTTAAACACTATACCAAGTTTCATAAAGTAATATTTAATAGTTTTTGAGATATAAATTGTTATTGAAAAAATAGAAAATGGCGGATATATCGGTAACAAAGCGTTTTTAGAAAAAACATTATTCTTGATTTTGACCCATATAACCTATTCCCAAAGTTTTTGTACTTACTTACGGGACACCCTGTATATATATATATATATATATATACACATTCAGAGTGAGTCAGACCACCCGTCCAGCATGTATAACGGGAGAATGATTTGGTCTAAAGTTATCAAATAAAATTCTTCCCCACTAAAACGCATATGGGCTATGTATTAAAGATATTTTCATAAAATCTATGTACAGGATGTTCCAAAACTCTGGGTCACGGGTTCGAATCTCAAAATTGTTTTATGTAAACATATTATACAACATCTTAAAGGTCTCGTTAAAACAAATATTTTGGAAAAAACAGAATTCACTTATCTTTATCCGTTTCAAAATGGCAGCCGTTTTTGTGTAAAGTATTGACATTTACTGAAAACCCTATATTTTATAAACCACTACTCGTATCTTTTTTCCGACTTAAATTTCTTACTAGTGATAAACTCAGCTTTACTCTGGTATACTACATGACAGGCTATTTTGAGAAAATCTATATAAAAAAATACCCCCGTTGCAGCAAACCTGCGTACTCAGCGAATTTCCAATGCATAATATTTGTCTGAATTCCACATAAAGCCGCGTACCAAGTTTCATAAATATATATTCACATATAAGCGATTTTAATTATTCTCCATAAGAATAACATTGGTAATGAGTACGTAGGTTTGCTGAAACAAGGAACACAAACAATTGATTTGTATGCTAATATAAATATAATTTAAGGTGGCTCTAAAGGTCCGTGGCCACAGTGGAGTACAACGATCTGTGTCCCACAAAGCTCCACGTAGTTTCAATTTTCACCGGTTTTTCGCATTACTGCCAACCGAAAGGGAATCCATCATTTGGTTGTGGGGAAGTTGAACGAACAATAACTCCCGATGCCGCCATTGGCAGGAGGCAGGCTGATGTTTTGGCTGTCACCTCACTGCTTCTATATTCCTTTAAAATCCTCTTTGAGAATCTCACTTTGGATTTAGCCCCGAACTCAAAATGTTTGTCACGACCATTTTGCATGGATAACAAATGTATAATCAATTAATATATATTATTAAAATGTATGAATGCATAGAAAATTCATGTAGTTCTTACGTAGTTGTCAATAAAAATGTCCGTAGGATATAAAATGTACCCTCTATGATAAAACATGTGAGATTATTTAAAGATTAAGAATAGATCCAAACAAATAATAATTGTGAACTTGGATTATATAAATAACAGTTGTAAAAACTTAAGATATTATATAACTTAATTTCGGAATAGTACTCAACATTTAAACGTTGTAACTGTGTAATATTATGGAATCATTACTCGGATAAATAGTTATCAATCATGTTGTAAAAGGGATGAAGAAAAACAAGTTGTAATAAAGTAAAAACCCGACTGACTGTATTGCACATAGGTTTTGTATACAGTGTACTGTAATATGCTACAGAATTTCTGGGATTAGGTTAGACTGCAACTTTTTAACTGTTAATAAAAATCATGAAAAGTAGCCCGATGTAACAATCACTAATAAACATTGAATTGGTTTTAAAGATAAAAATCGGCACTAAGACACAAAATACTTGGTTTGGAATTAAAGACATTTCAGTAATAAAAATGAAAATTATATCAATTAAAATAAAATGGTAATAATCAGTACCGGCTTTAGGGCAGTGCGAGCCGTGCTCCAGCAAGGCACGGCACCTTTTTTTAGGGGGTGGGGGAAAACGCTAGGCGCTCATGACGGGTCGCGGGGTGCGGGTGGAGTGCGTAATCCGTAGTTGTAAAATAAATAAATTGTAAATATATAATATTAACCCGGCTGATTTTGTTAATTTTTTATATATTAGTATTTTTAAGTTGTTGAAAGGCATTATTGGGAAGAAAGTTGTGTATTCACCATGTTGCACCTTCATTATACTTAAACATTAAATTTACATATCAGATAACAAATCTTCCGCTCCCCTCAATTCCAAATTGAGAAGTTGTTTTGACCTTTATCGATTTGTGACAACTTCAGGGTATTCTGATTGGTACCGTATTGAGAGTGTGCTGGATAAAACTTGCAATACTTTGAAAGAAAATTACAATGTTAAAATATAAAGTTACATGATGCAACTAATTGTTTTAACCGGCTCTCTTCGATTATTTTAACGTACTTCCTAGATGAGGAAAAATATGGTTTGGGGATTGGAGAGTATTCAACTGGGGTTTCATCTTTAATTGAAGATGTAATGATTCGAGTATGTAAATATTGCTATTATATGTAATAAGGGAGAAAATATGATGCGCCCCCATCCGATTTTGGCGCCCCTTTCGATCGTTACTTGAAAGGTCTACGGTTTTGCGTGAATGAAAAAACATTCTTTTGACCAGACAAAATTATTTAGTATTTTTGGTCCAGGGACTCTTTTTTCGTCTTACACTATGTCTATACATGCGAGGGGAGAATTAAAACATAGATAATATGATAAAAGGGATAAAGTATGACAATATGATTCATATCATCGTTTGCAATCCGCTTCCGCATTATTATCACTAGTAAACAGAAATGAAACATCTTGAGTATGATAGCAGACTATGGTTTATTATTGTCATCTGTTATAATAATCATGATCCAAACGCCTCCATCCTCATTCCTTAACGAAATGGCAATATTTCTGCCTTTTTACACACTGGGGGTATTTTCACTGTCACAAAGAGCAACTGATGAACTGAAGGTTTGCGGACAAGGAAAATGCTGTAGGGGATGATCTTCCAGGAAGTAAGGTGATGCACTCTTACCCTTGGTCGAGGGGCGCTTCGTCACCTCTCGGCTCAGTGCTCTTGGAAATCGGCGCGGCCGCCGCGCCGCGTTACAAGTATTTTAAAACCACACACACTTTGAAAATGACATGAAACAGATTGTGATGAAGTTGGCTAAAACCACGTTGTACCTACCCCGAGTTACAGTTATGATGGTTAATGAGAAACTTCTTACTATACGGTTAACGAAAACCAATATAAAACGGATTGCACTTGGTAACGTTAAATATAACTGTTACGATTTGTATCAACTGTAAACATTAATAACTAGAAAAATCTTAATTTTTGTAAAAAAATATTGTTTAAGGAAGGATTAATTTTATTAAAATTGTTGGTGTATTACGGTATATTAGGTTTAATCATTTAATCATATTGAATGATATTGATCACATTCTTGAACGGTAAAAATTCCAGATAATGTGATTGAAATTTTATTTAGCTATATTATCAAGAATGGCGGTATGGTACGACGGGAAAATATTGTGTCTTTAGAGCAGTTTGAAGCAAGGACACACTGGGGAATTACGTCCGTCCGATATCCCAATAGGTAGAGAAACAGAGAAACAGGTTGGCGACACTGACGAATGTCTCATTGGCGGTGGTAGTTCCATCGCCGCTCGCCAGAGCGTCCTCTGTACGGGGGTGTTTTGCGAAGCAATTTTCAGAAACAACCCTCACAAATTACCCGATTTATGAGATAAATATTGGTTTTTATGAAATCCTGCCTAGCGGGAAATTATCTTGAATAACTAATAAGGGTTTTAAAACAGAAAAACTTTCTAATTTGATCTTAACTGTTTGACATTTACGTAGTATAAAATGGTCAATTTTCACTGAGTTTAACCCCGAATAAAATATGTATAACAATAAATTAAAACCTTAAAATAACTTTGTTAACCTAGTTAATTTCATGAGAAACATTTTAACGTTCACTTGAGGTCGCTAGGTGCTTTAATAACCTTAGAATTTGAGTAATACGAAGATGTGTTTTTCAGCCGTTTGGCGAAGGTTTAGAGCCCTCTTAACTAGGCGAAGCCACATACCAAGTTTTATCAATATTGAATCATAAATAAGCGCTATATAACATTTTAGTTATTCTCCATAAGAATAACATGGGGGCTGAGTAAGCAGGTTTGCTGCAACAAGGAACCAAAAAATGGGTTTTTATGCAATTATGAATATAACTCAACCAAGTGAAGCTACATACCAAGTTTTATTAATTTATGTTCAAAATTAAGGGAGTCATTACATTTTACTTATTCTCCATAAGAGTGATATGAGGGCTGAGTACGCAGGTATGCTGCTACGGGAATAACCAACAAAAAATCAATTTTTTGTGCAAATATCAATATACCAGTACTACGTAAAGCCACAAACCAAGTTTCATCAAGATACATTCATAATTAATCGAGATATCAAATTTTATTTATTCTCCATAAGGATAACATTGGACAACGTACTGTGTTTAGCACTTTGAACATCTCTGCAACGGTTGGGCGTAGAATCACAATTTAAACACCAAAATGATTGTTTTGTGGAACTGAACAGATTTCTAAAAGCAAATGTGAAGTTTAAATTAAAATAAACTGAGGAAATGCCAAAAACCTTTTTCCCATAAGATTAACATGGGAGATTTTATGAGTAGGTTTTTTTTGATTTTCTCCGCAACTACTTAACCTAGGTTAATAATTCAAAATACTATATTATTTGTTTTTTTAAGCTCTATAACATGGTCAAAACCAAAATTAAGTTTTTAAAAAATTTTAGGGTGAAAAATGCAAAAAACTGATTTTTGGAAAATTTAAAACCCCCATAAACCCCCCTTCCCATGGTCCGATTTTTCTGGTTTTCGAACTTAAAGTCATGAATGTCATTTTACACATTTGAGCCAAATTTCATCGAAATCGGACGTTTTTAAATCAAGTTATCGCATTCACGGACACACATATATATATATATATATATATATATATATATATATATATATATATATATACATATATATAAATTTGAACGAATAGTGTTTTTGTCATCTGGGGACCTCAAAACAAAAAATTATCATGGTCTCGTACTTAAGTCTTACCATGAGACCTACGGTAATAGCTTCTTCCCTATAGGGGAAATTCGCTAAAATTTTGAAAATGCCTATTTGCCCAAAATTCAAAAACAAGTCTAATAGTAGTGTATGTCAAAAAGCATACCATTGAAAAGGTCTTGTAAATACAAGCAACTGTCTAATTTACACCAACCTTGTATCTTATTTAGTTTTTCCGCAATCAGCAAAAAACATAATTTTCCCATATGAAATGCATGTTAATTGTGCATAACACATGAAACGAATGTGGCCACATAGTACATCTTGAATCCCAATAGTGCTCTTGGTCTATGGTTGTGTCCCAACTTTTTTAGATAGTCACTCAGGACAGATTCATCTAACCCTTTCAGTATCAAGGTTCAGGGAACTACACATTTTTAAATATGCGAGATTTTCCGGGTAGCCAGACATACAGGATATAAAATATACATAAAGTACCAACAAATATATTTTTTTAGGTATATTCAACCCAGATTTTTTGGTATACAAAATATGGTTACCTTATAAAAAAATTACACAGTATAACATTTTATGGCCCTGGAATTAATTTAATATGAACTTTCCCTTGGCTTGTTAAGAGTCGACTGGTGTTTGTTTCAACTTTTATAAAACCTTTTTGAAGATAAAACCTTGCAGTGTAAATAATAAATTTTAGTTCTTATACGTTTGAATAGGTAAAATAATGTCTTATGTGAATATGTTTCTTAATTTTTAGCATTTATTAAGAGTATTTAATATAGACCAAAATTACCGTACTGATTTATGACAACATAACATGCCAAACTATAAAAATACCGTATTTAAGATTTATTTTTGATCTAATTCGAAGGATAGAATCAGTTACAGACCATTTTCATTTGAAAGCACTATTAATAATGAAAGACAGTTTTAAATCCTTTTACAGATTTTTCAAGACAGGCATGTTGTAAGTGTCTTGTTTCCTTGTAATCAATGTGCAAGGATGTTCTCTCCAAGAATCTGTTTTTAACTTATTTTATTCTATCGGCTATTTATAAAACAACAGGTATTTTTGCGCATAGTTACTATATAAATATTATTCTTTCTGTAAACTTTGAACTCAAAACAATTTAATTGTAAAATTCACAAGATTTATAATGTTAAAAACTGAACATGTGGCGTTGTGATTATAATTCTGACAGGAGATAGGCTACTTTCAACAGCCAGACAGATTAACAGGCTCTGCAAGAGAGAGAAGGGAGATGCTGAGGAGCTTGGCCCTAGGGGTCAGTGACCTTGCACACTTTTTATCTCTTGTTTCTGATTCTGCTACAAAACAGCTACTGATTGAAATCTTCAATAAGAAATTGATTACAATTCTTTTGAACCATTAAAACTGTCAATAACTTATTTATAAGCACAATATTATATGATTATATTTTTAGCAGGATAACATTTTTGTAAATTAATATATTTTTATTTTACTTTGATATGTGAATTATTATGTGGCGTACCAGTTTTATTTAGATGTTTATTATTCCTATTGTTTTCATATAAAATGTAAAACATATTTTAGATAGAAAAATACCTTTGATTTGTTGGAATATTTATGTAATGATTTTCTTGTCCACTTTTAGCTATTATACTAATTTCAAATTTGTCAATCCTAATAATTAAGGAAATCCAGTTGCTCAAATTCAAGCAAACATGTTTTCTGCTTTTGGGATTATCTTGCTCATATACGGTTCTATTACTCTAAATTATGATGTCATTCCAGAAGTTAGCTTGAATCAGCTGTTCTTGCTTCTTGTTAGTACAAATCTGCTGTTAATTGTTAAATTAAATTTAAGCCTAGGGGGAGAACCGTGAAGGTGGATTTGTTCTAAACCCCCAAAAGGCACATCTAAGCATTAAAAGCTTTTAATTAATACACAAGACTAAGACAATAGGTTCACCAGTATTCTTGTCACCAAAATCGCAATACTATTTTAATAAATAGATAAAGATACCCAATAATTACACTCCAAAAAGTGAAAAATGATTCAATTCAAACACTTATGATAGCACTAGCTGCTACCCGCAGCTTCGCTCGCAAAATTAAAAGACATTAAAAATACTAACCTACTGTCGAATCTTTGTTTAGTTTACCATCTGACTTCCTTTGACCTAAATGACAAACAAATACAGCTAGTTATTTTATAAATTATATCCTTTCATAAGATTTGCATTGTAACTTTCAGGACCCTAAGCTTGGATGTAGACATTACCAGGTCTATATGTTAATTTGATATGTAAGCTATGTTCATTCAAAATTTTAGCTTAATCGGTCCAGCAGTTTGTGCGTGATGGAACTCCAAATATCCATACATACATCCAAACAAACATCCAAACTTTCATATTTATAATATTAGTAGGATTTACCTGCCTAACACTGTGCGTACACAAAATAATTTACCTGATTTTAAATCTTAGTCATAGTTGAAGAAAGAGAATTAAAAAATTGTGATATTAATTGCATCAGTCAATAAGATAAGTCAGAGTTTTTTCCAGTCACAGTGATATTGTGGTTGGTGATTAAATTAATTGTTGTGCCTTGTGTGTGTTATCATAGGTCACACATTTGCTGCTATAATTATGTTACCGATTTTACGAGCTATTGTTAGCAGCCAGTACAGTTTTTTAGTGATAACATTGTACTGGCCACGTAAGTTATCACACCAGTATGATGTAGTGTCATTTCTCCTAACGTCATACAGGTGCCTTTTGTTGACCCAAGAACAGGTGTCGGTTTAGTTGGCTTAGTTTTTAAAAGTATAATTTCTGAAGACATTTTATCCCGTTTTATACAACTTTTAACTGCCTTTATACATCCGGTGGTTGCATAATGTGTGTGACTAAAATTATTCTATAAAAATACTAAACCAAACCATACCGAGTACTTTTACGAAAACCACAGCTAACTCTGACACCCGTCAACCACTTCAATGGAAGGTCTTTCTAAACGAATCTGAGGAGAAAATATTTATGTATTTTAGGTAGAACCTCTCCTAACACAAATAATTGTATCCAAGCCTAACATATATATGCACACACACATTTAAAAGATCCAAGTTAATCAGTTTTAAATTTGATTTAAATTATAATCACAATTAGATGAATGAGTAGAGCTAGCTACTCTGGTATTTATAAATATATGGCACACGTCTTGAGTAATGAGTTAAATATTAGACTACACAGTATTTTTTGCCCTTTTATAATCTTAATAACTCTATGCAGATTATTAGATGGCCGGCTAGTAAACAAAGGTACCAGGGGAAAAGTTGCTCCCCCCCAACCTTCCTTACTTATTCCATTGGACAAAGTAATTTGATTTTTATTGATATATTTTATCACACCTGATTGTAGAACTCCAATTTAACATTATAACCACAACTTTTTATTTATATCTGATTGACTTTGATTTAGTGAGCACTTTATTTTTTGCTTTTATACACCTCGAAACAACCATCGTAGTCGGGAGTTCATTCGATAAAACAAACAAGCAGCCGGTTGGTAAAATGTTTTGATAACGAACTGATATGGGACTGCCTGTGTAGGTGTTAATATGCTCACCAAAGGCCATTGTTATGTAGTTTTTCTTTGGTTAATGAACTATAATAGTTGAGTTTGATTTAAACTTGAGTTGAAAGAGGAATGCAAGTGAGCGAAGCGAATTCCAAAAGGGGGTTTGGGGGCGAAGCTTCCAACGGTGATAAGCCTTATATATATATATAGTTTCGAACGAATGGTGTTTTTGGGGTCTGGGGACCTCAAAACCAAAAGTTATTATGGTCCCGTGCCTAGGTCTTACCACGAAATCAGAAATCAGATCTTTATTGTCATTCGACTTTTACAAGCATTGACAAACGTCATTTACAACAAAAAAGTGTGACATAGAAAATATGACTAATTTGTAGCACAGTGTTCAATACATTACAAAATTATATATGTCAACAGTAAAAAACAATAATTACTTCTTGTCAATAAAATACTCAGACACACTGTAGTATTCCTTAGCAACCAAAAAGGATCTCAGCCTCCTCCTAAACTTACCCACATCAGTTACTGCCATTAGATCGGATGGGAGGGAATTGTATAATTTAATGCCTGCATACAAAGTCTGGTTTTTGAAAAAGGTAGTGTTGTGACGGGGAATTTCGAGGGATCCAGCATTACGAAAATGAAACCTAGAAATGTGGCCATCTGAAAAAAGTGTTTGTTTTTAACCAAAAATGAAAGAGTTTCAAATATATAAATACAGGGAAAAGTCAGTAAGTTATTTTCAGAAAAAACACCTCTGCACGACCCAAGCCTTGCCATTCCAAAAATCAGTCGTATTGCTTTCTTTTGTAATCGAAACGGTTTCTTTGTTCGAGTTGATTCGGCACCACAAATTGGAATGCCGGCTACGGTAATAACTTCTTCCCTATAGGGGAAATTCGCTAAGATCAAAGTTTCTCAAAAAAGGCTCTAAGGTTTATTTTTATCTTCAGTTAGATGGTTTGTAGCGCTTAGGTCTCAAAAAGGGCATTAATGTAGAAATTAGGGTTGAGAAATTATAGAGCTTCAAAGGTCCCAAAATTCTTCTTTTTTGTTCATAAAATTGTAAATTTTAAATTAATTAAAATTTGTACCAATAAAAAAATTCAAAGACTAAATAAGTTATCATTCTGAATTATTATTGAACGACTAATAGTTACAGAACAAATTGCAACTATTAGTCGTAGAATACACTGGGGGGCCTTCAGTCTTCCCATGTGCAGAGGGCCTTAATATAGCCTTAATATGTAGGAGTGAAATATACAATCCAAGGTGCTTCAGATATTGCTTAACACAAGTTGCATTCTTAAAACTAGCATCAAAGTTGCCCAGAGCTAACCTAACCAAACACACTAGTAAGTTAACTTGGCCATTTCGTCCATCAGGTTGCGCAATATGAAGAGCGGAGACTCCAGCGGGGGGATAGGTAACAGTGCGCTGGCTCCGTTGTCTGCACCCATCAAGATGGCCGAGTTCCGCTACGGGCGAGAGGAGATGCTCGCACTGTTCGACCGCACGATTCTGCCTCCCGACCCTCTCAAGCAGATGCAGGGCCTCTTCGTCAAAGACATGCAGTTGCCCCTCGCCCTCATACAGATGACTGAGGAGGAGACTGTGAGTTCCATGACATAAGAGTTCTAGCTATTTTTTTTCTCATCATCTTTGTTGGAAATTTGATCAAAACACTATTGTCAGTGTGATATCAACTCTTCTGTCAGAAACGTTGTAGTAGGCCTACTCAACTTAACCTCGGTCATAGTGTTATTCAAAATTTGTTATATTTCTGTTTCATTTTGACTTTATACAATCAAACAGGGTTTTGGTAGTTCAACTATTTTTTTTAAGTTTGTTGCAACAGGCAAAATTATTTATATCGTGTTTTAGACACTCAATAAACCATTTTGTTTCTGATATTTCTTTAAATTGTAAACACTTGAGCCCTAAAATTGTTGTTTTTAATTTATTATTTGCAAGTGTATGTTGTTGCCTATTATTGTCAAATTCCATAGTAAAAAGGCTCATTCCAGGAAAGATATTCTCCACGCTGGATTGAAGGCAAAAGAAAATACAATAGACTCATAAATCAGGATTGGCCTAGTCTGGGTTCCGGGTAGTCCGGAACGATGATCTTGAATTTTTTTATGGATTCATTATTGTCAGTTTTTCCTTTTATTGGTCTTAATTTGTTGTAAAAATTTACCATCATAAAACATTTTCCAGTAATTTTGTTACATTACTAGAACAATAATGACTTTGTTTGTTGCAGCGCATGTGGAATCGTGGGATCAACAGTGATGCAGCCCTGCGCCTGTCCAAGCCCGGGGTGCCAGGGGTGGGACCGGGGGGTCCGCGGGGGGCCATGGGTGGGCGGGGGGGCTCGGTGGACCGGGGGCGGGGGCGGGCGCGTGGCTCGTACCACTACAGTCGGGGGCTCAGCTACGACGACTCGGAGAACACCAATGGCTACGCCCGGGGCAGGAATAACTACGACAGGTCTCAGGTGAGGAGGAGATAACTGTCAGATAATAACATCTCGCTAGCTCGGCTCAGTGTGGATGTAAACGCTGTCAAGAGCTGGTGTAACTGTATACTCAGCAAATTTCTACTTTAAATATATGACTAAATGAAATTAAATGACATTGTTACTTCCTAAATAAATATATACAAAAATATACCTCCAAACTATTAATGAATATTGTAATTCTACAAAGATAATATTACGTATAGGAAAAGAGTCTATATAAGCGAATAGCCTGTGCGTACGTACGGTTACTGAACAGAGCCCAATTAAAAAAAATATTGTGGAAATTTAGAAATTACTGACTCTTAACTATTTTAAGAGAAATAAAAAATTATGAATATTAAACTTTTTTAAAGATTATCAGAATGAATGAATCAAAGAAATTTAATTTTAGTAATTTTAATTATAAATAATAACAATTATTTATAATATATAGCGTGGATTCAAAATACAAGTTTTACAGCTTGTAATCAAATATTAATTGCATTGACAGTGAATAGAATATTGCATTATTCGTTGTGGACTAATAAATCTAACGAATGTGGCTCATTTATGTACTGTGGCCTAATGCTTACAGAAACATCTGGTCTTGCAGACCTTTATTAAAGGGAGACATGCTTGTGAAATTCCAACATAAATTTAATAAGCTTTTTATGGGAGTGTCATAGAAAGGTACTATGGAGTCAATTGCTGTACCTTAAAATTAGATTTGTTATGTACAAAAAAATGAAATGTGAGTCCATCTCACAGGCTGTTGCTCCGAGTAAAGTGATGAGTGAAAACCTTTGTTTGTTTTGCAGAGTGGGGGCGGCTGGGGCGAGAGAAACGGCGGGGACACGGGGGACAGTCCTCGGAAGGAGTTTGGGGCTCGCAGTCTCTCAGACACCAACTGGCGCAGACACCGAGCGAGTGGAGGGGAGGAGGACGATGGGTGGCGGGCGTCTCGCCCCTCCGACAAGTGGGGTGGGTACCAGCATCATCCCCGAAGTCTTGCGTCTCTAACCGCTTCCCTCAAGACCATGTTAACTGTTAATTTTGTCAGTAAGGATAATCTATTATGAACACACTTAAGGGGGAGAGGGGATTCGGCATAGCATTACTCTGCATTATGGGGGGGGGGGGGGCGTCTGGCTCAGCGTTATGCAACTCACACATTTTAAATATAATGTTAGGAGTTAAACATAAACTTCAGTTTTATGATCAGATTTTGTGTTATTTTGACAATTCATTGCGTATTCATGTGTTTTTATTTTTTGTTAAATTTGATACTAAAATGTTGTTCTCAAACTATGACAGTTATTACTTTCATTTATAATGTTTATGTTACCGGTATAGGGATAGTTTATTTTCTTGTCTGAATCTCAAAAATGTTACTTATGTTATCATTTATCTCAAACCTTATTCTTATCGTTTTACTGCTTTGTTCTTTAAGGGTTTGTCATAATATAATTATCTTCCTTAGTTAAAAGAACATGTTTGTATTTTTTATTATTTAATTAATTTGTTATGAATGCTATAACATAATGTTTAAACAATTAAATCAAATTAAAAATAGTAGGCCTATCTCATTAAAATCTTTGCAAGATAATGATTTTTATACAATTTCAGCTTTTTAACATTTACTTTATGTTACGTAACATTTGAGGGGGAGTGGGGGGGATATGCTCACATGTTATTGTGTGTTATGTGGGGAAGGTAGGGGGTCTGAAATGACAAAAAAGTGTGTTACGTAATATGTGTATGGCCCCTTCACAGATTATCCTTACTCACTGATTAATGACTAAAACCAAAAAACCTGCTGAAAGGCTTAGTGATCAGAATTTTATATCATGGATATTGAATGTTTTAGAATTACAGTGAATGATTATTCTGTTCACTGTGTCCAAATAGACTGATGAGGAGCTATAGCAGTTAAGTTAACATCAGTCTTATGAGAACAACAAAAACAGTTTTCTTTATGTTAGAATATCATCAGGATGTCTACTAAGTTTGGAAAACTTTATAAACCGTGATTTTCATATACCTTGAAAATCTAGGGAATATTTGTTAATGTAAGGGATTCTAGTAGTTTTAAAGAAGCTTTTTATTTAATCAGGTGTTTTTTCATTTGAATACACTTTTAATTAATTATTATAAAGCTCAATTTAACCAGTCTGATATAAAACTTTTCATTATTTTGAAAAAGGTATCATGCAGTTAAAAATAAAACAAATATCAATGATAAGCTCTTTCAATGATAAGCTCTTCTGTAGCTTTTCTTATTTCTTTGAATTTATAATTTGAAAACAATTGTCAATAAAATATGTTAATTATTATTTTGAATAATGCCTTTCAGTTAAATTTAATCATGTTCAAGTGGTTCGGAAACCTGAAGATGATTGCATTGTCTCGTTTAAAATACAAATTGAAATTATTGATTGACATACTTTCAATTTTTAATAAATTATCGTGTTTGGACTCAAAATTGTAATTACTATGATACATAGAAGTTCTTGTTAAATAAACTGGAAAACCTGGAAAAGCCAGACAATTTTATGATGAATTTTACTTATCTCTAGGGGTGTGCGAGTAGTGATTTTTTTATTCGAATCGAGTAGTGCCAATTATTTTTGAGCGAGTATTTGCCATCAGTTGGTAGTTTTAATTAGTCTAATGGGATTTGGATACCACCCTAGATTTGATAGTATAAACATGTTTTCTAACTAATACAGAGTAGCAATACAAAGTTCTGGCCAGCACAATCAAACTGGATTATGTATTGACAAACAAAACATGGTTTGACATTCGTTTCCGGTAGGGCTGTGCGAGTACTCGAAACTTTGAGTTTTCGGCCGAGTATTTTAATACTCGAACTCGACTCGAAGTTTTGAAAAACACTCGAAAGTTCGAGCGAGTACTTTCCGCCGATTTCTAGACGATCGCTAACGATTGCGATCGGCCAAAACGCGTAATAATGGCCGCAAAATGCGATCGTATCACGTAAAATCGGCCGAAAATGACGATCGCTAACGACTACGACCGGGCAAAACGCGTTGGAACGGCCACCAAAGGCGATCGCATCACGTAATATCGGCCGAAAATGACGATCGCTAACGATTACGACCGGTCAAAACGCGTAGTAACGGCCGCAAAAGGCGATTGCATCACGTAAAATCGGCCGAAAATGACAATCGCTAACGATTGCGACCGGACAAGCAGCGTAGTAACGGCCGCAAAAGGCGATCGCATCACGTAAAATTGGCTGAAAATGACGATCGCTAACGATTGTGACCAGTCAAAACGCATAGTAACGGGTGCAAAAGGCGATCACATCATGTAATATCGGCCGAAAATGACGGTATACATAATATCGGCAAAAGTGGTGTCTGGGCCACTTAATATCGGTCTTAATTAACAATTTTGTCATCTAATATTGATTATAAACGATGTCTGGACCAGGTGATATTGGCCAAATGATAACCGGACCGTGTTTTATCGCCCGGAAACGAATATCAAACCGTGTTTTGCTTGTCAATATGTAATCCAGTTTGATGTTACTGGCCAAAACTTTGTATTGCTATTCAAATCCTAATTTGGAAATACTCGCTCGAAAATACTCGAAACTCGAAAATAATTGGCACTACTCGACTCGACTCGATTAAAAAAATCACTACTCGCACACCCGTAGTTTCCGGCCGATAAAACGCGGTCCGGTTGTCATTTGGCCAATATCACCTGGCCCAGACATTGCTTATAATCAATATTAGATGACGAAGTCGTTAGTTACAGCCATATTAAGGTGATGCAGTCGCCTCTATTGACAAGCTATTCCGCCTAGAGGTCAGCCCAGTTGCTGCTCACTCACACACGCTGAGTCCCGGATGCTCACTCACACACACACAGAACCCTCCCCCTCAACTACCCCCAACCCCCAACTTTTCCAAGTGGTCAAACCACTTTCTCCAGCCGCCTTGCTACCGGCCTGCCCTCTGAACGTCGCGTCTTAGGGCCCCAAGATTCTGAAATGGCAAATAGCAGCACCGCGGCAACTCGACTCAACCAGCCTCTCCGCTTGTGTTATAAACATATTTATTTGTTATACAATTTTTCAGCAGTTAATATACTATTTAAAAATGTAATTTTTAAAGAATTCAGTCTTAAATTTTATTTGTTTAAGTCTCTCAAATCTTTGATATCACTGTTAAAATTAATTATAAAACGTATTTTAACTACTTGTTTCGTTTTGAGGTCCCCAGACCCCAAAAACACTATTTGTTTGAAACTGTATATATATATATATATATAAATATATGTCCGTGAGCACGATAACTCTCGTAAAAATTATCCGATTTTGATGAAATTTGTTATAAACGTGTAAAGCAACATTTATGACTTTAAGTTCGAAAACCAGCCAGATCGCTCTATCCTATGGGGTATTTTGCGAGGGTTTTGTACCCAAAAAATGTTTTTTAAAATTTTTTACATATTATAATTTTGGAAATAGTTAAATTTTAGTTTTTACCATTAGATTCAGCTTAAAAAACACACAATTTGGTATTTTGATCATTTCTCTTCGTCACCGGTGGTTACCGGGATACTGAAAGTGATAAACACAGTACGTTGTCTAATATTATTCTAATGGAGGAAAATTAAAAATTATATCTCGCTTATTTATGAACGTATACTGACGAAACTTGGTATACGGCTTCATATGGTTGTGGTCCATTGATATTTGTTCAAACAAATTTTTTGCTAAAGGCTCTCGTAGCAGCAAACCTGGGTACTCAGCCCAATGTTATTCTTATAGAGAATAATTAAAATTGTATATATTGCTTATTTGTGAATATATTTTTATGAAACTTGGTAAGTGGCTTGATGTAGTATTAAGACAGTTATATCTCCATTGGAAATTCGCTGAGTATGCAGGTTTGCTGCGACGGGGGTAGTTATTTCATTTTTACGCCTTTGACTGGTGCAAAGGCATCTGCAGACCTCAAAACACCGTCCTATTATGGACAGCGGAGGTTAGTTTAGGCGTTATAATGATATTTAGGTCAGTGTCCGGGATTAGACCGTTTGTGGAGGTTAAGCCAGGCACTTTTATTTATTTTATAATAACATGTAACTCATAGAAAGTTACAGGGATATAGTAAATAATATAGACACTTTACAATGATATGGTTTTTATTGGTGACATCGTTGTTTGAAAGGCACTTAACCTAAAAAACGTAAAAAAGTGTCCGGGTTTAGCCTGGTTTACGGTATGTCAGATCTCTGTGATATTGCAAAAATAATGACAAACAATTTTGGTTAAAATAATATTAGAAAACTTGGTACAAAATTTGTTGCAAGATCTTTAAAAATAAATCTGGTTATTCCTAACTTCTTGGAAAAATGTGCTATGAGAATGCAATTTTGTAAATTTTTTTTATGCCAAGTTATTGATACTCGGGGGGCAGGGAGGCATTTTGATTATACAATCATAAAAAGTAAAACTGAGAAATAAATAGTTGTTGTAACTGAGTTGCATTGACGTTGTAGGGAGGGGCAACAGTAACAGCTGGAGAGAAGGCGAGGGCTGGGAGAGAGGGACCAACAATGCCCACCCTGGGACTCGAAAACCCTGGGACAACGAGGAGAGCAACCTGCCCGAGTGGTGAGCGGTGTGAATAAATAGTTGTTGTAACTGAGTTGCATTGACATTGTAGGGAGGGGCAACAGTAACAGCTGGAGAGAAG
Source organism: Allygus modestus (assembly GCA_963675035.1). Classification (NCBI taxonomy): domain Eukaryota; kingdom Metazoa; phylum Arthropoda; class Insecta; order Hemiptera; family Cicadellidae; genus Allygus; species Allygus modestus. Next base: position 32,532,405 of record OY776116.1, read on the forward strand.
GCGAGGGCTGGGAGAGAGGGACCAACAATGCCCACCCTGGGACTCGAAAACCCTGGGAAAACGAGGAGAGCAACCTGCCCGAGTGGTGAGCGGTGTGAATAAATGTATAAACATTATTTTGACAGTGTTTTGAAAATTTGTTTAATGATGAAAAGTACCTCTGGACACATCCTATGTACATGGATATAAATAAGTTGTTTGATTAGTAAACAAATGACATCTGGAATCTGATCCCGTCTACTTCAGTTGCAAATAATACCTAGAACATAACAAAATTAGTCAGGATTCAAGATGTATTTGCCATTAAATATTTACAACATTATAATAGGCATAATCTAAAAATAAATAAATAAATAAATTAAGCAACACTAGGCTAAGGTAAATCAAACAATTCTCTAAGATAAAAATACAAGTTATGACTGCCAGTCTATGGAAAAAAGGAATGAAATAAGCAAAAAAAACAAAACACACCTGGATTGGCGGGTGCTCAGGTAAGACTGAGGACCAACATTAGGCGGCATAAATTTACCATCACCAGCAATGAATTTTAAACAAAGAAGTTGTTTGAATGTTTTAAAAGTCCCTGCTGCCTGCACTTCACTTACGTAAACTCTTGATCTAAAATTTATGTGAAGTATTTATTTTATAAATACTATCCACTTTTGCCTTTTACCATTCTCAGTTTCCCTGTGATTTACGGTGTGTTGTTGTACCTATTTGGTGGAAGTGTACCTATTTGTTTGTAGTAACATAACACAACTGTAAATGTATGCCTGTGTATGATTGTGGAAAAGTGTAATGTCGTAATATTTTTGATTATCCGCTGTTTGTGTTTACAGGGCGATGGAGAATCCGAGTGAAAGTGGCGGCAGTTTCGATGCTTCCGGGGCGTTCCACGGTGGGACTGTTTATTCAGATGAGGAGGAAGTAAGTTGGAAGAGCTTAAAACTTATTTTCAGTAAATTAAATTAATTTAATTTTTAACTAATACGATTTTACAGTGACATTCCAAAACTGGACCCTGACTTCAGGCTGCTTGAAATGCTCTCAAGCACCTAGGTAAGGTGTTCTCTTAAAATTTAGATTCATATGACAATTTTGATTTACAATTACTTTATTTATGAACAACAGTAGTACCGTACAGTTGTGGAACTGTTGTATTATATTACAATTTGTCAGGAATGAGACTATTTATCGAGCCACGGTCCACAAACTAACGCCACATCCACTCCCCAGACTAACAGCGGCACCAACCATCAGAGAGGACCGACCAGGTCGGAACAAACCAAGACGACCACCTCCCAGCCCAGACCAGCCCCCCAGAGCAAAAAGGAGCCCCCCAACATCACAAACGGAACGTCCGCCTCCCAGGAAACAGGTAACTTCTCCAATGGCAATCATTGTATTCCTAAATGACATGGTTTCTATGTGAGGCAATTAATAATTTACTTATTGGGTGGCGCTCTCCTGATTTTAAAATATCTTTTAAAGTCTTAAAAGGGAATTAGAAAAAATGTTCATGTCACCATAAAAAAGGAAAAAGTAAATTTGTTCAAGATAAATTTACATAAGTTTATCTTAAGTTTGAAAGTCATACAGTACTACAATACAGTGGGGTATAACCTCTTATACCAAGCAGTACAAATTGTAGACAATTGTATATTGACTGTAATGTCAGAAAGAAGAGAAAAACATTGTTTACTTAGTTTTAGGTTTTTTGTTAAACATCATATTCATGTATGTGTTGGAGTAGAAATTTGTATTTCAAAGCTCATTTTAATAAAATAATATTTGTCAAGTGGCGGTTATTTTTGTACACATAGGTTTTTATATAGGCAATAATAATGTTAAGGCAATAATAATAATAATGAGCAATTTAAAATAGAGATAACATTTTTAGATGAAGATAAAATGAAGAATTGAGAGATTTTGGTATATTCAAGAGATATTCCGATATTAGCAGATTATTAACAACACCCAGTGCTCGTCTGGCCCACAAACGTACTGTGACAGTTGGGTTAGTTTACCAACATTATGTTTTACAGGTGCTGGTGACAGGGACAGTTCCAACGTAGTCCCTCTGAGACAGTCTCACAGTGCCAGCAGCCTCGCCACGGATCGGCAGCCCCCCTCGCTCCCCCACCCCATCACTTCCTCCGCTACCCAGTGCTCGTCTGGCCCACAAACGTACTGTGACAGTTGGATTAGTTTACCAACATTATGTTTTACAGGTGCTGGTGACAGGGACAGTTCCAACGTAGTCCCTCTGAGACAGTCTCACAGTGCCAGCAGCCTCGCCACGGATCGGCGGCCCCCCTCGCTCCCCCACCCCATCACTTCCTCCGCTACCCAGTGCTCGTCTGGCCCACAAACGTACTGTTACAGTTGGGTTAGTTTACCAACATTATGTTTTACAGGTGCTGGTGACAAGGACAGTTCCAACGTAGTCCCTCTGAGACAGTCTCACAGTGCCAGCAGCCTCGCCACGGATCGGCGGCCCCCCTCGCTCCCCCACCCCATCACTACCTCCACTACCCAGTGCTCGTCTGGCCCACAAACGTACTGTGACAGTTGGGTTAGTTTACCAACATTATGTTTTACAGGTGCTGGTGACAAGGACAGTTCCAACGTAGTCCCTCTGAGACAGTCTCACAGTGCCAGCAGCCTCGCCACGGATCGGCGGCCCCCCTCGCTCCCCCACCCCATCACCACCTCTGCTACACAGTGCTCGTCTGGCCCACAAACGTACTGTGTCAGTTGGGTTAGTTTACAACATTATGTTTTACAGGTGCTGGTGACAGGGACAGTTCCAACGTAGTCCCTCTGAGACAGTCTCACAGTGCCAGCAGCCTCGCCACGGATCGGCGGCCCCCCTCGCTCCCCCACCCCATCACTTCCTCCGCAACCCAGTGCTCGTCTGGCCCACAAACGTACTGTGACAGTTGGGTTAGTTTACAACATTATGTTTTACAGGTGCTGGTGACAGGGACAGTTCCAACGTAGTCCCTCTGAGACAGTCTCACAGTGCCAGCAGCCTCGCCACGGATCGGCGGCCATCCTCGCTCCCCCACCCCATCACTTCCTCCGCTACCCAGTGCTCGTCTGGCCCACAAACGTACTGTGACAGTTGGATTAGTTTACCAACATTATGTTTTACAGGTGCTGGTGACAGGGACAGTTCCAACGTAGTCCCTCTGAGACAGTCTCACAGTGCCAGCAGCCTCGCCACGGATCGGCGGCCCCCCTCGCTCCCCCACCCCATCACTTCCTCCGCAACCCAGTGCTCGTCTGGCCCACAAACGTACTGTGACAGTTGGGTTAGTTTACCAACATTATGTTTTACAGGTGCTGGTGACAGGGACAGTTCCAACGTAGTCCCTCTGAGACAGTCTCACAGTGCCAGCAGCCTCGCCACGGATTGGCGGCCCCCCTCGCTCCCCCACCCCATCACTACCTCTGCTACCCAGTGCTCGTCTGGCCCACAAACGTACTGTAACAGTTGGGTTAGTTTACCAACATTATGTTTTACAGGTGCTGGTGACAGGGACAGTTCCAACGTAGTCCCTCTGAGACAGTCTCACAGTGCCAGCAACCTCGCCACGGATCGGCGGCCCCCCTCGCTTCCCCACCCCATCACTACCTCTGCTACCCAGTGCTCGTCTGGCCCACAAACGTACTGTGACAGTTGGGTTAGTTTACCAACATTATGTTTTACAGGTGCTGGTGACAGGGACAGTTCCAACGTAGTCCCTCTGAGACAGTCTCACAGTGCCAGCAGCCTCGCCACGGATCGGCGGCCCCCCTCGCTCCCCCACCCCATCACTACCTCTGCTACCCAGTGCTCGTCTGGCCCACAAACGTACTGTTACAGTTGGGTTAGTTTACCAACATTATGTTTTACAGGTGCTGGTGACAGGGACAGTTCCAACGTAGTCCCTCTGAGACAGTCTCACAGTGCCAGCAGCCTTGCCACGGATCGGCGGCCCCCCTCGCTCCCCCACCCCATCACTACCTCTGCTACCCAGTGCTCGTCTGGCCCACAAACGTACTGTTACAGTTGGGTTAGTTTACCAACATTATGTTTTACAGGTGCTGGTGACAGGGACAGTTCCAACGTAGTCCCTCTGAGACAGTCTCACAGTGCCAGCAGCCTCGCCACGGATCGGCGGCCCCCCTCGCTCCCCCACCCCATCACTTCCTCCGCTACCCAGTGCTCGTCTGGCCCACAAACGTACTGTGACAGTTGGGTTAGTTTGCCAACATTATGTTTTACAGGTGCTGGTGACAGGGACAGTTCCAACGTAGTCCCTCTGAGACAGTCTCACAGTGCCAGCAGCCTTGCCACGGATCGGCGGCCCCCCTCGCTCCCCCACCCCATCACTACCTCCACTACCCAGTGCTCGTCTGGCCCACAAACGTACTGTGACAGTTGGGTTAGTTTACCAACATTATGTTTTACAGGTGCTGGTGACAGGGACAGTTCCAACGTAGTCCCTCTGAGACAGTCTCACAGTGCCAGCAGCCTCGCCACGGATCGGCGGCCCCCCTCGCTCCCCCACCCCATCACTACCTCCACTACCCAGTGCTCGTCTGGCCCACAAACGTACTGTGACAGTTGGGTTAGTTTACCAACATTATGTTTTACAGGTGCTGGTGACAGGGACAGTTCCAACGTAGTCCCTCTGAGACAGTCTCACAGTGCCAGCAGCCTCGCCACGGATCGGCGGCCCCCCTCGCTCCCCCACCCCATCACTACCTCCACTACCCAGTGCTCGTCTGGCCCACAAACGTACTGTGACAGTTGGGTTAGTTTACCAACATTATGTTTTACAGGTGCTGGTGACAGGGACAGTTCCAACGTAGTCCCTCTGAGACAGTCTCACAGTGCCAGCAGCCTCGCCACGGATCGGCGGCCCCCCTCGCTCCCCCACCCCATCACTACCTCTGCTACCCAGTGCTCGTCTGGCCCACAAACGTACTGTGACAGTTGGGTTAGTTTACCAACATTATGTTTTACAGGTGCTGGTGACAGGGACAGTTCCAACGTAGTCCCTCTGAGACAGTCTCACAGTGCCAGCAGCCTCGCCACGGATCGGCGGCCCCCCTCGCTCCCCCACCCCATCACTACCTCCGCTTCCTTCTCTGGTAGGCCAACTGTCGAAACCAATTTAAAACTATAGGACAACGGTATTAGTGCAAGACTAGATGCTAACCGGCAGATTACCGAGGGTTGAAAATATGTAACGTAATATCTAGTGTGCAGTATCTAACATAGAGACCTATCGTAGTGCCTAGATTATTTTTCATCAAAGGTCAACACCACTTTTTCATGATGCGTCATTATGTCCTTGCCCTTCGAATTAGCGTAGTCCTGTAGTATTAAATAGAGTGAAAATAAAACAACATTTAAATGATTTTCAATGTTACTACATTTTATGGTCCTGCGAGTTTGGGAAAAATTATTGTATCATGTAATAAGGGCTAAAGCCAACCTTAGTAAACAGGATAAATAAACTACATCTCACAACACTAAAAAGTATACTTAAACTTATATTGTACTTACAAGTCTGTAAAATATACACAAAATATGGTACAAGGCGATCGATTGCAAACAGTTACGTACACCGGTCATCATCAGGCCCAATCAGAGAACAACAAATGATTTTGTTTCTGTCATTCTGTGGTTGGGCCTGGTGATGACCGGTGTAACTGGTTGGGCCTTGTACCATCCTTTGGGTATTTTTTCTGTCTTTTATGTAAGTACAATATAAAAGTGTTAATACACTTTTAATGTTGTGAGATATAGTTTATTTATCCTATTTAGTTGCAACAACACATCATGCTACTAAAGAAACCGTATTTAGTGTCAAAATGAATCAGTTAGATACACAAGTCAAATTTCTTGTTTTGGCGAAGAAGTTTTTTTTTGTTAGTAATTGTATTTAATTAACTTGTAATGATTAAATTACAAACCCAATTGCATTTTCTCAACACAAATACTGTCAGCAGTTGTATTTTGTTGTAGATGTTCTATTGCACATTTTTTCTACTGTATCATGATGAACCAAAAAATAACGGTAATTCCGGATCGAGCAGCTAAAATTGTAACTTTTCTAAAGGTAAAATTTCTTACCAGGTATGTTCATTGAATATGAATTAATGTGTAAGTGTTGATTTTCAGGTGTAAATAGTCATCCATCTCTCTCAGCCGTTGAGAGTAAACCTCAAAGAGAACAACATCTCAGAAAATCTACTTCATCATCACTCGACCAGCACGCAACCTATACGAATTACATACCTCACAAGCCAGTTGAAGGTGTGTATGTTCAGTTGTCATAGAATGAAAGCGATAGACTTAGTATCTAACCTGTGGAATACGTTTAAAATCCAAGGGAGGTATAATTTTGTGGTAAAGTCAAGATAATTTACTGTAGTTTACTTCATATGGCAAGCTGGATGATACAAATTACTATATTTGACAGCAATAAATTAACTATTTAGTATTGAATATGTTTTAATAGTATGACAAATGTTCAAAGATAAACCAAGTCCAGTATTTTTGTTAGTTTTATTGTCCAGCTCGTACTTGTCATTAAACAGAAGCATTGGCTTTAATGCCCATTCCTAGAAACCCAAACTGTACAGCAGACCTCCTCTTGGAACGAACAATCAATGTTATGATTCAAACCAAAATTTGTAAAAGTTCTTTGTCAGTTATACTGTGAGGCTTTGTGAAATCAAATGGATAAGCAGATAACTATTTCTGTCATATATTCATTTGAATACAATGTATTTGTATAATTCTAATATTGCAAGTTTATACATAACTTTGAGGCAAATAGGTCTAACACATAAAATAGGCTGTCCATCGTCACTGAAATACTTTTGTTTGTCCAACTACCACCTTCAAATTTATCTTCAAAATACCGATACTTTACATCATCTATAACACATAACATTAATGAAATTTAACATTTCTAACAAGTGATGACCCATCTGTGGCTAAGCAAACTGGGAATTCCATAGCGCAAAGCCTCGCACACAGTCGAACACACTAATCTCTTAGAAATTTCGCCAAGTTGACAAAAGGTCGGAGGAGTATGTGATAATGTTTATGTTTCCAGAACATAAAGCACCACAGAAGCCGAGTCATGAGGATGAGATGGAGCAGAGATTACTCAACGATGCGGACGTCTTTGTCTCCCGTCTCATGGAGGAGGAGGACGGAGAACCCATCCCCTCGTCGTCCAACACCTCGCCTTCCCACCCCCACCCCAACACTCAGTCCCCGATACCCAACCCCAACTCCGACATCAGATGGGTCTATCAGGACCCACAGGGCGAGATCCAAGGTAAGGGGACATCAGTTGTTTGGTTATGGCCGGGTTTACACTATCTGTCAAACATCCTGACTATCCTGATTGTCCCACAAGTGGAACTGACGTCAGTGATTGTCAGGTATAACGAGGAAGCATGACTGCCACATCCCCATCTAAATCTGACCCTGGAGTCTATTTTTCTCACTTTAAAAATTTAAAATTGTTATCGTAAAGTGATGTTAATGGTTATTTCAAAGGTACCGTACCTTGTCATCATTGTACAGTAGCCTCCCTTCTAAATTCTAATAATTCTCAGTTTTGATCCATCGTATCCGACAGCCGGATTGCATAACATCAGTTGTAATTGACGACTGCACCATGTAATATTGGCTGTAAATGACGATCATCACTCTCTAAATTGAATGTTAATGAAAATTCGCTATAAAAGACGACCGGAGCTTGCATTGTCCCTGAAACGACAGTGACATCGGCTGTATAGGATGATTGAATCTGGCTCTGACATGCAGTCATCCCAAATAATGTGGATGGATAAATTCAAAATTACGTACCGATGTCTTGTGAAAATAATCCTATTTAACAGGATAATTGAAAAAGGATCATGTAGGCCTGGCCATTGAGTTAATTATTTATAATGTAATGAAGGGGAGCTCAACTTTTTAGCTAAAACTGAATGGTTGGCTAATAGACTTGATAATTTACAGTTCATTAAAAGTGTACTATTTATATGGTAGTCCTTTGTATTGTGAGAGATGGAAACATACCTAGTTTAGCTAAGGCTACTTTTAAGCTTTTTAAGAATTATTAGGTTAGTATTGATAGACAGAAAATTTTTTGTGAATGATATAACGTATTCTCATATCGTACCAAACTCTCAAAAATTTGTGTAAGATCGTAGTAGTTCCTACTTATTTTATTTGTTACTAGCTGGTACCCGGCGCGTTGCTGCCGCAGAAGAGGCATTGAATTTGTTTTATGTCAAATACTCGTCATTTTTAATATGAGCTCGTTCACTAAGCTCACTCGCCTATCGAAAAAAGAGTTTGAGTTGCCATTTAAGTAGTTTTTTATTTCCATAATGATAAACAGCTGTTTACAATATTTTAAGTTATAGATATCATCTGACAAAATCAAAATAAATCTTTCTTCCATAAGATTAACGTTGAAACTTTCAAGTCCAGTGGGGCACAGCCCTAATGTCCTAGGACTTTTTTAATGGCCTATAACCTTCCCAGGGTTAACCTGTGTTACTATGCAAAGTTTCAAAGCAATCGGATGAACGGTATGGCAGTGCATAAAATACGAACGGACAGGCGAATATTTGTACAAACATTGATTTTTATTTATTAGATATTATTGAAGTTAAAATACAATTAATTGTTCATGTAATTCTGTTACCTCCTTTGAAACCATTAATGTAGCCCATTTTCATTATTTTTATACAAACTGTTTTGATTATCTATTGTCAACATTTGAAATTTGCCAAATTATATAAAATTGATAATCATGCATCTATTAAACTGTTTCAGGAAACTTCACACCAGTAGAAATGACAGAGTGGTACAGCATGGGCTATTTCAAACCCAGCTTATTAGTTCGAAGAACAGGTGATGAAGTGTTTTTACCGATTAGTGAGATGAAAAAGTTCTGGAAACCGGATAAACCATTCGAGGTGGACTACCACACACTGCCTCCAATCAAGGTAAGGATTTTATTTTGTTTTTTGTCTTTTAAAGTTATGTTACTCGATTGGAAAAAATCAATTTGCTGTCAATTGTTGTCAATACTTTAATTTTATTATACTAAGGTAAAACAACCAACAAGACCTTTCTAGTTTCTTTAATCTATAACAAAATTTCAGCCCAGTATTTTATTGAATGCCACTATCCTTCTTTAAATTTTCCTGCGAACTATCCCTATCCTATCCCTTTTTTGGGGAAATAGAATTAGACATGAGAGCCTGGTACATTAAATAGGAAGTAATTATGTTACAACAGTTGACAATCAATGCATTTTTATTTAGTTATGTTTTGATAGTGTCCATGCTTGTATTATTCTTTTGAATCCCTAAACATGATCAATACAGTACTGTATTCTGTAGACAGGCAAAGTAACGTAAAAAGAAGCTGCCAACCTCTTTTAAAATAATGTTAGTTTAAACCATTAAATAGTTTTAGCAAAATTTCTATAGGGAAGAAGCTATTACCGTAGTCGGCATGGTAAGACCTAGGCCTGGGACCATGATAACTTTTTGTTTTGAGATCCCCAGACCACAAAAAACACCATTCGTTCGAAACTGTGTATATATGTGTCCGTAAGCACGATAACTCTCGTAAAAATGATCAGATTTTGTTGAAATTTGGTATAAATGTGTAAAGCAGCATTTATGACTTTAAGTTCGAAAACCAGCCAGATCGCTCTATCCAAAGGGGTATTTTTGGGGGGGTTTATACCCCAAAAATGGGTTTTTTGAATTGTTTACATTTAATTTTTGAAATAGTCAAATTTTATTTTTACCATTGGATTACGCTAAAAAAAACACAATTTGGTATTTTGATCATTCCTCTATGTCAATTGGTTACTGAGATATTGAAAGTGCTAAACACAGTACGTTCTCTAATGTTATTCTTATGGAGGAAAAGAACAATTTTATATCTCGCTTATTTGTGAACGTAACGAAACTTGGTATACGGCTTCATCTGGTTGTGGTCTATTGAGTTGCTCAAAAAAATAATTTTTGCCAAAGGCTTTCATAGCAGCAAACCTGCGTACTCAGCCCCATGTTATTCTTATGGATAATAACTAAATGCTATGTCTCCCTTAATTATAAACATAAATGAATAAAAACTGGTTAAAGACTTCACCTAGTTGAGTTATATTGATATTAGCATAAAAACCCATTTTTTGTATTCCTTGATGCAGCAAACCTGCATACTCAGCCCCAGTCTTATAGAGAATAATTAAAATTGTATATATTGATTATTTGTGAATATATTTTTATGAAACTTGGTAAGTGGCTTGATGTAGTATTAAGACAGTATATATATCTCCATTGGAAATCCGCTGAGTATGCAGGTTTGCTGCGACGGGGGTTTTGGGTTTAAATTTTCACCGCCTAAAATGGAATTGTTTTTTATGCAATTTTGTTAAATGCTTAATTTTTCATCAGAAGTTCAATTTGTTACATTTTTACAGAAAAACCAGCCTCCGTTGTTGCCGCAGAGTCTGCCGCCTGCTGCCCCTCCCACGCCGGCCCTGGACGAGACGATACTGCTGCAGTACCAACTGCATCAACAGCTCATGCACCAAAGGTAACTGAACTTCTGTTAAATTATGTAGTGTGTTGTGTGTGTGCTAGTATGGTGTAATGTTAAGCGGAGTGACTTTTGACCCATCGCCGATGACATGCTGCTGCTCGGAGGTTCGTAACTCACCTCAAGCTGTTGGTCACCCTGCAGTAGAGTCTACACAATGTCAAATTAGATACTGTTGAGTTTTCCGGAGTTACATTGGGGGGGCCCAAGCTTTAGCTTTAAACTCTATATCATAAGTAAACACACTACAGCACAGTCAACTCCCGATTATCCGGGGTAATGACCGGTTGGAGGGTCACGGACAACACAAAACCACAGTTAAAACAAAGGGATTCAATAAATTGAATATTACGAAGATAATAAAGGTTTATCAACATTTTTATACTACTATTGTGTTTTAATGTAATTTAAGATATATTTATGTAAATTAAATACTTTTGAAAATCTTTAAATTGTGATAACATCTAGAAACAATCAAGATAATTACAGTTAATACTAGCAATGGTTGATAGCAGTAAATACTATCCAAAACGCCGAATGATATTTAATAGGTTAAAAATCTCTAAACACCAAACAGTATGCTAATTAATTCCGCACTGGGGGGAAAACCCCATGAGGGTGAACAGCTGCAGGAAGGGCGATTGTTTTGAGATGTTCTATTTTCAGATGTCCGCGTCTGACCGTCCGTCCTTCGCACTGCCTAGCCAGGTGCAGTGTCAAGGTCATCGCTCCCCATCACGCGCCCACGGCTCATTAGCGAGATGACTCATATTATGTTGTGTTTACTAAACTGTTTGTATAGTATTTATTCTGATAAACAAAGTAAATTAAATACGATTCTGGAGATAATTTAGCAAATAAATTGTTATTATTGCTCTATTTATGTTCAGAAGGGGATAAATACAAATAATAGAAATAAACCTTTTGTGACTCTGGTTAAACCGCAACCCGATTAACCCGCTCCCAGATAATCGGGAGTTGACTGTACTATATATGCTATTATGAATCATAGAACAACTAAAATTGTGAAATTTTCCAAGAACAATGGAAGGTGCATGAGGTATGGTCGAGTTCAAGAGACATGTTACGAACAGGTAAGATGGAGGCATCGAGTTATTGGGAGTTAAGTTTGTGAGACTCGACTGTATTTAGAAAACAAAAACTGTTTGGTCTCTTAAGGCAAGGACAACTGTCTTTGCATTAAGGCGGTCCCACGCTTCTCGCGAACAGGCCTGATCATTCCGACCCGTATGTTCCTGTATGTACTCAAAAGTTCGTGCAGCTCCCACACTTCTCGCAAATACTGCGAACATTCGGAGTTCGGCCGATTGTTCGGGCGTGTTCGCGAGAAGTGTGGGAGCGCCTTTAGAGTTTCCCAGAGTAAGCAGCGCCGAATCTCACTCAGCAAAAGAATATGGGTCTACACTGGAATAACTATTCTTCAAATTTTTTTCGGATTAGTGAAATGCACTTTAAACAATCAAAATCCTGTTTGCGAGAAATTACTGTATAAAATTATATCAACTAATTTATCTTTGTCGGTTTGTATAAAATATTTTAAACTTTAGTCGGACAAATGTTTTTCTTATAAAGTGAGCAGTTGGTACCTATTTTTGCAGCTAACGGAAAAAATGCATGAAAGCTTCCTCTAATATTCATATGGTTGTTTAGCTTGTGTTTTAGAATTTCTTTTAATAAAATTATCATTATCATGTTCCGTCAGATGAGTTTTTGGTTACAATTTTTAAATAGTCTGCACACTGACCAGGTTAATATAGTTTTACAATATACTTAATTCGCGTATTGATAGAGAGAAGTGTTAAGAATCAGATCATGTTGAAATTCTTGTTGAGGTTTGAGGCAGTTAGGAACAATTTTTGATAGTTTCTTTACATAAAGTCCTGACCCAGTTTTCTCCTAAAAAACCCAACACGAATGGTTTACAGTTTCCAGCATAGGCCTATTGTTAAATTTGCTGTAAACACATTACTGTACCCTTAATAATATTTATTTAAGAACTCATTGTAAAAAGTTAAGGAGATTGTTAAACAAGTTAAAATTAAGTCATTCAAAACTAACGTTACCATGTTCCAGACAACAAGCCATCTTCGCTAGACTGAGTCAGTCAGAACAGTTCAACAGCCTCAGTGCCCTGGAACAGCGACAGGTAAGGAGCTTTGTGTTGGTTAGGAACAACATTGTAAATACTAATTTAATGTTCATTTGAAGAAGATGGCACTCATAGCTAACCCATGTCAAGAAGATGGTTTTAGATGAGCACAGCACAACAAAACGATACCCACACTAACAAAGTTTGAGACATATTAACCAATTTAGTCAGGTTGGATTCTTGTAGGGTGGCCATTAATATAAGGGTCCAAAGTGGGATGATGAGACGAATCATAGGATTGTAGGCCCAACCTGTTCCGTGGGTCCCTGCCGTTCAAGTTAAACATTTGTTGTTAGAAATAATATAATTATTTGTATGGTTAAAAAATAAAATAATTTGTTGTGCCAAAATTATTGTGCAATAAATGCATAGAAAATAACGGTAAATAGGTTGATATGAGCCAAATGTAAATGTTACCGATGTAGTTCTTGACTGAAGATAATTGTGGGGTGGGGCAAGGGACGCTAATCCATTGTTTTCCTAGTTAGGCATGCAGAATTAAATTGACAGTACACGTAACACAGCTATATTTTGTTTGATAATGGGAGACCAGGAGCATCACACGTAGATGCGTGTTGTGAGGTTGGGTGTGATGATGTAAATACTTAATTTTTTGCATGATGTAAATACGTTTGTGAGGCTCATGGCTAAACCAATGACAACATTCTAATAGAATGAATAAGCCTATGTTTACTAGGATTTGTCGGTTCCGGTCCTTGGTTTTGTTTTTGGATAAAAAACTAAAACCTAGAACCGATCAATAATTTTTGGATTTGGTTCAGTTGTGTCTCTGGAACCGGTCAAATAGTGTATTATTAGCTGGAAATGACGATTGTACCGCGTTAACGTCAGCTGTAAATGATGATCGAGCAAAATAATATTGCCCATAAATGACGATCCCACTGAGTAATATCGGCTGTAAGTAACATCTGCATTGCGTGAAATCGGCTGTAAAATAACTGTATAATCTCGGCCATAAATGACGATTGCACCATATAACCTTGCCTGTAAATGAGGATTAGACCAAATTAAATCGGCCATAAACAACAATCGGTCCTTGAACCGAAGAAAATTAAAACTGACACATCCCTTATAATTTACATTTACAAACATTCGTCAATAGTTTTTGCTGAATAATTAATAACTATTCATACAATGTAAGAACAAAAGTAAACAGCTGCTACTACAATTATAACACTGAACAAATTGAATCAGCTGTTGCTTTTTTGAACAGCTGGTGGCCCAACAAGCCAGTCTGGCCAGCATGGAGACCCTGCAAGGCGGACTGATGTTGCCTCATCTGCAGCAGCACGCAGCCAACCCACCGACCAACAGCAATGTGATAGCCGTGCTGCAGATGTTGGCGGCTCAGCAGCAGCAGCAGCAGCACCAGCAGTTGCAGCAGCAGGTACCGTTAGTTACACAACCCTTCAGCCACATCCTTAAATGAAAAGCCTTGGTTAGATAGACCAATGACTATAGATACTGAAGGAGACATCCCATTTATATGGCCCAGTTGTCCCGCTTTTAGTGTTAGCCAGAATTTGAAGTGGACGCTGTTTGAATTAAAAGTCACTGACATAGTGTGCTGCTGTCAAGTAGTTGTACAAAATCTTCATCCTAGAAAGCAAGTTATAATCAACTTATGTTTGCTTCCTGACACATCTACTGTTGCATTATCCCTTCCTGAGAGGATAAGTAATAGTTGACAGAAGTATACGCTGTTGGTGATTAGTGTAACTACATCCTCTTTGAATCCTGGCTCACACAAAAGTAGGGACAGTAGGGACAATGGTAATTAGAAGACTACTTCAGTATATAGAGTCAATGGATGAACCCAGGGAACATGTATTTTGATAAAACCTCTCCCAAGGGTATAAATCATATTAGAGGGTCTAATTTAAACGTTTTACAAAATAATTGTGTATTTAGATTAGGGGTGTGAGAGAAGTGATTTTTTTAATCAAGTCGAGTAGTGCCAATTATTTTTGAGTTTCGAGTGTTTTCAAGCGAGTTTTGCCATCAGTTGGTAGTTGCAAATAGTGTAATGGGATTTGGAAACCAATCCAGATTTGATAATCTAATCATGATTTCTAACTTATTTTTTTCAATTCCGATTCCGGTTCTGATTCTTAAAATTTGATTATCGATTCCGATTCCATCGATTCCTAATAATAGGTGAAATAGCAAAGTAATATTTTAAGAATGAGTAAACACAATAAGTTAGTCAGTAATTGATTTTGATATAATAAATTGAGACAATCAGTTGGTGATTATTTTTCATTAATAAAATAAAATAAACTTACAACAAAAATAATAAAAAAAGTTGAATTGTGCATGTTTATTTTTCATATAATTGTTCTGCTTTAAGTTATATAAATCTCCCATGATATTTTTTAAAATTGGGTTTCTTGTGTTGTAAAACAATCACTTTGGATGTTAACTGTTCTT